>LR991064.1:9087539-9805668 GCA_905163555.1 Notocelia uddmanniana
GACCACTCTTTTAATACTGGAGAGAGCCCAGAGAGCAGTTATAAAGGTTTTCTTGCGTAAACCTCGCCGGTACTCCACAGCAGACTTGTTTACTGAGGCACAGGTCCTAAGCGTGCGAAGATTGTTCTGGCTACGGGCTGCCATGAACATACAAAAGACCACATTGAATCTTCCATCATATAAGGATATGATAAAGAAGAGGGTTTTTAAAGTGCATACTCCTTTGTTTAAATCTAAATTTGCAATACGTTTCCACATGTTTCTTTTATCGTACATCTATAACTCTCTGACAAAAATAGTTGATCTGAAAGGTTGCACTGTCCTGGAGGCAAGAAAGAAAATCCAAGCCCTATTGTTATCCTGGAACTATGAGCAATCGGAATCACTACTTAGAATAATATCATAACAGCACATGCACACACACACACACACATACACATATACATACAACTACACAAACATCATGGCCACTATTTCTTGCACACTCACCTATTGCAAGCACCGTCAGATAATCATTAATAGTTTATTGTTATTAGTTTCATTCTAAGCCGCATGGACTGTTATTACTCTGTATCTGTTTTGGTTTCCACGGGACAGGCCTAGCCTAGTGTGGAATCATTGCTCCTCTATTTCTGAATGTCTGTATATGTTAATAAATATTTAAAAAAAAAAAAAAATTGCAGACTGAGAAGTGAATTTAAAGTTAACGTTATGAAATTAAATGTAACGATTTGCAGCGCTCTGTGTTTGGTGATGCACTAAAACTAAGCAGTAATGTCTAGCTAATGTATTGCAACGTTATAAAACAGTATTTGAGGCTTAAAGACAACATGGTCGACTTAAAAAAAGACCTTCGAATCTCTATCGGAAGATGTTTATTGGTTCTGTATATAAGGTGATGACACATTCTATCCGTCGTACTGAAATTAGGAAGCGAAAACATGATGAGTTTATTAAAAAATCCTTCCCAACTCCAAGTACTTCTTCATCTTCCTCACTGATAGTCGAAACGTCTGGCAGTTCTTCTACCAAAACATCAGATGAAGAAAATATTCTCATATTAGAAACCCGAACCCGCCATGAGACCTAACGGATGAGAGGCAAATTACTAAATCTAGCTACTGCAAGTGATAGAACTGGAGTTTCTGATCGATCTGCTGCTTTTATTGTAAATGTTGCATTGCTTGATTTGAATGTCATTAGTACCGATAACTTATCAAAATACGTCGATTGCGGAAAAAAGGACGCAAGGATTTGCAATGTCTTGATAACAACAAACTTATAACGGCCATTTACTTTAACGGTCTAAAAAACAAGACTTTAGTGCTGACTAAGACTTAAAAATACATCACATCGGAAGACTGTTATTAGACTTTGAGACTATTACTATAAAGAAAAGATAACCGAACCTCCATAATTACAATGAAATACAGAACAAACGAAAAGTTAAAATTTTCTTCAGGAGGCAATTTGCTTGAAATTTAAAAGTATCCTTACCGTATTTAGGCAGTAGAAAGGTGTGTGAAATTCGTAACAGAAGCTTTATTATCTATTTGCGGACCAGTATCAAGAGATGGTTTCATTCGTACAAGGATTTATCCTTGCAAAGCCAGGCAAGATACACCACATTTCGACATGAAATCTCAGTATTTTCGTCAAAAGGACGGTGGAGAGACTTCCGATTTAGGACAATAGCTCGCATTTTTTATGGTGTTTTCTACGTTTTTTTCATTGACACTTAACGCTTTAGCAAATCCAAGTATTAATATCGTAATGGAAATGGTAACTATGATCGAAAAAACATTTCTGTATACAAGACCAAAAATGTATTTTTCTAAAATTCAAGTCTACTGCGCCACCTTAAGATATTGACACAGACAGCCCAAAATTTTAACGAAGACTTCTAATATTACGGGTCATCGATTAGGCATACAGGAATATCAACATTAAAAAAAAAAATTTTCGCTCCACCCTACTGTACAGTTGTTACTTATATATTTTTAATTATTTACTTTTTCCTATTCTCGTAGATTAAAAACCATTCGGACCTAATAAGTATAAATAGTAAACAAATAAGTTCCATGTTCCTGATGTTCCTGTCACTGCAATATTACATTTTCTCCATCTAAAAACCTAAAATTGCTAATAGTGGCTCGGAAATTTATTTTCGTGTGCTCTGCCTTTTTCTTTAGCCGCTTCTCATCAGCCCATCGCTCACAGATGTCTGAACAGCTTTAGGTATGTCAGTCAATCTTTATAACAAATTAATATAAAAAGTTACCTTACCAACTTCTTCTTTTACCTTCGTGTACCAAAGTGCAAAATTATGTAGTGCAGTTAATTTGTGTTGCTGCTTTATATACTTTAATTTTTAATTAAATACGTAAGCGTCTGTGACAAGGTGGTGAAACCTCAGAGGGTTTAATTTACAATGAAGCATTTTTATCTAAAGTCCACTTTTTCCTTATTGAACGGCGAATTAATTAAATTTTAATTATTCCGCAAAAGATTAGAACTTCATTTTAGTTAGCCATTTGCATAATTTACTGCAAAAGAGCCTTTTTTCCATTAAATTCAATAAGCCTACCTATTATATATAAATTGCTGTAAAATTTTAAGATCCGTTGGCTTACTAACCTTAAGTGAAATTGTAAAGTGACGTATTCGTTAAGCCTCTGGACACACTTACGAGAATCATTTGCGAGTTTTACTAGGTACATTGTGCGGTTTGGCAGATCGGTGGAACTCATTATACCATGGTAACCCGCAATGTAACGAAACTCGCGTGCGAGTCTGGTGTTTGTGTAGGCTTAAGTCTTTAGTTTATAATCTTATACCTCTAATTGCTGCTGAAGCTGTCCGTCCCAATCGAGTAAGCAATACATTATTTAAAATACGAAATACGTAGAGGGTAGATACATGTTTTCTGCCAACAAACTGTCATACAGTTTGGCAGATCAGTGAAAAATGTTTTTAATTATATATATTTTTTTGTGATAAATAAATTTAAAAAAAAATGATGTCCACTTTTCACGATGAGATGTCGTTAAGTGAGCCGGGCATGTCCTAAAACTACGACCAAGACCACCAGGGGATGGGCTGCGCAGAATCCTTGGAGTGCGTTGGAGGTACTGCGATCGCCAACCGGCATGCCAGGCGTAGCGATTATGGCATATCCCCCGTGAAATTGGGGGAGGCCTAAATCCAACAAGTTATGATCGTCACAAAAACCGGCTGATAATGTGGTATGGATGTCGTTAAGTATCTAGTGTGGTTAACACTAAAGGAATTTGGGGATAACTTTAAGTTACGTAACTTTCTACGTTATAGATATGAGTACAACTCAGATAAGTCAGGTAGATGATTTTCTTTAACATACAATGAAATATTGACGTTATGATCGTTATACTTAATACAACATACCGGGAAGTATCGCGTCGCGTTTCAAGTACGGCGAACGAGAGACATGTTTTAGACTCATTGAGCGACATGTTTCGGACTCATCGAGGGACATATTTCGGATTCATCGAGCGACATGTTTCGGATTCATCGAACGACATATTTCGGCTTTTAAGTTCCAAATTTCGTCACATATTTCAATGCATTTTTTGAGAAAAACATTATTCATGCATCAGCGCGAACAGGGATTCCCTTATTTTGTGGTCTTAACTAAAAACATCGAACTTCTTCACAGATCCAATTATACTATGGTCAACATCGCTAAAGACAACATGTTTCAGTTAAATGGAACTAAATCTTCGAAGTAATTTAGTTTTCCATATAGTGACAATTTGGTTAACAAAGAGCGAACAGTAATGGCCGACAAACAAATAAATAAAATAAAATAAAACCGACTAACAAAACAATAAACAAAAACTCCCTACCTAAATAAAACAAAGCGAAAATGTAATAAATCATTTATTTAACAAAAAGGACAATCAGTTTCTGTCAAAAAAGAAAATTTTTTGTTCAAGTTTTTACATGGAGTGTAACATAGAACCTCTTTTTATTTTAAAATTGGTTAAAAAGATGCACTATATTACAACATGTTGGTAAGCCATTTATTCTCGAAAACAACTGCAACACGTTAAATACTCGTATCAGTTTCAACACACTCATGCTAAATCTACAAACTAAAACTATTCCAAATTTAAACTGTTCAAAATTCTACTTATTTTGAAATTACTGGCTCTAATTTCAGCAAGGTACGGACGCCACCGCACATTACCCCTACCACAGCGGTCGCCGTACCAGACTCATTTCCCGCATCCGTGCTAGACTCCACAGAATACACCTACTTTGACCTCCTTAATAGCAAAATAGTCCTTATCACAATGAGCATAAGGCTCACAAAAACCGTTCCGTTGTCACTGAGTCGTCGGTTTTTAAGCCGAGTTCGCAAGCCCTCTGAAAAATGCAGTTTTCAATTCGGAAGCCGTAGGAAAGTTTATATGAGCAAAGTTGTCTTTAGATTTTTGTTAATTCATTTGAAGTGGGTGTGGCATAAGCCCTCTTATTTTGAATAGTGACGTGTTTTTACAGGTTATATCCACATTTGATACAGCACCGACATATAATTTGTCGGTGCGGTATCAGCAGGCATGTTTCCTCTTGTCACTTCTTGGCTCTCGTACACCTCCAGGGTGTTGATATAGACGATCGTGATACTAAGAAAGACGCAAATAAGTAGTCACTAAAGTTTGCTGAGGCTCACACGGACGGAATTGATGCCATCATGCGGAAAAGAGCCGCCTCACTGGTGCGTAGGATGCAGAGCAGCTCCAATAAAATTCTGGTTATGTTTGCCGGCAAACCTGACTCCCCATATACCTTCGTGTCAATAATTTGATGATTGGTAGTCATAATTGACTACCTATATATATTGCCTATAGTGCCTATATATATTGGAGGTCTGCATGTTTGCCCATAAATATAAAAAGAGAGCGCTCGTGGCCCAGCGGCATCCGCCTACCGCGTGCGGTATACGAGGTTAAGCAATGTGGGCGCAGGTCAGTTCTTGGATGGGTGAACGCTTCGAGTGGTTACTAACTGAGCGCTCTCGTGCTTTGGAAGGTACGTTAAGCCGTTGATCCCGGCTCCTGTTTACGACAGCAGTCGTTAAGCCAAGTTAGAGGCCTTCGGGCGGCTTGAGAACTTCTTACAGTCAAGTTGCCCACTCACTTGACAAAGGGGGGTCGAAGTTGCACCACGTCCGTAGGGAGTACCCACCGTTACCCTACACGTGACCCCTGGGTGGTGCTAAAAGTGCAACAAAAACTGGCAACCGTACTTGTCTTCTCGAAGATCTCATGGTTCGTAAATAAATGCCATACGATTAAATTAAAAATATAAAAACCAGTTCACGGAAACACAAGACATGTACTCTCGTAAAGTTAGACAACAATATAAATATAGACTATATAAACCAGCAGTAAAGCTGGCTTTGACTTCCAAAAACACCTATGTCATGTGTATTAATATCTATAATAAACTACCGGATGTGTTTAAAGATAAGAATTTAAAGGTATTTAAAAAACTGGTGAGGCAATGGTTAAGTGAGAAATGTTTTTATAATTTACGTGAGTTCTTTGATTGTTAAATTAAAAAAATTAATAACAATGTAATAAATGTAATTAAATATAAATTTGTACGCCAGTTTGTAGGCATAATGTGGAGATCGTATGGCAGTTAATTTGTGAGACCTTCCTGTAAACCCACAATTAACAAATAAAATATTCATTCATTCATTCATTCATTCATTCATTTGTAATTAAAATAGTTTTCAAGTAATTTGAATCACTAACACTAGTTTTATAGGATACTTATTTGTAATTATTACTACTTTTTTTGGCAGTTTTCTTAAATATTCACCAGCTTTCGTAGTATTATAACCATTATAACATACTGCATAGAAAACTGCCAAGTTAACGCTCAAAATGCATTAAGCCGCAATAAATTCGTTTTACTTTAAACAATCTAGTGCCAGACTTACCACCTTTTCAGATAATCTACGGAACTTGGCACCTAATTAGATCTCAATTCTTTTGTCAGTGAAGACTACAACCACGCATCGCATATTGAACTTGGCTGCAATTTTCGCATTTATGTTTTTGATGTAATATTACTTTTTGTCAAACTTTACCAAATGGTACTTTTAAAGAGCGAATGCACGAGTTACTATGCAAAACACCAAAATCGCTACAGGTGCACCTCAAATATTTGAAAAGTTCCCTCGATTTCTCTAGGACACTATGATCAGATTCTTACTTGATAAATATGGGACTCTTTCTAATTTAAGAGAACTATACTGTTTCAAACAAATAAAGTATTTTCTAAATCGGTTAATAAATTGCTGCCGCGTGTCTAGATACTACAGAATGTTTTTATATACAAACCGGCCGGTACCGCCGCAACCTCTATGTCCCTGCAAATTAAATCTGTAATATCTTCGAAAATATTCATTGAAATTATATGTTGTAAAGGGCCATGTTGATTTATATTAAATGCACAATGTATTTATTAAGGTACTTAATAGGATAAGGATTAATGCTGTATTGCTTAAAATCGTTTCGTAAATAAGCCATTATTTCTCGTAAAAAGTAAAGGATAAAAAATTGTTATTGTAGGTTATCCTTTGGAGATAGACATATTTATAAGTATACCATTGGGGACTTTTTTGTACACCTTTTTAAGATGTACAACACTGTGGTACCTTATTTTGATCTATCTCTTAGAGTTCAGCTAGCGTTTGCAATGTAAGCGCAAAAAAGTGTTTATTTACATTACATTAGAAACCTCTAAAATTATCAGTGTTGCTCTACTATATTATGCATGTGTTATACATGTAAATGTGAACCTTTCTCTAGAATTACTCTATCTATTAATTAAAAAGAAACAGCATCAAAATCCGTTGCGTAGTTTTAAAAATTTAAGCATACATAAGGACAGACAGACAGGGGGATGCGACTTTGTTTTATACATATTAGGTATTAAAGTGATTTGTGTGTGTAAAGAAGCAATAGCTTAAAAAGGAGGTGGATTTCCTTTCAACAAAACAACGTTCTTACACGAAATGCATGGACTCACATATAACAAGTAGGTAAAGCGCGGAAAGTGAGGAGTTACCCGACGCGGTGGTGGATATGAAAAAGCCTGCCAAGAGCTAAGGTAACTCCAGTTTATGCTAAGCTACGAGTACATATCATAGTCCTTTTCTCAAAGGATTTTGGAATTAATTTTTAACTTATTTAATTTGTGCAAATAAAAATGAAGCACTTCGTTTTTTTCCTTTTTCATTATTTGAATCACATACTTTTTGCCTGATAATTAGAACCTAAGGAATGAGGTTAACGTTCATTCATATTTACTCATAATTTTGAAAACCAACCGATCTCTCAGGCATCCAAAATAATGCTAGCTCTGCTGGAACTTTGGCTGAGGACCTCAAATGCCGTAAATATGCTACGAGTACACTTGGCAGTGGCTACTTATTTGCACCTTTTTTTATACCACGTCGGTGGCAAACAAGCGTACGGCCCGCCTGATGATAAGTGGTCACCGCAGCCTATGGACACCTGCACCTAGAAGATACTGGTAGATCCGATGACCAGAAGGCTGGCCAATATTTCGCTCAGCAAATAACCATTGTGACCATGCAGCCAGCCTTCTGGGCATACGAGTATTACCCATTGATGACGATCTGCTCCAAATCTATTATATGTAAGTTTTATAATATAATCCATACTATATACTATTTTACTATATATATATACTATATACTTATACTATACTATATACTATTATACTATACTATTACTATACTATTATACTATCTATACATACATATAATAAAGCTGAAGAGGGTCGAAAGTCTGTACATGGAAGATATTCGAAACAAAATTGGCTAGGGATACTTAGAATCGATAACAGAACACGTTCCAACAGTTTTTAGAATTTTTGTCTGTTTGTCTGTTTATCTGTTTATCTGTTTGTCTGTTTATATGAACGCGCATCACGTGAAAACGGCTGAACGGATTTTGATGAAAACTTTACTAACCTGTCGAGTAAATACCCGGTCAGGTTTTAGGCTATCAAAATTGTGCAGATTTGGGTTAAAAGGGGGTAAAAAGAGGGGTTGAATTTTGTAAGGGAACTCCTATAATCCATGAGTTACAGGTATGAAAATTGGTTAGCATATACTTGACGACGAAGGAAAAACACCCTCATTCAAAGTTTGTGAAATATTAAGATAGAAACTGAAACAAAAAGTAAACGCAAGCGCTGCGCCGCGGCGCTGCCCAGTGTGCGTGCGCGCCAGCCACCACGGTCTCTTCAAAATTTGAAAGCTATTAGCGTTTAGCCCTTTAGCCCTTAACCACTGACGTACGAATGAGGTACGTCGCGTAAACTGTTATTCGCTCATATATTTTTTTCTGGTGGGTAGTCTTTAATGCCGGTTTTAGTATTTTCCTAGCATGCAGTGACGCGACCAAAACAGATAAGAAGGAGTATGCACGATATTGCTAAATAGTTATATTTATGTTCTTGACGTATGTGCTTCGTATGGTCAGTGTTAGTGTAACTTTTTTAACACGATTAACAATTAAAGGTTTATCGGTAAAATCAACGGCGCGAGTATGAGCACCTCACGAAAAAGACAAAAAGTTGGAAGTAGTGAAAAAAATGCAGATCAGGCCATAGAATCGTGGCTCAACGAGTCAGATGATTCAGATCAGATGATCGGCAGATGAAATCGATGACATTTTGTCTAACCGAAGTAATTCTTCTGGTGAAGAAGCCGGAGTCGAAGCTGCCGTTAAAAAAACATTGAAACAAATTTTTGATAAAAAAAAATGTTTATAACTCTATTAAAATCATCCTTTTTTACGTCTATTTTCGTTTTTGATTTTTTGCTGATTTTTTAAATTTGATCACTTTAATATCAGTACATAGAAAGAAAGAAAGAAAGAAAGAAAGAAAGAAAGAAAGAAAGAAAGGAAGAAAGAAAGAAAGAAAGAAAGAAAGAAAGAAAGAAAGAAAGAAAGAAAGAAACATTTATTCAAGACGCACAGAAGACACACATACATGACAAAAATTAGAACACAAAGTAAAAACGTAGGTACACACAAATCACATATAATGTGTGTTCCCGCGGCAGTGAAACGGACACTGGCTCAGCATTATGCTGAGGTGCCGAACAACTATGTACAGCGCTGATTTTCAGCCAGTAATAAGCCAAATATTGTTGTTTATAAAAAATACACACTTATTTATTTTATCTAATAAATGAGATATGTATTAAAATATTGGTTGGTGCATAAGTTCTTGGACACTTGAATTTCATTAAAAAAATTCTAGGTTTTAATTCGGTTACACGCTAGAATAACCTATCATTCTCCAGAATGTTCGAGGAGCTTTAAGCCAAGCGGTATAAAAAGACGCGCGCGTTCCGAGTTGTTCAGTTCAGTTCAAAATGGAACCGCGTCAACTACGAGCGATCATGCTTTACGAGCATAATCTAGGAACGAGTGCAAGACAAACGGCCGAGAAAATTAACACTGCGTTTGGACAAGGCACTACTGCTCATTCCACAGTGAGTTATTGGTTTAAGTCTTTAGATAAGGGGGATACGAGTTGTGAAGACAAACCTCGCTCCGGTCGGCCAGTTGTCTTCGACGAAGACCTTCTATGCTCACATTTGGAAAGACATCCGGATGCGACTACCAGGTACTTGGAGAAAGAACTTGGATACGACCATTCCACTATAATTCGGCACCTGCATGCAATGGACTACCACAGAATAATGAGTCGGAGAAAAGGCGCCAACAGAACAAAAACCAGATCGTCATGGACGAAAGATAATGCTATCAGTTTTCTGGGATTGGCAGGGCATTCTCTATTGGGAACTGTTGGACGAGAAGCAGACTATAAACGCTACGCTTAAACCGCTTAACCGATTTAGATGAAATTTGGTACAGAGATAGTTAGAGTCTTGGGAAAGGACATAGGATAGTTTTTATTCCGGAAATCGTTATTTAGGGGGTGAAAAGAGGTGTAAAAGTTTGTATGGGCGCCTACTAGAAATTTAATAGAAATTATTTCTATAATATCGTTTGCTATGAGTGTAAACCCGCTAAATCCATTTCTTGACATTTTTTCGTTTTAACGACCATTATGTAGCAAAAAAAAGATGCATCACCTGAGAAAGACAGCTACCACTGCCAGTTATTTTAACCAATTGCTTACATCACATGATGAGTTCCCTCCACGAGGTTAAAAGTTATCGGCTAACTCCAATATACCCGCCATTTTCGTAACAATTTTGATCGCTTAGATGTGTGTTCTCTCAAAAGATAACTTTGTTTTGTTTTATTGGTGTAACTGTAAACGAAGAAGTTTAACATCGCAAAGGTATGTACTATTATTGGTTTTAATAATCTTTTGTGGCTTTTGAGCTGTAAATCCAATACATTTACTGTTTTAGGGTTAGGTTAACCTCTTCTCCAAATTAATGGGAGATTTATTCTTACTATCGCGATGAACGTACTTAGCAGGTATTTTTCATACTCTCAAAATAATTTTGTTGCAGTGTCTTAAGACGAAAGTGTGTGTGTTGCTAGTGATGACATAATGCGCATTGAAATGTAGTCGCTTACTATGGGCCTCATAAGAGGGCTTATGGAGAGGGCTATGCTGGGAGTATCTCTGCGTGATCGCATCAGAAATGAGGCCATCCGCAGTAGAAGCAAAGTAACCGACATTGCCCTCCGAATCGCTAAACTTAAGTGGCAGTTGGTGGGGTACATTGCACGTAGAACCGTTGGCCGTTGGGGAGGAAAGGTTCTCCAGTGACGACCACGTACCGGAAGGCGCAGCTTGGGTAGACCCCCCACAAGGTGGCCTGATGACCTGGTAAAGGTCGCAGGAGTCCGCTGGATGCGGATGGAGAAGGATCGGTCATTGTATTACTCTTTGGGGGAGGCCTATGTCCAGCAGTGGACGTCTTTCGGCTGACATGATGATGATGATGATTCGTTTTTAAAATAGGATTTCTATTAAAGTTTTATCCGTGCGCGGCAAAGAGCATGACATATTGAATGTAATCATTTCTCAAGGGGGTGTAAAGAAGGGTGAAAGATGTATGGGAAAACAAATAATTCTAAAGCGAGAATGAGTTCTACGCAGACGAAGTCACGGGCAAAAGCTAGTAATACTTATATATATCTGATATATATAAATGTATAATGACGTAAACAAAACCTGACGACCGTTTGTTTTTGTCTGGCATTTTGACATTACTTATATATTATTGGTAACAAAGGAAACCCTCCTCAGAAAAATGTTCGTATTCAATAATGACTGTTGAATTATTTTCTCAATTACTTTACATATAACGCTGTTTTCATTTATCATTGTATTTCTAATGCCTTTGCATTTTGTTTTCTAGTTCCTTTGCGATCTAATTCTCATCATTTTTCTGAATTACGAGTGAAATATAGAGCTTTTCTTTTACGAAGATCCAGATCATTATTACGGGAATGTAATACTGAATATCTGAACTGTGGATCCCATTACAAAGTTAAGTCAGGAATTACATATAAACCAGATGCATTACTTGAGCAAAATTAAGAAAACGGATGTTTCGGTATTACACTGATTAATTTATTAGTTTCAAGGCTTATATGCTATCAAGCTAGAGACATATGCAGGTCCTTCACTCCCAATACAACGCATCCTCGGAAGTTCTGGCGTTAAAAAGTATTGACATTGTAAATTAATTTAACATGTTCTGCAATTAATCACTATCAAACCATGATATTATACTAATACAGAACTAAGTAAGTACTATTGAAGGATGGATTCATTAATCTCCTGCTTTTTTAGGGTTCCTTAGTCAACTAGGAACCCTTATAGTTTCGCCATGTCCGTCTGTCTGTCTGTATGTCCGTCTATCTGCCCGAGATTTTGCTCTCTGATTGTCAGTGCAATTTGGCATGTATATACAAATTAATAAATCTGACAGTGGTAAAAAGAAAACATTTTTTAAGGGACCCCTAAACGTAATAGGGGACATTTTTTTTGCTTCAATCCTATGGTGTGGGGTGTTGTTGGATACGTATTTTAAAATGAATACAAGTCTTAAACAAACGTTTCTTGATAAATGAATATTTTCGGAAATAATCACTCCTAAAGGAAGACATGGTGCCAACACCCCCCACCCGTCTAACTTATGAACTATGGGTCCTAAAAGTATGAAAAAAAAACATGAAAGTAAAGCTTAATAAAGAATTTCAACAAAAATTATAGCGGACATGATCAGTTAAGCTGTTTTTGAGTTATCGTAAAAAGTATTTCCTTCTTAGCACAAGACGTATGAAACGCTGCCAATGTATTCCCTTTTGCTTGTTATTGTTTTTTTTTATTTAGTTTTTGGGCAACTACGGAACCTTACATTGAGCATGGCCCGACACGCTTTTGGCCGATTTTTTAACTATTAATAATAATAAAAATACACCACTCCACCGCATTCAGTTTGCCTCACTATACAAAAAATTTAGGTTTTTGTTCATTTAGTATGTTTTAGTGAAACATCTTCAACCTTTATTTTCTGCACAGAGGCCTAAAATATGCGGTTTTCTGACCCTGTCATTCCCGCTTGCTTCTCTTTGAACGAAAGGACCCTTGAATCGAAAACTTAAAGCAATGTACTGACCCGAGTGCTTACAAACCACAAAGGTTATTAATTTAATAAGTACTGCGTTAACTAAATAACCTAAAAGTTGCAATGATTCTCAAAGACAAATATGCCGTTTTAAATTGAGTTTGTATGTTAAATAGGGTTTTAAATTAAGTTTGTAAGAGAATTGGGATTTTTTGTTGTACAAAGTTGATGTATCATGTTTTTGAATAGGTTTTGTTGATAAAATTTAAATTTGTGTTCTGTGTACTAATAAAATTAATAGTCATGTGATTGATCCAAGCGTGAACAAAGTGACCGATATCCAATATAGCCCTTCGAATCGCTAAACTTAAGTGGCAGTGGGCGGGGCACATATCACTTAAAACCGATGGCCGTTGGGGCGGAAAGGTTCTCGAGTGGCGACCACGTACCGGAAGGCGTAACACGGTGGACTGATGACCTGGTAAGGGTCGCGGGTGTCCGCTAAATGTGGGTGGCGCAGGACCGGTCATTGTGGAAGTCTTTAGGGGAGGCCTATGTCCAGAAGGGGACTGAACTGACAGAAGGGGGGGGGGATGATGATGATGATGATGATGATCCAATCGTGGACTTTGGTTTTGTTTACTTTAAGGGTCAATCAAATATTTGGAGATTTTACGCACATTGAGATTTTCTTAAACAAATTGAAACTGGTACCTATGGCTCTTAAATGATAATAATTACACGTGGTAAAATAAACAATAAAAAACTTTTTCCACAGGCCATCAAGACCAAGGAGTATAATTGAATATTATGAAGACTTTGAAAATAAAAAAAATACCCACTGTATTTTTAATAGGGTTTTATTATTAACACAATTTTTTTCTTGAAAGTGCTAATTTCTCATCTTCTATATCTATACATATAATAATCTAAATATATAAAAGAAGAAACTGACTGACTGACTAACTGACTGACTGACTGACTGACTGACTGACTGACTGACTGACTGACTGACATATCAACGCACAGCCCAAACCGCTGGTCCTAGAGATTCCAAATTTGGCACGTAGGTTCCTTATAAGGTCTAGGGGTGCACTAAGAAAGGACTTTTCAAAATTCAACCCCTAAGGGGGTGAAATGGGGGTCCGAAGTTTGTATGGGGAAACAAGATTGGCTGGACTATTTTATTCGAAACTTCACAGAAGTATTTCTAACGATAAATGAGTAAACACGTGTTTCAGGTTTTCTGAAAAATCAACCCCTAAAAGGGGGAAATGTGGTGACAAATTCTGAAAATCGACATGGGTATTGTTTTTATGGTTTATCGGGTCGCTGATAACGAAAACAACAATGATTTTAAAATCCCACGTGGAGGACGTGAAATGCTATCCCCCCTGTTGGGGTGCGAGGGGGATGAAATGTCTAAACATTAATATGGGTGTCGTTTTTATGGTTTTTTGGGACGTTCATTACGAAAATGGCATCGATTTTGAAATTTAATGTAGTGGACATGAAAACTTTTGAAGGTTTGTGCCAAATTGCAAGAAATAACTAACTGACTGAGTGAAATATCATCGCACAGCCCAAACTGCTGGTTCTAGAGATTCTAAATTTAGTATATAGGTTCCATATAAGATCTAGAGGTGAAATAAGAAAGGATTTTTCAAAATTCAACCCCTAAGGGGGTAAAACGGGGGTTCGAAGTGTGTGTTGGGAATCAAAATTAGTTGGACTATTTTATTCGAAACTTCACAGGAGTATTTCTTACGTTAAATGAGTAAACATGTGTTTCAGGTTTTATGAGAAATCAACCCCTAAAAGGGGGAAATGTGGTGACAAATTCTGAAAATCGATATGGGTAGTTATTGTTTCTATGGTTTATCGGGTCGCTGATTACGAAAACAACAATGATTTTAAATTCCCACGTGGAGGACGTGAAATACCATTCCCTCTGTTGGGTTCCAAGGGGGTGGAATGTCTAAATATTAATATGGGCGTCGTATTTATGGTTTTTTTGGGTCGTTAATTTTGAAAATGGCATTGTTTTCGAAATTTTATATTGCGGACATGAAAACTTTTAAAAGTTTTTGCCAAATTGCAAGAAGAAACTGACTGACTGAGTAAGTGACATATCAACGCACAGCCCACACTACTGGTTCGAGAGATACCAAATTTTGCATGTAGGTTCCATATAAGTTCTTAAGGTGCATGAAATGCCGTGAATTCCCTATGAAGAGACGACCTTTTTTGATTCAATGTATTGTAAGTAAGTGATTTTATTAATCAGTGCCGTCCGATACGATTTCGATAAAAATCGATATTTGAGCGTCCGAGAGGACTCTTAATAGGAATCCGAGGTAAACTTTACATAAAGTAACGGCCATATTAATTTTCTTCATTTCCGTTGCGATTTCGTTCAAAATTGATATCTGAGCGTCCGAGAGGTCCCCCCTAATACGACTCCGAGGTAAAATTGGGATAAGTGGCAGCCATATTGATTTTCTTAATTTCCGTCCCAATTTCGTTCAAAATAGATATCTGAGCGTCCGAGATGTCTCTTATTACGAATCCGAGGTAAAATTTGGAAAAAGTCGCAGACATATTGATTTTCTTCATTTCCTTCCCGATTTCAAACAAAATCGATATCTGAGCGTCCAACAGGTCTCGTAATACGAATGCGATGTAAAATTTGGAAAAAGTGGCGGCCATATTAATTTTCTTCATTTCCGTCCCGATTTTGTTAAAAATCGATATCTTAGCGTCCACAAGGTCTCTTAATACGAATCCGAGGTAAAATTTGGAAAAAGTGGCAGCCATATTGATTTTCTTCATTTCCAAACCGATTTCGTTCAAAATCGATATCTGAGCGTCCGAGATGTCTCTTATTACGAATCCGAGGTAAAATTTGGAAAAAGTCGCAGACATATTGATTTTCTTCATTTCCTTCCCGATTTCAAATCGATATCTGAGCGGTCCAACAGGTCTCGTAATACGAATGCGATGTAAAATATGGAAAAAGTGGCGGCCATATTAATGTTCTTCATTTCCGTCCCGATTTCGTTAAAAATCGATATCTTATCGTCCACAAGGTCTCTTAATACGAATCCGAGGTAAAATTTGGAAAAAGTGGCAGCCATATTGATTTTCTTCATTTCCAAACCGATTTCGTTCAAAATCGATATCTGAGCGTCTGAGAGGCCTCGTAATACGAATCCGAGGTAAAATTTGGAAAAAGTAGCGGCCATATTGATTTTCTTCATTTCCGTCCCGATTTCGTTCACAATCGATATCTGAGCGTCCGAGAGGTCCCCTAATACGACTCCGAAGTAAAATTTGGAAAAAGTGGCGGCCATATTGCTTTTCTTCATTTTCGTCCCGACTTCGTTCAAAATCAATATCTGATTGTCCGAGAGGTCTATTAATACGAATCCCAGGTAAAATTTGTGTAAGTGGTGGCCATATTGATTTTTTTTTCGACCCAATTTCGTTCAAAATCGAGATCTGAGCGTCCGAGAGGTCTCTTAATACGAATCTGAGGTAAAATTTGGCACTCTATGCATGCCAGGGATTGTAAGGGGTATCTATGGATTGGCTTTTAAAAACGACATAGAGGTTTCGATATATTATCCATTTAAATCAAACTTTAATTTTTTTTTAATCATATGGCATTTATTTTCGAAACGTGAAATCTTCGGGAAGATAAGTACGGTTTCCAGTTTTTGTTGCACTTTTAGCACCACCCAGGAGTCACGTGTAGGGTAACGGTGGGTACTCCCTACGGACGTAGTGCAACTTCGACCCCCCTTTGTCAAGTGAGTGGGCAACTTGACTGTTAGGAGTTCTCAAGCCGCCCGAAGGCCTCTAACTTTGCTTTACGACTGCTGTCGTAAACAGCAGCCGGAATCAACGGCTTAACGTGCCTTTCAAAGCACGAGAGCGCTCAGTTGGTAATTACTCAAAGCGGTCACCCATCCAAGACCTGACTTGCACCCACATTGCTTAACCTCGCATACCGCACGCGATAGGCGGGTGCCGCTGAGCCACGAGCGCTCTGAATTCTTGGTAGTTTGTGCCAAATTTCAATTCAATCGGTCCAGTAAAAGTAACTCTGTTTTAACAGACGGACTAACAGTAAGGAGTGCGAATGAAAGTGAAGCCAAATATTCTTTTTGGATGCTCCTTTTAATAAATCACAATCACCAAACTTCGTATACTGAAACCCCCAGAATGTAACAACTACTATTCTGGAAACCGCATCTAAATCGGTTCAGCCAAACGCGAGATAATCGTGGACAAACATACATATATACGGGTCAAACAGTGAACCTCTTTTTTGTAGACGGTTAAAATTACTCTTAGTACGCGGGCGAAGCCGCGGGCAAATGCTAGTATTATATATAAAAGAAGCAGTCCTGACTGACTCATCTCCGCTCAGCAGTGCTAGAAAACTGAATTTTGTACAGTCGGTTACATTTATAGCGTAGGCTAGGGATAAGAAAGGATTTTTCGAAATTCATCCCCTAAGGAGGTAAAAAAAGGGATGAAAGTTTGTATGGGAAAAGTATTTTTTTTTGGATTTAGAAACTTGAAATTACGTGTAAAGGTTCTCTGTTTAAATATATCAATAGCGTATATCAGCGTTTTTCGATTTTTGTTTCTCAGAAGTGGTGGAAAAGGGGTTTCAAATTTTGTTTGAGAAGTAAATATTTTTTGAAGTGAGAGATTGGAAACTTCGTATATAGGGTCTCTGTTTAAATACAGCACATACATATTTAAGCGTTTTCCTGATTCCCGCCTATAAAGGGGTGAAATGGAGGTTCAAAGTTTGTACGGACTACGGTTAGACATTTGAAACTTCGTATATAGACTCTCCGTTTAAATACAATAAATACGGTACGTCTGATGTGATAAATAAATAAATAAATATTGGGGACAATCTTACACAAATCGAACTAGTCCCAAACTAAGCAAAGCTTGTACTATGGGTACTAGGCGACGATATACATACTTATATAGATAAATACATACTTAAATACATAGAGAACATCCAAGACCCAAGAACAAAATCCGTGCTTGTGATAAATGAAAAGACGTGCGCTTGTGTTCAACCCATTTAATGCACTGCTCGGTCTACCCGTACAGCTGCGTATTTATCGCGCTAACTAACCTAACATCCCTCCACCATTAATCCTTAATACTACTTATAAAGTACTCGGGGTATATCCCTCAATCGTTCGTGTCGAGGCCCCTGGCGGCCTGCAGGGGCAACGATCGGTGCGTCGGAGCCGGGTGGTGAGGCCTGGGCGTACGGGACGCCGGGTGACATTGGCATGGCCGGGGCGCTCGGCGGCGCGGCCGAGGTGTCTGTGGGCGCGGCCACGGCGTCAGGAACGCGCGGCTCTGGCGGCGCTGTTAGCTGATGCTGGCCGCCGTCATGGGGTGAAGTGACCACCTCCACCGGCCCGGTGTCAGCTTCCACCCACTCTTCTTCTTCTTCTTCCTCCCTTGCGAGGTTCTGTTCTGAAGAAGTCGGCATCACTGTCCAGTCAAAGCTGCTGTCCTCGTTTGGGCCTACTTTCTTGCTTTCGGCGTAACCCGTATATTTGTAAATTTGGTTTTTGTGTTTTTTTACCACTTGGTCCATTTCCGGCAAATATATTTGATAGATACTTTTCCCTAATTTATTTTTAACAATGCCTTTTACCCACTTATTTTTACAAACTAGTTTTATAAGTACATGTTCATTTAGCTTAAAGTCTACTTTTCTGTTTCCTTTATAATATTTAGCCTGCAAACACTGTTTACTTCCTACTTTATTTTGCATATCTGTCGAGAGTGAGGATGACGCATAATTGTTTACATTTAACAAATCGAACCGGTTACGTAACGGGCGGCCCATCATTAGCTCCGCCGGTGACTTGTCCGTTGTTGCATGTCTGGTATTCCTGTATCGGAATAAAAATTCTGATAAACGGTTGTTTGTAATGTCATTCATTGTTTTCCCTTCTACCAACAACCCTTTAATGTGTTTTTTCAACATTTTAACATAAATTTCAACTTGTCCATTACTGGCGGGTGAATAAGTTGGTGAAGTAATGTGCGTTATGCCATTTAATTTACAAAAGTCATTAAATAACTTGGAAGTAAATGATGTTCCATTATCCGTTACTAGTGTATGCATTATGCCAAATCTGGACATAACTTCTTCCAGTTTCGTAATGACGGTGACACTAGAATAGTTGTTGGTAAGGGGAAAACATTCTACCCATTTTGAATATGCGTCCACCATAACGAGAAACATAATACTTTGTACTGGCCCAAAAAAATCCAAATGTACCCTATGCCACACCCCAGGCGGGTACTTCCACGGAGTTAACGGCGCGCGTGGCGGAGTTGGTTTATTTTGAATACATGCCGCGCAGCTGCCGATCCTCTCTTCTATGTCACGATTTATATTGGGCCACCAGAATCTAGAACGAGCCTCCGACTTTGTTTTATTTATGCCTAAATGACACCTGTGTAGTTCGTCTAAAATTTTATTTTGCAAGGATCTAGGTATGACCATTTTGTGCCCTCTCATCAACACATCTTGTTCAAGAGACAAATCGAACCGACAACTAAAATAAGGTTTCAACTCTGTACATTTACTTTTCTTTGGCCAGCCCGTGGTTATGTAATGTTTAACCCTATTTAAGCATTGGTCGGTGTTGGTGGATTTTTTTAATTCATTCATGGAAATAGGTAAGTCACCGTCTGAAACAAAATTTACGTAGGTGGCTCGATCCACAAACGGCGGTGGCCGCGGCGCGACCGCTCCTCGCGCCTGCCACTGCCGAATGCCGGCGGATGACGTAATCGTCTTATCATCGATAGTCGGGCTCTCAGCTGACGCGCGACTTAAGAAATCTGCACAATTGTTTACGCTTGAAATATATTCAATTTCGTAATTATAACTGTTCAAAAACAAAGCGTAGCGTTGAAGACGATTCGCCGACACTTCTGGGACTCCTTTGTGTGGATGAAAAATGTACATCAAAGGTTTATGGTCTGTTCGGAGAATAAATGGAATGTCTAATCCATATAAATATTGATGGAACCGTCTTACACCGAAAATAATAGCCGTGGCCTCCTTTTCAATTTGGCTGTAGTTCCTTTCAGCACGGTTTAGAGACCTCGAAGCGTAGGCAATGGGGCGTTCGGTTCCCCCCTCCAATTGACCTAATATCGCACCTAAACCCCATGGAGATGCATCAACACTAAGTATCAACTTTAAGTCAGGATTAAAATGCGCCAACACCTTTTCTGAAACGAGTTCTTCCTTAATTTTGTTGAACGCGTTATTATGCTCTTTAGTCCATTCCCATTTAACGTCTTTTTGTAATAATCTATTTAAAGGGCTTAAAATAGATGCGGCATTTGGTACAAATATCCGATAATAATTCACTAGGCCGAGAAATGACTTTAACTCGTGAACATTTGTTGGAGCCTTTGTTGAAATCATTGCCTGAATTTTAGTACTACATTTATGAATGCCGTGTTTATCAATCACAAAACCCAAGTATGTAACAGAGTCCTTGAATAAGTGACATTTGTCTTTATTAAGCACTAACCCTGCATCCTGCAACCGACTAAAAACTAATTCCAACCTCTGACAATGTATTTCTTTGGTTTCCCCGGTAACCAAAACATCATCCAGCAAACACAATACTCCCTCAATTCCTTGCAATAAACTTTCCATAGTTTTTTGAAAAATAGAGGGTGCATTGGACAAACCGAAACAGAGCCTTCTGAATTTGAATAATCCCTTGTGGGTATTAATCGTTGTCAGTAATTGGGAATCATCGTCTAAACATATCTGTAAATATGCCTGGCTTAAATCTAGCTGAGAAAACTGTTGCCCACCGTGTAACTTGGCAAAAAGCTCCTCTGTTCTGGGCAAGGGGTACTTATCTATTTGAAGCACTTTATTCAATGTTACTGAATAATCGGCACATAACCGAATTTCACCGGAGTGCTTCAAAATAGGCACAATAGGACTCGCAAAATCGGAATGGTCTACTGGTTGGAGAACCTCTGTTTCGACTAGCCTTTCAATCTCTTTCTCCACCTTTTCCTTTAAAGCAAACGGAACTGTACGCGCTCGGTAAAAAATTGGTTGACTATCTGGTTTAAGCGATAACTTAACCTTAAATTTATTTAAGCAACCTAAACGGCTGCTAAATAGGCCCGGGTATTTTTCCGCATAAAAACCGATGTCCGTTTGCTTATCGCAAAAATATATCTTCGATATTTGCAGGTCAAACAGTGACAAAAAGTCTCTTCCTAGCAACGGTGGGCCACTACCTCTCACCACATATATGTCTATATAGTTACTTTCGCCTTCATATTTCACCAATGTTCGCATAACTCCTGCCGTATTTAAAATGTCTCCTGAGTAGGATTTTAAAACTGTTTTTGGTGGCGTTAGGTGAACATTACGAAAGTATTGTTGGTATATATGCAGTGGGATGGCCGTGGCACATGAGCCGCTATCAACAACAAATTTTAAAATCTGCCCGCATACATCAACGGTCACAGTCATCGCTTCGCCATGGTAACTACGAATGTTACATATAGACTCCGAAAAATTTATTGACTGAATCTTACCATCATCATCGTTACTCTCTTCGACAGATTGTAGCATTTTTACAGATTTCCTTTGTTTACACATACGTTTTAAATGGCCTTTCATGCCGCACTTTTTGCATTTATAACCTTTGAACCGACACTTATCGACACTATGGTTACTATAACCGCACACTTCACATTCCGCACCATTGTACGATGAACTTCTGGACACCTTAAACACATCAGCTGGCTGCGTCAGCGGGTTGCGTGGCACGGCAGATTGTCGAGCGGCGTTCCTCGCGCTGTGTAAGGACGTGCCGATTTCTAGCGCTCGCGCGAGGGTGAGGTTACCCGCGTCTTCTGTAAATAAACGGTCTCTCTCGGGACCCGACTGCATTCCCAACACGAAACGGTCGCGTAACATGTCATCCAGTACCGAGCCAAACTTACAGTCCTCTGATAGCTGACGCACTCTCGCTGCCCACTGTGTCAAATCCTCGTCCACTCGTTGTGTAGCACTATGAAAATTGTGTCTTTCCGCAAAAAGTGATTTTTTTGGCAGTAAATGTTTGTCCACTTCTTTCACAATATCCTCATACGACAGCTCTGTTAGTTTCTTTGGGGCAATTAGTTCGCGTACCAATTTATACGCGGACTCGTTGAGTGCACTTAGCAACACAGCGCGTCGTCGATCGCCCGCCGTTTGATCTGTTTTTACTATCGCGTTCGCGCTAAGCCATATGCTTAATCTCTCCTTGAACACTTTCCAATCGCCTCCTACTTCAAAAACAGGTAAATTCCCGATCGTCGAATTCATTTTAGCTGCTTTTATCGCGTGTTTTCGATATAAACCGTGTCGTCGCCACTGTGATAAATGAAAAGACGTGCGCTTGTGTTCAACCCATTTAATGCACTGCTCGGTCTACCCGTACAGCTGCGTATTTATCGCGCTAACACACCCAAGACCCAACCCAAAACAAAACCCGTGCCAAACCCAAGAACAAAATCCGTGCTAAATGTACAAATAATGCCCTGGCCGGGATTCGAACCCGGGATCTCTAGCTTCGGAGGCAGTGTCACTACCAACTAGGCTAATCAGGTCGTCAGGGTAAATAACCAAAATATAAATTGTTTATGTTATGTATGTGTTGGTGGTTAGTCATTAATTGGGTGGCGTAACTTTACTCTTAGGTGGAGATTTTCGTCAGAAATTGCCTGTTGTGCCTAGGGGTACTCGAGCAGATGAGGTTAAAGCCTGCTTAAAGTAATCATATTTATGGCCACTATTAGACAAAATTTCACTGCACACAAATATGAGGGTTTATATAAGAGGCGATGAATCTGCTGGTGTTCTCGCCGATTTGCTACCAAGAATAGGCACAGATGGAAATTACCCATCTTTCGATGGTAAAATCATGTTTCCACAAAATTTATGTACAATAGACTATTACCCTTACTAACTGCCTCAATATATCTTGATTTACAAAACATTTACAAGAAATCAATATAATGGTTGTGCGAACGTGCAATCCTTAATCCGAATAATGAAAATGCTGCCGCTATTAATCATTTACTACAAAATACTTTAGAAACTGAGAGCGCTAAATACAAATCTTTCGATTCCGTCATACAAAGTGATGACGCCGTACACTATCCCGTGGAGTTCTTCAATAGTTTAAACTCTTCTAGCTTTCCATCTCACATAATAAATGTTAAAGTTGGAGCACCTGTTATGTTAATGAGGAATCTAAGACTGCCTAAATTATGTAATGAAACTAGATTACAAATAAAAACTGTCCATAAAAACGTTATCGAAGCTACAGTAATCACAGGTAGCGCTCGAGGCAAAATAGTGTATACTCCTAGAATACCGATAATTCCATCAGACTACCCATTCGAGTTTAAAAGAACACAATTCCTTTTTCAGTTATGCTTCGCAATGACTATTAAGAAATCCCAAGGACAGTCACTGAAAATGGCAGGGATTGATTTAAGAGCAGACTGTTTCTCTCACGGTAAATTTTATGTGGCATGTTCTAGGGTGAATTCTGATAGCAGTCTGGTCATCTTAGGCCCCAAAGGAAATGCCACTAATGATGTTTATAAAGAGGTGTTACGCTAAGGTGACCAGCTTATGTTTTCATTTCTTTCCCTGTTTTCTGCGCCGTGACTACGTCCACGTGAATTTTTCCCTTTTTAGTCAAACAAATTTGCATTCCCTGTTTCGCCCTATGGTTGACTATATTTATATGGGCAACTATATTTTCATAGTTTTTTTTATGTAACTTAATAATTATATGTGCCAAACATACTATAATAATTTAATCTTTCATCGCTCTCATATTAGCCTGTAGACTAAAATAAGAATCACATGAACTCGCTTATGTGCCTTAAGTTTTGACTGGTCCGCAATTCAGCACATTTTAGGTTGTGTTTTTTTTTGCTATGACTTAAAACACTATCCTTTTGAAAAGCTGAGGTACCGTCTAGAAAATTTCATTTTGGCCGGTGTCGGGAATTCCACCTGTCTCTTTTTCTAATAGTCTATCATCAGGCCTTAAAAATGTTGCCTTTTCACAGCATCGGGCAACTGACAGAAAAAAGTTGACATCGTTTATAAAATTTGTTATTACCTAAAATCTACGCGGACGAAGTCGCGGACTGCCGCTAGTATACTTATATACTAACTTTCTTTGCTTCTTACGTTGCCATTTTCATAATTATATTGAATCTTAAATACCTTCAGCAAAAAACGGTCACATGTTATATATCATTTCCATTTCAATAAAACTACTAATCGTTTTAATTCAACCCTATTCACGTGCACAACGTCTATAGACGTCGCAACAAGGACTTCTATGAAAAGGTATGTAATTAAGAGCCAACTTTCTAAACTCAAATGACAAGTTACATGCACGGAAAAAACAAGTGAAACTTTTGCGATCCAAAAGGAAACGTCTCAACCCGCACGTTTCGTACGTCGTGCAGTTTAAGAACTTTTTTAATTTTCTAGGAAACTTTAACCTTTACTTTTTTCGAAAGGGTCACACAGAGACGTTAAAAGTGAAGAGTTAGTTTTATGTACCTATAATTAAATCCATCTTTGTCACACATCCTCACTCTTTCTCGTTGTATCTCATTTATGTTTTGCGCGGAGCGTACGTAGGGAATAGCATGATTATTTCAATCGTTGGCCTTCGTTTCTTTTTCAGCGTGTATGCGCCCACGGTAACGCGTACGCCTCTCTAACTCTTTCTCTCTTCTTCAAATCAGCCCAGTTGGTTACAACACGTATTCGTTACTACTTACATAATACGATGGCCGAGCGACTGTACTCTGTCCTGGGCAGCTTATCGCCAATCAGGGTCGGCTGTTTGAAGCTGGTAGAGATCTATTTGGACTTGGTCTATCCAACGATACCTTGGTCGGCCGATTGAGCGTCGATCATTTGGACGTCCCAGGTGCGCGCTTTTGGTAGCAGCGCGATCCTCTCCCGTCTAAGTATTCGTTAAGTTTCTTCTTATGTAACGACGGTGGCAAACAAGCTTACGGCCTATCTGATGGTAAGCAGACACCGCATATAGAGGTTTTCTACTCCAGAAGAATTACAAGGGCGTTGCTGACCCTTTGTTGACATATATGTACCCCCAATTCTCAACACAGAGTATGCTCGGGAGCTCTGGCATCCTTACTCACCGCTAGAGATATAACACCACATACCTAAAGAGCATCTAGTCTGTAAATAGTCTAACAAATAATTGTAAATATAAATTAATAAATGAAAAATATATTGGATTTAGTGATAATATAAATCCCAACATTTCAAATACCTTGTTAAATGCTTAAACAAACAAAATATCTATCAGTCATATTCTTAGTGTAGTTTACAAAAAAAAATCGTGTATGTAATTTTTTTATACTACGACGGTGGCAAACAGGCATAAGGCCTGCCTGATGGGAATTGATATAAATACAGCTTATTTTAGGAAATTATAGATTTTTTATATATTTTTTTTAATAGAAATAGGTCTCTTTGCGGCCGTCAACCATCCCCGACATCGACATGTCGACACACAATATGTATTGTGACTCTATTCAGCAAACTGCTACCGACGTATTTAAATTAAATTTGTATCGCATTGGGCCTATCTAATATACTTTTGCATAAAATCTATTTTCATAATTTTAAATGGCGTAAGTGCATGCTGCATTAAATTAATTGTAAAATTAAAAACAATTCACCTACAGTGCATGACAATCAGTGACCATAATTTGGACTTGCAATAAAAAATATATTATTATGAAATTATTCGTTTTATAAAGATGTAAAGTAAAATGCTTCGATGGATATATATAGCTATATAGTTATATTTAGTGAAATTAAGATATTAGATTTTTGATTAAATATGCCACTTAAATGTAATCACCGCGATAAGAGTGCAAGCGTCAATACAATTCGAATCCAATTCCAATACATCAAATGTGTTGTGAATGGAGCCCCTGGCCAGGGTGTTCACGATAAAGCATTATTTATGGTCGCCACTGACACCCGCCTCTATGAATGTTTTATTGGACCACAATTGTATTCGTGCCTCGATTTGATCCGTAAATTGAGTGGTAAGCCTGGGACCCTATCTATGTATAAAGTGGTCAAGATTTTTTATAATAAACTTACATGTGAGTTTACATAAATAAATGTATTTTTCGTAACAATTTTGTTTGGGTTGTAGGGGGCTTATTACCTATACATTTAAAATTAGATTTACTAAGGACTGGTTTAATTTTGTAAATTGACTTAACTGAACATATAAAAAAAGTTACTATTTAATAAATTATCTAAAATATTGGCTACTAGCTTTTGCCCGCGACTTCGTCCGCGAAGAACTCGTTCTCGTCTTAGAATTATTTGTTTTCCCATACAATTTTTCTCAAGCTGAGATGGTTGGACGGCGTCCAAAAGGACACCAGTACTCGTACCTTAGGGGTGTATTCTCTAGAAATCCTATGGTCCAAACGAATGATTAAGTGCTTATTTCGAAAATCAAATGTACCAATTCTAGACGAATGAATCCCGTCAAAAAATAACAATTATAATGATAGAAGTCTCGCTACGCAGTTCTGCCGTAAAACGTAGTCCCAACAGAGCGAGTTCTTCATGTAAGTATTATGGCCAAAGGCCCTAAGCAGACCGGCAAGACATGCGGGCCTATCATTCCAACAGAGCAGGCTCCTTATGCAAGGCTGAGGGCCGAAGGCCCAAAGCAGAGCGGCAAGGCACGCGAGACCGAAGGCCGAGCGTCCCAACAGAGCGGGTTCTTTACGTAAGGTAATGATAATGGCCGAAAATGCGAAGCAGAACGGCAACAAATGCGAGACCGAAAGTCGATCATTCACACACAGCGGCCTCCTTACGTATGGCTGAGGGCCAAAGGCCCGATGGGCGTGCCAAGTCAAGCCAAGAGTGTTATACGCGATAATGAAGGCGTGGTGGAGGGCGGCAAGGCACGCGAGGCTGACGCCAGAGCGTAGTTATACACACTATGTATAGGTTATTTAGGACAACATCATGTGTCTTATAAGCGACCATAACGGCCGAAGGCCCTAAATCGAGTAGTAAGGCCCGAAGCTGAGTGTTAGGACACGCGAGGCGGAAGATCGAACATCCCAGAGCGGACTCTATAAAGCGGAGGGCCGAAGGCCCGAAGTTGAGAGGTAAGGCACGCGAGCATTCCAATAGAGCGGGATTTTCATATAAGGCTGAGGGCCGAAGGCCCGATGGGTGCGCCAAGTCAAGCCAATAGTGTTATACGCGATAATGAAGGCGTCGTGGAGGGCGGCAAGGCACGCGAGGCTGACGCCAGAACGTAGTTTTACACACTATGCACGTATATTATCTATGTATGTACGACATCATGTGTCTATCTTTCTTTCGTTATCTATCTATTTATGTGGTATAAGTGACTGAATATTAAGTAATCGGCAAAAGTAATAGGATTACAAAGTTACACATGTATCGTTGGTGCATAAGTTCTTGGACACTCAAACGTATTTATTAAAAATAATTTTATTTATTACTCAAGAAATATTAATCCACAATATAATGACTGTCATGTTCAACGACATGTAACCATCTCTTTGGCAAAGACATTATACCGTGTTCCCAAAAAGCAGGAGGCTGGTGGTCAAAAAACTCGGCGATGTCGTCTCGGATTTGTTCATAATTATCAAACTTCTTCTGTCTTAGATGTAACTTTAGAGCCCGAAACAGACAATAGTCCGACGGCGCAATGTCAGGGCTGTATGGCGGGTGAGGTACCACTGTCCAGTTCAGCTTTTCCAAAATGTGGTGGACAGACTTCGCAATATGTGGTCGAGCGTTGTCCTGAAGAAGTGATACAGACAGCCTTTTTGGACGCTTAGTCGCTATTTCTGAGGCTAACTTTTGCAGTTGCTCTCTATAAATAGTAGCGTTAATAGTCTGCTTCTCGTCCAACAGTTCCCAATAGAGAATGCCCTGCCAATCCCAGAAAACTGATAGCATTATCTTTCGTCCATGACGATCTGGTTTTTGTTCTGTTGGCGCCTTTTCTCCGCGTGGGACCCAATAGGCCTGCCGCGTTTTGTTGTTATAGTGAATCCAGGATTCGTCGACCGACAGTGACAATGGACCTGAGAAAGTCTTGTCTGTGTGGTTGCAGGAGGAGACTTTCGCATATGGTCACACGTGCTGCACGCTCGCTGTCTGTTAGAGCATGGGGTGTCCACCGACTCACTATTCTGTGGTAGTCCATTGCATGCAGGTGCCGAATTATAGTGGAATGGTCGTATCCAAGTTCTTTCTCCAAGTCCCTGGTAGTCGCATCCGGATGTCTTTCCAAATGTGAGCCTAGAAGGTCTTCGTCGAAGACAACTGGCCGACCGGAGCGATGTTTGTCTTCACAACTCGTATCCCTCTTATCTAAAGACTTAAACCAATAACTCACTGTGGAATGAGCAGTAGTGCCTTGTCCAAACGCAGTGTTAATTTTCTCGGCCATTTGTCTTGCACTCGTTCCTAGATTATGCTCGTAAAGCATGATCGCTCGTAGTTGACGCGGTTCCATTTTGAACTGAACTGAACAACTCAGCAGCAGTCTGTCATCTCTTGGCGGCTTTTTTGTCGTGACCCATAACTATGGGCCGGTCGTTTGTTTGCCTTCTACGGCTTTATTTTGTTTTCTTCCTTGTGGACGGTGGCACTCCGGCTTGAAAAGTCGTTGTGGCCAGTTTGCGGCTTTTGGTGAAGGGGTTGGCCTTCTGCGGCATTGAAGAGGTCCTGGGGTCAGGACTGGGGCTCATTTTGCGGCGGCAGGAGCTCGCGTGGTTGGGCTCGCCGCCGAGCGTGTCTTGAATAAATGTTTCTTTCTTTCTTTCTTTATATGTACTGATATTAAAGTGATCAAATATAAAAATTCAGCAAAAAATCAAAAACGAAAATAGGCGTAAAAAAGGATGATTTTAATAGAATTATAAAAATTTTTTTTATCAAAAATTAGTTTCAATGTTTTTAACGGCAGCTTCGACTCCGGCTTCTTCACCAGAAGAATTACTTCGGTTAGACAAAATGTCATCGATTTCATCTGCCGAAGAATCATCTGACTCGTTGAGCCACGATTCTATGGCCTGATCTGCATTTTTTTCACTACTTCCAACTTTTTGTCTTTTTCGTGAGGTGCTCATACTCGCGCCGTTGATTTTATCGATAAACCTTTAATTGTTAATCGTGTTAAAAAGTTACACTAACACTGACCATACGAAGCACATACGTCAAGAACATAAATATAACTATTTAGCAATATCGTGCATACTCCTTCTTATCTGTTTTGGTCGCGTCACTGCATGCTAGGAAAATACTAAAACCGGCATTAAAGACTACACACCAGAAAAAAAATATATGAGCGAATAACAGTTTACGCGACGTACCTCATTCGTACGTCAGTGGTTAAGGGCTAAAGGGCTAAACGCTAATAGCTTTCAAATTTTGAAGAGACCGTGGTGGCTGGCGCGCACGCACACTGGGCAGCGCCGCGGCGCAGCGCTTGCGTTTACTTTTTGTTTCAGTTTCTATCTTAATATTTCACAAACTTTGAATGAGGGTGTTTTTCCTTTGTCGTCAAGTATATGCTAACCAATTTTCATACCTGTAACTCATGGATTATAGGTGTCCCCATACGAAATTCAACCCCTCTTTTTACCCCCTTTTAACCCAAATCTGCACAATTTTGATAGCCTAAAACCTGACCGGGTATTTACTCGACAGGTTAGTAAAGTTTTCATCAAAATCCGTTCAGCCGTTTTCACGTGATGCGCGTTCATATAAACAGACAAACAGATAAACAGATAAACAGATAAACAGATAAACAGACAAACAGACAAAAATTCTAAAAACTGTTGGAACGTGTTCTGTTATCGATTCTAAGTATCCCTAGCCAATTTTTTTTCGAATATCTTCCATGTACAGACTTTCGACCCTCTTCAGCTTTATTATATGTATAGATTATAGAATAGATAAACAAATTATTGTGATCGTCTATTTCAATTAGTATTACGAATAGGTCCTTTTACGCAGTGATAAAAACATAATGATAATAAACCGTTTAAAAATAAAAACATAATTAATTGTGTTTGTAATGAAACGACACAATTAAAGCAAATAATAAACATATGTATTTAAACTTGCATGATTTTTACACATTATTATTGGTAAACGGGACAATCGCATACAACTGAAATTTATTCACCTTTTTTGAGGTTTGCCCGATGTTTCGAATGTATCACAATATCCATGGTCACGACCTGACTGGCTTGAGCGCGTATCAAAATCTTCTATCCGCGCGGGTTTTCAAAAATATGAAACAGTTCTGCGCTATTAAGTCCCGTTTACCAATAATAATTAGCAAAATAATGATTAATTACTGACATTTCTTTCTAACTTAATATTACTAATCGTATATAAAACATTTATTTAAAACAGCGTCTTGAGGGGAGGGTCTTGGGGGTGTATTGTATCGAGGATGCTGGTGGCATTTCTTCGCTATATCGCAATGCTGATACGTCGATGTTATATTGTAATGCGAACTTTAACACGGTGTATAACGACGATGACCTATAAAACCCAACTACCTTAGGTTTTGAAAATGGGACATAGACCTATGCTATGTCTTTGTTATTAAAGGCCATCAAGGTTTTGCAAGAAGTGTAGGTGTGAAGGTGAGCCCCTTCACACCTACACTTTTTGCAAAACCTTGATGGTTTTAATATATCAAACCATATCTATTATTCATAAAAAAGCCAATTAATTATTTTATTTTATTTAAGTGTACACTAAGCTGCATTTTCGCGCAGCTGAATTTACTCCTCGTTGATTCGTCTTTCAGCCGCGGTATCTATAACCTCCAGGTACTTAACAAAACACATTAAAGTAACTTTCTTTGCTGAATTGAAGACAAGTAGATTTATACAATAAAATTATGTACACTTTTGGATACTACGAAAATGGTATATATCTATCTAGTACAGCAGGAACAGCGTGCGTCTGGACACCATGAAGACTGTGGGATCCGGATACTGTCGAGGGACCGGTGATAGTGTACCGCTGTTATACTAACAGGACGTCGCACAAACGGGACAGATTTTTATCACAATAAAATTATTGTGATAAAAATCTAAATAAACCCAATTAAAATCGTCTGCAATTAAGCTTGAAACGCACAGAGTGCGGCGCAGCGTCGTTTCGGGGCGAGGGCGATTTTGCGCTAAAGCGGACGCGATCCGGGGCACGTCGCACCAAAAAAACCACGCGGTATTCGGTAGTGTAGTATAGCAAAGGCGGCGTGTGTGACATATAAAGCAGTAATCGACAGTCGAAAGTTTCGGACAGATCAAGAATGCAAAACCGCCTCCGCCCCGCACCGCGCCGAGCTCACTCTGCGCGTTTCAAGCTTTAAAGTGACACACACACTGAGTTCATTAAAAACTGTCACTGTATTATTCCCTAAAACTGCATCTCACTCCTTTTAAAACTGCATAATTATCTACTTTTTAAAATTGTTTATAACTGCATTTTTTAATAAGTTTGATTTCAAAGAAAGGTTGTCGTGGGAACATTTTTCTAAACATTCGTGTTTATAATTATTTAGTACCTTTTTAAAAATAAAGGATATTTTTTGAATATTGTGACCATTACACACACTTTATGTACAGGTGATTACTTCGGCTACACTTCACGCGGCGTCGCCTGCAGTTTCACCGAACTGGTCGCCAGTAATTAACAAGGACTAGACATTGTTTACTTACTGAAAGAATGCATCTAAATAAATTATTACCACCCTATGTACCTACATTCCCCAGTTTAACAGGGCAAGGCTTATTTATTTTTCACATAACACATCAAATATGTTAACTACCGTCTTTACAAAGGAATCATGCAAAATCCAAAAATCAAGATATCCCTGACATGTCAAAAAAATTCTCTACTTTCATTTCTATGCTATTCAGCGGGCCTATGATGGTTGCCATGTTATCACTTATCGTCGTGGATAAGACATTCGTCACGGTTCTAACAAGTATACGAGTGCGAGAGTGACCGGCGTCTTATTCACGACGGTAAGTGATAAAATGGCAACCATCATACGCCCGCAGAATCAGAATGGCAAAGACTACAAACAAACGTGATATCCTAGAGCTGTCTCCTTCTGTTGAACGAGTAAGCTGCAGTCCATTTTTCAGATATTACATTACGGTTTCATATTTATTAAACTTCCTAAAGAACAAAACTCGCTACTCCAACGTAGTCCATTAACTAGCTGGGACGCTGCAAACAAATCTGGAGAATCCATTTCGTTATAACTTTTAACAGCCAACTTTTAAATCGGTTAAACTGGTCCAAAGTTTGATGCAATCGCGTTGCATTTAACATTGTTTCGGTTCGCGATTTGAGTTGATTTAGTTCAGCCGTTAGTTGAAGAAGATATAATTTTCAACTTCGATATAAAACTATAAACGATCTGTTATTCAGCCTAGTTGGCATTAACTCAAGCTGTGAAACTAGTCGCCTTTGGCTGGATCTTGTTAAGAACAAATATTATACATTAAAAATATCCAAAAGCCGAGACTGCTAGATTTGCTACGAGTGTTACTACCAACAACACTCAGATATGATAAATGTGTGTCATCATCATCATCATCATCAGCCAGCAGTCGTCCACTGGTGGACAGTGGCCTTTCCCAATTCGCGCCACCACACCTATGGCTATGTTGGTGTATTTATTTTATTTTAGTTCACAGCTCAAATCTGTGAGGATTATATGAGGATCATTTCAAAGCCCTGCTAATTCCTAAGCAAAAAAAGTTAGGGAATAAAGAAACTGTGACACAACGTAGTATACGACAGTTATTTAGAGAAAAGTGTGTTAACATACTCTTACCCCATCAAAAACATAAATGTGAAGCCCACCAAATTCAATATTCATGCGATGTGTGGCTGTCGTCTTCCCCGACAAAAAAATTGAGATCTAAATCTCATATTCCTAATATTGAACTTGGCTCCCTTTTTACATTTATGTTTGTGATGGGATATCATTACTTTTTGTCAAACTTCACCACATTGCCATAGGTGCACCAAAAATATTTGAAGAATTCATCCGATATCTCCAGGACCCTGTGATCGAATTCTGACCTGATGACAATGAGACTCCCTCGAAAGTATACCGTTTCAAACAAAAAATAAATTTCCAAATCGGCTAATAAATGACGGAGTTCTGAGGTAACAATTTTAAATAATAGTAGTAATAATAAAACTAAATAAATCACTGTTTTTTGTTTTTTTCTTGTGTACACATACAATTACCAAGCTGGATGCCGAATTTCACCTTTCTAGGTCACCTGGAAGTGGGTTAATTTTTTTGATTCTAGCCATACAGTCTGTGGTAAAAATGCCGTTTTTTGAACTTTAATATATTATCTCAATAACTATTTCACCAAACATTATGAAATTTGGTTTTGGTTTAATAGTTGTTCTAAAGGATCTTAATACATACAGGGTGTGGCCTGTAATAGGAGCAATAAATTTAAAATACGCTTCCTTAGAGCATCTGCAGTAACCTATTGTGTCCAAAAAATATTATCTTATTTCAATTGGGAGAAATTTTGATCTAAAGTTATGACCTCGAAGTAATGGATCTTGGCACCCAGAGATTATAGCGTAGCAGTCAATGCTGATTTTGAGGTTGCTTCAAGTTACGACACATAATCCTTGTCGTATTTTTTGTTTAAAAGGATATTTTTGGGATTATTTTAATTCTTTTTATAAATTTTTAGTGATTTTTGAATAAATAGTCATTAATATCACACCAGTAGAGTAAAAAGGTACATATAAGCTCCTTTTGCGAAACAAAATATCCAATAAAAACTTTTTTATTTTTAATTAAAACCATTTGGAAATAATTGCTGGAGAGCTCAATAGTGTACAGTTTAATTTTTTTCTCCTATTACAGGCCACACACATTCCAAATTTTTTTTTTTTATGTTAAATATATTTGGAAATATTGGGGGGTCAAAAGTTGCTCCGAACGGATAGTGTAAAATAAAACACGTCTGCTGCTCGCTAGTTCCTGGGGTGAACTTGGCTGTACACGCTGCCGCGTGTCGAGATATTCCTTGAAGTTTTCACCAATGTACAAAGATACTGGCTTAAAAATCGCCCAATTTTATATACGAAATGTAAACATACACATTTGTACATATTACCACTCCACTACATGAATTTCTTTCCAATAGCAACTGCGGTGGATACAGAAAATAGCCAATTACAATAACTACGTATATGGGTGATGATATTTACAGAGTTCCATCGGTTCCCCAAGGATCTCAAATTTATCTTTGCTTCTTCGTTTACAGTTTTACTTTAAAGTGTGTATTTTGATTAACATTTGTTGCTACTTTAACGAAATCTCATTTGCATCTGTGACGGAGGGCACTGAGGAGTTTCATATTTTATCATCAGTTCCAATAAACTAGATTTTTGGTTTTCTGGAAAAAAATGCTTGGCTTACTATAGAAAATTTCAAAATGGCTAAATGCATACTTATCACATTTAAGAAGTGGTCTCGATTCCTCCTGGATCCCATCATTAGACCAGGACCCTGTGTTCGAATCAAAAAATTATTAGCAGAATCGGACAATGTGGTGAAGAATTTTCGCTGGACTAACTGAGACCGGAAGAACTGAGAACCTGTTTTTTTCAATCTAAGTGAACACGGCAACTTTGACGGCAATGTATGAACACGTTTTGCCATCTTATGAAATCATATTTCATATTTTAATAGTTGATATTTCAAAATTATCTATCGTTGCGAATGCTGACAATGGACATATCCATTTTATTTGCACGCAAAATATTTAACAACTTCACTACTGACATGGGTTGAATAGGAAATAAACGGTCAGCTGTTGCGCATTGTGCACAGAGCAATTCAGTTCTAATTTCAGAGGTATTCATTAAAAACAATTTAAAGCAATGGAATAGCATGAAAGCGATGAATTTTGGCAGGCGTTATGTTGACAACACGGTTACGTAAATTATAATAATTGCTAGGAGTTTTACTCAGTAAATGTTCACAAATTTCTTTCCGAATTTATATCTATGATCGATGTGTATTGCGTACTCATTTCCACCCACGTTCAGCCAATTTATCAGCACAAATACCTCAAGCACATAGTAGATATCAGTATAAGAAAGTGTGAGAAAAGCAGGAAGGCTCATGTGACGAATGCGAGTTCTCTTCAGGCCATTTGAAGAAAGTATTTTTATTTATTTCTTTAACATGACATTATAAACCCAGTGCGCCATGAAACTTAAGCTTACTGAACATAAAGTTTCACAAGTTAATATCTATTTAGGCGACAAAACGGCGTGGTCCCGTTGCATCGTCGAAACACGACACTCTTCGGCCAGAAGTCAGCACACGCAATGGTCTCCTGCAGCGACCGTGGCACGCGCACCAAAAACAAGCTGAAGTGCACGTAGTGACGCGAACGCAGCTGGAACACCCTCAGCTCGCTAGAAGACCGATTTCCCGCAGCAGGAAGTCGGTCTTCTAACGAACGTACTCCACCCGCATCATCAGCCGTGGCGGTGTAGTGCAGGCACGATACATACAGCGCCATGCTCGGTGTGGCAACTCGCAGACCAGAACCAACCGGTTCCGCAATACCACATTGTCTCTTGTGCGTCTTGCGCTTCCTCAACACCGTTGTAAAACCCTCCTTATCCACATCGGTGCGAAGGGGCTTCTCCTTTGGAGGAACCCGAACTTCACGCGCTCTTGAGGGCGCGTCTCTCCGGTTGGCTGCGACAGACCGACCAGCTATGGCATCATCATAGCAATGACGTGAATTAGATGATGCGTCGGGGGGAGGCCCGGTGCGGAGGGGGCACGCGGGTAGTAGAACGGCATGTGCAGTGTCAGCAACATGAAAACTTACCGAGTTACACTTGACGCCCGGTCATTACTCTTGAAATTTGGTGACCGAGTTCCCGGAGCACTAGTACGCAAACTGATAATTTCTTTGCACAACACGGCAATAGAAGCCTTTCGAGTCCTCAAACTTTTTCACAATTTCAGCCATGCCTGCCGTAAGAGCCACTATTTCCTTCAGCAGGCCGCTCACGGCGTCGACATGTTCTGGAATGCAGGATGGGGATCCGGGGACCTGCGCAGATGTCAGCGGCACTGAAGCTCGCCAAACAAACCTGCTCCGCGTCTAACTCATCCTCCCGCAGTATCCTCGCAGGTGAGGAGCTTATTCACGATGGGTTCATTCATCGTTTCAATACTATTAGCAGCGGCCGAGCCGCGCTAATTCCGCAATCAATAAATTAATTAGTCACCAATGCGTCTACGTCGATGCGCGCATTGGACCGTACTCCGACGAAGGCTATATCGCCTTACCTGATCGCTGCGTACCCTGGACCGCTGGATATAGCTGCCCATCAGAGGAATGATCGCCAGGAAATTGCCATTGATGTCCCCCGCTATGATGTTCCGTGCATTGTGTCCCAGGTTGTGCTACTATACTTTGAGAAGGGATACCGTTATAGCTTTACCGCTACAGCAGAACTGATGTCTTAGAAGACTCAAAAATAGAGTAAAGAAATCCTGTTAATCAGTCACCTCTACGGAGTATAAAGCACCTCATTGATTTCGTTGCGTGAGGTAGCCTCACAAAGGTGCCTCTCACGGATAGATAAGAATATCTGATAAAGACAAAAAGCTCCTGCAACGTCCAAGCTTAAAAATATAAATCTACATGACGTCATCAGTTGAGGGTATGGAATTTAAAAAGAAAATTCGGTGACACGTCATTCAGTCAGTCGTCATTTCAGAAATAACTTTTTTTATAATATTAACTATACAATTTGGTTAAAAAAGTTTAAAATATATAGTTAATCTTTTTTCAAATTCTATTTAGGATTCTCAACTTCTGGGCAAAGGACACTGCTCTTTTTCTCCACTATTGCTTGCATGCTCTCGCCAATCAGAGCAGAATGCGTCCAAGTCGTCCCGCCATCTCCTTTTTGGTTTGCATCTACTCCGGTAGCCGTCACGAGGAGTCCACTCCGTAAAATTAAAATTTAAAGTGCACCTATGAATATCAATAAACTACCATCGGTTCGGAGAAATAAACTTCGCCAAGAGGACGTACGTAAGATACTTGACGAGGTGGAGGAGGAATTTTTTCAAAACAATATTCCCGTACATTGTTTTATCATCATCCTAGCGTTATTTCCAGTACAGTAGCATTCTGAAGGATGCCTAGAGTCCGCTACCTAATCCCAATAATTGGCGTAAGCATTAGTTTCTAAGAAAGCGACTGCCATATGACGTTCCAACCCAAAGGGGAAACTAGACCTTATTGGGATATGGCTTGTCAAGTCAGTGGGCAACTTGACTGTTAGAAGTTCTCAAGCCGCCCAAAGGCATCTAACTTGGCTTAACGATTGCTATCACAGACAGCAGCCGGGATCAATGTCTTAACCTGCCTTCCAAAGCATGGGAGCGTTCAGTTAGTAACCATTCAAAGCGGTCACCCATCCAAGGACTGACCCCGCCTGACATTGCTTAACCTCGCATACCGCACGCGGTACGCGGGCGCCGCTAGACCGCTTGATATAAAGTAGTAGTACGTTGTATCGTTTAATATAAAATTACAGTGTCAGCTATTACAAAAATTACAATGCAACTGCAGAAAACCAATTTTCGCGCTAGATTATCCATGCAGGACGCTATTACTGTCAAACAACCCTATCCATGATGTAATCGATTACCTAATAATATCATCATCATCATATCAGCCAAAGGACCGAGGACATTGACCGGTCCTTCGCCACCTGCATCCAGCAGATATTCGCGACCCTTACCACGTCATCAGTCCACTGTGTGGCGGGCCTGCCCACGCTTCGCCTCCTGGTACGTGGTTGCCACTCGAGAACCTTTCCGCCCCAACGGCCCGATGGCCGCGATGGCCGGGTGAGAACCGATATTCCACGTGCAATGTGCCCCGCCCACAGCCACTTAAGTTTAGCGATTCGGAGGGCACCTTATAATATGCTTTTTAAATAAGTTTTACTACAGATTTGAATTTAGAATTGCTAAGTTCACATCATAGACAACAGTCGGGATCAACGGCCTATCAAAGCACGGGATCGAGTAGTAAGGCTCGAAGCTGAGTGTTAAGACACGCGAGGCGGAAGATCAAACATCCCAGAGCGGGCTCTATAAAGCGGAGGGCCGAAGGCCCGAAGTTGAGAGGTAAGGCACGCGAGGCCGAAGGTCGAACATTCCAATAGAGCGGGCTTTTCATATAAGGCTGAGGGCCGAAGGCCCGATGGGTGCGCCAAGTCAAGCCAATAGTGTTATACGCGATAATGAAGGCGTCGTGGAGGGCGGCAAGGCACGCGAGGCTGACGCCAGAACGTAGTTTTACACACTATGTACGTATATTATCTATGTATGTACGACATCATATGTCTATCTTTCTTTCGTTATCTATCTATTTATGTGGTATAATTGACTGAATATTAAGTAATCGGCAAAAGTAATAGGATTACAAAGTTACACAAGTTGGTGCATAAGTTCTTGGACACTCAAACATATTTATTAAAAATAATTTTATTTATTACTCAAGAAATATTAATCCACAATATAATGACCGTCATGTTCAACGACATGTAACCATCTCTCTGGCAAAGACATTATACCGTGTTCCCAAAAAGCAGGAGGCTGGTGGTCAAAAAACTCGGCGATGTCGTCTCGGATTTGTTCATAATTATCAAACTTCTTCTTTCTTAGATGTAACTTTAGAGCCCGAAACAGACAACAGTCCGACGGTGCAATGTCAGGGCTGTATGGCGGGTGAGGTACCACTGTCCAGTTCAGCTTTTCCAAAATGTGGCGGACAGACTTCGCAATATGTGGTCGAGCGTTGTCCTGAAGAAGTGATACAGACAGCCTTTTTGGACGCTTAGTCGCTATTTCTGAGGCTAACTTTTGCAGTTGCTCTCTATAAATAGTAGCGTTTATAGTCTGCTTCTCGTCCAACAGTTCCCAATAGAGAATGCCCTGCCAATCCCAGAAAACTGATAGCATTATCTTTCGTCCATGACGATCTGGTTTTTGTTCTGTTGGCGCCTTTTCTCCGACTCATTATTCTGTGGTAGTCCATTGCATGCAGGTGCCGAATTATAGTGGAATGGTCGTATCCAAGTTCTTTCTCCAAGTCCCTGTTAGGCGCATCCGGATGTCTTTCCAAATGTGAGCGTAGAAGGTCTTCGTCGAAGACAACTGGCCGACCGGAGCGAGGTTTGTCTTCACAACTCGTATCCCCCTTATCTAAAGACTTAAACCAATAACTCACTGTGGAATGCCTTGTCCAAACGCAGTGTTAATTTTCTCGGCCGTTTGTCTTGCACTCGTTCCTAGATTATGCTCGTAAAGCATGATCGCTCGTAGTTGACGCGGTTCCATTTTGAACTGAACTGAACAACTCGTCGTCGTCTGTCATCTCACTCGCTCGCCCCGAAGGGGCGAGTGAGGGGGAGGCCATCTCAGGGCTTATTTTGCCCTCTTTGGCGGCTTGGGGTCGCGGCCCATAACAATGGGCCGGTCATTATTTGCCATCTTGGCTAAGGTTGAATTTCTTGATGGCCTCCCGGACCGCCTCTGGCCCCTGGAGTGCTGCTGCAGTCATAATGGCGGCGATCATGGCCGCCAAGTCTTGGCCTCCGGCCTCAGCTGGAGGTGCAGGTTGAGGTGAAGATGTGGAAGTAGTGGCCGCGCCTGGAATCCGGACAGCCTTCTTCTTCATTGTCTTCTTCGTAAAAGTCTTCTTTATGGGTGGGGGGGCGTTTGCCGGCGCCATAAGCGATGCAGGCGCCGACTCTTCCACCGTGTTTGGTTGATCTTTTGCCCCTTTGTCGGGGCCGGGCTTTATTGGGACCGTGTGGGCCGTGGTCCCCGCCTTTCTATTCCGGGCCTCCCGCCGGAATACAGGGCACTTTGTGTCGTTGGTGGTATGGGCGCCGCCACAGTTGGCGCAGGTTGCTGCCCGCTCTCTGGGGACCGGACAGTCCTTTGCTGGATGCGGGCCCGCACAGCGTACGCATTTCCGCGGGCGGTGACAATTTTCCGAGTGGTGCCGAAATCCTTGGCACCGGTGGCATTGGGCGGGGCCTTTCCCTCCCCTCCATGCTTCTACTTGCACGTCGGGGATACAGAGAAGTTCTCGCAGTTTGTAGATTGCGGTGTATTCGCGGGTTGATCCGGCGATCTGCAAAAAGTAGATGCAGCCCGGCCTGCCTCTTCTTGCGCTGATTTGTCTGGCGTACTCGACCGGATGGCCGAGCGCCAGACAGGCTTCCTTGATCTGGGCGAGGGGCGTGTTTGCTGGAAGGCCGCGGAGTGCCACCTTCATCCTTTTCTCCCCATCCGTTTGGTAGAGGTGCCACTCCACGGCTGCGCCGGACTTTTCCAGTTCTTCTAAATGCTGCTTTACTGATTGAAACTCTTTTTCACTCTTCGGCGTAAAGCGAAGACCGTTGCCGAGCGCCTTGCTATGTGGGGTCTCCCCGAGGTCGCCCTTTATGGCCTCAAGGAGCTTTGCCCAGTCAGGCAAGACGGGGGCAACGATCGTCGGGAAGCGTTTTACAATTTGCTGCTGTGGTGGTTGTTGATGCTGTCGCTGCGCGGGCCTCCGTTCCGGGCTCCGACGAGAGGTCGGCTGGGCAGTGGCGGTCGTCGCAGCAATGGTTTGCCTCTCTTGCAGGTTAGAGAGAGGGGGCGCATTCGCCGGCTCTGGTGCCGGTGAGCTGGCTCGCTGTGTGGTAGCGGGCTTAGTGGGTGCTTTGGGCGGCATCTCCTCTGTGCACGGTTGCTTTTCCGTGCTGGCGGGCGTAAGCGGGCTCGATTTGGAGAGCCTCTTCCACTTGAGAATGCTCGGGAAGCGCTTGACTACCTCAAGTAGTGCGATGTCCTCCGGGTACGTCTCAAAGGTGCCCCCCCCCCCCCCTTTGAGGGCGATGATGCGGGTGTAGGCGAATATCCACCCCGCTAGACCCGGCGGTAGGACCTCCTCGTCCAATATTCGGTTGACCACAGACTTGTACAGTTGTGCCCGAGTCCGAACACTAGACGGGGTAACGGCGGGCGTAGCGGGCGTAGATATGCTCTTCGGCGGTGAGGGCAACTTCGGGCTGGCGTCCGTGGGCTGCGGTGTCAAAACGAGTTTGGGATTGAGAATATTCTCCAAATCCCAGGTATCCTTTTCGGAGGATGCAGATGGTGAAGATGGTATGGGGGGTAGATCAATATTTGGAGATACCGATCTACCCACCCTCTTAGGCTTCAGATTTTGCTCCATTTGGGGCGGTGGGGCGGGGGGCCAGCGACGCTAGCCGTCGTCGGTTGTTGTTTCTCACCGCATACCCTAACCCGGGGCGTCCGTTTGAGCGGGACCGGGGTCGGGCAACGGCGAAAAACGGCCGACGACGGGGCTTCAATTGGTAGGGCACTCCCCTCCGGCTAACTTAGCCGGGCCGCTGTATCCGTAGGCTTTTACAGATGAAAAGTTTCCGGATGCGCGAAGGATGTCTGGTGCGTCCGAACTCGATGGCTCTCCGTGGCGAATCCACTGAACAACTCGGAACGCGCGCGTTCTTTTATACCGCTTGGCTTAAAGCTCCTCGAACATCCTGGAGAATGATAGGTTATTCTAGCGTGTAACCGAATTAAAACCTAGATTTTTTTTAATGAAATTCAAGTGTCCAATAACTTATGCACCAACCAATATTTTAATACATATCTCATTTATTAGATAGAATAAAAAAGTGTGTATTTTTATAAACAACAATATTTGGCTTATTACTGGCTGAAAATCAGCGCTGTACATAGTTGTTCGGCACCTCAGCATAATGCTGAGCCAGTGTCCGTTTCACTGCCGCGGGGACACACATTATATGTGATTTGTGTGTACCTACGTTTTTACTTTGTGTTCTAATTTTTGTCATGTATGTGTGTCTTCTGTGTGTCTTGAATAAATGTTTCTTTCTTTCTTTCTATGTACTGATATTAAAGTGATCAAATATAAAAAATCAGCAAAAAAATCAAAAACGAAAATAGACGTAAAAAAAGGATGATTTTAATAGAATTTCTTTTTACAAACATTTTTTTTTATCAAAAATTATAAACATTTTTTTTATCAAAAATTAGTTTCAATGTTTTTTTAATGGCAGCTTCGACTCTTCACTAGAAGAATTACTTCGGTTAGACAAAATGTCATCGATTTTATCTGCCGAAGCATCATCTGACTCGTTGAGCCACGATTCTATGGCCTGATCTGCATTTTTTTCACTACTTCCAACTTTTTGTCTTTTTCGTGAGGTGCTCATACTCGCGCCGTTGATTTTATCGATAAACCTTTAATTGTTAATCGTGTTAAAAAAGTTACACTAACACTGACCATACGAAGCACATACGTCACGAACATAAATATAACTATTTAGCAATATCGTGCATACTCCTTCTTATCTGTTTTGGTCGCGGCACTGCATGCTAGGAAAATACTAAAACCGGCATTAAAGACTACCCACCAGAAAAAAAATATATGAGCAAATAACAGTTTACGCGACGTACCTCATTCGTACGTCAGTGGTTAAGGGCTAAAGGGCTAAACGCTAACAGCTTTCAAATTTTGAAGAGACCGTGGTGGCTAGCGCGCACGCACACTGGGCAGCGCCGCGGCGCAGCGCTTGCGTTTACTTTTTGTTTCAGTTTCTATCTTAATATTTCACAAACTTTGAATGAGGGTGTTTTTCCTTTGTCGTCAAGTATATGCTAACCAATTTTCATACCTGTAACTCATGGATTATAGGAGTTCCCATACGAAATTCAACCCCTCTTTTTACCCCCTTTTAACCCAAATCTGCACAATTTTGATAGCCTAAAACCTGACCGGGTATTTACTCGACAGGTTAGTAAAGTTTTCATCAAAATCCGTTCAGCCGTTTTCACGTGATGCGCGTTCATATAAACAGACAAACAGATAAACAGACAAACAGACAAAAATTCTAAAAACTGTTGGAACGTGTTCTGTTATCGATTCTAAGTATCCCTAGCCAATTTTTTTCGAATATCTTCCATGTACAGACTTTCGACCCTCTTCAGCTTTATTATATGTATAGAAGATGGATAGATATCTTCGCTGTGTGTGTTGCCAGTGATGACCTATGGAACTGAAACGTGGTCGCTTACTATGGGCCTCATAAGAAGGCTTAAAGTCACCCAAAGGGCAATGGAGAGGGCTATACTGGGAGTTTCTCTGCGTGATCGCATCAGGAATGAGGCCAGCCAAAGCAGAACCAAAGTAAACGACATAGCCCTCCAAATCGCTAAGCTTAAGTGGCAGTGGGCGGGGCACATAGCACGTAGAATCGATGGCCGTTGGGGCGGAAAGGGGTCGCAGGTGTCCGCTGGATGCGCAGGACCGGTCATTGTGGAAGTCTTTGGGGGAGGCCTATGTCCAGCAGTGGACGTCTTTCGGCTGATGTGATGGTGATGATATCATCGCTTGGTCCGTTCGAAATGAAAGACCTAAGTTATTTAACCATACAAAAAGATAGCAAACAATTATAAATTACTTTGGGACTTCAAAGCCGTGGGTTGAGTCCGAGTTTGTTATTTGTTGTTACAGTAAGTAACAACAAAGTTAGTTTGTTTGACAATTCTAAACAGGCTTATTGTAGGCATACAATATTGATTGAATTTCGTCAGTTGGATTGAAATGCATTTGGAATGTACATATATTGGGATAATTTAAACTCGTGCTCTGTATATGTATGTATGGTGATAACGTAACGTTTTTAAACATTGGTAAACTAAATCTAAATGTTATTTTTCATATAGTTAATATGCTATATTTAATTACTTACCATTAAAATATATACAAGAACATTTAACTAAAATAATATAAATAAAATTAAAACTAACTTACTAGTAAATCTAAAACAGACCCTCGAGGCATTGTACCGACGATGCCTGCGGCATTTCTTCACTGTATCGCAATGCTGATACGTTGTGCAAGTCGCTAGCTCTTCGGTCACCTGTTGCGTCAACCATTTCTCATACAAAAACCGGACAGAAGCGTGTCGGGCCACGCGCAATGTAGGGTTTCATAGTTGCCCACCCGTTATACTATGGGGACTTAGGGGTTTAACATAGCTATATTTAAAATATGTTTGACTTGATTAACAACGTCATCTAATTAGTAACCAATGGAAATCGTACGAAAGTTTGCTTTAACAGATACATAAAATTTCTCTGGTTGAGTTACTACTAAATTCATTATAGACATTACTACCATGCTTTTTTTTCATATGCTTTCCCAGTAGGAACCATTTGGCACTGGAGTGGAGGGAAGGGGACACTTGACTCCAATAACAGTTTAATATCGTACCAACGGATTCATGAATCAATATGCATCCTCATTTAACGTGCGGGGAAGTGCCTTAATTTTTTTAATGTATTTTTTACTGTTTCGTCGACGTGACTGATATTTATGCCTGATGGACTATTATGGTTCCTCGTTAACAGCGGAACCTCAAAAATGACATTTACCATATTCATCATCATCATCATCATGAATTTAAGAGTAAAACTCTTGTCGGTGTAGCTGATACAGTATGCAGTTCTCTCAACCTTATCCTAATCAGAGCCATTTCCTTGGTTTCCTTATACGACACGACTTCTACTTTCTCTTTCGTTTGTTTCATGAAGCTTAATCTCAGTCTTTCTCTTTATCTCTTGCCTTCTACTTTCCCTTCCATAATGATGCTTATAGGAATCGTGTCGTACAATGTGACCAAACATTTTCCCTCTTCTATTTTCTATTGTTTGTAGCAATCTTCTTATTTTTTTGACCGTCGTTAAGTCTTCTTCATTAAGTAGTTACCTCTCTGAAAATGAGTAAGTCACCGGAGCTGAGGATACTCTATGTGAATACGTAATAATAGATGTGACCTGTATTACAAGTCTCCAGCTGTCGACACAACGATTCATCAACTCAATTAAAGGGTCAGCAATGTGCTTGAGATGAGGCTACGGAGTCTTCTTACTATCAGGCAGACCATACGTATTGTGGTATAAAAAACTTGTGTGCAGAAAAATGTATATTAATGCAAATTCGATTCTGACGCGAGCTTTGAATTAACTTTCATGGCCGCCCTATTACGTAAGCACAAATTCACGTGTGTGAGTGCGATGCAAAATAGACATTTTTTTCTTTTGAACTTGGTCAGACTTAATTTTTTTATTAAATAGTAGGTAATGGCCATGGACACCCACAACACCATTTGTGTACCTAGTATAAATAAAATACTAGTAACTGTTTAGACTGTAAAATAAAGTAGGTAATTCATTTAAAAATATCCAAAGTATGTCACAGTACAAAACTTTACTGATACAAATAATTTAGTAAAACATTGTTTTAACTTTGTTCCAGACGAAAACTAAATATTTGGCATTGTTTATTAAATTATTTTTTATTCATATATATTTTATTAAAGTTACAATAATAATTATTATGTTTATCATACGTTACCGAATACTTAGTACTTCACTTAATTTTAGTATTTACTCGAAAGCCAATGTTATATCATCGTCATCATCATCATCATCTTCTCAGCTGAAAGACGTCCACTGTTGGACATTAGGCTCTCCTCTAAATTGTGCCCCAATGGCCAGTCCTGCTGCCTCCGCATGTAGCGGACTCCGCCTAAGCACGGTTAAGTTAATTTTATTTCATTATTACTACAATTGATTATTAAAACCCATCAGAAAGTTCAAAAAAATCTGCCACCGCCCCACACCCGTAGGGAGTGCCCACCGTTACCCGACACGTGACCCCTGAGTGGTGCTAAAAGTGCAACAAAAACAGGCAACCGTACTTGTCTTCTCGAAGATATCACGGTTCGTAAATAAATGCCATACGATTAAATAAAAATAAACCGCCCCACAACCAATGCCTTAATCAATGCTCTAAATAGTATTATTACAAATTTATATTAATATTAAATTAATTATATATTAATTTTATATTAATTTTTATTTATTTAGTTTTAATTAGATATAGATCTTTAGTTTCATTACCATTAAGATTTTGATTTGGTTAAATAAAAATGAATGATCATTGAAATATAACTTTATTATAGGTCAATATTTCAACATAATAACTTATTTCAACTAGTTTTTCGTTTCGTAGGTTATTAAAAAAAATATAGTAATAATAATAATAACCGATTGTTGAAATCCGTGCTACGGAGCAATCTAAATTGTAGCGCGGATTGTAGCACCCCGCGTAGCCAGTGCCGCCGTAGCGACGTAGCGACTCGGACGCACTGCTACGAGCTACGAGATTGTCTCGCGCGGCTCGAGCCAGCTGAGATCCCGAGCCTCAATAAAATCAAATGAAATAAAATCCGTGTTGTGTACTCTTGTGTGTGTTGTGAAGCGTGACTCAAGGCATACTTATATTTATTATGCCGTGATTTTTCTAAGCACAGGTAGCGTTTTAGGGTGGTCGTAAAATTCCCGCAAACGTTCTTACTTAAGGTCTATTTTGTTTTATTCAGCGAACGTTAACCATTCGGAACAAATGGCCTGTTAAGATAGCAGCACAACGAATTTAACCTGAAGTTAAATATAAAGGTTAAAAGTTGAGGGATTTTTACGTCGTTTTATGGGTTTGGTTGGTGATAAAAATATATGTTTGCTTTCGTCAATGTTATTGTCAACTTATTTAGGACGTAAATTGGTCTGTTGACATTTAATTGACTTTAATTATGTATTGTTTTTGGTAATTTCATACTAATAGGTTATTCAACTGGATTGATTTATTCGGGACATAAATAAAATGGACTCCATAAACATGAAACTGAATATAACTTATCGTAAATTGTATATGTAATCAAAAAACAGCCAAGTTTGAGTCAGACTCGCGCACCTAGGGTTCCGTACAACTAAAAACTAATGTGTTTTATCAGTATATTGGTATTCGTTGGTAAAAAAAATCAATTTTAGAAGTCTATTGAAAGAAATAAAAATCTTCTTAAATACATTTTGAAAAATAGCTGGCTCTATTTGGACTCTGGTAAGGAACACTAAAAAAAACCAGCCAAGTGCGAGTCGGACTCATGCACGAAGGGTTCCGTACCAGAAAAAAGGCCAAAAGCTGGTGCCATTAAACACCGTCTACGTGTAGCCATTATTAATATCGAGCAAAAAACGGTAAAAAAAAACTTTTGTTGTATGGAATCCCCCCTTGAATATAATTTTTATTTTATTTTTAGTATTTGTTATTATTGTGGCAATATCTGTGAAAATTTTAACCTCCTTGCTATTATGGTTCATGAGATACAGCAAAAAACGACAACAACTACTCTGTTGTATGGGAGCCCCCCTCAATTATTATTATTACTTTGTTTTTAGTATTCATTGTTATAGTGGCAACAGAAATACACAATCTTGAACTGTCTAGCTATTACGGTTCTTGAGATACAGCCTGGTGACAGACGGACGGACAGCGAATTCTTAGTAATAGGGTCCCGTTTTTACCCTTTGGGTACGGAACCCTTAAAATAAAAAAGAATGCTCCCCAGGTCTCCATCAGACTGAAGGATGTTTTTATTATAATATTTCTCCCATTGATTTGACTTTGAAATTTGAATTCCTTATTTATAGGCTTTTAAATTGACTTTGATTAGTGTAATTACAAATAATTATCACTCTTATAGATGTGGTGGCGGTGCAGGAAAATAATGAATCAGGTTTTAAAAAAAACTCCTTTATTTAGAAATATATAAAAACACCGTTCACCGTTCGAGTTATCTTTCATACTGAATCATGAGTCACGTCATTCGCAATTCCAACTGCATCTGAACGTTAATTATTCATCTAGCTGCCAGTGTTATTTTTTGATGGTTGTGTAAGGACTCAATTATCAAAAAATACCAATCCCACATAGACACAGTTTTCATCTAGGTAACTTAAAAATATAATACTAGAAATAATTGTCCATGAATTAAAAACAAATTGGATTTTATTATCATTATTAACATCAACAGCCTACCTGCCATGCTTCCTCTCCTAGAAGAGGCACTGGCAGGTTCTGAGAGAGGCAGGGTACATTGAAACTTCATCTCGCTCATATCTGGATCAGCCTACAGAAAGTCCGCAGGAAGCTCGGTTCTCCATACAAACGTAGTTTCGCTCTCATTTTAAAACGGCATGCTGGAATAAGATAAAACTTTGTATACACAATGGGATCCAGCACATCTAGGCCGGAAATTAGTTTTTGTTGCTTGAAATTATGATGGATCTTGGATTATGATGGATGGGTGCCTTTTTAAGGCACGAGTGAATCTCTGGGTGAGCTCGTTTCATCGTCATCCGCATCTTTGCCCCCTGGCTAAATACTGGCCAAGGGCAATTTAATCAAAATAAATGGAGAAAAAATACAGCGTAAATTAAGATATTCATCTTATTGTTACTATGCATGCCCTAGTTGAGTAAGTTCACTAGTAATACAATAAGATAACTCACACTTGTAAACAATACCTAAGTGATGTAACTTGAGCGCTACGCGCCAATAAACTGGTTACTGCAGTTTGATGCATTTAGTGTAATGTGTTTTGAAATTATTTATACGAATAAATTAAATAAATAAATAATAAATAAGGTTTTCATACAAGACCTAAAAGAAACAAAAACTCGATGTTTTTATTTCTATTACAATTTCTAGCAACAGAAACTAATTTATTAATATAGCGGATCCCATTGTATATACAAAGTTTTAAGTTATTTCAGCACGGCATTTTAAAATGACAACGAAACTACGTTTGTATGGAAAATCGAGTGCAGTCGAGCGTACGGGGGCACCACTTCTTATTTGTTAGGTATACTCGTACGGTGCTGTGTTCCTGATGGTGAGTAAAGTCGCCAGAGGTGCCGAGGAGGCGCTGTATTAAGAGTGAGGTGTTCGCATGTCTTTATTTCAGCAATTTAAAGTGAACCATTTTTTATCCCCCTTCTTTTCTGCATCTAATCCCAGACGTACCAAATTTAACGGAATTACTTATAATATTAGTTTATGGCCCCTCCTTAGGTCAAAATGTATGTTTATTAGTTATTTATTAGTTAGTTATTTATTACCTATATTATTGGGACAAGACTAAAAACCAGCGCCGGGCACTCCTGCCCAGCACATGCTGAGCCTGCCTTTGCCTCATCTTTTTCAAATTAAATTATATTACCTCTAGTTTATTTGTCTCCCGTACCTGTTTGTCGACTATTGTTTTGATTTTGTATTTGTATAGTTAAGGTTTTTCGGGGCAATAAATATATTCTCATTCGTATTCTATTCTAGCTTCAACATAACGAATCCTCAAGTTAATACAGAGTCGGCAACGCGCTTGTGATTCTTCTGGAGTCGCAAGCGTCCATAGGCGACGGTGCCTGCTTACCATCAGGCAGGCCGTAAGCCGCTTGTTTGCCACTGTCGTTGTATAAAAAAAAACATTCTAGTCGCGCGGCGAGAGCCTGCCATGTTTTTATTTTTTTAATTAATGACACCATCAACTTTCCACTTCGCCTTAGACTAACGTCCACTTTTACGGCCGTTATAGTATTTTTTATGTAATTAAATTAGGTATTTACATAACAACGCTAAGTTAACCATTGTCAACTAGGAAATGTCCTACATACAAAAATAACAATTTTATAGCTGAATCAGTTTTAACATGGTAATTTCACTGGAGATCAATAAAATAAATGAAGTACAGGTAGATTTGATAAACAACTGTGTTGTTAATTATAATTTTTTTTGAAGGACCGTTACCAAAGTAACTTCATAATATAATTATCAATGCTTTATTTTATTAATAACTAATTATTACAAAATCCGCAACAGGCTTCGTCAACACCGTCAACCTAACCTAACCTAATCTAAAGGACCGCCCCGGATCGTAGATGGCTCAAAAGTTCCCATGATGCTGGCTTGGCGGCGTATTATCAATTAATTCTAACCAAGTTTGTTTCTCTTATACTTGCTTAGTAGTTTTTTTTTTTTTTTTTTTTTTTTTTTTTTTTTTTTTTTTTTTTTTTTTTTTTATGGTCTACAAACTAGATGTTACAAGTTTAGTACATTTATGGGGTTTTAAAATTACATAGGGCTAGGTTCACTCTTGTACATCCTAAAAAAGTAGACACATCTTGCTTAGAGTACGTGCAGCATTTACAAAATAATGGTTATACTAATTTATGTTTGAATTTAGTGGGTAAATGTGACAAACAATAGTGTAAAAATTTGTTGAGACAAGAAAATCAAATAATAATAATAAATAAAAGACAACGAAATCACTTAACATAAGTTTGTTTAAGTTTTGATTTAACTGAGGCTAAGGAACAGAAGAAAATGTCAATGTTGGTCTTGACGCCGCTATATGATGCAATCATTCTATAAAGGGGCGCATGCCTGCCGATATTGGTGCGACAGTGAGGAAGAGAGAAAGCCTTTCTATTGCATAGGCGACTACCCGCTCGGGGAACAACCACCTTAACATGTTCTAGTAGCTGTGGACTGTCCACTAAACTATTAATAATTTTATATAACAACAAGATGTCGCATGCTTTTCGCCTAGAGAACAAGGACTCAATTTTGTAATGTTCAAGTCTTGACTCATACGATGGAAACAGTTTACATTTGTTTTGAGCATATGCTAGGTGGTATAGGAAACGTTTCTGGATCCGCTCGATGCGGTCAGAATGTACCCTGTATCCTGGATTCCACACTGGTGAGCAATATTCCAACATGCTTCTTACCAGACAATTGTATACCGGTATTAATACTTTTGGATCCTTGAAGGATTTAATTTGTCTTGCTACGAACCCTGAGAGTTGTGATGCCTTTTTAACAACCGTGTCTACATGTTCCCGAAAGTTGAGAGAAACATCGATAGTAACTCCTAGGTCTCGAATACTAGTTACTTCGGTCAGAGGGATTCCGTTAATATTGTATGTGGTATGCGTTGGATTCCTCTTCCGAGAAAATTTCATGTGGTAACATTTTGTGGTATTTAGAGTCATGTTGTTTATGCTGCACCAATGTGATACCTTATCAATATTCTCTTGCAGATGACATATGTCGGTACTAGTTTCGATGGTCTGATATAACTTTAAGTCGTCGGCGTACATTTTGAAGTGGCAGGAAATAGCCTTCGCAAGGTCGTTAATAAATATAACAAAAAACAACGGTCCAATATGTGATCCCTGAGGGACGCCGGAAGGGACAGGAAGTGCTTCGGATTTGAATCCACGTAGAGCCACCAACTGCGTCCTATTCCTCAGATATGACTCGCACCAACGAAGCAGAGAGCCATGTATACCCATGTGTTGGAGTTTCATGATAAGAATGTCGTGGTTAATTAAGTCGAAGGCCCTGCTAAAGTCTGTATAGATCGCGTGCGCTTCCCCAGATTTATCTAGGATTTTAGAAATATCATTGACATACTCAACCAAGTTACTGGTTGTTGACTTACGGGGCAGGAAACCATGTTGTGCCGAGTGGAGTTGTTCCCTAACGTGCCAGTATATTTTCTTTTGGACAATTGACTCGAAAACCTTTGCTACTGCCGGTAGGATTGATACAGGTCTATAATTGGAAATATCTGTTATCTCTCCTTTTTTTAAAGTTAAGTTCCATTAGAAAATTTTACTCAGATTTAATTTTATTTGTCTGTTTTATTTAACATGTACCTATTATCGACTCTAGTCTGAAATAAATAAATTCATTTATTCATTCAATACAATTCACACGTGAAATAAAGAGGTGACTAGTTGAGTTGATTTCGCTAAATTATTTTTATTAATATGGGATTGGAGAATGGTATGGCATTTACCCCCCATGAAATTGGGGGAGGCCTGTGTCCAGCAGCTATGCCTACCGTTGATAATATGGTGGTGGTGGTCGCCTTCGAGAAAAACTATATTACTCTTTATGTCATGCAGATTTTAATATATATTCTTTTTTTAATTTTAACATTGTAATACTGCTTGCATTAAATGATTAAAAACCTACTAATTATTACTATAATTAACGAATGATGAGCCTTCATGTGACAGATTGGTGGATAATTACAGGTAAAATAAGCGTTGGTTGTCCGCTGGCTCCATGAGTTGACGACATTATAAAGACCGTGGTTCACTACTGGACGAGCCTTGCGCATTTTTTTACTATTATATTGTTCCTTTTGCCAGGAAAAAAATGGCAGAACTTAATTTAATTAATTCGTCGCTTAGTGCTATTTGCTACGCTCGTTGGCCATAGCCATGTATTTGCCATATGGAGCGCGTAGTAGCTACGAATAGAGTACCCGACACTTGGGTTCTTGGTGCTGAATGTGTTAAACTTGTTACAACATGCACTTAATATAAAAGAAAAAAAGCCAATTAAATCCAAGATTTGTTGGAGTAAACCCATAAAATCACAGTTTAAAAAAGACCCGGTAGACGTAACCATAGCAACTATGAAGTCTATTAGCCCAAATAGAGGTAGTAAAATTAACAGTACCTGGGCATAAAGCTAACAATGTAATATAAAGAAAACCTTTTAAAACGAACTGGCGCATTTGGCAAAAATCCGAAAACTGCAATAACGCACCTGCATTGGGCGCTAGCGTTCGGGTCAATGGATATTTAAAATATTTGCACTGCGATAGAATAGTGATGAAGCTATTCTTGGATACACTACCTATAGAATCAAATGGCTGGTAGAATGTTTTAATATTTTCGCGAAATTATTTTACTCCAAGTTAACCATATCAAGTGCGATAAAATAAATTAAGCAAAAAGAAAAGTTGTGCTGTATTCTGTTAAAGTCTAAATAAATAGATTAATTTTATAGACTTTCCATACTTAAATGCTCTGCTACGAATATTCAGGGTATTAAATGAATGCATCTAAACTATCTTTGTGAGCCATTTGAATGTTGGAAAGAAAATATTTTCACAGTTCCCCTTGATACCTACGTATTTTTTTGGGATTTAATTATACCTACGTTTTTTTTGTTATATTATAGACTAGCTGTTGCCCGCGACTTCTTCCGCGTCTTCGCTCCTATTGGTCGCAGCGTGATGTTATATAGCCTAGAACCTTCCTAGATAAATGGATTATCCAATACAAACATATTTATTCAATTCGAACCAGTAGTTCCTGAGATTAGCGCGCCCAATCAAACAAACAAACAAATTCTACAGCTTTATAATATTAGTATACATATAATTGCTATTAAATTATTCTTCAATGTTTTAATATATACAATGTTTTAATATTCTACTATGTTTTAATATTTTCGCGAAATTATTTTACTCCAAGTTAACCATATCAAGTGCGATAAAATAAATTAAGCAAAAAGAAAAGTTGTGCTGTATTCTGTTAAAGTCTAAATAAATAGATTAATTTTATAGACTTTCCATACTTAAATGCTCTGCTACGAATATTAAGGGTATTAAATGAATGCATCTAAACTATCTTTGTGAGCCATTTGAATGTTGGAAAGAAAATATTTTCACAGTTCCCCTTGCTACCTACGTATTTTTTTGTGATTTAATTATACCTACGTTTTTTTTGTTATATTATAGACTAGCTGTTGCCCGCGACTTCTTCCGCGTCTTCGCTCCTATTGGTCGCAGCGTGATGTTATATAGCCTAGAACCTTCCTAGATAAATGGATTATCCAATACAAAACTATTTTTTCAATTCGAACCAGTAGTTCCTGAGATTAGCGCGTCCAATCAAACAAACAAACAAACAAACTCTACAGCTTTATAATATTAGTATACATATAATTGCTATTAAATTGTTGTATGCGCAGGCTTAAACATCGCTCGCCCGTACAAAATTCTACCACCCCTTTTAGCCCCCTAAGTAACGATTTTCGGAATAAAAACTATCGTATATCCTTTCACGGAACTCAAACTATCTCTATTTAAAACAAATTCCGTCTAAACCGGCTTAGCGGTTTAAGAGTGAAAGGGAGACAGACAGACAAAGTAACTTTCGCATTTATAATATTAGTATGGATTCAATGCGAATATAATCGGTCAGCGGATTTACATGAAAAATATGTAAAATAATTTCTATTTCACATATTATTATATTCTTTAATGGTTTGTATCCTAATATTCTTTTATGAAAGATATACGTGACATATACACGCATTTGTTTCATAACTTATTTACAATTTTTATTTCTTATTCTTCATGTTCATGTTACATATTCAATTAGTGAAAAGAGAGCGAAGAGCCATCTTGTATTTCCTTATATATGACATAGAGGTTGCGTTCGGAGTCACGCACTTGACAGTTGTAACGTTTGGTTACATACAGTAAATGCATAGTATAGTACACACTACACACATTAATTAGCTAACAATATTTTTGACCACGTTATTATTCTCGGTTAGTGCGAGGCCGACATTTTACAAAATACAGAGGCACTGTACTCAAAAACAGTAAGGTGTATTGAGATAAAATTAAAATGTAAGTATATATCGGCCACTACATATTTATGTATTCTAATTACAAAAAAAAAGTTCTAAGGCGGGGCACTCCAACCGTCATGTAACTGAAGGTCAATAAAACGTAATTCAACATGTTGTTCGTCAAAAGATAGGTCTTATAAAAGAATGTAAGATTTTATAGAAAGAAATAAACCTAAGCGAATACATTCGGATAAAATTACTCCGAATCACAAGAATTATGCCCTCACCCCTTCTAACTTTTGCACCGTGGAACCAAAATTTATGCAAAATATTCAGTCTCTAAGTTCTTAATAAATTCTTTCACTGAATAAGACATTGAACAAGATAGGTCCACCACCACCACCATATCAGCCAAAGGACGTCCACTGCTGGACGTAGGCCTCCTCCAAATTCACGGGGGGTATAAGCCATAATCGCCGCGTGGCATGCGGGTTGGCGATCGCAGAATAGATAGGTCCATTTTTTTTAATTATCGCTGAAATACTGGCCCGCCCAAACAAACGGACGTGCCGTTAGTTTCCTATGAAGATAAGACTTTTTTTATATTCACAAAATAAATTATAGTAGGTACGGAACCCTTTATAATATAGAGTATGTAATATATAATATGTGTGTGTGGCCCCCCACACACCTAGGCCTATGTCCAGCAGTGGACGTCCTTTAGCGAACTTAGTTTTTTTAGTGGTGGTACATAGCCAAAGTACCAGTATAATAGGGTGTTATTGGTACTTTTTAGGTTCAGCAGCCTAAATTTAAATCCTAGTTTTATTTTACATCAAAATAATTGTAGGTAGGTACTGTAACTCGAGTATTTGTCTCGGGAACCATCATTTGGTAGAGTGGAACTGCTTGATATTTTTTTGTTTAATGTTTTATGTTATCCCATTCGAACGAACAAAATACACTGGATGAGGAAAGATTTGTATAAAACATCGAACACGCACCTGTAGGAAAATATTTCCTATATAAAAATAATATAAGCTCAAACATGCGTAAAATTCAATACAAAGATAACAATACATTGTTTTCCCCATTTAAGATACTTATTATTGCTAGGGGCATGATATCGGTTTCCTTTAATAGCTCTGCTTAAACAGTCATTTTTTTTAAACGGCCGTAAAAGTGGACGCTACTCGCTACATCAAGGCAAGGGGTACACTTTATGGTTAGTAATAAATCAAACATTGCAGGCTCGCCTCGCGCGACTACATATACTACAATGTTACATAAGAATTCCTCTATTTGTCGAGTCCCAATTTATTAAAAACAAATAACAGCAATACAAAAGATAGCACAAGTTGAATACAGCGTGTCGTTCCGTATTTTTCTGTTGGAACCGTGACGTTCTTTAGTGTGTCTGAAATAATTTGCAGTCTTCGGTGGAATAATTTCGATTCTGTTTAAAAATTTAACGGCGGGAAAGCATGTATATTTTGACGTTATAGATGTTTATCAAAATTTATTTCCAATTTAATCTTCTTAAGAAAAAACACTATATTAGCCTCGGCTGGAATGTCTATTGCAGGCTTCGTATTAATCAAACGGACTCCCAAGGTCGTCAGTTCAAATCTTATACTCAGCCTGCAATTGCTTCCTTCCTTGCCTCGACAATTAATATGCAGGTTGTATTACGCATAGGGAACTGGTTGACATATTTCTTGCGAGACAGCATCACGAGTTAATTAATTTCCATCATTTTCTCTCTTTATAGGTATCGTATTTTGTATTATCATTTTAATAACGTTTTTGTTTAAGTTAGTAACGGTTGAGCTTACTATGGCGTCAACTTTCGAGAAGAGTTGCCGTCATTTTCAGAAACGCTAGTAAATTTTAACTTTTAAAAGTGCCATGGGAATATAGTTGCTAAATAAAAATCGGTTATTTCATTTATATTTACAAAGCTCTGCACCCAAAGGGACATTGCCAGTTGAACATAATGACTAAGCCTTAACTGTTTGATTATCTTATATGTCACAAGGGAAATATTTTGAAAAGTAATAACTAAGATTTATTTATTATTTATTTATTTCTTTATTTCTTACAAATGTTTACATGGCCTTACAGTTAACCCAATGCGCCATGAAACTTAAGCTTATAAAATATCTATTTATGCGACGAAACGGCGTGGCCCCGTTGCATCGTCGTCTCCGGTGTAGGATTCGGTAGGTTGCCCCGAAACCGTCGAAACACGACACCCTTCGGCCAGAAGTCAGCACACGCGATTTTCTCCTGCAGCGGCCGCGGCACGCGCACCACAAATGAGCTTAAGTGCACGTAGTGACGTGAACGCAGCTGGAACACCCTCAGCGGGAAGTCGGTCTTCTGGCGAACGTACTCCACCACATCATCAGCCGTGGCGGTGTAGTGCAGGCGCGATACATAGAGCGCCATGCTCGGTGTGGCAACTCGCAAACCCGAACCAACCGGTTCTGCAGTACCACACTAACTCTTGCGCGACTTGCGCTTCCTCGACACCGTTGTAAAACCCTCCTTATCCACATCGGTGCGAGAAGGCTTCTCCTTCGGATGTCCCGAACTTCACGCGCTCTTGAGGGCGCGTCCTTCCGGTTGGCTGCAACAGACCGACCAGCTACGGCATCAGCATAACGATGACGCGATTTAGATGATGCGACGGGGGGAGGCCCGGCGCGGAGGCGGCACGCGGGCAGTGGAACGGCATGCGCAGTGTCAGAAACATGCAAACTGACCGAGTCGACATTTGACACCCGGTCATTACTTTTGAAATTTGACGCCGCTGGTGACCGAGTTCCCGGGGCACTATTACGCAAACTGATAATTTATTTGCGTAACACGGCAATAGTCGCCTGCAAGTCGTCAAACTTTTTCAAAATTTTAGCCATGCCTGCCTTAAGAGCCACGATTTCCTTCAGCAGGCTGCTCACGTCGACATTTTCTGGAATGCAGGATGGGGATCCGGAGACCTCCGTCGCCACGAACTCAGGCAAGTCGCTTTCACGCTCCCTCAGAACGTCAATGATGTCCTTAAGGGACTTTTTCCCGGTTTCATCCCCCCTCCGGTGAGGTATAAATGTGCCGGCGATCCCGAGGGACTAGAACAGCACCTTCGCTGCGCAGATGTCGGCGGCACTGAAGCTCGTCAAACAAACCTGCTCCGCGTCCAACTCATCCTCCCGCAGTATCCGCAGCAGAAAGGCGAGGAGCTTATTCACGACAGGTTCACTCATCGTTTCAACACTATTAGCAGCGACCTTTGCTGTGGTTTCCGTGAGCCAATGCTTGGTTACCTACAGAAAATTCCAAAATCGGCACATGCGTGCCTATCAAATTTGAGGAGTTCCCTCGATTCCACCTAGATACCATCATTAGACTTTTACCACATTTAGATGGGACCAATGTCGGTGTACCTGCTTTGAAACAAAAATAGAATTATCATAATCGGCCAACGCGGTCAAGTTATCAGGGAACATACATACATGAAAAAAATATAACAAGCAAACATGCAGACGAACTGAGAACCTCCTTCCTTCTATTGAAGTCGGTAAAAACATAGGTACTAAACTGACACTGGCTCAGTATTATAGTGAGGTGCCGCACACCGACAGCGCTGATTTATAGTTTTATAGATTTTTTTAAATATTCTTAGTAAATCCTAACATAGGGTATAACACTTTAAACTCTCGCGCTTTATACACATACTTAAAGGACCGGTACAACCCGTGCCAAAACGTCGGTAGTAAAGTTAAGCAAGTAAATTCACGTTAGACCCGTTTACACAAAATAATACCTAGGTGCTCGAGCTTTGCTCGTGTTTCCTCGGAGAATACGAGTTTTCCCGAAGAAGAAGAAGAAGACCGAGAAAAGACTAAACTAGATTTTTCACCCTCCTAACCCTTATATTGCAAATTTCATTAAAATCTTTACAGCGGTATTCGAGATTTCAATTACAAACAATAAAAATGTTGCTCGTTTATAGTATTGGATTAAAAAAACATATAGTGCATTATTATATTAATAATCAGCTTAATAATATAGGTTATATAAAAATGTCTCTGCACAAATGTAACGTGTTAAGGACCCTTCGTGTGAAAGTAAGGCTCGAACCTGACTTTTATTATTTCCCGATTGTTATTTGTTAATGTGGTTTTATTGTGTTTACCCGCGAAGGCTATCGAATGGAAAACAAGCCTGTTGTTTCCCTTTGTGGAGAGGCTTAACGACCTGATGACGATTTACGTCAATAAAATAACATATTATCAAGCAATATTTGGAATTCTTTTCAGTATTTGATGGTTAAAGAATTTTTTATTTAAAATAATGGTTTCAGTTCTACTAGTGAAAATACATAATAACATTGTAATGTGTACCGTAATTCAATTTATTTTCTTGTGTTGTTGTTTTATTAATCTGGTGAACAATAAGAAAATGAATCTTGAACTTGTATTGTCTGAATAAGTATAACATATTTCATCATCATCATCATCATTTCAGCCGAATGACGTCCACTGCTGGACATTGGACCCGGTTATGTCCTAAAACTACGGCCAAGACCACCGGGGGATGGGCAGCAGCGTCCCTGAAGTGCGGTGGAGATACTGCGATCGCCAACCCGCATGCCAAGCGTGGCGATTATGGCATTTACCCCCCATGAAATTGGGGAAGGCCTATGTCCAGCAGTGGACGTCTTTCGGCTGATATGGTGATGGTGGATGGTGGCTGGACATAGGCCTCCCCCAGAGACTTCCACAATGACCGGTCCTGCGCCACCCGCATGCAGCGGACACCCGCGACCCTTACCAGGTCATCAGGTTATAACATATTTGAGTTATAATAATAAAAAATACTTTTTATTGCACTAATACATAAGAGCTTCTTTCTACAATAACTTTTAAATTTTAATGGTAACAACAGGCGGTTTTATTGCTTTTAAGCGATGTCTTCCAGATAGCCTTTCGGTAGCAGGCATTAACAGGCAGTGCAGGAGAATGGCAAATAAGTGAAACAATATTTACGAGCACATCTGTATAAACGGACAAACTAATAAATACAATAATACTATGTCATGTAATACATATATAAACATAATCACGCCTGTTTCCTAGAGGGATAGGCAGAGATCACGGATTTCCATTTGATACGATCCTGACACACAACTTTCGCTTTATGAACTCTCGTAACATTCTTCGTGCATGCGCGCCGATTTAGGGTACTCTTGACCTAGCCTTTTTGCAGCATGTCTCCAATTTGGTCGGAGTTCGTTCGCCGAGCTCTTCCCCTTCCTTCATACACTCGAGATTATTTCGTCTTCACTGTCATGTAATATTTGTAATATTATCAATAAATCAGTATGAGTATACATTCAAATACAGTACAGTAGACTAATATGCAGAGTTATTTATATAATCTCAGGCAATATATTTTTATACTAAAAGTTCCTATAAATGTGCCTATAGAAATAAATGGGGCTTACTAACACAACATTGAACTAGGCCCTTAGTAAGCTAGGAATCCAATTATGGAAAACTATATGATCTACATCGTCTTGTTTCATACATAGCACGCAATTCGAAGTAAGGTTTTTTCCTACTTGAAACTTATTTAAAAGTACAAAGGTACAAGGCACTATGTGACAATATTTAGGCCGATGTACAATAGAGATGTGGCTATGTATGATATTACTACGGCATCAAAGCCGACTGAAAAACTACAAAAGAATATTCCTGCAAGGTTAAATAAAGAATAACTAACAAACGTCGCGCGATGCTATTCCCTCGACAGTTTTTCAAACACGCAACGACGCCTTTATTCGACATATAGCGTAATATGGCAACTACTTTAGATCTCTAGTTCACATACTTTTGTCTACTAGTCTAACTGAATCTATGGAAAGATATACTCAGTTGACTTTGCCGCCCGTCAAATTGAAGTGCAATGCAGAAAATCATGACTTTCTAACAGATTCCCATTAAGAGGGCGCAGTACGCTCGGTTCTCCATACAAACGTATTAATGCTCTCATTTTAAAACGCCATGCTAGAATAACATGAAACTTTGTATACACAATGGGATCCGGCATATCTATGTCGGAAATTAGTATCTGTTGCTAGATATTGTAAAAGAAAAAAAATACAGCGGTTTTTTGAGTTTTTTACGGCTTGTATGAAAACCTTAATAATTGTTGTATTTTTTCTCCATTATAATTTCAAGCAACAGAAACTAATTTTCGACCTAGATATGCCGGATGTGTATACAAAATTTCATGTTATTCTAGCATGGTGTTTTAAAATGAGAGCGTAAATACGTTTGTATGGAGAACCGAACGTACTGCGCACTGTTAAACGTCAGAGTATTTATCGATATGTCTATAGTACTATAGATGTGATAAGAAAAAATTAGGCCAAATATGAATACTTATAGCCGGATGAGCATCCTTAATACATTATATTATATGGCAGATTTAATTCGGTTAGGAAAACAGATAGGTCCTTGAATTAAATTGCAAGCACGAGTAAAGTTAGCAACTATAAAAATAACAAAAAGCTTAGTATTTTTTGAAACACGCATAGAACTTGATTGAATTAAATCGATATAGTTCATTAACAATCTATATCTCCTAAGAAAAAAAAGGTTCGTTCCAAATAAATTTCGTCGTTGAACATTTCAAAGAAGCTCATATTCTGTAAAAGTGTTAACAGTATTTAATGTACGGAAATCGATCCGCACTCTGATAAGTAGGTAATTGTTATAACCCCCTTACCTTAATTGTTTCAAGGAAACCTTAGTTAGTGTGTAGGCATTGGGCATTAAAAAACATTTCTAACTTACTATTAATTTCAATGGTATATTTCTTGTGATATGAGTGTACATGTTTTTTACGTGTTACATGGTTTTTTATGACGTTATGGAAGATAAAATATATATAGCTAATAAATACAGAGTAAAGAAAGCTGGTAAACAATATTTGTGGTTTTCGTTACACAATCTAATACATGTTATTTTTGAATTTTTAACTTATATAATGCATGTTTAATGAAGGAAAATCTTATTCTATTTGCTGTGAAAGATCGGCCGTTCTTTTTGGTTCGTATTGATAAAATAAAATATGAATAATATTTTATGTATTTACTAAAACTAAGTTCTTTATTTTGTATGTGTAAAAGTACATCTATTATAGTTAAAGTACGTAATATATCAATATCTAATCCCCCAGTAACTGTAACGTCAAAATGCTCGTAAGTGATGATTGAATCTATGAAGTATTTGTGAAATTGGGGGAAGCTTACCTAAACTCTGGTGCTCTTTTTATTTTAGAGAGCCCTCTTATCGTGAAATCGCACGTAACACACTTGCCGTTTGGCATCTTAAGTAGCTCAATAGAATGTTTCACAAAACGTTTTCTGTATATTCCATGTTTATGGTTTCAGAATTCCATGTTTTTGGAAATTCTTGAAAGGGAAAAAGGATAATTATCTTACGGGCGATATACATTAATAGAAACATAAATACATAGAAGTCATCCAAGACTCAGAAACAAATAATCATGATCATCACTCAAATATTTGGCCTGACTAGGATTCAAACCCGGGAACGTCAGCTTCGTAGGCAGGGTCATTAACCACTAGGCTAAACCGGTCGTCTAAGTGAAGGATAAATTGTATAATGGTAGGATTTTATGTGTCTTATGTAACATGACGATTCATATAGGTTATTAAGATTTACGAAATTCTTCATAATGACGATATTGAAACAGAAATAAAACAAAATAATGAAAACAAAAACCACGTATTTACTGGATTTTACAGAAGTCATTAATGTCTCTGTCCGTTTTGATAATAACAAACGGTATTACAATATGTAGATATTTAATTTTTTTCGCAGTTGCCGTTGAAATATGCAAAATCAAAATCAAAATCAAAATCAAAAATTTTTATTCTGCAAATAGGCCACAAGGGCACTTTTACAAGTCAACACATGAATTATACAATTAAATAAATTGACAATGATAATTATAATGTTTTCAAAACAGAATTGCAGAACTAAAAAAAGTAGACAATAATAATAATGATTTTAAAACTATAGTGATAAACAAACTCACAATATTCAATTAAAATTAACTTATAAGACATTATATAAAAAAAATTTTTAGTGACCTATATATACGGTCTCTGTCCGAATACACAAAAGTATATACAATATACAAACCCTTTTATTCCACTAAAATATACACAAACGGTTTGACATTATTTACCTTTCTCATAGCCAACAACACGTTGAATCGTATAAAAAGTCACATCATTATGCTGAAATATTTTTTCAAGTGGACCTAACTCCACCATTCTGAATACCAAATATACATTCCAAACCCTGTTTTTGTTCCCCTCATCCAGTAATATCTGTCACGTAAAACAGATTACGCCGTGAATAAACCCAAATGCCTGTCATAATATCCGCGGTTTATAAAAACACACCTCGTAACAGTTTTAGGACAGAGCTCCGCCAGATTTTCCTGCAAAAGACCCTTCAAAGGAAGAACATTTTGAGTGCTTAATTATTTAACTTTAAGTGCCTTTGACATTTTACTGTGACGGTTTTCTTCGAGACGGTTATTTTATGAGGTAAATGAGTGGTATTGCGAGATGCTTGATTAAACTTATTATCTTCTGAATTAACTTTTTCGCCAAATTTGCATTCTTATTTTCTGTTACTCTTAGTTTAACTTAATTTAGTAACCGTGGAAAGACAGTTAGTGATTCAACCTGAAAACGGTTAAATAAGGAGGAGAAATGTTGATGAGATACGAAGTAGTTTTGACTGATTTGCAATACAATTTAATCAGCGTTAATGCAGCGTACGAGTAGATTGATTAAATAATCAATTTACAATAAAGCATTTATTGTGCACGAAACTTTAACAAGTAGGTGCAGTTGCAATCAAATATATGATTACTAATCAGGATGCTCAAAAACATCTGAAGATGCTTTCTAACATAAAAAATGAGGCCTTTTGCTCGTCGACTGATCGAATGAACTATAATGATCACATTATTAAACACAGTTTTAAAATTACATACGGAGTTAAGACTAATTTAAAGTCACGTAATCCTTTGCAATATACGAAATCAAAGCTGTTACTTTTAGCTCCAGTGGCGTTGAGGTCTGTATTAAATTAACTACAGTTTTTGTAAATTATAAAGGCATGAAGCTCTTCTATTCCACGAGTCTTTATCACTCGCGGCTAAGTGCAGGATATCCTATCGCGAACTCGGTAAACTTTCCGAGGAAACGTTAGCCGCAGAGTAACTTTGTCTTTGAAATAGAATGAAAGTCTGTAATGTAAAGAAATGTTTGACACGCCACGAAAATAAGTGAATAATCCTTTTCTTTGAAAGATTTTGAGTAAGAGCATGTATTTTGTTATTTCATTACCTACTTAAAAAAGGATGTGGGTTCTATGTTCGTCCGTCTCTATGTTTTTTTTTTCTAATTCTGTTACATTGTCACGATGCATAAGATCATAATTTACAATAAAAACATCAATTGTAGCGAAAATATACTTTTTAAGCTCGATGAAAATGGACAAAATCGATTCAAAATCTAAATTCACAGTACTCGCTCCAGCTTCCAACAATCCGTCCGAAAATTTGCATCGTCCAATTCTTCCCGAATCGTCCTATTTCCAAGAAAAGCACTCGTAATCCCAAGTACGGATAGCATCCAAGACGCCGCGCCGGAAGGATCGGGTTACAGATAAGAAAGTAAATTATTGCCACACTGTTGACCGTAACGATCCTTGCCACCAATCGATTGTACGAATGGTGTCGACTTTTACGAGTCCTCTGTTTGTGTTGATGACAGTTTTAGGGTCCCTGTTGGAGGGTCAGTAATGCTGACGTACCATTTTCGTGTCGTTCGAGGTTGTCAGTCCTTTTGTAACATTTACCTTCTCTTATTTAATAGTGTTGGGTCAGTTGTCGCCCTGAATTCGGCAAAAAAGATCCATGCTTAAAACACAATGCCTCTTTGAACATTTCATTAAACAGATTGGTATTTATTTTTATTATATTTCTTCTAAATACTGTGGTAATCATTCCTCTGAATTAATGTTATGCTAATGCAGATAAAACGATTAATACAAAATGTAAGCAAAATACAAATGACTTAGATTGTGAATTCATCGTGAATTCTGACTTACCAAACGACTAAGCTCGAGCATAACAAGCGAATATGTGCATTCTACTAATGCCAATTAGTTTGCTCTGCAGCCTACGTCCATGTATTTGCATCGAAGGCACCGATGCACACTTAAAATAGTAACATCGATTGTATTGTGAACGAGCGTGTTACATTTTGATGCCGATATGTAAGCTAAAAATCCGAGTAATGCAGAAACTTTTAATGTTTTCGATTGTAGAGGTGGTAGGTAGGAGTAACATACATTATTTTTCTAGCGTGCTTAAGTTTTAGTATTTAAAACATAATGTCATTTTTCATACTAAACATGACTATAAGATTTGCTTATCACAAGTTTGACATGTAACGTAATCAAATAGTTGCAGGGTGGTCACGTAACTTTATGAACGTACGATGGGCCTTACCTTACGCACGCTCAAAACTGTTGTTACAGTCTCCACTATCTATTTGTGAATAAATTTCGTCGTGATTTGTGCACGCTGTCTTTCATTAGCGCAAAATCAAATCTGTGAGCACGATGCATTCATAATCAGATGAAAATGTAATAAATATTTGATTGCCTTGAGGCTAATATTTAACGAAACGCTGATAAAAGGTAACAATTTTTATTACACTTATTAATTATTTTGGTATCAGAGAGATTTTCTTTATTGGATTTCTGAGTTCGTTTTCATATTTAAACGCAATTATTTTTAATTAATCATCGCCTTGGATGGATAAAGAGGAGAGAAAGATCTTCCAATATCGAAGAGTTCAAGAGAGCTTGTACGAGTACTATTGAAAAGACACGCTCTATTAACTTCTCGATGGTCTGATGTAATCACTTCGATATCGCCCTGATTTTACTTTTAAATTCAATTTTAACTCGCTTGTGTTGTAAATAATGCTATCTACAATTCTACATTCTATTTTATTGTACTGAATCAATTTTCAAGTGACCGCACCTGTAAAGCAGTATATTATTATTTTCTCAAAATGACTTCATATCAAATTCAAGTCAGCTCCGGCTTTTATGGTTCCGTTGCCAAAATAGCAAAAACGAATCCTTATAGTTTCGTCTTGTCCGCCTATCTGTCCGTGTGACACTCGTTAGGCTTAAAAACTATCAAATGTATTAGAATGAAATATGAAATGTAGGTGTACTACGAGTATGTAAGTACTAGTCACTATACGTAGCCAAATAACAATAAAAATGGGCACTTGATACATATTATATACATAGGGTGTATAATATAAACATAGTGTTATTATATTAAAGAAAAATAATTTGAACAAGATAGGGTCCAATGGCTTTTAAGTTACCACTGAAAAATTGCCTTGCCAAAACAAAAAAAATAGTTTTTCAAAGCAGATACGTCCTATTTTTAATTCAAAGCATAAGACAATGGTTTTAAATGTGGATTAGTGTATACGATCGTTGTACGGAATCCTCGGTGAGTGAGTCGGACTCGCACTTGACCGGCTTTTAGCTTTTGTTGTGTTCTAATTATAGTTTGGTCCCATAATATACTCAAAGACATTTGATCCTCACTGAAAACTGGTTAGAATCGCACCATAAAATAATTTTTAAGAAAAAAAAAACCGACTTCAATGGGGTAGGCCGGTGAGAGATTATTATACTTAGATGGTGCACTCTTAGATTCAATACAATAAAATAAAAAATGCCTATAAGTATGTTTATAACGGTAAAATACTGAGTACCCTCTTTTCCTCATGGAATCCTCCATCAGAACTCATGCTTGACAAAAATGTGTCTTGAAAACCTAGCTTCCTTGACAAACAAAACGAAGAGAACAAATCACCAATCGTGAAATACGCGTCGTTGAAGAGTTCCGTTCTGATTATCATCAGCAGTTCCAAATCATCAAATGTCACTTTTTTCAATGAAAATGCTTGATTAATACATGAAAATACTAAAATCACTATTTGCCTGCCTTTCACATTTGAGGAGTTTCTTCAATTCCTAATGGATCCCATCATCTGAACTCGAGCATGACAAAAATTAATCGTGAAAATAGAACTTGCTTAACAATCACAGCTAGAAGGACAAATCGCCAAACGTGAACTTTTCGTCGTTGAAGAGTTCTGTTCTGATCATCATCAGTAGTTCCACTTCAACACATGTCACAGTTTTGTATGAAAATGCTCGATTTGTTGATAAAAACACAAAATCACTATATATTTGCCTTTAAGATTTGAGGAGTTCCCTCAATTCGTCATGGATCCCATCGTCAGAACTGCGTTATCACAAAAACAGGACCAACTTGGATATATATACTAACAATCAAAAAAAGAATTTTCAAAATCGGTTAAGTAATGACGGAGTTATGGAGTAACAAACATAAAAAAACATACAACCGAATTGATAACCACCTCTTTTGAAATCTTGAAGTCGGTTAAAAATAACCAAATAGGTAGCCAATTAGGTAGAAACAATATTTTAGTAAAAAACACTACTCGTAAGTACGATAAAATACAAGAGTAAGTGAAATAGTTCGGACGTATTTTGACGATCAAATCCAATCCACTACAATTTTATTTGGTCTCGTTGAATAAATAAACAAAATAACGGCGAAGTCTAAATAAACAACCGTATCTATTGGAGAAAACGTAAGGTCAATAGTGTGTCAAGCGAAACTTGTTACTTCCGAGCAGAAGACATACATAGAATGGGTTTACTTTTTAAAGAAAACAGCGTGATTGCGCAATTTTCAATACTTACTTATATTCTCGTAAAGAAATTTACAGAGATAATAATGTGGATATGGATAAATGCCGTAACAAGAATGGATCCGATAAGGACCGAGTACATAAGAGGAAGCCTGAAAATAACACTCATAGATGATATGTTCAAAGCTAATCGTCTACGGTAGTATGAGCATTTTATGCGTTGGGATGAAAGTCATGTGACAAGAAACTCAAGAAACGTATTAAGCATGAATGTGCATGTATGATTGTGTGAGTGACTATATGAAGAGGAAGAGACGGGCGATATAGAGGTACATACATACATACATACATACATATAATCACGCCTGTTTCCCATAGGGGTAGGCAGAGATCACGGATTTCCACTTGCTACGATCCTGACATACAACTTTCGCTTCATGAACTTTCATAACATTCTTCATGCATGCGCGCCGATTTAGGGTACTCCTGACCTGGCCTTTCTGCAGAATGTCTCCGATTTGGTCGGAGTACGTTCGCCGAGGTCTTCCCCTTCCAACTTTTCCATCCACTCTTCCTTCATACACTCGTTTTGTCAATCTTCTTTCATCCATCCTCTCTACATGTCCAAACCATCTTAGCATACCTTTCTCAATTTTCGTCACTATATCTTCATTCACTCCACACCTCCGTCTTATAACGGTGTTTCTCACTCTATCTCTCAAAGTAACGCTACACATACTTCTCAGCGCTCTCATTTCCACTGCATTCACTCGACTCTGATGTTTCTTCTGCCACACCCAACTTTCACTACCATACATTAGTGTCGGCACCAACACTCCTCTATGCACGGCCAGCCGCGCCTTTTCTGACACTTTCTGGCTACTCATAAAGGCGTGAAGTGCCCCATTCACTCGATTCCCAGCTATCACTCTCCTTTCAATATCTCCTTCATGCTTACCGTCTCTCGTGAACAAAGTCCCCAAATACACAAACCCATCCACTTGCTCCAACCTCTCTCCATCTACAGCAATTTCACAAACTGTCATACACTCATCTCTTTCAAATACCATCACTTTCGTCTTGCTTACATTCATTTTCATTCCTTTTCTCGCAAATAATCTGTGCATGCTAGTTACCATCTTCTGTAGCTTCTCAGCCGATGACGCTAATAAAACCTGGTCATCGGCGTAGAGTAGACATTTGATAAGCAACCCATTCATTTCCAACCCACATTCATCGTCTTTCAAATCTTGCAAACAACTGTCCAGAAATAGATTAAACAGCCACGGTGACGCTACACATCCCTGTCTAACACCCTTTTCGATGCTAAACCATTCAGTGTAGGACCCGTTTACTCTCATGCAAGCAGAGGAATCCTCGTAGAGAGATTTCAGAGCTTGAATGAGATGGTCGCTCACTCCATATCCGGACAGTACCGACCAAAGTTCATTCCTCACCACTCTGTCATAGGCCTGCTCCAAATCCACGAACGCGCAATAGACCTTTTGACCTTGGGCCAAATATTTTTCGGCTATGCATCGTAAAGAGAAGACCTGATCCGTACATCCCATACCTTTCCTAAATCCCGCTTGTACATCCCATATTTTCTCATCGGTTTCTTGCATTACCCTTTCAATCAACACTTTCGCATATAATTTGCCAACGATGCTGAGTAAGCTAATGCCCCTGTAGTTCTTGCAGTCAAGTTGTGAGCCCTTTCCCTTGTACAGTGGCACGATGACCGCCTTGCACCAATCTTTTGGAACTATGCCGGTATTAAAACATAAGTTGAAAAGGCGATACAACTGACTTGCTACGACGCCTTGCCCAGCCTTCAGCATCTCGACTGAAATTCTATCATACCCCGCTGCCTTTCCTGGTTTCATTCCTTTCAAAGCTTTTACAATTTCATCCATACTAATACTACACTCCTCATGTGGCAGTGCATTATCATTCACTCCTGACGTATTTTCCTCTTCTCTCTCAAACAAACCTTCAAAATATTCCTTCCATCTCCCTAATATGCATTCCTCATCATTCAATAAACTTCCATGCTGGTCTCTAATCGAGGTTAGCTCTGAGGTCTGAGTTTTACCTCTGGCTAGTCGAATGGCTTTCCAGAAAAACTTTATGTTTGCCCGGAAATCCTGAGATAACCTCTGATCCATCTCATCATTCTGTTCATCTTTCTTTCTTTTAACTACCTCCTTTACCAGAACATTCAACCTTTTATAGTTACTTTTCCTTTCACTCACGTCTTCAAGCGTGGCTTTTTGACTTCTTTGGTCAGCTCTTATCGCCAACCAATCTAGCCACGCTTTCTTCTTCTCACTTACTGCCTTTTGTACCTCTTTATCCCACCATACATTCTTCTTCTTCTTCCCTTTGCTCCTTTCTTTCACACCACATACATCCCTGGCTGTACTTACAAGCTTATCTTTAAAACCATTCCATAGTTGATCAATCTCGCATATATCATCTATCTCTCTAAGATTTTCCTTTAGTTTATGAATATACTCATCAGCCACACTTTCCTCTTGCAAATTTTCTACTTTTATTCTCTCCAGAACACTAGTGAATATACGAGGTCGATGCCGCCATCCTTGAAACAGCCCTTTCATTCGGCTCATCACCAGGAAGTGGTCTGTATTTATTCCGGCCCCGCGATACACCCTAGTGTCCAGAACATTCTTCCTCAATCTTTCGTCCACTATCACAAAATCAATCATACTCTTTCTTACGTTCTCCGCCTCACGCGTGTACAAATGAATCCATTTGTGGGCAAACATTGTATTTGTCACAAAAAGATTTCTCTCGAGGCAAATATCTAACAAACTCTCACCATTCTCATTCACTCTCTCGTCACCGTGAGTACCCAGAACCTTTTCAAATCCATCTCGCTTTACCCCTACCCATGCATTAAAACCACCTAACATAATCAACCTTTCATTATCCTTACATCTACTTGTGACATCCCTTAATTCCTCCCAGAACTGTTTTCTCTCTTCCTGGGTCGACTGTGATGTTCTCGTACCCAGGTTTACAGGGGCATATACCCCAACAACAAAGATACGAGTCAGTCCTAATTTCATTCTGACCCATATTAATCTGGGACTCACGCATTCAAATTCATTCACACACTTGGCAATCCTAGCTGAAAGTATGACACCAACCCCCTGACATGCTCTGTCTGAAACGGTCACTCCAGACCAGTACGCTGTATAGGGTCCATGTTTCGTGGTGTCACACCCTTTCCGTTTTGTCTCATTTACACAAAGAACATCAATCCTCTTTTTATCCATCATCTGCCTTACTTCATTCATTTTTCCTTCCATTCCTCCTCCAACATTCAACGTAGCAAAACGGCACTCCGTGAGCCGCTTTTCGCCCCCACTGGAAACGTGACGTGACGGGTGGCGGACCGCGTCGCCGCCATGCGGATGATTTTTATTTTTTCCAATCTCCATAGCGTTCCCACGAGTAAATAGGGAACTAAAGGTCCATCACAGCAGAGCCCTATACTGTGGTAAGGTGGATTACCACTGTGCCCTGTGACCACCAACACAGATATGAGAAAAAAATATAGATATAGAGGTATAGAGTATGTATAGAGGTATGAGAAACAAACATCCTGCGTCGATCTAAAGTAAATGGGAAAAGACGAATGATGATTCTTGTAAAGAAACTAAAGCAACTGGTTAAAATGAAATGTTATTTTAGTGTTATAAGGCAAATATGTCCCTTCGCTCGACACTGACCTAACATTTCAACCAACTTTCAATCTTATGTCATATTACTTAAAGGTAAACAGTAGTTATCAACTTTTGGGTACTAGGTAATAATAGCTAAAGGGGTACTAATTTGATATAAAATGAAGGCAGTATCAAACTGTTACATTTAAAATTACCCGCATAATTTATTTTTTACCAGTAAAATTAATCAAATGCTTACAGTAAGGTGTCCGAAATAGGTTTGTTTTATTTAGTAAAGATAGCATTTTTTAAAGTAAGTTGTAAATCTTTAGTTTTTGCTCATAAGTTACTTTTAAAGACTACTTTTAAACTGAAGCCCAATTCCGGATCTGCACTTAGGCACGTATTAAAATAACTTATCTAACGGTTAATAATAACAAAATATGGAAAACGAAAGTTTAAAAAGTCAAAAGTATTATAACCAAATGGTTTAAGACCGACTGCCTAAGTTTCGAAAATTTAAATATAGAATATGAAAGAAGGATCGTAAATTTAGTGAATCAATTACCCAGCTTCTAAAACTGTAAGTGTCCTATGATGTTATAAATACTATTTGTCGCTATATTGTGGCTCTTCTAAACCATATTTACTCATGCAATACTCGTAGTTCTGGCGCTGTGAGCAGTGCAGCTGTACCGCCGTTGCGTTAAAAAAATGCAGGCACATACGGCAACTCAGTGAAAATATCGAAAATTAAAATGGCGAAAAATCAATATAAAAGAATGAAAGTATCCTAGTTGAGATGAGTGTATTTCAAATGTATTTCAAAGAAATGTATAACTGAACGGGGCACTTCACGCCTTTATGAGCAGCCCGAAAGTGTCATAAAAAGCGCAGCTGGCTGTGCATAGAGGAGTGTTGATGCCGACACTAATGTATATTAGCGAAAGTTGGGTGTGGTAGAAGAAATATCAGAGTCGAGTGAATGCAGTGGAAATGAGAGCGCTGAGAAGTATGTGTGACGTTACTTTGAGAGATAGAGTGAGAAACACCGTTATAAGACGAAGGTGTGGAGTGAATGAAGATATGGTGACTAAAATTGAGAAAGGTATGCTAAGATGGTTTGAATATGTAGAGAGGATGGATAAAAGAAGATTGACAAAACGAGTGTATGAAGGAAGAGTGGATGGAAAAGTTGGAAGGGGAAAACCTCGGCGAACGTACTCCGACCAAATCGGAGACATTCTGCAGAAAGGCCAGGTTAAAAGTACCCTAAATCGGCGCGCATGCATGAAGAATGTTATGAGAGTTCATGAAGCGAAAGTTGTATGTCAGGATCGTAGCATGTGGAAATCCGTAATCTCTGCCTACCCCTCTGGGAAACAGGCGTGATTATATGTATGTATGTATGTATGTATGTATAAATGAAATCAGTATTTTAATATTACAGTCCCAACATCCTTGTATTAATTACTTGCATTCGAAATCAGTCAATCAATCAATTAAAATTATTTATTCAAATTCAATTCTTGTAGAACACTTTTTGAATGTCTAGTTTTTACATACATATAATATATTATTCTAAAGATAACTTAAGTTATAGCACTAACATTTGACCATATATCTTTATCTGTTAAATAATCATCCAAACAAACAAGAACAATGCTGTTATACAAAAATGCAAAGCACGATTAAACATTGCTTGAATTAAACGGCGAATAAAAAGACAAGACAACAACCATAACACCCAGCCTAAGTATTACAAAAAGCAATAATAACCTGTGCTTATGAAGAAATATTCTCAAAGGCCCCGCTTTATTCTTAATCCCAGGCAAAAACTGTCCTTTATATTGTACTTTATTGTGTTAACGCATGGAACAAGTCGCATAAAATAGATTATGGTGGTTTTTTCATATTTTTTGGCGTTATGGGAGGGTGTTTTTGCCGCAGTAATATTACGTCTTGGGAGCCGTCAGTAAAGTTATTGTAGTTTTTCATATAACAGTTATTGCATTCAAATAGAAATAAATAGCTTGGTCCTCGAGATCAGAGCCGATAATTTATTTACGTTTATCACTTTGAACTGATTCGAAGAAATTTGTGGGTACTTACCCTCAAGTAAGAATTATGCCGTAAATAAGGAAAATAATACTAAAAGCTTTCCTTACCGGCATCGCAGCAAACAAACAATAAAAACACAATAGAAACGAAACGCGGTACCTAAATGCCTCAATGAAAGTAGACTTTATTGTAAGTAGGTTTCACGAAATGAAAACAAATATTTTCGTTACCTGCGAATATTTCTAGGTCAATCGGAACCTTGAGCGTTTCAATGTTTAACGTTGACTGAATTGTATAAAAATCATACCGAAATCAATGTAGAAAGCAAACGGTAGGTAAGGCGGAGACGTTCCGATGGATTGGTCAATCAGATTACATCTCAACTCTATTAAAGAAATATTTTCTTATTCTGATTATAGAAAAAAGTTTTTTGTAATACATTATAATATATATTATAATATATATTATAATATATTAATATAATATATTATTCAATATTAACTGATTTCCTTCTCGTCTCCTACGTTTGAATTTATCAAGCTATTATCTCCCAAGGAAAACAGATGAAAATTCTATTCGACTGTTTTGTTAACGTGATTGATATGTAAGTATGCAAAATTGCAGCTTTCTAGTTCATATAGTAACCGTTACTTAGCTAAGCCGTGCACAGACGGCTGGACGGACGGACGGAAGGACGAACGGACGGACGGACATGGCGAAACTATAAGGGTTCCTTGTTTACTACGGAACCTTAAAAAAGTGGTATATTCCACTTTTAGTCACAATAATCGTGATTGTCAAATACAATGATGATCACCTTATCTCAATAATCAAAAAAATCGTCATAAGGACAAGCTACTCGTATGAGAAACAAAACATACTCGTACTTATGAATAATTTTCACATCAGGTATTTTCACGTATCAGTGTCGTCACGCTTGAAATAATCCACCGGTCCTAATTAACCTTATTAAGCCCAAGATAACATTTTGTACAGTCCCTCCTACCGTGAACATATAAAGGAAAGTGCTCATTCCAGGACAACGTTCTATTTCTACAGGAAAATGTTAACATTGCCCTACGACATGTTACAACATTTAATAATCAACCTTGATAAAAAATAAGTGTGCGGGCACTTGGATGCTCGCACATTAAACTTGGTAATTATCTTGATAGTATTTTGGAATACGAAACATTTTTCTTGACATAAATTGTTTTATTTAACTTGATAGGGTGTGCACATTGCAGCACATTGCACATTGGAGCGCTCGTGGCCCAGTGGCACCCGCGTACTGCGTGCGGTATGCGAGGTTAAGCAATGTCGGGCGAGGTCAGTCCTTGGATGGGTGACCGCTTTGAGTGGTTACTAACTGAGCGCTCAAGGCACGTTAAGCCGTTGATCCCGGTTGCTGTCTTTGATAGCAGTCGTTAAGCCAAGTTAGAGGCCTCCGGGCGGCTTGAGAACTTCTAACAGTCAAGTTGCCCACTCACTTGACAAGCCTATTCCCAATAAGGTCGGTTTCCCCCTCGGGTTGGAAGGTCAGATGGCAGTCCTCCGTAAAAACTAGTGCCTACGCCAATTCTTGGGATTAGGTAGCGGACCCCAGGCATTCTTCAGGATGCAACTGTACTGGGAATAACGCTAGGAGGATGATGAGGGTGTGCACATTATGTATAGCGAACATAAATTGACCTATTTGCTAATGAAGAAATATTATACAATACTAATGCTGATGGTGCAAATGAAGCATGTCAAGTATGTCGCGTATGTATTTGTAAAAGAAGGTAAAGGAATTGCAAAAGAGTGCGCCCTACCATGCCATTTAAAATTAATTTTAAAATATTGAAGACGACATGTACAATAAGTATTGACCGATATATTAACTTACTCCATCTTTTAAAATCAAACATGAGAGATATACAGATATGAAAAAAAAACAATATCACATTTTCTTCATCTATAAACCTACAATTGCTAAAAGTGGCACTGAAATTAATGTTCGTATGCTCTGCCTACCCCTTTTGGGAATATAGGCGTGAGTTTATGTATGTATGAAAAAAACCGTAATCTTGTCAAATCACAATTTGGGCGTGGGTCTGGTGTCTATAGGGACACTAGAACTTTTTTATGCATTCTGTCGGCCTGATTAGCCTACATTGTTGGTAGTGAAACTACCTCCGAAGCTAGAGGTCCCGGGTTTAAACTCCGGTAAGGGCATTTGTTTCTGTGGTGAGCGGAAACATTTGTTCCTTAGACTTGTTTTCGAGCCTAAGAAAGGGAGAACTAAAGCTCATGTTCTATAAAAAGTACAAAACCACACGAGCGTAATTTGGTGAGTTGTGAGCAACGTTATTTCAATTGTCGTCATACTTGTGAATATCAACAAAATTTTCAATACAATGTCACTAGTATGGCGACGACCGAAATTACGTTGCTCACAACTTACGAAATTGCTTGTGTGCGCTCACCTTAAAACAGACAGACTCTTCGAGATTTGTAGAACATTCGGAAAATTTACGTGATTACCATGCTTGGCAAGATTTCTATTATCGTTTTGTCTTATAGCTAACACGATTTCGTCTAGGTAAGCCATAATGACAAGTTTTAAATTTCAAATTAAAGGGAAAATTTGAAAAATGTAATGCTCCGAGCAGGATTCAAACCTGCAACATGTGGCATACGCGGCCAATCGCTCTAGCCTCTGAGCTATCGGAACAACCAAGCTCGTGCACTAAATCCTTCACTAGTTCCCTCTTACAACGCCTTAGGGAGATAAATTAATGAACATCTTCCCTAAATAATATCATTGTAACATATTCGTAAATTCCAAAAAAGAAACAGTTCTAAATTTTAATGTAAATCCAACAAAATCCGCTACGAGCCTTCAGTCTTAAATACCTGAAGTTTTGATAGCAGTTTACGCCTCCACTTTGAGTTGGGGTTTCTCAAAGTTTTTTATGTGAAGATTAATTACAAAGGTAGACAGGATATTCTCATCGAAAAATCCTTTTGCATTTCGCGTCTTAGTCCCACAGAAAAAAATATAAAGAGATTGTTACATGTTTTGAATTTAGTTTGTTGACTTTCATAGCTGGGCCTAACTACCTATACGCATTCCATAAAACGAATACGAGTAAGAGTACAGATTAAATATGCGTATTTTTTAAATTAAATTCCTTTTTCTCTTAATCTGAGCCCCTTACCCTTGTTGTTACCCTTGTTATTATGCTAGGGGAACCCGGAGTCCACATGCTACCTAACACCAAGTATTGGCGTGGTCACAATTTTTTGCGGAAATTAATATGTACCATCAGTAACTCGAAGTCCTCTAAACTGGATAACGACTGCTGTCATAGACAATTAAATAATCAGGATCAATAAATTAACATGTCTTTAGAAACACGGGAGCGCTCAGTTAGCGACCACGCAAAGAAGCCTTTTTACTGAATTATTCAAATGAAGGATGCTTAAGTACTGTTTCTGTTGAGTGGCCGACATTAAATATTATTAATGAAAGTCAACAAGCCCGGCACATTACACCATCACTAACTGTTAAACAAATCAAAGCAGATGAGGGTTTTCAATTAATCATTTCTCATTTAACCAAAATGCTCACAAAACCCCCTCTCGGCAAAGCTTATGAAACACAATTGGAAACAATGGATTCTCTTATCAAGGGTTATTATGTATAGTACAATTTACGTGGACGTAGAGACGTCTTCTTTGTTACGTTTAACGCTTATTTACCCTTTATAATGGGTATCTGGGTTATCGTATTCCTTGCTTGCATTCAGATCGACGTCAGTTCTGTCCCTCTTCCGACGTCTTTGTATTGATGCGCAAACTGTGGCTGTGGTAGAAATTTGCATTAAACAATTTAATAAAAATGGAAAGGCTTACCGAATCTCTTTTAAATACAGTAGCTAGCGATGGGATGATGACGTGATGATGAATGAGATGGAAACGTTTCGTGAGACTCATTACATATTGCAAAATGTATCAAAATATTAATCCTGTTTTTTTTTTAACCTATTTTTTTTTATTTTATGACAACTTACCGCTATGTATTTTTTGGACCTGTTAATATTTTAGAAACGGGAGCGCGAACGCATTATATATGTATCCTGTCCATACATTCGTATTTAAAACTGGCAGCATTGTCGTTAACACAGCCAGCATTCTCGCCAAAATTGCAGAATTCCGTGGAATGGGAATATTGACGAATGGGAACGACCAATGAAAAACATCTAGTAATCACATATTTGCGCGTTTTCAGATGTAATATTTAGAAAAGTCAAAATGAAGTGAAAATAATAAGTGTTCAAAAATGCCAAATATAAACGAAACAGTGCGAACTTAAATATCCTAAAAGTGAACTAGAAGTGAATAATGACGTTGAGGTGATATATTTTGTACAAAATGGCTATGGTAATATCTCAAGCGACGAAAGCAGCGATTGGCGGTTTCCTGGCGTTGATGGTGTTGGGTGCTGTGTTGGTGGTAGGTGCTGCGTTTGGCTGGTTTGATCCGAGGAGAGAAGATGAAGACTCACCAGCGAAGATCAGCGCGAGACTGCAGGGGAGGACATCTTTTGTTACGCATCGTGCTGTAAGTATTACTTCATGTTAGGTGCATAACAAAAGGGCTTGGCATGCTTTGGGCCTGTGAAGTAGTTTGCAGCTCATTCTTTTGGTTTAGTTTTCCCTCATGAGCTGTTAAATAACACAGTTTTTAAGAACTTCTGCAGTACGCTAGTAGACGCTTATTGATACATTTTGCCTGAAAACGAAGTAGGATCGCTAGGCCGGATACGCGATCAGCATCAGCTTGTAATCGCCTGAAAGATGAGGTATTTTTTTAAATTAAATATATTATTATTTTTTAAACCCCGAAGAAATTGTGAGTAGTATGCATTTTATTTCGTAGTTATAGACTTGATAACCGTCCTAGGCATGTAACGTATTATGAAACTTATGAAAAAGACACGTCCGATTAATCTCGATACCCGTTTTTAGGGTTCCGTAGTCAACTAGGAACCCTTATAGTTTCGCCATGTCTGTCCGTCCGTCTGTCCGTCCGTCCGCGGATAATCTCAGTGACCGTTAGCACTAGAAAGCTGAAATTTGGTACTAATATGTATATCAATTACGCCGACAAAGTGGTAAAATAAAAAGTGGAAAAAATATTTTATTAGGGTACCTCCCCTATACGTAAAGTGGGGAGTGTTTTTTTTTTTTCATTTTAACCCTAACGTGTGATATATTGTTAGATAGGTATTTAAAAATAAATCGGGGTTTACTAAAATCATTTTTTGATAATGTTAATATTTTCGGAAATAATCGCTCCAGAAGTAAAAAAAAATGTGTCCCCCCCCCCTCTAACTTTTGAACCATAAGTTTTAAAAATATGAAAAAAATCTCAAAAGTAGAACTTTATAAAAACTTTGTAGGAAAATTATTTTGAACTTGATAGGTTGAATAGTTTTTGAAAAAATTACAAAAATAATTTCTGAACTAAGTTTGTAATTTAACCGTATAAACAGGTGTTTATTGTACCTGTCATTTCTACAAAATCACAATGAAATGACGAGCTTTCAAAGGTTTTGTGTTTCTGTACTTAATATGTCAACTTAATGTGACGGACGGAAAACTACGGAACCCTACACTGAACGTGGCCCGACACGCTCTTGGCCGGTTTTTTTTCTTTGTAATGAATGCTATTATTAATCCACCATTTTTTAAAATCTCTTGTTTAAAATCTTCAAAAGCAACCTGTTCAAGTACTCGTAGCATAGAAAATTAGTTTACTGAAACGGCTCGTTTGTGTGTTTCAGTTAAACTAACTTTAGCATACAATTTTCGGTCCTATATCCAGGTTAAGTGGACTTATAAATAGCTTCACTGTGAACTACCTAATCGCTTCTAAGTCAGTTTAAAATTTAAATTGAAGAGTTGTTGTTGTCTTTGACCTAAAAAGGCTTTCACGTGAAATATATTATTAATTATTATAACTTTATTGATGACCTGGTGTAGGACGCAAGAGTCGGCTAAATGTGGGTGGTGCAAGGAGCGGTTATTTTGACCCTCTTTGGGAGAGCACGTGCAGCAGTGGATGATGGTAATGATATTAAAACCAATTTAGCTTAGTGTAGGTAGGGTACTGAATGAAACTGGTGGATCCCGATAATGGCGTTTAGTTGTGTTATGATGTGATGTGCGATTGTGGTAAATATTCGATCCCGAGTTTTCGATGTCTTCTAAATTAATGTTATGATTTATCTTTTTATACCATAAGTACATCTGTAGTCATATCTCGCTAGCGTTTGTTGGGACTTGGAGCTAAATTCGGGCCGCCGTTTTGACGTAGCTATTGAAATAGGTTATGTGTCTCCGCTTCCTTTTTACGTGAGCTCATAATATCGGAGTGTGTGTAAGTTGATACTTAGGATAGGATTGGAATTAAATCGATTTGTAAAATACTGAATCCAAAAACTACAATTCCTTTATTTATAGGCCTTGATTTCCCGTAATAATAACCAATACGCTCAATATATTGTAGTAAATATATTTTAAGTAACAATAATACTGAATCAGATATAATATAAATAAAACATTTTACAATCTGATAGCTAATAATAAAATGGTATCTGAGGTGTGACCTAATTCGAGGCAATTCAGTAGGTTGAACATGAATAGTGTCATCTAAATAGAAATGAATATATTTGCAAAACACACTTCGAGCGGTTTTAATAAGATTTAGTTTAGACTGGTGATTAAAAGGAAAAAGTGATAAAATTATTGTTTTAATAGTTTCATTATCTCGTGTCAGATAATTTGTACCATACCATTACCAGTAGGTATATTGTACTAGTTATTTAAAATATCAGACACTGTCATGAATTACGATAAAGTCAAATCTAGCTAGTTAATTTTGATTGAGATAATGGGTACCGGAATTTTACAAATATATATATATAACATACAGGTACAAGAAGCTTATTTTTATCTTCTTTTAATCATTTATTAAAGCACACAGTGTAGTAGCAATGCCATATTCTTATTTCGGTATATAGTCGTCCCTGTGTCACACATTATCTATATGTTTTTCATTATTGAAATGAACCTGACATATTGCAAGTAATTCGCAACGTGACACAAAACAAACACGTTATTTGACGAGTAGAAAATGTTCCTTTTCAGATCCCATAAACCATGTCAAAGTACACAATTCTTTTTACCTACGAAAACTAAACTCTAAAACGGACGTGTCTCACTTTGAAAGTAGTGAGCCCTTTGAAATGCAGATCTCGTGAAAATAAAGTTGCAAACTATAAAACGCAATAAAAAATCTAACACGGTTTCCATGTAGAAGCCACGCTAAGACGAGTGACTAAGGAACGAAACAAATTCATGTTAGTTTATAGCATCACGTGTATCTTTTTTGCTCACACTTCATTTCCTTTTTGTCGCACCGCTGGAATTTATAGCTTATACTGTTGCTGCGAAAAAGGCAACTGGGGAGACTTTCTGAAATAATTTCGGCTTTCTGTTCGAAGTGGAGTGCAATATAACTATTTACTAGCATTTTATTTGTCTAACGGCAACTTTTAGTTCCTCCAATAAAACTCTTAAGAAGGGTAAAGGAAATAAGCTAATGCTAATGCTACAAACAATAGAAAATAGAAGAGGGAAAATGTTTGGTCACCTCGTGCGACACAATTCCTTTATAAGCACCATTATGGACCGGAAAGTAGAAGGCAAGAGAGGAAGAGGAAGACCGAGAATAAGCTACAGGAACAAATAAAAGAGACAGCAAAAGTCGTGTCATACAAGCAAACCAAGGAAATGGCTCTGGATAGGATAAGGCGGAGAGAACTTCATACTTCATCGGCTACATCGACAAGAGCTTTACTCTTAAATTCATGATGACTGTTTTTCTTTTAACGACCGTATGGTTTTTAGAATTCCGTAGTCCACTTGGAACCCTTATAGTTTCGCCATGTTCGTCTGTCTGTCTGTCCATCTGTCTGTCCATGGCTTTGCTCTGTCATTGTTTCTGCTTGAAAACTGCATTTTGGTATAGATATATAAATTAATAAATCTGACAAAGTAGTAGAATAAAGTCTAAAAAAAAGTTTTTAAGGGTACCTACACCTAAAGTGGGGATGATTTTTTTTTTTACCCTATAGTATGGGGTGTTGTTGGATAGGTCTTTCAAAATGCATAGGGTCTTGATCAAACATATTTTGATAAAGTGAATATTTTCGGAAATATTCCCACCAATAAAAAAAAAACGTGCCCACTCCTCTAACTTTTGACCTATGGGTCCGAAAAATATAATAAAAATCATGAAAGTAGACCTAAATTAATACATTCAACGAAAACTATAGCGGACATGATCAGTTGACAGTTGAGTCTGTTTTTCAGTTGACGTAAAACGTCTTCTCTTCTTAGTAAAAGTCGTATGAAATGCTGCGAAGGTATTGATTTTTTTTAAGTAAGTTCATTATATATACGATATAGAGTCAAGAATTGCAATGGCCAAATAGACTTTGTTTAAAAAAAAGGCACTACTAAGATCGCGAATATCCTTAAATATACGTAAAAAAATTATAAAGACATATATATAATATGGTCTATTGCCTTATAAGGAAGTGAGACATGGACGCTAACAAAAAGAGATGAGGAATATTTGCAGGCATTTGAAATGTGGTGTTGGCGAAGGACGGAGGGGATAAGATGGACATAACGAGTAACCAACGAAGCCGTCCTGAACAGAGTGAAGCAAAAGAGAAGCTTACTGACCACAATTAAAACCAGAATAGGAAAAATGATCGGCCACCTGCTACGACACGACAACTTCATCAGGAACATTATGGAAGGGAACATGGGAAAAAAGGAAGAGGATGGCCGAGGAAAAGTTACATGAACCAGATAAAGGAGAATGTGGAGTTTGTGTCGTACCAGGACGTCAAGAAACTAGCCTTGGACCGACAGAAATGGCGAGAACTGCATCAAGCGGCACCGACAAGAGCCTAGCTCTTAAGTGAATGATGATGAAGTTCATTAAGCAACTACGGATCCTTACACTGATGATTAAAGTGCAACAGTTACACATTATTGTAGTTCTTAATTATGGTTCTTAATTGTTGTTCTTAAAATTCGAGAGTCGCTGTAACACGAGCGTAGCGAGTTTTGTTATTAACCATTTAAATTCCATAGTATTTTTTATACCACGTCGGTAGCAAACAAGCGTACGGCCCGCCTGATGGTAAGCGGTCACCGCTGCCTATGGACGCCTACAACTCCAGGGGTGTTACATGATGAGGGGTGTCACTTTGTCTCATATATCGAATCAGACAAGGTGACAGTGAAAAATGACACCTTTCTTATTTATTACAGAGTTAGAAATTGCGAATAATTTATGACGATCGCGGAGTATTTTAAGACTTAATTGTATAACGTAGGCAGATGCGATATTTATTCTACGTAAGCAAAATAATTTGATTTAAATTATTTCGAAATGGTGGAAGAATACGGGCATCGACGCGTGCCTCTAAAATTAAAAAATAACAGGAGTACAAAAATTTATGGAAATTCATTATGATTCTTCCACTTGTCATATAATGAATTATCTATGGAATACAAATCATTAGTATGTGACGTTTATTGTTTTAATACTGCTGTTAGCCATTTAATTGACAGATTACAATCCTGGAGTAGAAAAAGGTATAGACGTAGTTCATAGACATAGATCATAGTTTTGTCTACGAAGTCATAAATTCAATCATTAAGGTCGAGGAATAGAAAGTTTATTTAATTCCGAATAAAACAAAAATAAAATTACTTTTCAAAATACGACTTGAACTTGCTATAGTAGCCTAGTGGTAGGGTGCTGATCCGAGAAACAAGTCGGACGGGTTCGATTCCTACCTTGGGATGTTTGTGAGATCACGGTTCAGTTTTTTGACCCCCGACGAAAAAAGAAGAATGTTTTAGTTTGACCAGTGCTATGTGTGTATCTGTCTGTGGCATCCTAGCTTTTAAACTACTGTGAATGCGTGTTTTTTATTTGAAAGCCAGTTTTTTTACAATGATTCTTAAACATGTTTTATCTAAATCGGTTCAGACGTTTTTGGAAATTCAGTTTTTAAGTAAAATGTTGGGTATTTTTCAGCTTTTTTAACTTGATTTGTTATATTTATATTCAGTGGTGTATCAAATAACTGAACATAATATATATTGCCTGTTACAGATATACGACACGATGACTAGGGTTTGGATGATTCATGTAAAACTTGTATCAGGAATAATATTTTTTAATGATAGCTACTTAACCGTTGCTATGGCCGTCATTTCTCCTCACTATACTATCAAAATAGGCGGTTGATGTCGTGAAAATCTTCATATTTACGTGTTTTAACTATCATTTTATTTTTCGCTTCATGGATTCAGGATGTTCCCTTGACTAACAGCGTAAACAAGCAAAAGCAACGGGCTTGGCGGTCTAAAGCGATAAGTTTGCTGCCAAATAATAAACGTCGGCACATTGGCAAGGCATGGCAACCGACCAGGATTATGTATTCTGTACATTGGCGCTTGAAAATTCGGGCGAAACTTTACTCATGCAGCGCTGTCTAAAAATTTAAGCATAGCCATAGCTGCGGGGAAAGTGTAATAGAAAATTATAGCGGTTAGTGTTCAGAATGGTACTTTATCAGTTTTATTTCTTGCTACAAGCATAGTTTAATTAGTAGTTCACCATCCCATCAGGATTGATCTGGTACTTTTAATAACATTGCTTTTGCAACATTTCACGTTTATGATGTTCAAGTTTAACTGAAACTTAGATATATTGTGGTAAGGCGTGTTGTGACGTAGTAGTAAATAATATTATTTGAACACTTTGATGGACACTATTCCAGACACAATAGAAATAACAATAAAATTACGCCTATAGGCGTCTACTGTCCATCAATGCATTAATATTTCAAATCACAAAAATTATAACTAAGATAATCATCGTAAGAAAGCTTCACGCGAGTTCAACTTTCACTTGTTTGGTTTTTTTTAAGTATTGAATGTAATACAAGGCTGCCAACATAATAAATCGAATATGTCAAATAAAGATCCACTAAAGTGGGTGACCAATTTAGAAATAATAAATGTTACCGAATGGGTTGCCACCATAAAAAAATTAAATGCATGCGGTTGCGGTGCATAATTTTAAATCATTTAATATAGACTTAAGATCTTTATAATGAACCTAATTATGTTAAACAAATAAATTAATTCTCATTCTGTTTCTGATATAATAATAAATAAATAAAAATAATCATTTGAATCAAATGGCAAATACATTTGATTAGGCATTGGTGTTGTTTAAATAAAATCTGTGGAGATATTATTTAAGCTACCGATGATCGCAAGGGATTTTAGGAAGGAAAGTCATGTCAACTTTGATATATATATATTTTTAAATATGCATCTCTAATTCTATCTCCCACCTTATTTAACAAAGGCTCATTGGAGGCTTATGAATCTCGTTTTATAACCAACATCAAAATTAAATAAGCTAAATGGGAGTTTTAAGTAAGTTATTGTTCAACGGTGAAATAAGGTTTATATATATATCAACAATATATATATATATATATATATATATATATATATATATATATATATATATATATATATATATATATCAACACTCAGCATAGAACAAGATTAATATTCATTTGTCAGAGATTTTAAAGTCTTATAATATAATTTAACACGTAAGAAGGTTGAGATTGTTAAAGTCGAAGCTTAACTCGATAAAAAGTCTTTGATCCATGATGTAATAAATCACCTTTAAAAACTGATAATGGCTGCTTATCTCAGGTTAATTTTAATTGAGTTAGTGGCATGTCAGGCATTAAGAATTATTTGAAGTTTGTGTGAGGCCAAGGACGCTTGGAAACAGGCCTGCCCTGGTACAGACGTCCCCACGAGTGCAGAGAACCAAAAACTTTGGGACATGCCGATAAGCTCAAGAGTTTACACCCACCTTAAAGACACATGTCCCACTCCGAGAGACAAAGCCAGGCTCTTAGCAGTTTCTGCGTCTGAGTCCGGTTACTGGCTCCATGCACTTCCTTCAGTTAATTTCGGCACTTTACTGGACGATAACTCTTTCAGGGTGGCTGTTGGCCTTCGTCTAGGCCTAGACATCGTCGTACCACACCAATGTCGCTGCGGAGCACAGGTAGATAGTTTAGGACATCATGGCCTTAGCTGCCCCAAAAGCGCCGGTAGACTCTCCCGCCACGCTTGTCTCAACGACATCATACGTCGGGCCCTTGTCAGCGTCCAAGTGCCTGCGGTACTCGAACCCAATGGCCTCGCACGGGACGACGGCAAGAGATCCGATGGTATGACGTTAGTGCCGTGGCGGTTGGGGCGGCCCTTAGTGTGGGACTCCACCTGTGTAGACACTTTGGCATCGTCACACATTGCAGTAACGTGTCAAAAACCAGGTGGAGCTGCCACAAACGCGGAGGCGGCTAAGCGCCGAAAATACATGTTATTAGGTGACAATTATATTTTCGTACCGTTTGCGGTTGAGACTCTAGGCCCTTGGGGCCAAGAGGCTCATCAACTGTTTAATCTTATTAAAAAAAACTTATTAGATTTACCTGTGATCCAAGAACTGGGGCGTTTCTCGGACAAAGGCTCAGTATTGCTGTGCAACGGGGAAATGCCGCCAGCATCTTGGGTTCTTTTCCGCCAATGAGTGACCTTGGTTAGCCGCGAGTAAGGTTTTTTTTTTTAATGTCTTTATCTTTTTATTATTTCAATAAAATTATTTTAATTATAAGTTTAGTTACATTTAGTTTTAATTTAATTTATGAACATGTCTTTTTACTTATACCTGTACTATATAATAAACAAAGATTATATATACATTAATGTGGATACATCCTTTGAAGGTAAACTTCTAAGTTTGAAGAGAATTACCAAGTTTTCTGTCTATACCTGCGAAACAAGTATTAGTAAGGGCATGAACCCATATTTTTTTTCTTCATAATATTACATGTGAAATTGTACGATTAGTTTATTATTTACTAGCCCAATACTTTATACTTTCAAATCAATCATTTTAGCACCTTGTCACTTTCATCACTTTGACGCGTTCCAAGTGTCGCAGTATTGTTACGTTAGTGCGAAAAAGTACTAAAATGATTATCTTCATTTGCTGTGGACTGTACCGGCCAATAAAATATCACTTTACGCGGTGTTTTGGAGAATTCCGCTACAAATTTAAACTAAAGTAACTACATCAGTAAAAATACAAAGCAAAATTTTATAAATACATTAACAGCTATATATATAAAATGTCTGAAACTTTTTACAAAATAGTTGTAGATTATTAAAAGTACCGAAAAATGCACAAAAAAATCGAATTCGTATTAACAAATAAAAATATGGATTTTAATTTTGCAAATAAATTCGTATATAACTTACAGAGTACAATGCCAATAAGCCTTGTACAAAGGAATAAAGGAATAAATTGTATTATTTTTGTCTGTTGTCACGAATAAACGTTTGAAATTTTGAAGTTTTTTTTTTTATGAATTTAAGTCTATTAAGAAACTATGCGCATTCAGTTGAAATTAATTAGGTATCTTTGGTAGTTGTTGCAATGGTATACGTATACTAAAAAAGCAACATACGATGTATTTCTTCTGTACTCGTATACTGTGATTACTGTATTAAGGTGTAAAACGTTGAATGATTACCATACATTAAAACTCAATGTTTGAATGAAACTTCAAGAAATCTATGTGAGAAACCACGTCTATATCTTAAAAGTTTTTTAAGTATCATGTTTAGTTAATCACCTTAAAAACAAAATGAAGATGTAATTTAACGCAAAAACCAAATTGAGTCTCGGTTTTGAATTCAAATTATAAATTTCGTGATTCCTGTTAATTAAAATACGCTATTACACGAACGAGTTTCACCCAGATTGCGGTCAGCATACAAATTTTACTTTTTAGGGTTAAAACACGAAAGGAAACGCTTATTCCGCTTTACCTTATCTTTTTATAATCTGTGCAATGCCTCGGGAGAAAATATATGGTAGTTGTTTTCAGTGAAATTTACATTTTCATTAAAATTGTACTGAAAGTAGACGTAATTCCTTTCTACTTAACAAAAATGTCACACACATGACAGCATTGAGTACGAGTTGTAGATATAATGTTGGAAGTAAATGATTGACTGTTGACTTTGTTTCGGCGTTTCTTCTCGACAATGGCTTTCTTCATCAGAAACGCTATTAAATTTTGGCCGGTAAATGGCCCATTGTGACCTACTTACAGAATAAAGTTCATTAATAACATATACTTACCTGACTAGCTTATTGTGAAAGACCTACGGATTTATACAACCCGAGTTGATTATAACTTAACTAACTGATCATTCTTTTATTACAAAGCTTTTACTAAATATATTGTTTTTGTTTTACTAACTATCATCTTCGATCCGCGGCCTCGTGGTAATATCATACCTCCGTCGAAACTTTTGCCCCCTATTTCACCCCCTTAGGGAATGTTTTCCGAGATAAAAACGAATATCCTATGCTCTTCTCCGAGAGTTCATCTAAGTTGGTTCAGTGGTAAGAGCGTGGAAGGTAAAAGACAGACGGAGGTACTTTCGTATTTAAAACATTATGTAGAATAAAATTATTAGATGTTGCAACCGAAATATAATCTCCGCACTAAACTAGCAGTCACAACATAAGATCACTTTTACACGAACTCAATCCCATTTATATCGGATTTCGGTTAGGATATCCCTAACCATAAGACGCATTATCCTCGAGAAGGCCATTGAAAGCAGACCTGCCTCACTGTGACTAGTAGCTTATTATGTGTTACTACATATATCTACAATGTATACATAGTGTGTTGTAATTACGTTAATATTTAAGTTATTTTCTTCTATTATAACAAAAATGTCGGGCAATGCTCAGTGTAGGGTCACAGAATAAGTAATAGTACAAGGTAGGGTTTCGGGGTTCGGGTTTGGCAACTGCCAAATGAACTTACTTTAAAAATTCAATAACAAGCAAAAGATAATACTTTCGCAGCATTTCATAGGTATTTTACTAAGAAGGGAAGACTTGTTACGATAACTCAAAAACGGCTTAACTGATTTAAAATTCTTTATTCTTTATTAAGCTATACTTTCATTTTCTTTTTGGACCCATTATTCAAAAGTTAGAGGGGGACAATTTTTTTACTTTTGGAGTGAATATTTTCTGAAAAAAATACTTTATCAAAAAATTATAGATGAAGAAACTTTTCTACCTATCGTCTTCAAATTAAAAGTCGTTGCAAGTATATTTATTAATGTATACCACTTAATTTTTTCAGATTTTTTTTCTTCCTAGTTTGTAAATGAAAGAGGGACACTTTTTACTACTTTGACAATGACACATAATAACTCACTAACGGTTTACTCAAATGGGAAAGTGTTATAGAAAATTACATATCCTACTAATATTATAAACGCGAAAGTTTGTAAGTATGGATGGATGTTTGTTACTCTTTCACGTAAAAACTACTGAATGCGTTTTAATGAAACTTTACAATAATATAGCTTATACATCTGAATAACACATAGGCTACAATTTATAAAGTTATTGTATGAATTGTCAAAATACTAATCCTGCGCAGACGAAGTCGCGGGCACCAGCTAGTAATTTTTAAAGGCCTATCCATAGTTAGTCCACCTGCATTAAAAAATTCGTCTTTGGTTACATGTATGGATGGAGTGCCCCCTAATTTAACATTTTTTCGTCACATACGGACGGACAGACATGACAAAACTTTAAGGGTTCCGTTTTCGTCATTTTGCTACGGAACCTTAAGAATGAAGAAAATGTTTGTCTTGGTCAGATTCGAACTATTATTCTAAACACATCCGGAGAAGTGTTTTTTTTTTGTAAATTAGGCAGTTGGTGTTTGGTTCAATAATATTACAGTACGAGTAGTAGAATGTTACAGTACTTACAAAAATCGTGATTATAAAGCAGCAACACAAGTTTTACCATGCCAAACGAAGGAACATAACTGATTTGTCGTAATCCTCAGTTATGGAAGTACAATGAAGAAGAAATAATTAAATGTCAAACAAAAAGGAAAAATTTAGTCGGGCTCCGAGCAGGATTCAAACCTGCAATATGCTGGGATACGCAGCCAATCGCTCTAGGCTTTACAGGTTTCTTTACAACAGCCTCAGTCTTCAAGTTAGATGTCACTGTACCATCTCCCAAAAGGCGTTATAACAGGGAACTAGTGAGAGATTTCGGGCCTGAGCTTGACTGTCCGATAGCTTAAATAGCTAGAGCGATTGGCCGCGTATTCGCGGAAATCGCAGGTTCAAATGCTGCTTGGAGTACGAAATTTATATATTTTTTCCTTTATAATGAAATTTACAAATTTTGCTGGCAGACTACGTTACTGCTTAATACAAAATAAGAAATATTTATTTAAGGTAATCGTCCCAGTTCTTGGCTACTTACTACAGTATTGTTAACCTCTAATTAATAATAATAATAATCGTATGGCATTTATTTTCGAACCGTGAGATCTTCGAGAAGACAAGTACGGTTGCCAGTTTGTTGCACTTTTAGCACCACCCAGGGTCACGTGTAGGGAAACGGTTGATAGTTCCTACGGACGTGGTGCAACTTCGACCCCCGACCTCTAACAAATGACACGAGACAGAAAGTGTCAAGTATTGGATCAGTGTCTAAAATTGGGACGTTTACCTTAGTTATACTTCCTAAAAATCTACAAACGAGTCTTCACTCATATTGTGGCATCATTTACCAGTCATAGGAATTATATACCATAATATACCTGCGAAATTTTGAAAAAACCGCCCATGGGGTTGATTGACAATTCCCACTTAACCACAAATTTCATAATCCTAAGCTTAATTTTGAAATGTACAGATGCACAGCCATGGCAAGCCAGAAAACTTCCTGACTTGTATGTTGGTGTGGACGCAGTATAATATCAGAAAACTGTCAGCAGTAAGTGTCAACTTTCCGTCGAGTCAGTACCGCTTCTTTACTGCGCGTTTACATTGAAATGAGTGCTTTCTGACTGGCGCCTGATACGCTGAAGCGGGCCCGCGAATGCAGCACTGCCCCGCTTCCGCGCAGGGCAAATGTAAGGTGACTTCCTGGTTTGTCGGTGTGAAGGCGGTACGATATAAGAAAACTGTAAGCTGTTAGTGTCAACCGATACGAATGCAGTACTGTTCCACGTCTGCGCATGGTATTACTGCTGCGCAAACGTAATACTAACAGTATAAATAAATGCAAAAAAAATATCGATCCCGCCACACCAAGTCAAAAGTGGCAAAATCTGTACGACGTCAGTAAAAAAAGTCGCCGTCAGTAAAAGAATTACCGTGTAGATTATACAAGTCATTATCAAACACCAGGACAAGATATTGATCGTAACATAAACTAGCCCGATAGGTTCGTAATTCGAAAACACGTATTAGGAAATCATCAACTAAAGATTACTACTTAGAATAATTTATTAAAATCAGTGTGACTAGTGATTGTAGTGAAACACGTTTCGTGACTGGCATCATTAGGTTTCCCCTTTGTGGATCACTCAAAACTGTACGTGGTTTTACAACACAATCTACAGGAGTGCGCGAATACAATACAATAGAAAAACATATTTAAGCTTTAACTGTATACGGAACTCACATTGCGTGTGACCCGACACGCACTTTGCCGCTTTTTTTCTATATTCGGTTTTTGCTTACTTGGAAGAGTCAGACTGCTTCATAAGGATATATCCAAGGTTTATCACCACTCAAAACACGACTCGCTGCTGATTTTTTGCGACATCATCTAACACGATTTGCTTTTTGGTCGTAGCTAAGCAAATGTGCTTTCCAACGAAAGATCTAGACAACACTGGCTGGATACCACTTGTTTGCCACAAGCTGTCCCTGAGTTTCGAAAAGACAACTCAAGATGTCGTATGATAAAATAAAAAAAATACTGCACCATGATAACGCAAGCTCGGACACCGCCCGCCAAACAACTGCATTTTTCGAAATGTGTCAAAATTTAGATGACCTAGCATCTGTATAGCCCTAATTTGAGCCCTTGATTTTTTTTACCTCCTCTAAAATTGAGCAAAGTCTTCGTGGTCAACGTTTTTGTACACTCGTAGAAAATGTGCAACATAAAAATCTGCAATTTTGACAACCCCCACTTCGGATTCGGATTTTTTTTTTGAAAACTGGTTCCCACGATTGGAGAAGCGTTGTCTTTACTTTTTTAAAACGACTTGAATTAAAAAGCAGCTCTCATATATCTGCCATATATGGCAAAAAAGGCAGATACAATAATAAGGTAGAATCAGATATGTATGCAATCTCAAATTTAGGAGTTAAACTTTTGTCGATGTAACTTTCTCTACCTAACTCTATCTAAGGCTGCCTCCTTGATTTCCTTATATGACATGACTGCAATTTGTTCAATACAGCTTATTCTTCCGCGCATGCCTTCAATCTTCTATGATGTTATTTATAAAATCATCATGTCGTATAAGATACATAATCATTCCCCCTGCCCTCATTTTCCATAACTATAACATTTTCTTTTCTCCTTACTCTGCTCAGCACTTCATCGTATGCAACAACGGTTTAACCTCCTGATGATTGGCGTCCTGCTCATAGTACATAGGTCCCAATTAAGTTTTGACTCTTTGTCAATTTGACAGAGTATAATTTATTCCAAATTCTGATACCCAGTCGTCAGGAGGTTAATATTCCTGTACGTAATAATAATAAAAAAAAACCTATTTCGGCCATCTAATGCTAATATTAAAATACAGGACTAACATACATAAAACTTATCTTTCTAGAAACTACTTCGTATCACGTAAGGACGGCGCCACGAAATAGTATTTTCTTGTCGGTGTCAAATAACCAGCCAAGAAACTGCCGAAATACGACACCTTTCGGCCAGAACTACTTCATTTAAGTCGACACCTTGTTTCTTATCACTTGGACTACTGTTAGCTGCCACCACCGTTAGCTGGCATCAGTTAATATTGTTACATGTAGACGTATAGATGACAAGTGATGGATTACAATACATATAAACGTTCAGTATGAAGAACGCTAAGCAATTATTTGTTTTCAACCCAACGTGTGAAGTAATGACAATGAGTGATGCTAACGAGACCATTTATCAATAATTAGGTTTTCCGTACGTTTTCTATTGCTGTCAGAAATAAAGGTCTATCGGGGTCACGTCAATGACAAAAAAACATAAGTTGTCTCTGGCCTAGAAACGGAGATGCTATATAAATGGATTATTAAGTACGACTAAAAGTTAGGTTTTATTATTATGTCACCAAGTAAGATAAGACAATGACACGTTTAATGTCTATGCCTAAGCATCTTACCTTTACTCATGGTAATAGACGCCTTTTGCATTTTTTAAACCAGAAAGTTTTTCTCAATTCTACCCTCGTTTTCGAGATAATCTTTCTCTCTCTCTCTCTTTTTTTTTACACATCATCATTCTTCTAGTAGACCATGTTGGGAATAGATCAGATCTTTTTTTTTGTTTGGAAATAGGAGGCAACGAGCAGACGAATTGCCTGATGGTAAGCGATTAGCCCCGCCCATGGACACCTGCAACACCAGAGGGGTTGTAAGTGCGCTGCCGGCTTTTAAGATTGGGAGTACGCTCTTTCCCGGCCCAATTTTTTCCTGCCAGTAAATGCGCATGTTTGATTCGACAACATCATTCTGCCGATACGTGGGACGTCCGATGGATCATGTTACTGTTAACGTATTCATTGCCACCGACGAAGTTTGTTCCTGGGAGGCATGGCGTGGCTTGTAGTGCATGTGTCAAATATCACATTATATTTCTTACATAAGTATTTTTTGGAAACACCAGTAAAACAGGCCGTGATTCAAACCCATGACCTCCGGATTGAAAGTCTCATGTAATTGGCTTCCGATGTTTCTGCACAATGCTCAATTAAAACATTGACATAAAGGAATGATGTACCCTTGAAGAGTACGACTTGCTCCTATCGCGTTCCTCAGAGTTGTTCAAAACTTAGAAGAAACACTCGAAACTTCTTTGGTTGCTGTTTCCATATGGAAGAGAATAACTTAGAGTTGTCGCTTGCCGCCTACCTATCAATATTTCCATAAACTCGAGACTTTCCTCTTTGTGTGTCATCTCTTTTTCATCATCTCATTTCCTCTGAGTGTCATATCTCTTTTAAACTGTGTACCTTAAATATTCAACATTCACTAATAGTGATATGCCGTGTTACCACATATATTTATTTAGTTTTGAATTCAATGTGTTACTTGATTTTTTTTATTAGAGGAAATCGACAGTCTGACTACCTTACGTTGTTCAATTCATTTTGGTATCGATGTACTTCTAACGCTCATTCCTTATTTTCATTAAATATCATATCAGCCGAAGGACATCCACTACTAGATAGGCTTCTCCCCAAGAACACCACAATGACCAGTCACCTGCATCCAATGGACTCCCGGGACCAGGTCATCAGTCCACTTTGCCTATCCATGCTGCACTTTCTGGTACGTGATCGCGACTCGTGAACCTTTCTGCCCTAACGGCCATATTTTATATTCATTTTAGATATTTACATACATTTCTTAGGCAAGGTACACAGTTTTTTTTCATAGTGTATATGAGTAAGTTGTCATTTTCTCTGCTGGGTTTTCTTTATAACAGCCTCTATTGTTATCTCTCTCATATTAATTATTGATTTCTTACGAATATAACACACATATTTTTTATAACCAAAAAAGTATACAAAATAAAACATATACCAACAATGGAGGACAAGAGGTCTTACTCCTAAAAAATTATCTCTGCTAACCGATCTCCCTAGCATTTTGTGTTTACAACGTAACAAACATAATAAATGATTATCACATATACACATGCATTGCAAATACCATGTTGATTAGCTTCCGGGCGTTTGCCAGATCGTGTCCGGTTGATTTATTATGCGGCAAGTGTAATGACCCAGCCAATCTCTCATTAACGAACAGATTTTTGAACTATTGCAGATAATAAATAGGTACATATCTGGGCATTTTGGCTTGCCTTTTGTATCTTTTTTTCTTGAATCAGGTAATTTTGTTCTCACTAGGATTCAGAGTCAAGAGTACTATTCATTTCCTTAAACAAAAAAAATGTATGCGATGTCTTTATCATACAGCTTTATGGCTCTTCACAAAACGGACACATGAAAATTGTATAAGATAGTCAGATGCAAATGCATGTGTTGTATTGTGTTGTGTGTTTTTTGATTCTGACTAAGAAAGATCTAAATTCAACGGTAGACTAGAAAGTGAAATGTCCATTTACTTACTAGCAGTCACTCATTGATTATTTTCATTAACGTATAAAAACATGAATTGGGAAATTCTAAATGTAGCTTGAAACGAAACATAAGCATAACGTATTTTGTATTTATATATGTTTATTAATCGTGTTTATATTGATTTTGTCTTCGCATTTTCTTAGTAGATATTATCAAACTTTATTTATTTGCACCTTTCATAAATCTCTGTTTAGCCCAATGGTTGGCTGGTAGAGAATTCCATTTGGTACTAAGCCCGCCATTTGCAAAATTACATTTTGTGCAATAAAGTTTAAATAAATAAATAAACATAAGTGTTAATCAAAGACGTTTTGCATCTCACACGCACAGAGTTTGCTGAGCGATGTTATGAAACTTACAAAATGTATCATATTTTTTATTATTCCACCAAATGACTTTATCAAGTATTTAAATAATAAACCCACCTTAACACCCCACACGCTTCCACACAAAAACTCCTCTCACTTCAAAACAGAATTGACATCAGAATCTTTCGACGAAAACTTTGTTATCCCTTCAGCGCGAGTATTTTCCCGAAAAATAAACAACTACGCGGTATAATGTAATACGGCGTGAAGTCGTTGATAGAAGCAAATGTGCGGGCCAGGGGGATTCTGGATATTAAAGGGGAGTGCTTAATGATGGCCGTCCAATAAAGTGGAAAGAAAAAATAAGATCGATCACTTTAGCTGGAGATGAATCGTGTGTTCGCGGGGTTAGGTGAGCGTTTGAGTAATTGGGTTTGAGAAAAAAGGTCTTTGGTTTTAGAAACTGAAAAGCAATGTTGGGAAGTGGAAGGTTTTGAGACCAACATTTTATCAAAATCTTCTTTGGCAAAAAAGTACTATCAGGAGTATAAGTGGCTATACAGAACACCAGACCTAAAAAGAACCATGTTTTGTAATATTGAAATAGTGTTGTGTGCAAGCTTTGAGCAAATGATTTGCGCTGCTACTTTAGGTCATCATCATCCTTCTATCGTTTTCCCGCTTGTAAGCCGAAGGATCTCGTGAGCCGCTTGCCACTAGGATTGGGTTAGAGATAATCCTAAGATTTGGCGTAGACACTAGTTTTTAGGCCTTGATTGGTTGCGGTTTTGGTTTGCGAAATTTAAAACATCGGAAAAATACCAGTATGTAAAATCAATTTCAAATTCTTGATTTGAGACTCCCGACATCAGAATAAGACTGTTCATGATTCCCACATATCCAAGTCGATTCACTCGCTTCTCCTTAATCCGAAAACACCCGAAAAGGCATACGAGAGCGGATTGTTCCAATATCGACACGGCGCGTATGAATTATTTATATGTATCGCGACTATCTAGGCTTGAACAGAGTGCTTGAGGGCGTGCCTCGCCTACAAGCCGAGATAAGAATATCAAGAAACTATTCAAATGAGTCTTGCATTAAATATGAATGCAGGTTCGCTTACCTGCCGCGGAATGATTGAGCTCCGTAGCCGACCCTTCGATGTTATTTGCGGATTCATATCCTAAATAAATTTATTGTACCAAGAGAACTTGAACCGAAACGGTTTGGAAAATATGATAAATGTGCGCTCTCTTACATAATACATTTATTAATATTACCAAAACTTATAGCCTAGGTTTCTAATTTCAATATCTGCTCAATTATTGCCTGTCACCCGAAAAACCTATTGAAATGTTTAAAAAAAACTCGTTTTATCTCTAATAAAAGGTAAAAATATGTGTTTTTTGTATAAATGTATTTTGGCAAGGTTAAGGTTACAATCTACGTTTGATAATATCGTCACGTTTTTAAAATATTCCTTACTTTCTGCAACCCCGTTTACATTTTTCACAATTCAAATTAAACTAGATCTAGTAATGCCGCCGGCGTAATGGGGTCCATGCCGCAGTATGACCTGCTTGAAGTGGTGTTCTTTTTGTTTAGCCATTACGCCATTAGGTATAGGGAGTATTTTTAGGTTGTATTTTAATTTGTATTTTTTTATTAGTATTATACTTTCCTATCTTACTATGAATATTTAATTAAGTTTATTGTACTTCCAGTTGTTGAAATCCGTCTTTTCTGTATCACACTAATTTTTCAAGAATAGCTCAAACTTTTGCGAGCGAAACGTAAAATTGAATTTTCTGTAGCTCTAAAAATGTAGAAACTCGAGACTTAAATCCTTTAAAAGCGTTAGGGTGTACTTAGCCTAACTTTAGATAAATACTACTAAAATGTTTTAACTAAAAGCAACTTTTGTACGGATTGGCGAAAAAGCGGTTTGTTACTTCACAATTTAAAAAAAAAACCTGTCTTGTAAAAAATGGAAATAAAAACATTATACGCATTAAAAAATGCTTCAGTTAGGAAATAATGCAGGTTTATTATTTTCAACACATGCCATATGGGTTGCATTTAGGTACTTTATTACATTTTATATTTAATATAAAATATATTATTTTATTTTCTTATAATGGACCTTTTATCTGTTTCCTCTTTGCCCAGCAGCAGCAATGGGTCGTATTTATAAAGAGAGAGAGAAGAAATTTTATTAATTAAAACGTAACATACTTATAAACACAATAAATGTAATGGAATTATTAAGGTTATGTTGGACCCGGGTATGTCCTAAAACTACGACCAAGACCAGTGGGGGATGGGCAGCAGCATCCCTGGAGTGCGGTGGAGACATTACGAGCGCCAACCCGCATGCCAAGCGTGGCCATTATGGCATTTACCCCCCATGAAATTGTCCAGCAGTGGACATCTTATGGCTGATATGATGGTGGTGGTTTGTAATCAAATGCATCACTTATTAATACGTAAGAGAATAAAGAGAAAATACCTATCTATAAAATACAAAAATATATTCTAAAATTTGTTCGGTTACCTACCACATGTTATTTGTGACTCATGCATATTTAAATGCGGGAGTATTGTACTTTGATAGTTATTTTTGTAAACAATTATTATGATGGACGTCAAGTGGTTTCTTTCTAACAACAAAAATATTTAATTATTTCCGCTTTATTTTATCGGTTAATGAACATTTAAACATAAACTAATAAATAATTAATTTCATCAATCTAGCAGGGTTTAAATTAACTAGGATACAACATTAATACGCCAAAGCGCCTAAAAGAAATGTTTAAGGGAGCTAATATACAAGTCCATTATCTAAACTAGGTTACAGTTGTAATTAAGATAATACGAATCATAAATTATAATTAAAATACGAATAAAAAATTGTGCTCGAAAGCTGTTTGTTTACATTAATTCTTCAGTAAAATGCAGTAATTAGCTCGCTGGTCGAACTGAAAAAGGCATACACTGCTTTCTTTTGTACTCACGTCAGAAACCTTTTAAGTTGTTCCCGCTGCCGGCATAACGAATTGATTTTTGCTTCTGAGAGTGCAATAAGTATTGCCGAGGTGGTTTCAACGGGTTGAAACGAAAACATTTTACTGGCAATGGTTATTTATGTTTACACAAAATCAATAGTTTCAGGTACGTTGGAGGTTATAGACGATCGTTTAAGTCGACCTCAAGTGAATTTTTCGTTTAAAATTGTTGTTTGGCTTTCCGTTTCATTGAATGTACGCCAATAGTTATTTCAGGCGTTTATCAAAAGGCATTGTATTTTTGTTACTAGTAAATATCTTAATAATATACATTATTAACTAACTTGGGGACACGGGTACGTCCTTAAAATACCACCAAGAACATTGGGGGATGGGCAGCAGCATGCCTGAAGTGCGGTAGAGATACTGTGATCTCCAAGCCGCATCCCAAACGTGGCGATTACGGCATTTACCTCCCATGTTGGGGGAGGCCTATGTTCAGCAGAGGACGTCCTTCAACTGATATGGTAATGATGATGAACTAACTAGGACAGTGAATGACGATGCCAGGACATTTATTATCAATGCGTATAAAATGTTTTATTTATTTTAAGTGTCAAAACTTCGTTATCGACTGAAAGCCTGGAAATAATTCAAATCAGTCAAAATTAAACCTAGCTTCTGATGAGCTTTATCGTCATTAATATTATCATCTACCACATATTATATTACCCACTGCTAGATTCAAATATCACTCACCAACCAACTGAAGGTATGGTAAATTATAAGATTATACTACTACCTTAAGTACTTTACTACTTTAAGTAAAAGGCTCGTCGCCACTACTGGGGAGCAGTTTCCTCACACAGCGCTTAAGTATAGACATACAGCGGGGAAATGCTGCCAGCGTGTTTGGTAGGTACGATGCTACGGGGGCCCTTTTTATTTATTACTTATTGCACAAATTGTAATTGTACAAATGGCGTGCTTAATGCCAAATGGTATTCTCTACCAGCTGACCATTGGGCTAAACAGAGATTTATGAAAGGTGCAAAAAAACTTTTTGGACATAGTTTAGTTAAATTTTAGGTTAGTTTTCGTTTTTAGTCATTAGCCATTTTATATGTTTTAAGAATATATATATTTATTTAAAACACATTATATATATATATATATATATAACTAACCTAAAATTTAACTAAACTATGTCCAAAAAGTTTGTTGCACCTTTCATAAATCTCTGTTTAGCCCAATGGTTTATATATATATATATATATATATATATATTGGTTTATTTATATATATATATATATATATAATGTGTTTTAAATATATATATATTCTTAAAACATATAAAATGGCTAATGACTAAAAAACGAAAACTAACCTAAAATTTAACTAAACTATGTCCAAAAAGTTTTTTTGCACCTTTCATAAATCTCTGTTTAGCCCAATGGTCAGCTGGCAGAGAATACCATTTGGCATTAAGCACGCCATTTGTACAATTACAATTTGTGCAATAAGTAATAAATAAAAAGGGCCCCCGTAGCATCGTACCTACCAAACTCGCTGGCAGCATTTCCCCGCTGTATGTCTATACTTAAGCGCTGTGTGAGGAAACTGCTCCCCAGTAGTGGCGACGAGCCTTTTACTTAAAGTAGTAAAGTACTTAAGGTAGTAGTACTTAGTCGGCTCATAAGTTCTGTCATATACATAGTATCAAATAAAAACAAAAGTTTAAGTTTATTCCGTATAATTTGTACAGCGTTTGAAAGCTTTTAAACTAGAGAATCTAAATGTATAACATTTATTCAAAATGACCGAAATAATTATTTACACAGGCTTGAAGTCTGCGTGGCCAGTCGTCAATGGATTCACGCACCACTTTCATGTCGATATTGGCCACTGCCGTAGCAAGGGATTTTTTCAGCGAGTCTAGATTTGCATGAGGTTTTGAGCACACCTTTTCCTCTAAATACTGCCATATTTTGTAGTCTAACGGATTAAGATCTGGGCTAGAGATGGGCCAATCTTCATGCCGTATAAAGTCGATTTTATTGGAGGCGAGCCAGGCTTGTGTAGACTTTGCCTTATGGGCTGGAGCAGAGTCCTGCTGGAAAACCCAATGCTGGTTTAGAAACATCGTATGGGATAGTGGTTTCACAATATTAGTCAACACCGTGTCTTGGTACACTTTGGCACTAGTTTTTACCCCTTTCTCACAAAAATGCATACTAGTGACGCCCGCATAAGAAACTATTGCGAGCGTACACTCTATCATTTTGTTTATTACAGTTTTCTTCTATGTCAAAAATTTTCTCGTCCGAAAACAGTATACAACGATGCTTATTTTTAGCGTACTTCTTCAATAAAGCTTTAGATCTTTTAAGCCTTAAAGCTTTAAGCCGACCATTGAGAAGATGGCCAGTTTTTCGTTTATAAGCACGAAGTCTCAGGTCTTGATTAAGCACTCTTTTCACCGTGTTTCTGCTCAAACCCATCTGGAGGGCCATAACTTTATGTTTCCTAGCGGGATTTCTGGCAATGCGTGCCCTAATTGCTTGTACAACCGCTGGAGTCCTAGCTGTACGCGGAAGACCGCTTCTTTTCTTGTCATTTAAACTAGAGACCTCACTGTATCTTTCTATGGTACGATACACAAATCTTAGAGAGAATTTTAAATTTTCAAGTAGCTTAAAATTTTTAGTCGGCGAGTGTCCACAACGATATAGTGCAATTATTGCGGTACGGCTATCTTTAAGCGTCCACTCCATGTTAAAGAAAACAGAAAATTGCAAAATTATACTACTCAAATATTTAAAAAAGATTCGAAATTCAAATGCACAACGGTTTTTGTTTTAGGAGTTCAAATTTAAATTTTAAAGGCCAGTGACAGAACTTATGAGCCGACTAAATATAATCTTATAATTTACCATACCTTTAGTTGGTTGGTGAGTGATATTTGAATCTAGCAGTGGGTAATATAATATGTGGTAGATGATAATATTAATGACGATAAAGCTCATCGGAAGCTAGGTTTAATTTTGACTGATTTGAATTATTTCCAGGCTTTCAGTCGATAACGAAGTTTTGACACTTAAAATAAATAAAACATTTATATATATATATATATATATATATATATATATATATATAAATGTTTTATTTATTTTAAGTGTCAAAACTTCGTATATTCGTATATATATATATATATATATATATATATATATGTGTGTGTGTGTTTACCAATAAATACTTTGAGTTTATATTATGAGTTAAAAAATAAGACGAAAAGAAGAGGAGATGAAAATACGCCACGCCAATCAAGGTGTAAGTAAATCGTCAGTCAGTCATTGATTAACATAGCTAAGCTCATTCAATACACGTCTGCCAACAATTAACGCTCCAATGATCCGCACACAACACGAATAATCCCAAATATCGATTCAGCCCGTGTCAACCGCTGCAAGTCGACTGCGGAATTGGTTGTGCTGCATCGTTTTACAGCCACTTGGTTGGAGTGTAGTGATGTAACTCTGCATTCACGATGGTGTTTGGAATAACTGCTATATGTTCATTGTATATTATATATTTTATACAGCCACGAGTGAAGTGAATGCTTCCGTTACTTAATGAATTATAATTACCTTTCTCGCTATTTAAACTTGTGGCGTGCTTGTCAGTGTAAGCTCATGACTTCTGTTTGCTAAAATCCCATGTTGTCTTCTTGGTACCACCACCACCACCACCATATCAGCCGAACGATGTCCACTGCTGGACATAAGCCTCCCCAATTTCAGGGGGGTATATGCCATAATCGCCACGCTTGGCATACGGGTTGGCGATCGCAGTATCTCCATCGCACTCCAGGGATAAGTGAGAAGTTGTCATGTCGCGGAAAGGTACGCTATAATTTGATAATCTTATTGTATGAAATTTGATGATGCTTAATGTTCCAAAGTCTGAAGACCTGCGTGGATGGTAAAAATTACAGTTCATATATCTATCTAAACGTCGTCGTGCAGCTCTAATTGATTCATTCTGTGTGATGTTGATTCATAAATCGTCTCTACTCTCAATATACCTCTATACAGGTTGTTTGGCAGATGGATGGACATACGTATATAGGGAATAGATGAGGTCATCTTCTACGCGGCCAAGCACAAAAAAAAATTACCTAGGCACAAAGATTTTTTAAGATTTTTTTTAATCTTCATGTACTCTGTTTTCAAGATATAAAAACCTCAATGTAAGAAACACGATAAGACGGAAAACATTATCATTTTATTTAAATCTAAACTAATTCCAAAATCTTACGAATTCAGCTATGTCAAAAAGAATACTTAAAAAAATCTTTAAACCTCATCTATCCACTAACGTATGTCCTTCCATCTGCCAAACACCCTGTATACCTCCTTCAACTAGTAAACATTACACAAAATACAGTTTTAAGTGAATAAAACCTTCATTTCTTACGAGAATTCTATTAATTTAAGTAAGTGGGTTTAAAAACAGATATTTTATGTCATTACTCGTGTCTGACATTAAAGAAATTTGAGGTCCAAGCAACTTCATCATTTATAAAAATTATTTTTAAAGACTTATTACAGTCTGAAATAAAAACATATATTTTTAAATACTGGTAATTACTCGTAATTAACCATATTCATTGCGTTACTATGGGTGAGCACTCGTAACACTCCGAGTACCGATAGTTCAAGTGAAATTGTATGGCATGCTGCTTAGTGGTACATAATAAGTTACAAGTGATTGCTGTCTGTTCTGGATTATGTCTACGTATGTCTCATTTCGTATATACTTTGTGTAGCTTGCAATTTACTACTATTCACTTTCACTTATTATAACAAGGATGTAATTTTGTAATACAATGGATAACTGTTATTGGCCTTCTGCTATGTAACCATTCTGATGTAAAATGTATATTTACGGCTGTTGTTGTCCTGAATAAATAAATAAAAATAAAAAAAATAAAAAAAATAATTCAAACGTTACAGAATACGGCTAGGTTCACCAATGCAAGCTTGAAACGTACCTAATATGGATATAATATACAGTATATCTCGCAAGATCAAATACAAATCTATCTACTTTCTGAGCAAGACTAACGATAAACAATTTGCGCTCGTGTCAAACAATTTTAGGTATACGCCATGTCTAACTTCTAATTACCTAGGTATATGGTATTGTTTTGAGTTTTTGTAAGCCGCTACCACCAACGAATGATCTATTAATAATAATACAATCGCCCTCGAGCAGGAAAATTGTGTTTTTCTTAGCGAAACGAAAGCTATCAGTTCTATATCCAATGCCAGTGAAAGTAAATCAAATGAAGGCCAACTCACCCTAATTTGCCCGGCGAACAGCTGAGTCGGTATCGACAGTCCACACCGGCGAGCTGATGATGTACTGGATGATGAGGGGCTTCCGAAACAATGTTAACGATATTTTTTTGCGCGACGACGGGGCTTGCCCGTGCAGCCGTGAGCAGCCATCAAGAGCGATATACCTTCAACTGGCTTTATTAAATGTCAAAAATAAACGAGAAAACTACCTTATTTAACGGTCGCTAATGAACGCGTTCCTTTTCACGATATAATGTAATAACATGGATTGAACATAACAAATAACTAATCTAAGCAATGATGTCCGGAACCAACAATAATAATAATAATAATAATGTTTTTATTCACGCCAAAAAATTTAAAAGAGCCCTTAGAGTTCACAGTTAAAGACCCGTTGATCCTAGGAACTTCCAGATTCTTTGAGTGATGTGTTGAACCTCTTTCTGGTTGCACGATATTCTCTATCTAGGTAATAAGTACAGTCGGCCTCATAAGTAGCTGGACACTTTCAAACTTTATCGCTCCCACCCGTTAGACATTTAGTTAGTATGAAATTTTAAACATGACGTTACAAAGGTGTTCAGCCCCTTGTGAGGCCGACCGTACTTCTATGAATAAAGAATTGAATTGATAATATACATTGCTGTTTCTTCCGACTTTTGGCAGAACTGCATCATACGTATTGTTTCATGAATACCCATTTGAAACAGGTGCTAATAGTTCAATTTGCATTTTATCTCAGGAATTTGTTAAATGGCACATCACTTCGCCGTATTGTATATGAAGCAGTAATCGACAGTCAACAGATTTAGAAAAATCAAAAAATGCAAAACTGCCTCCTCCCCTCACCCACTCTGTGCGCTTAAAGCTTTAATGAGGCAAAACGCGTGGTAAGCGTGATACTTGTAAAGTAAACGTCGAAATGGTCGACACCTTCATGCCCAATAGATGACACCTATTGATCACGTGTAGTGTCGAGCACTAGGACATTTACCTTACCTGCCTAAATTTGATGTTTTTTACAGCTCAGCTCAGCAACTTACAACCGGATTTCATCTTATAATCTTCTCTCAAATCCTGCCCTCTTATTTACAAACCAATTCGCCCTCACCTGCCACCTCATTTCTCACCAGTTTTTATATCGAAACTGTCAAATGTCATTTGTCCATTTTTGTCAATTTCCATATAAAAACGGGTGAGGTGCGAGGTGACGGATGAGGTGCGAGGTGACAGGTGAGGACGAGTCGGTTTGTAAATAACACCCCTGATCTCTTTTTGCTTTTGATCTTTTCACTATTGGATAACGTGTTTTCATTTATAAAATCTGACTCGACAATCTCTCAATGTTCCAACATATTTATATGAATAATAAGACCTCGTCTCTTCTTTACAGGTAAACCCTGATGAAAACCGACTACCTGTTGTATCACATTCATCTCCATGTGAGTAAATTGTTCCATTTTTCTTTCTACTAATATACCTACTCAATTTGAACTGGTACAGCGCGAACGTTTTTTTACGTGAAGACTCAACACGCGTAGTAAGGAATACAGCTCGCATTCGTATCTCGCAATATAGCTTGTTAAGGCACAATGATGTTACCATAGTCAGATACGACTTTTTGGCTTAGGGCAGTAAAACTGCGGTATTTCGCAAGGTATCTATTTATCACAATTTTCTATGACGCTCACTTTCAATTAAAATATCTAGGTCAAAAGGTTACAGAGGTTTTACGGCAATTCCCGTATTTTATGTAGCGTAACCGCAACCATAAACGTCGTGTCAACTTGTTATCAATTTGTTACGCGAGTCTTGTTTTATATTGGTAAGTCTAATTAATTATTAATTTTATTTATTTATTACTGTACCCGTTTATTTATTTATTTACTAACCAACATATATTGGCAGATAAATCAAACATGCAAGTAGTAATAATTGTAGTAGTTTATAGGAGAACCAACATCAATAAAACTAAGTAACTACATTAATAGATACAGCATAGCCAATGAAAGGATCTCTCAGATAGGGCTTAAACTAAGTACTAAAACTAAACTAAACATAAGCAGCACGGGCGACTGGTATTGAGCTTGAAATCCTAGAGATTAAAACGTTTATTTAGCTAACTAAATATCAAACCATCAATCTATATTGATAAACTTTTTAAGCTGGATTAGAACAAACTGGAATCTGAGGTTAACTGTCAAAATTGTATGGATTAATTCTTTTTTGGTTCAATTGAAACTCCCCCGTATAACTATAAATGTTCTTCGATGATATTTATACACCAAAAAATTGAGTAGCAAGAACTAACAATTTGACACGAGGCAATACCCAAATACTTAAATATTGAATGAAGAATTACGATTTACCCTAGCCTCACCTAGGCTAGGGTAAATCTTCTGCACTAAACCGTCTGTAATCGTAAGCTGTTCAAACACAGCCTACGATTGCGGACGGATTACAAACTAGCGAGTTTGACAAGTTTCTATGGGATGACAGCTGCATGCTGGCACCATATATAACTTTGATCGGTCTGATCGTAAGTGGTAGGTACAACTGGCATTCAATAATGAAATATAAATCTCTCGTTTCGTATTTCTTTGATAAGACATGATATAAAAATAAAACGCCAAGTGTAAGTCAATACCAGGCAAGAAATAAACCGTTGTCTGTATTAAAAATATATTAATTTTACAGACTTCACGGAAACCGGCGAGAAAGGCGCTATTGTGAGTATCAAATTATAATAATACCTACGTGTGTGTGTGTGTGTAGGTATGTGTGGTTGTCTGAGATCGATCTTTAGGGATAAGACCATATTCTGTTGTTACCTGTTAGTTTTTAAGGATTGTCTGGCTATAATTTATGTTTTGTGTATGTAATATCTACTTACGTGATCAAAAGTGGGGAGCGATGTAATTTTCTTATCTACATAAACAAACAACAATCAAACCAAATACGAATAGGTACAATCTCCATCAAATTATATCTGTACGTACTCTTCAAGGTGCCAAAAGAATTCCATCCACTCTAACATCTAGACAATATTAGAGTTGCTTTCAGATATTTGTACGCTACGATATATCTGATGGCGACTGTACTAGTATGTAGTAGTTAAAAAAACTATTAACTAAGGTATCTCATCATCATAATCCTCAGACTAAGTAACTGCACAGCTGCAGATGCATTATGAACAGTGATCGTAACTTTAGTAGCATTTTCGGTGCAGCGTAGTGGTGTTAACGGAGTTGGTATGGGCAAATACAATTTAAACGGTTAATTAACGTTAATATTATCGTTATTAGTGTAATGTTCTTAATTAATTAGCGCTAATGAATGATAAGAATTTAAATCATTTATCCCAATTCCGTTAACACCACTGGGCTGCACCGAAAATGCTACAAAAGTTACGATCACTGATTATGAAATGCCTGGGGTCCACTACCGACTCCCAAGAATAGGTGTAGGCACTAGTTTTTGCGTAAGCGATTGCCATCTGACATTACAACCCAAGGATGAAACTAGAACTTACTGGGATTAGGCTTGGCAGGAGAGTAGTCAACTTGACATTTTGTGACTGGTATTTTATTAATTAACGTATTTAATGCAAACCCTAATGACGCAATTTATATGAGTACAAATACCCTACTAATAGTTTCTCGGAACAAGTTTTTTTTCTCACATTTTCAAATGTGTTAGTATATTCTGTATGTCTATGCATATTTAGTAAACCTGATCTCGTTTGTCTGACTTTGATCATGAGTATTTCACAATAGATTTCCATTAATATTTTAAGTTAGTAGGCTCTTGTATTTGTCTTTAAAACATGTTTTTATGCCTGCAGTGGCTAATGACGAATAATAATAACGGTTATTTACCAAATTCCATTCTAAGTGAAGGCCATTTACACAACCTTCATTATATTATAGAACTTTAATGAAAACTAGTACTGACTAACTGATTAGTTCTAACTTTTCTCATTCAAACGTACCCAAAACGACTTGTTTGTTGTTTCACATTAGATTGCCACTAAAGTTAGTAAGAATATGGTAGTTGCTTCTACAGAAGTATGGACAGTGAAGTTAATGTAAGCAAGGCACTATTTTAAAACGTTTTTTCATAGCCTATTAAGGTTTCTCAATGCTGGGCAAGCCCTTCCCTCCTTTCCTCCATTTGGACCTATTGCTTGCGTGCTCCCGCCAATCAGAGCAGAATGCGTTAAATTTTATGGCTAATTTTATATTTTTTACACCAGATCCCGCTCTCTGGCCAATGCAAGTGCACCGTCAACGACTTATCACGGATCCTGTCAACGGTGCCAGGCCTCAAAGGTGCCCCTGGCCCCCAGGGGCCCACGGGGGCTGATGGCACCACCGGCGCGCCGGGTAAAACGGTATGATCATTCAAATTTTTTGATTAATTTGATTTTTTGTTAATAAAATCAAAATCATTTCATCATTCAACATCATCATTCATCAACATTTATTTTTTCCTTTCTTATAAACAGGGTCAAATGGGTGACCCAGGACCTCCAGGGCCAGTAGGGCCAAAAGGTGACAGAGGAGAGAGGGGCGAAATGGGCCCATCAGGAGCAGAAGGTCAGCCTGGACCTAAAGGGGAGCCAGGAGTCGACGGAACCCCCGGCCCCCAAGGTCCCCCCGGACCCCCCGGACTACCTGCAGCCATCATGGTAAAGTTATAAAAAAACATTAGATGCTTTTTGTGTTCTTGACTTGAGGCATAAAACAGCTTAGTTTCATCATCATCAGTAAAAACCTTACGAAAAGGACCTGTTGTATGTAGTTGTAGCGTGTTCGAATAGACATTACGTATATAAAACGTATAACACAAACAAAACACTATTCAAACATGTCACAACTACGCACAACAGGTCCTACGACCTAAGACCCACTGCTCGGTAAAACATATTTTGTACTAAGATCTTACAACCCTTTTTCTTGAAAAATAAAGTATTTGTATTCGTAACAAACTCCTCTCATAGATGAGAGGAAAAGAACATTAGTCCCCACGCTACGCCCGGAGCGGATTGGAGGTTTCATATATCCCTTGAAGTTTAATTTTGTACTAAAGCAGTAACGCTGCTAACCCTTGAAGTTTTTTCAAAGAAATAAGCACGATGCTTTCCTTCATTGAAAAGCTAAATGTACGAGCCAAAACCCCAACCCATGACCGCCAAAATGCCTGGTAAATTATTATAAACAATTCTAAGCAAAGAAATCTCAATTTCACCTTAAGAAGGTCCCAAAAAGGATTTTTCGCTAAATCCGCATAATAAGATTAGGGAAAAGTGTCCTTAATTACTATTTCGCCAGAATTACCGTCATAATAATTACGTTTGTAATAATTCTCATTCCCATTTCTCAGGAATCAACGGGATTATTTGTGTCCAATAATCCCGGGGTAGCCGGGCCACAGGTCGAGAGGGGCCCTATGGGGCCTCCAGGCCCTCAAGGCGATAGAGGCTATCCGGGAAACAAGGGGGAGAGAGGATTACACGGGTCCAAGGGAGACAAAGGAGAAAGGGTAAGTGTATATAAATTAACAATTATGTTGTAACTGTAATTTGTCAACGTCTTCACATGAAGGTTTGTGGAAGACTTAGGGGCGTAGAAATAACAAAATATTATAATGTTTATGAATTCATACTCAGATATTAATACTGCTTCTGTTTAATAATACACCTGATCAGAAGGTCACACAGCAATACGGACCGTAAACCTCTAAAGTTCATGGCCTAACCTTCCAATATTTTCGAATTGACTATTATATATAGTGAATAAGAGCACAGCTAGCTTGGTATAATAATTATTGTGAAATTATGTGCATTAATTATATGCACAGAATATAATATTTAGGCTGTTTTTACTTAGTGTCATGTGGTGTTTAGTGTGTTGCCCGGTTACGTTGTCTATGTACAGGAATATAAAATCTTTACTAGTAAATGTCAAATGTTAAAGGACTGTAAAAGCAAACAGTTCATTTTCTCTACATTTTGTGTAAACTTTGGCAAATAAAATTAACCCATCCTTCATAAAACACTTTGTCACAAGAGGCGTACTTACGAAATCAAAATAAAATCTCTTACGACCCTCGCTAATTTAGTAGGTACGCGTAGAATAAATTCGGGGCTAACGCAATAAGCGCCGGCTTGACCCTCGTAACAGGACGTTATGTTACCTTCAACCCGTGGGCTTATAACTGTGTTACTAGGGTTATGTGGGGCTGAGGGGCCCTCACGGAGCGAAAGGCGAGCGCGGCCAGGCCGGTCGCGACGGCACACCCGGTCTACCGGGGCCCCACGGCCGTCCAGCAGAAAAGGGCGAGAAAGGTAACAAACTAACTCAACCATCAAATTTTATGTTCCGCTATGACCCTTATTTATGCGCGTAGAACTCGTTTGCAAGATTTTAGGGCTATATTGCAACGATTCGGAAAATCTTTATTTTTTTCGGTACGGTGTCAAAAGTACAGGTCGCTTTTTATCGTCGAACGTAACTTTTGATCTTTATATTTTACAGAAACGTTTTTATTTACCTGTAAGGAATTCTATTTCCTTAAAATGAGTTTTGTTATTCCGTTGTGTTACAAGTTCCATTGGTGTTTGACGTAGTTCACAGGTAGTATTTTTATTCAATTTGAGACAATTCGTTTCTTTTAGGACTGTACACTTATTTGTTTGAGTTGTTCCTTTGGCGATGTTACTTTGTACTTGGAATACCATATTACTTACTTTTGTATTTTGTTCACTGATTGCTTTTGGTATCAATATTTCAATAATATTTATAATAGCTATATGATGACGATGAGCTGTATACGACTGTAAAATATTTATTATAACCAGGTGCCCAAGGAACACCTGGTCCGCCGGGACCCCCAGGACCTCTCATCGCTGATAATTTATTACCAACGGACGCCGATATTATAGGTAAAATTATTGTTAATTAAGGTAACATACTTACGTTGTAGAAATTTTTAAACGATTTTATTTAGCTTCATTCGGTATATTTGCTTCAAATCTTGCGAACGATTTTTCGACCACTTCTACTTAACCGATTTTGATAATACTACGCATGCGTGTTAAGTTCGCGTGACAATGACAAATTATAATAGGTTGAACCTTCGATCCTCAAATCCTGATGCTGCAGAAGTACAGCCTACCTTAACCGGGAGACTTAAGAAAATGTTAATTTAACTATAGTATAATTAGTATAAACAAAGACTTAAGCACTTAATATTGACTTCCAACTCTTCAGTCCTGATGATTTAGGGTCACTGTCTGCCATTACCGCCAGAATTGAGAATGTTTTAATTCCAAATTACTATTGTACGTATTAAGTAGAGGCATTTTGCTTTAATAATGACTTCGAACTCCTCAACCCTGATGCTGTAGGAATACAGACTGCCTGAACTACCAGTCTAGGCCTTTTTTAAACGTGGGGCGTATTTATAAGCATAAAATATGATTTTAAAAAGGTTCGGTATAAAGAGTTAAGTAAATAAGAAAGAATGATTACCCCACATTAATGATCTATTTTAGTCTGATAAAAGCTTCCGATTATTACTTAATCCACCGACATAGTGACCAAATCGCACCTTTATCATCCGACTCGAGAAGACTACGAGTACATTGATACCCGCCTCACATGATTACTCTCCAGAAAGCAATGTATGTGGGACTCAGACTCGCATTAATTTTCATTTTCTAGTTTTTGGTACAACATGTGATTAAAATAAAACCGTTTAAATTAAAACTTTTTTACCTTTGTTTATTACTGTAGATATTATCCCATGTAACAACGAATCCTTCAATACTTCACTCATCCATTTAAGCCTTACTCCCTAAGGCTTACTTCAACTTCTCCGCTACTAAAAATATTTAGAGTGATTAATTATGTACATATGAAGACAATGATATGTTGTACCTAATGGCATTAATTGGCATACTTAATCATAAAGTACATAGGTAATTGGATTGTGACCTCATTATTGCAACTGCAGAGTATGACTATACTAGGTAATATAGTAAGACACTGTAATATTGCTTAGACATACAAGATTTCTATTCCGCAATCCCTTAAATCGTGGGTAGTGTTTGTTTTGCAAACGACAAGTTGGGTCTTGCTTAGGCGAAACCAAAAAAGGTGATTAACATCACAAGTTACCAATTTACCAAATTATTCATAAAAGTTGAAAAACCACTGTTAACTGTATTTTATTCCCTTCTTACAAACGCTAATGAAAAAAAGGCATAAAGATAATCGAATTTTAACTGGATCGTACAGTGAAAAGTCGTTACCTTGATTTTCGAGTTTCTGAACCATCGACAATCATGGTTTGATTTTTTTTTAAGTTACGTCTAATTTATTAAGGAGTAAATAATGTTTATTTTAATATCTATTTCTAATTTTACTGAAAATCAGAAAATATTGTGACAGAGAGGCCCTCTTTTATCGAAGACCGCAATATGGATAAACACTTAAATATCCAGGTTGCCTGTAATAGGAGAAATAAATTAAACGTTACACTATTGAGCTCTCCAGCAATTATTTCCAAATGGTTTTAATTGACAAAAAAAGTTTCAGTTTCGGCCCAACTTTACTGCAAGCGCCATTTTCAAGAATTAATTGATGTTTTAGTTGAGGTCTACCCTTACACCATTGCGATCTACCCTCTTCTTGGTTCGCTTTTTTCACACTATGTCACCGTTACTACCACACCGTCCCTATTCCCTCTTGAAACTCGATCACAATCACGATACACAACACTTACAATATCAAGTCGCGCAATCCTTCTGGAAACATTCTCTTTTCAATTCTATTATTATTGATCATGTTAGCTTGAAATTAATAATTCATACCCGAAACAAGCGACACTAAAAACGTAAACTATCACTTACCGCTGCCGACTGATGTTGCTTGGTACTTTCGATTCAAATTTCTTGCCCCGAAATCGCGTCATTTGGCTTGTATAAATACAATAGTGCGCTACTTTAATAATAGAATTCCCGGATGTTATTAGTATCTACCTTCTTACATATTTAAATATTATACAAGTTATAATTTAAATTATAAAGAGAATATACAGTTTGTTTTTGAATAATTTATTTCTTGGCTTCTTTATTCACCTCTGTTATTATCTGTGGGTAGGTACAGTTATAACGAAAAGTGTTTGTTTAAGTATCCCCCTTTTGATCAGTCTTTAACTATTATTAACTATTCACGAGTCAGTTTTCGTTCAAAGTGTTACATGTAATTAATAAGTAGTTAGTTAGTGAATATCTACTATGAAAAATAACCCATTTTAAATGAACATAGATTTAAAGTTAACGGACATTTAACACACACACATACATAAAGTCATGCCTAGGTTCCCAAAAGAGGTAGGCAGAGCACATGAGAATTAATTCAACGACATTCAACCTTGTAAAATATAAATAAATAAATAAAATAAATATTGGGGGACAATCTTACACAAATCGACCTAGTCCCAAACTAAGCAAAGCTTGTAGTAAGGGTATTAGACGACGATATACATACTTATATAGATAAATACATACATAAATAAATAGAAAACATCCAAGACCCAAGAACAACGGGACCTCTAGCTTCGGAGGCAGAGTCACTACCAACTAGGCAAACAGGTCGTCATATACACAGAAATAATACACGCGATTGAATTTATAAGAACAAAAGAAATATATTTCTCCTTTAAAATATTTCTCTCGACAAGCGGTGCAAGAAATCGGAAATGTCTCACATTTTGCGGTTAAACACAATTCCAACATTTCTTAGCAGACTGCTTTTATCTTACCTTCATTTATAGTAAGCACACCTCATATCCTTGGATTTGCAACAGTTTATTTTATATCAAAGAAATCGCAAACTTGAGCGCGATGTCACGCAACGTAGTGTGCAGGATTTATTCAGGCATATGTGGATTTACGCTATGGGTTTACAATGAATTAGATGCTTTACGTTTATACAGTCGCCATCAAATATATCACTTATCGTCGTGGATGAGATATTCGTCTCGTTCTGGCAAGTATGCGAGTGCGAGAGAGACGGACGTCTTATCCACGGCGATAAGAGATAAAATGGCAACCATCATACGCCCGCTGGACTTGACTCTACTCATATTGTCAAGATTAGAGTGCATGTTCTGATATTTTTGAACACCGTGAAGTGTTCAGATATACCTGATGGCGGCTATCATCATCATCATCATCGTCTAATCAGTCGAAGGACGTCCACTGCTGGCAATAGGCCTCCCCGAAGAGAGTCGCAAAGTCACAATGTTCAGTCCTGTGTCACCCGCATTTAGCGAACTTCCACGACCTTTGCCAGGTCATCTGTCTACCATGCCGGCAATCTATAATGAGGAAGTAATGATTGGATAGGTTAAAATTTATACATGACATGCACATGTCAACATATAAATGAAACTATCAAACTGGAGATCGTATTTCAAATCCTGTCTAGTACTAATTAGTGTGATTCAAGCTCTGTTAGCCTAGAGACCTTATACATCTCTAACAATATTAAGTTTACTTATTTTAATTTTAGCGCTTAGAGATCTTTTACATCTCTAAGGACTTTGAACTGATTTCTATTAATCGTATTTGGACGCTCAGAGACCATATACATCTCTGAGATATTAAACTAATTTTATATACTTTTTGTTTATTCGGACACAGATCGTATTCAATAAGTCCTTAATATTTGTAAATTTATTTTCATTGAATTGTTAATCAGTATATTTTTTAATCATTATTATTAAGTAAGATTGTCAGTTTTTTTTTAAATTGTATAAATTCACGCTTTGACATGTAAAAGTGCCCTTGTGGCCTATTTGCAGAATAAATAATTGATTTTGATTTGATTTTGGTTATTACCTACTTCATAAAAAATTGTCTACAACTTTTGAATTATGAAAACTGTAAATTACTTTTGTTCATGAGAGAAGGGTCTTGTCTGTGTCTGTATTTTGCATCATCAGCCTATGTATCACACATCTAAATATATAAAAGAAGAAACTGACTGACTGACTGACTGACTGACTGACTGACTGACATATCAACGCACAGCCCAAACCGCTGGTACTAGAGATTCCAAATTCGGCACATAGGTTTCTTATAAGGTCTAGGGGTGCACTAAGAAAGGATTTTTCAAAATTCAACCCCTAAGGGGGTGAAATGGGGGTCCGAAGTTTGTATGGGGAAACAAGATTAGCTGGACTATTTTATTCGAAACTTCACACGAGTATTTCTAACGATAAATAAGTAAACACGTGTTTCAGGTTTTTTGAAAAATCAACCCTTAAAAGGGGGAAATGTGGTGACAAATTCTGATAATCGACATGGGTATTGTTTTTATGGTTTATTAGGTCGCTGATAACGAAAAAAACAAGGATTTTAAAATCCCACGTGGAGGACGTGAAATACCATCCCCTCCTGTTGGGGTGCTAGGGGGATGAAATGTCTAAATATTAATATGGGTGTCGTTTTTATGGTTTTTTGGGACGTTAATTACGAAAATGGCATCGGTTTTGAAATTAAATATTGTGGACATGAAAACTTTTGAAAGTTTGTGCCAAATTGCAAGAAATAACTGACTGACTGAGTGACCAACATATCAACGCACAGCGCAAACTGCTGGTTCTAGAGATTCCAAATTTAGTATGTAGGTTCTATATAAGGTCTTGAGGTGCATTAAGAAAGGATTTTTCAAAAATTCAACCCTTAGGGGTTCCTTAGGGGAGTGAAATGGGGGTCCGAAGTTTGTATAGGAAATCAAGATTAGTTAGATTATTTTATTCGAAACTTCACAGGAGTATTTCTAATGATAAATCAGTAAACATGTGTTTCAGGTTTTTTGAGAAATCAACCCCTAAAAGGGGGAAAGGTGGTGACAAATTCTGAAAATCGATATGGGTGTGGTTTCTATGGTTTATCGGGTCGCTGATTACGAAAACAACAATAATTTTAAAATCCCACGTGGAGGACGTGAAATACCATCCCCTTTGTTGGGGTCCGAGGGGGTTGGAATGTCTAAATATTAATATGGGTGTGATTTTTATGATTTATTGTGTCGTTAATTTCGAAAATGGCGTTGATTTTGAAATTTAATATTGCGGGCATGGGCCAAATTGCAAGAAGAAACTGACTGACTGAGTGAGTGACATATCAACGCACAGCCCAAACTGCTGGTTCGAGACTCGAGAGATACCAAATTTGGCATGTAGGTTCCTTATAAGGTCTAAAGGCGCATGAAGTGCCGTGAATTCCCTATGAAGATACGACCTTTCTTGAGTCAATGTATTGTAAGTGGTTTTATTAATTAGTGCCGCCCGATACGATTTCGACAAAAATCGATATTTGAGCGTTCGAGAGGACTCTTAATACGACTCCTAGGTAAAATTTGGCAAAAGTGGCGGCAATATTGATTTTCTTCATTTCCGTCCCGATTTCATTCAAAATAGAAATCTGAGCGTCCGAGATGTCTCTTAATAAGAATCCGAGGTAAAATTTGGAAAATGTCGCAGGCATATTGATTTTCTTCATTTTCTTCCCGATTTCGTTCAAAATCGATATCTGAGCGTCCGACAGGTCACGTAATACGAATGCGAGGTAAAATTTGGAAAAAGTGGCGGCCATATTGATTTATTCCCCTTCGGTCCCCGATTTCGTTAAGAATCGATATCTGAGCGTCCGAGAGGTCTCTTAATACGAATCCGAGGTAAAATTTGGAAAAAGTGGCCGCCATATTGATTTTTTCATCTTCTTCCTCATTTCGTTCAAAATCGATATCTGAGCGTCCGAGAGGTCCCCGAATACGAATCCGAGGTAAAATTTGGGAAAAGTGGTGGCCATATTGATTTCCTTCATTTTCGTCCCGATTTCGTTCAAAATCGATATCTGTGTGTCCGAGAGGTCCCCTAATACGAATCCGAGGTAAAATTTGGAAAAAGTGGTGGCCATATTGGTTTCCTTCATTTTCGTCCCGATTTCGTTCAAAATCGATATCTGTGTGTCCGAGAGGTCTCTTAATACGAATCCGAGGTAAAATTTGTGAAAGTGGCGGCCATATTGATTATCTTTTTTTTCGTCCCGATTTCGTACAAAATCGATATCTGAGCGTCCGAGAGGTCCCCGAATACAAATCTGAGGTAAAATTTGGAAAAAGTGGCAGCCATATTAATTTTCTTCATTTCAACCCGATTTCGTTCAAAATCGATATCCGAGCGTCCGAGAGGTCCCCTAATATGAATCTGAGGTAAAACTTGGAAAAAGTGGCAGCCATATTGATTTTCTTCATTTACAACCCGATTTCGTTCAAAATCGATATCTGAGCGTCCGAGAGGTCCCCTAATACGAATCCGAGGTAAAATTTAGAAAAAGTGGCGGCCATATTGATTTTCTTCATTTTCGTCCCGATTTCGTTCAAAATCGATAAATGTGTGTCCGAGAGGTCTCTTAATACAAATCCGAGGTAAAATTTGTGAAAATGGCGGCCATATTGATTATCTTTTTTTCGTCCCGATTTCGTACAAAATCAATATCTGAGCGTCCGAGAGGTCCCCGAATACAAATCCGAGGTAAAATTTGGAAAAAGTGGCAGCCATATTGATTTTCTTCATTTCAACCCGATTTCGTTCAAAATCGATATCCGAGCGTCCAAGAGGTCCCCAATACGAATCCGAGGTAAAATTTGGAAAAAGTGGCAGCCATATTGATTTTCTTCATTTCCAACCCGATTTCGTTCAAAATCGATATCTGAGCGTCCGAGAGGTCCCCTAATACGAATCCGAGGTAAAATTTGGGAAAAGTGGTGGCCATATTGATTTCCTTCATTTTCGTCCCGATTTCGTTCAAAATCGATATCTGTGTGTCCGAGAGGTCTCTTAATACGAATCCGAGGTAAAATTTGTGAAAGTGGCGGCCATATTGATTATCTTTTTTTTCGTCCCGATTTCGTACAAAATCGATATCTGAGCGTCCGAGAGGTCCCCGAATACAAATCCGAGGTAAAATTTGGAAAAAGTGGCAGCCATATTGATTTTCTTCATTTCAACCCGATTTCGTTCAAAATCGATATCCGAGCGTCCGAGAGGTCCCCTAATATGAATCCGAGGTAAAATTTGGAAAAAGTGGCTGCCATATTAATTTTCTTCATTTTCAACCCGATTTCGTTCAAAATCGATATCTGAGCGTCCGAGAGGTCCCCTAATACGAATCCGAGGTAAAATTTAGAAAAAGTGGCGGCCATATTGATTTTCTTCATTTTCGTCCGGATTTCGTTCAATATCGATAAATGTGTGTCCGAGAGGTCTCTTAATACGAATCCGAGGTAAAATTTGTGAAAGTGGCGGCCATATTGATTATCTTTTTTTTCGTCCCAATTTCGTTCAAAATCGATATCTGAGCGTCTGAGAGGTCTCTGAATACGAATCGGAGGTAAAATTTAGCATTCCATACATGCCTGTATGCAAAAAAGTTTAATGTTACTATATAGGCGTGTAGGGTATGGACTTGCTTTTAAAAACGACATAGAGGTTTCGATATTTTTTTCCATTTAAATCAACAAGTACGGTTGCCAGTTTTTGTTGCACTTTTAGCACCACCTAGGGGTCACGTGTGTAGTAACGGTGGTTACTCCCTACGGACGTGGTGCAACTTCGACCCCCCTTTGTCAAGTGAGTGGGCAACTTGACTGTTAGAAGTTCGCAAGCCGCTCGAAGGCCTCTAACTTGGCTTAACGATTGCAGCCGGGATCAACGGCTTAGCGTGCCTCCAAAGCACGAGAGTCATTTAGTAACCACTCAAAGCGATCACCCATCCAAGAACTGACCTGCGCCCACATTGCTTAACCTCGCACACCGCACGCGGTAGGCGGGTGCCGCTGGGCCACGAGCGCTCTAAATTCTTGATAGTTTGTGCCAATTTGCAATTCAATCGGTCCAGTAAAAGCAACTTGGTTGTAACAGACGGACTGAAGTAAGGAGTGCGAATGGAAGTGAGGCCAAATTTTCTTTTTGGATGCTCCAATGGGAACTGGCAAAACCTACGTAATAAATTTAATTTTAGGAAAAATAAATGTTACACGTGATATTGAATTAGCCGTATTTCTGTACTTCAAAGGACCAGAGTTTATGACCGCTGCGCGCTGCTTGGTCGTTTACAGACCTATCGGTGTTACTGTAGTACACAGATACTTTTACTAAGGGCCATTTAAGACATGCTTTTATTTCATCGGCCCTTTCCCCTTCGGCCTCTCGGAAATGTATGATAATAGTTTTCGATCCTTATTTTTGGCAAAATCAAATGAAATTCAACAGTTTGCCGGTTCTCAGAATGTATACTGACTTTTCATCTGTTCATCTGTTAATGAATCACAATCACCAAACTTCGTATACCGAAACCCCCAGAATGTAACAACTACTTTTCTGGAGACCGCATCTAAATCGGTTCAGCCAAACGCGAGATAATCGTGGACAAACATACGAACCTGTTTTTTGTAGACGGTTAAAAATTTCGCTTAGTACGCGGGCGAAGCCGCGGGCAAATGCTAGTTTATTTATATGCAGTTTGGAAAACCATAATATCTTGTCTTAGGCTGAATTTTCACTGAAGGAGCGGAGCGGAGACGTGCATAATGGACCAATTAAATTAATCCATTAATCGATGCAGAGAGCAAGACGAACTGATCTATCGGAAACGCACCCTAAAGTGATTGATTACCGATTTATATTATCTGTTTGGTTATCACAAATTGGTTTAGCTGTTAACTTGTTTGTGAATTGTTTTTGTTATTGCTAGTTAATTTAACTTTTGTACCTACCTACTTGTTAACGCTCAAAAACAATGTTTAAAATATTTTATCCCATCAAGTGAAATGTAATATTTCTTTTGAGGAATAAATGTCTTTAACCCGAAATAATCTTTAGAAAATAATTCCTTTCTCTCTCAAACCTCTATCTGATAACGAGCCTAAAATATCGTGGTTGGCGTCGATAAGAAGCACGAGTCTTTAACAAGCGTGAGACTGATTCAAAGTTCCTGCAAATCTCCTTTTCAACCTCCAACTCTTCGGCTCAAAATTTCAATATGTATTGCAATAATGATATCCGAGTCATCGCTGGCATAGGATGGACCTGTATAGCACAAGATCGAGAGACATGGCAAAAGCTGGAGGAGGCCTTTACCCATGAGGGGATCCGAAACTAGTTAATAATAATAATAATATTAAAAAGAAAAGTAATAAATTAGTAGTTCAAATATATATATAAAGTGTAAAATACTTAGATGTTAAAGTAGATAATAAGTTTGGAACTCGAATACAAAAGTAGAGTTTGTAAGTGTTATGCATGCAACACTGCGTCACAATCGCAATGGATCATTAATAAAGGCTTTTATATTTTTATTATTGCAATAATGAAGGCTGCTAACTGTACAATACCGTAGGTACTTATGAAACCCCAGTTTATCTGACCAATAACTCCCGTTGTATTCTATGAGTTTTCCATAACCGGCATATAAATGTTCCATTTACTTTCACAACACTCTTTTCTAGGACTTACTGCTTTGTTCACGGATATTATAGAGTTGCTTTTACAATGTAACACGAGCACGATACGAGTTTGAGTTTCCTTAACTGGAATATAAATTGTTATACGTAATGTTCGCAGGCTCTCGAGACGCTGCCTTGGCGAGGGGAACGAAAGGGGAGAGAGGCGAAAAGGTAATTACTTCCTAGTAGATAAATATTACCGTTTTACTAAATCCCTGTATTTTTATGTCTTGATGCAAACGAGTGCCCAAGCGATAATGATGATAAGTTTAGTGGGATGAAAGGGCCTCGGGCATAGGCAATATCAATATTGCTAATGGCCTTTTTTAAATCTAGAAAACCTTTCTGCCAGTTAAGCTAGTGATTTAATCGGCTGTTAACCCGGTCCAGAACAAAATGGCACTTTTTTAAATTAAAACGCTCATTTTCTAGCAAAAACATTCATTTTATACACATGCTGAATAATATATTACTATACTTAGGTACATAAATGAAAAAAATCCTGTAAAAGTGTAAATTACTATCATATTATCCGTTTATGACGACTATACGTAAATTTTAGTTAAAAACCTATATGGATAGAACGAGCCATTTCAAACAATAAAAGATGCTATTTTCCATTTTATTTGTTGCCCCTAGTAGGTAATTGCAGCTTACAATGCCAACAAACGAATTAATAAATTGGTTTCAGACGAGGTAATATTCCAGTATGCATACTGGAAACATTAAAATCCCATTGTCTAAAACTATTGAATACTCGTATACGTATGGCATTGTATAGTTTTAATGGCCGAAAATTAAAGTGATATCGATTGTATTTAGATACCCATTTTTTTGTAATGGACACGCCGTCAGATTTACGAAGCCTGAAAATACTCAGGCAATTAAATTATAGGTAATTAAAGGACAAGTTGTTTGTGTTGAAAAACTAGTTTTGTAATAGTTATTCTAATGGTTTAACTTTTTACTGGCAACAATAAGACGCTATCTTTGTGTTAAAATATCTATAAGTAACATAGTTTAACGTTGATTATCCGTTCAACAAAACGATTCGTATATTCCAATTTGTGTTTGTTATATTTAAATTATAAAACACTGACTACTGACTGAAACTAGTTTCATCAGCTGATGGTAAGAGACGGCAGAATGAAGTTCACTAGTTCATCCTATTCACTTTTGTTTTGAAGCTACCTAGACCCTGTTGGTTGTGAAATACAGACAAAGGAAGCAAATCAATTAATTATTACGGTCACTAACTTACGCACAACTTACGAAGTACGTATTATTAGCCATGCTCGAATATTCAAACGTCAAATCAATGAACTTATTTATTGACTGAGTCTTACTGTATGAATGTTTAAACAGGGTGAGAAAGGCACAAGGGGTATGGAAGGCCCTCAAGGCTTTCCTGGAAATGACGGGAAACCGGGTGAACGGGGTGACATCGGGCCATCCGGTCTACCTGGTACCCAGGGTCTTCCTGGGCTTATTGGTCCTAAAGGTGACAGGGGCGAAGCTGGACCACCGGGCCCAGTCGCTCTTTCAAAGGAAGAAGCTTCCGTCTGGACGAAGGTGAGGAAAATCTGCCGCATTTCATACTCGCAAATAAGAGCTCTTCGAAAAATTGTTCGAGAGCATTCTGTTGGAAACTTTGATAAAATCAATTTCTGCGTTAGTAGAGCGAAGGAGCATTTCTTACAATAATCTTCAGCAAACTTGTACGATAACGTTGGTTTATAAGACGGTTGAAAGATAGAATATGTTATAAAAACGTGCTTAGTTATCTATTTGATAAAAAATATACTGAGCACAGTAGGTATATACTACCTTGTAAAAATACTAAGAGAAACGAAGAAACGATTTTAACAGTAAAGATTAAAACAGTTTAAAGTTTAAAATAGTTTATTTGCCAAAAAGATTATTATTGATACTCTACTATATTTCCCAAATATACGATTTATTTGCACGAATGATAGTTGCAATACGCGTAAGCGTATGTAATCGTAATAAAAATTGACACAAAACATTTATCAAATTCTAACAAGTCTGTTTTAATGATAGACGCGCCACGTATGCAAATATAAGCCGTTTAAATGCCATATTTCCTCACAGGGCGATAAAGGTGAGACGGGACCTCGAGGCAAGAGAGGGCACCCAGGGCCTCCCGGCCCTAGGGGGCCTCCAGGCGCGCCTGGGCCCCCTGGCTCACCCGGCACGGATGGAACCTCGGGCGACATCGGATTACCCGGCTGGACGGTAAGAGTTACAAAGATAAGAATAACAACATCGATGTGTTACGTGTTAGGTTTTATAACGCACTTAAAATTAGTAAACCACAATTTTCTTCATTGTATCATAATTCATACAATGCACATTTTGTCAGACAATTACTGATTGTCGAGTTTGTTTCGGTGTTTCTTCTCGGCAGTGGTCTCCTATTTAGAAATGCTGTAGTTTATTGACTTGTAAAAGTGCCATCAAGCCTAATTGTAGAAAAAAAAAATTATATATATTTTTTAAATCATTACTATTTATTTCAGAGTCTTACATTTCATAAAGTATACATAGCAACTTTACGTAAACATATGTAGAGCGAGAAAGTATAAGTCATAAATGCGTGAAATTACAGTCCCTATTTGTACGCAATCTGAGTCTTTTTTGACAACCCAGCTGTACTTATATAAAAAATCAATTTACATTTTCGCTGGCTAGTAAAATTTGTTTGGAAGTGGTTAACTTTTAGTGTCAACCAACAAAAAAACCCTAAAAGGATATGGCAAGTATAATATGGGATATAGTACGTGTTTTCTTTTTTAGGACTCAAAAACAAATTGAATATTAATTTGTTAATCTTACCATCTGAGCCCAGACAAGCCCACTGCCAACCGTGGCAAACGGTGCAAAATTACTTTAAAATATGCTTTTGAAAATGTTATTACACATTTTATATTGCAGAAATAATACAAACTGGATCATCGGATTCAATAGAGATTAAAATAATATTTGTCTTATATTAAACCCACCGTGTTTTATGCGGCAACTTACATGAATGTTTAAATTATGTGTTCATGTTGTCTGGTTCATTATTAATTTAATCATCAAAATTATTGTTATATGTTACCTTTAAAATAATTAGCAAAATCGAGTTGGTTAACTGGGGTCCGATTCGACATTCAAAGTGTACATACATACATATACTCACGCCCGTATCCCATTGGGGTAGGCAGAGACCAGAGAATACCAAAACCTACGGTCCTTACATGCTTCTTTCGCTTCAAACACATCCATACATCTCCTCATACATTCTCGTCGGTTGGGGGTACTTCTGACTTGGCCTTTTTTTCAGTATCGTAGAAATATTATGATCAAGATACTATCGCCTTGGTCGCCCCCTTCCAATCCTTCCGTCCATCTTCTCTTCATTCATTCATCATCTCTTCTTAACGTAAATTCTCTTAGTCAGTCTGCTTTCATACATCCTCTCAACATGCCGAAACCAACGAAGCATATATACTTTTTTCAATCCTAGTCACTACGTCGTCATCTATTCCACATCTTTCTCTTATAACACTATATTTTATTCTATCAAACAAACGTAGTCCACATATGCTTCTTGACGTTCTCATTTCTACCGCATTCAGTCTACTCTTATACTTTTTCTGCCATGCCAAAGTCTCACTTCCATACATCGGTGTAGGAACAAGCACGCCCCTGTGAACTGCAAGACGAGCCTTTTTTAATATATTATGGCTGCTCACAAACGTGCGCAATGCTCCATTTACCTGATTTTCCGCTTTTACTCTTATTTCCATATCACTATCACACTTTTCATCTTTATAAATAAAGAACCCAAGTACAGGATGTTTTTATTGAATTCCGTTAATTGCGAGGGAACAATCCTGAGATAAAATAAAGTAATCTTCTCTAAGACACTAGTTTCCTAATTCGTACCATTTCGAAGAAATTCAAGAAATCATTTTCGTTAATTAACACCCCTAGTATAGTATAAAAGATAAGTAAAAAAGTAAAAGTAGTTTATTCTTCAAATTAGGCATATTACATGCACCTATGAACGTCAATAAACTACCACCGGTTCGGAAAAATATACCTCTGCCACGAGAAGAACCGGCGTAAGAAACTCGGCGATGTGTAATTTTTTCAAAACAATATACATTATATAGTTAAATATAAAATTACATTACTACAAAATAACTTAAATAACAATGCTACAGTAGAAAATATATTTTCGCGATAGATTACCCATGCAGGACGCTATCACTGCCACACATCCCTATCCATGATGTAATCGTTTATCTTATAATATGCTCTTGAAATAAGTGTTTGTGTTACTACAGATTTGAATTTAGAATTGCTAAGTTCAGTAATGTGTTTAGCAATTTTATTGTAGAATTTGATACAATTTCCCAAGAACGACTTTTTATCCTTTACTAGTCTATAGAAGGTTATTTTGAGTTTCCCAGTATTTCTCGTGGCTATTGGTTTATCAGCGTTAAAATTGCCCAAATTCTTCCTAACATACATTATTATTTCAAATATGTATAGGGACGGCAGGGTTAGAATATCTATTTCTTTGATGAATTCCTTTGAACTGAACTCTTTTTCAACTGAACTTTTATTTTTGAATTTCTTTGATTTTTTTTTCTCTTGATGAATCACGCGACCCCAAGTTATAAATTGCTCGGATAGCCCTTTTTTGCAAAATAAAAACAGTTTCAATATCTGCAGCTGATCCCCATAAGATAAGACCATAAGTAATTATACTATTAAAATAAGCAAAGTAAACTAACCGTGCCGTTGCCACATTGGTACTGCCACAGTGGATACTTAACCATTAAACAATGTATACGTGCGTGTTGTTCTAATTTCGAATTTTCATACTTGACATTAACTATTGCTTAACGTCACGTTAACTCTTAAGGCCTGTTTTAATTCACTCTTGGCACAGAATAAGTAATAGTACAATTACTCTTGGTGATAGCATTAATTATTTTGTATCAAAATGAAAAAAATACTTTTCTTGAATTTTGAAAAACTAAATTTGCTACGTCGTTTTTAAAGCTATACATGGCTATATGCTAGAAGGAACGGAAATCAATAAGAACAGCCTTCATACACAAATTCATTCACTTGCTCCACTCTTTCATCACCAATCCCAATATATCAGAGTCAGACATCCTTCGTTCTCAAAGTGTAGGATATAATTATAGGACATGCCCATATCATGTCTCTGAAAGAATGACAGATATGAAATAGAAACGATATCCAAGGAATGACCCCTTCTGTCAGTAAAACAACAGGAATTGCGGCCTTGTTAAAAGTAAAAAAGTAAAAGTAATTTATTCTTCAAATTAAGCATAATTACATGCATCTATGAACGTCAATAAACTACCACCGGTTCGGAAAACAAAACCTCTGCCACGAGAAGAACCGGCGTAAGAAACTCGGCGAGGTGTCATTTTTTCAAAACAATATACATTAATAAATAAATAAATAAATATTAGGGGACATTTTTACACAAATCGAACGAGTCCCATAGTAAGCTCAATAAGGCATTGTATAGTTAAATATAATTCCATCAGTTAATATGCCTTTCGCAGTTGTCAATCAACGTGGTAAAATGTTACAAAGACGCCTATGAAAAATATGAACGAATTTATTTCTCACGGGTAGTAGTTTTTTGCGTTTTCATCAAAATTAATTCAGGTATTTTTGAAATAGATTATTCATCCTAATAAATCATTGTAATTGAATTTTTTAGGTATAAAAATAATTAATTAATTACGTAACTTTGTATCAAATTAATTCCATCAGTTCATTGTAATAACGATGACAATATTATTTCCATTACCAGAAATTAATCTGCAAAATTAATTTCAGTTGACATCTTGGCTTAACTTTTATGTGTGATGCCGTGACAAAGCTATTTCTGTTTATTTTCACAATTCCGGTATGAATATAGTTTCCTCTTCGTATATGAATATTACAATTTCCAATCAAATTGGGAAATGTTTTTGGATACTCGCGGAGCTTTACCGAGTTGTAAAAGTATTCGATTGGTTCCCGTAGTTGATAGTTTAGAGAATGTCTTTTTAGGGTTCCGTACCCAAAGGGTAAAACGGGACCCTATTACTAAGACTCCACTGTCTGTCTATCTGTCTGTCCGTCTGTCACCAGGCTGTATCTCAAGAACCGTGATAGTTAGACAGTTGAAATTTTCACAGATGATGTATTTCTGTTGCCGCTGTAACAACAAATACTAAAAAAAAAATACAAATATTCAAGGGAGCTCCCATACAAAAAATCTTTTAAAAAGTTGTTTGTTGTGTTCATCAGCTTATTCAGAGCTTGGACGCCATTGTAAACTAGTCTAGAGTCCACTCTCGGCACCGTAACCACCTTGAGGGCTGTTTGACTGTCACTGAGTATATAGATAGTCTCTCCTTTGGTTCATCTGTCTATATTCTCCTGTGCACAGGCAACTATGGCATATGTCTCCGCCTGGAAGACAGTCTCGAATTGCCCCATGCCTCGCAGTTGGTCGGTTTTTTTTTAGCCCAGATTTATGACTAAAATATCGCTTTTGCGCATCTAACCAACGAAAAATTAGGAAGGCTTAAGTTACTTCCACAGAAAACATTTAAACTTAGCCTCAGTATGGCCTTTAACGAAACAGTTGACGTGAAATATACGTACACCATGTTTCGCCATTTCACAAAGGAAAAAGGGTTTGAAGTGTTTAAACATTATAATATCTTTGACGCTGATGGCAATTGTTTTAACATTAATGGATAAACAAAAGAATCCACAAGTTGTAGACGAATTTTTCGGCAGGCTGTACACAAAAACGATTCAATTTGCTCACATGTCGCATTGCGTAACTCTGATATCGTGCTAAATTAGATGTCAACTATATAAATCCTTACAGGGGCCACCTGGTGCCACGGGCCAGCCAGGACCACAAGGGCAGAAAGGTGAAAAAGGTGATCCTGGCCTTCACCCGCTCGACCTTGACAAGGTAATCGCTCACAGCAAATAGTCTGTCGTGGAAAAAACAAAACAGTCACGCATCATTTGCTGCTAAGGGGTGTATTCCACGATAGAAATGGAATCTGATTTTGTCGTTATCCATGGCATTGCTCCCCTGGAAGAATTACATTCTTTTATTTTCATATTTTGTAGGTGTATATGAAAAGGCACATTTATCGAATGGCATGAATTTTTCATTGTTATTGAATCGAAATAGCAACCTAGATGTGATTATATGAATAAAAAAATAGAGATAAAATTGCAAAGTTGTGTATAATGTGTATAGTAATTACAAATTAAAAAATATATATTAACAATACGACGACAAAACGATACACGATATTACGATTATTGGTATTTCATAGTCTATTTTTTTAAATGTTTAGTATGTAGATAGATAATGTTAAGTATGAAATATTCTTAAGCGGTAATCAAATGGGTTCATACCTAAATAAACAACAATTTATTTAAACATCCTTTAAAATCACTGAAAAAATATACATAAACAAAATCAAGTTTTATATATTGTTAAAACAATAATTTTGTGTCTATTTTGACCTCATTAACACGTTTACAACTCTTTGGTCTTCTTACTTTATCTGTAAACTAATATTTCATGTTTGTAAACACCTTACCTATCTGTAATCCAATCCAATTCTATTACTTACATTTTGTCAAGTTTTGAAACTAAAGCCTAAATTCTTACTCACATAAATCCACCTAAGGCAGCAACAATCAAACATCAACTACACCAGCCCATTTGTTTCAAAGATAAAAGGTGAAAAAGGCGATCGAGGCTACGACGGGGCCCCTGGGGTACCGGGTAAGGAAGGGCCGCGAGGCCCCCCGGGGCCGGCCGCTGCGCCCGTACCCAACACCAAATACATGCCGGTGCCCGGCCCGCCAGGCCCGCCTGGCCCCCCGGGGCCCCCGGGTTACGCGAACGAACTACCCGACATGTTGACCGATAGCCCTGGGATTAATCGTCGAGAACCCGGCACAGGTAAGCGTGGTTGAGGTGAAACTAACAATATCTCTCGAATAATAGATGATGATTAACTCCTGACCTAGTTAGATGTATTTTAGGGCCTAGTTTTACCAAACTGGTATATGGACTTGTTCCAAAACATCAAAACGGTATGGGGTTATCTTTGATTAAATTTTTTTTTTTTTTTCAAATGTATAAGTACTCATTTTCACGAATAAAATTATTGTATGTGACGTGTATTGGTAGCGCTTCAGATTGCAAGGCAAAAGTTCGCTGTGATGACGTAGTGGTCTGGGTTGCCTAGTGGTAAGGGCACTAGTCCGGTAAACCAGAGGCACGGGCTCAATTCCCGTCATCTGAGACTCGTAGATAGCACAATCTTATACCATATAAAATAATTTTGTAGACATAAGAAATTTAATATACTTATCTCTAGCTAATTACAATATAATTGTTTCAAACGAATGTTCATTTATTCATTCTTCAAATGTGTTTTATGCAGGTAAACAGCGTGACGCTCTCCATATCATACGAACTATGAACCATATGGGCAGTCAATTCCGACCGGAATCTTACGGTAAGTAGAATTTAAACAGTATAAGTAGATAAGTACTTAAAATCAACAAGAGTTTCTCTTGATTTCCGATGCTTGCCAATACAGTCACATTCATAAGGATGTTGTTAAAACAAGGATATTTTGATTGGTAGTAAAATGTAATTGAATTAAAAAGATACGTATTATTTTGGCAAATCGTAAAACTTACGTACTTCAACTAGTAATTATGCCAGTGCAATTAATTAAAAAGATATGATTTTGGCAAATCGTAAAACTTACGTACTTCAATTTACAATTATGTTAGTGCAAGTTATATCACCATAATCATTAACCATTTTTTGAAATACCTATATATGTTTTATTTTGAAATATTGACTGTACGAGTACGAGTGTACGCTACTTGCCGAAGTTTAAAAATTGCCAAGCAGACGGTTCTAATACCGCTAAGAGTTTCTGTTTTCAAATATTATAAAACTGTAAACCAGAGTATTATATTGCAGTAATATCATATAATATTTACGAGTTTGAAAATATTTTCTACCTCGCAGGCTTGCGGGATGGCTTGGATCCCCTGGGAGACAACGCGGAGTTTGACGACGATGAAGATGGACGAACTATAGTAGGAACTATCATATTTAAAACAACGGAATCTCTTCTACGAGTAAGTTAATATTTAATCTCGCTTTATAAAAATGCAAACTGAGAAGTAGGAAATTGAAAGAAGCAGCGTATTGATTTTCAATAGCTATTTTTCAATTTTATTGCTGCTATACAACAAATCTTTGTTCCTGTAAATGATTTAAATTTCTTTGTTAAACCCCTGAAGCAAACTAAGGGTGTTTGTTATAAGCTCAATATGTATATCAGTGTGTATGTAGCCCTAAAACGCCTGATTTAAGTGCAGTTTTTTAAATCGAATGTCTTGTCGGTCGAATTGGTTTTTGGCTATACTTGGTGGAAATAAAAACAGTAATCTCCTAGATATTAAGATCTCATTGGAAGCTAAGACTTCAAAATTTTGGTTATAATATATGTATGTTTAATTTTAGTATAATTTTATATACCACTCACTTGTCGGGTTTTTTATCTAATTACAATTATTATCAGCTTCTGTGATATTTTTGTTTGTGTGAAAGAGACAATGCTCAATTTTGCTAATGGGTGCTAAATCCTTTGTTTTATATCGGTTATTGCACCTCTTCTCTCATGTACTTTAATTTAATTATTTCACATTGAAATATCATTATTTTTAATGTGGTTACAATCCATATAGTATGAACGAATCGAACTTCTTTACACATTATATTATCTTCAAAAAGAAAACTTAGCCTGCTAGGGCATAATTATGTTTTCTCTCATTATGTTATAAAGCGTGTACTAAGTACCTTAGTCACCCTAAAACCACTCAAGCTTATTAATATCCGACGTAATCATCCAGAATACAGTCTGGCAAACATGGCTCTATCATGATTATTAGGGAATTACGGGAACCAATCAAGCCACTCAAGCAAGCGAGTTCTACTTATTGAAACAACGCGGTATTTTACTGATAGCCAAATCAGCATTTTTGTACGAAAGATCAAGCACACTCGACCAGCATGTAGTTTAGTTTTTAGGGTAATTATAATTATGTCAAATGATGTTACAACTTTCGGTAGTGTAACTGAGTCCTTTTGTTTATATTTATTTACTTATATATACATTACTTAAAATAGTGTTGAATAAATTGAATTTTGACGTTCTCCGAGTATTTTCGTAACTTTTGTTTTTATTTTTATTTATTTACAATAATTATACCGCATATGCAATTACAGAGTCCCACAAAACCGTTTGCACAGTTTGACTGTGGGATCGAGCAGTCTCTTCTCCCTTCTATTTATATTATGATATTAGTTTATTGTTAGCGCAAAAATTACGACACTTTATACATACTTGTACCTAATTACTTATATGTATAAATACGAGTAAACACTAGTAAGTACAAATGTTTCTTAGAAAAATTAAGGTCCATTTACCCAATGCAAGAACTTGAATGCATTTCATTAAACTCAAACTCGTCGGTCGTTGATAAGCCTACAGCCGCAATAATGTATTGAAACCTGTAATTTAGCCTTAATGCACATATTCATCTAACGTCCGTAACAACGAAATTAGTCAAAATTATATTGGCTTCGTCTATCAGCAATTTTTCTTTATTTAATGGCATTAATAAATTGAGTAACATCTTTCGTTTCATTGTCCATGGTTTATTAAAGCATTTTATTTTTAGTTTTCATGTACTTTTACTTATTTCATTAAAGATAAAGGTATTCGTAATGTCAGCCCACTCAGTGCTTTTACACGTTTTGCGGTCGTAAATTGTATTCAGCAGACAGTTGTCATGCGTATCAATCCACGATAAAAATAGAGAATTTTACAAGAAAACAAACAATAGATAAAATATTTATTCAACGTCAAAATTACGCAACATTAAAACATAAGTAAAATATTGCAATCTCGTATTTTTCCACTGTTAAGTAATTTTAACGTCCCACTGAAACTTTATCAACTCAAAAAAATTAAATCCATTTTTGTCCACAGTTAGGTAGAGAGAGCCAACTAGGCACATTGGCTTACGTGATTCAGGAGCAAGCGCTGCTTGTTCGAGTCAACAATGGGTGGCAATACGTAGCGGTAAGTGAGTTTGTTTGTTAATCTGCAGTTGCCCAATGGGCACACGAGCATTTTATTTAAAGTTTTTTTTTACTTTTGTTTTTATTTTTTTGGAAAATTGCAATTTTTTCATGAAGGGGCATTTGTAAAATAATATAAGCATTAATAATATTTTCCCTTATGGAACTGCACCGTATCTGCAGTACAGGTTCCATAAGTCTCGTAAAATAGGTACTGAAGTAGAACTGTCACTTCGTAAAATTGAAAAAAAAAACTAAATGAAATTATTTAAAAAAATTGCTTTCTTGGGGTTAGATATGAGGATATTGCGTATCATTTGTGGTATATTATAAATATATAAAAAAATCAGCCATATCGTATCTGGAGGAGCCCAAACTTGGTATGTTTCGGAAATTATTTTTTTTATAATTAAAAAAATGACTGGAATGTAATGATGTAGTATATTTCTAGAATTGCCTAAAAAAGCCCTTTGATGAGATACCACACACGACAGGTTTTTGAAAAAGTTTTTTTTGTCATACTAAAAAAAACCGGCCTAGTGCGAGTCGGACTATTTTGAATTTGAGAGTCAAGTTGAACACCAACTTATGGTGTAGAGACTAGTTTCTGCGAAAAAGACTGCCAAAAGGGCCCTCCACGACACACCAGCAACAATACAATTATTAATGTTAGATCTTGCTTTTATTGTCTGTAAGGAATTCTGAAGCCTCCTGAAGGCGCCTGTGTCCGTCAAACAAACGTCACACAAAAAAAGGGAGGTGTCTTGACAATTAAGTATCTGAAGACACTGCACTTTGAGACACCGTCAGCTGCCGCTGTGAAGGGTGCCTTTCCACCTGAGATGTGCTATGTTACGTTGCTATGGATGCGTTTGAATCCACCAATCATATTCATTGATTCGCACAGCATAGCACTGGTGGAAACGGGTTTTCGTAGCGTAGCTTGCTTATCCTCGCAGCATAGCTGCATAGCACATCTCTAGTGGAAAGGCACCCTTAACAGGGTACACCGGGTAGAGACAGTGCGGCCGTTAGGAGCAGTTGTGACGTCATCGGTAATAAGTAGTTGTTCGGACGCAGGGTTGTACAAAACTTTTTTCTTTGTTTTGACATGTGATTATCATCATTCCTTTATTATTCGTTTGAATAGATAGATAAAAATGCGTGTCTAAGTTAAGTAATGAAAAAAACCGGCCAAGTGCGAGTCGGTCTCGCGCACCGAGTTTTCCGTACAACCAAAAAACAAATCTGATTTATTAATGTATTGGTATTTTTTGGTAAAATATACGTAATGATAAACAAATCACCAAATTTCAAATTGATATGTCAATGGGAATTTAAAAAATCTTCGGAACAAAATGTGTGACAGACGGACACGCGAGTGACAGCAATAGGGCTCCAATTGCTCCACATCCCAAACATTCATGATCTAAGTACATATATTCTATTCAAGAAAAAGTAATTTAATTTTCTAGTTAAGAAAGCATATTATTCCAATAAAAAGTATATAAATGATTACGACATAAAATAATGAACACATTACAAACTTCATTATTATATATTTTTCATTATAAAAATTATTATTATTATCATTAATTTCTATTTTAAAAATAAGTACTAAGAGTTTTAGGTATTCAAGTTACAACGTGCCCTTACTTTAACTGTTCCTATGTATCATACCTAATATTACGCACTATTATAAATAGAGTCAAGTGGTCGGCAATATTTATGACTTGAAACATCCATAAACATAACAATGACGGTTGTAACTTATCGCGCGCTTATTAAATAATTTGTCGCGGCGATTCGCGCGAAGGAATTGCCGGCCTGACTTTAAGTTAAACATGTTGCCACGACGGCGAGGCGGCCCTGACTGCGAACGGGGGAGACCGGCCGACACGTCAATAATTTAGCGCGTAGTACAAGCGGCCGCGCACACATCGCCGCGTGTATGTGTGCGTGAGCCGCGGATGTACCTTTTGTATGGAGTGTCCTTACCCGGTGTACCCTGCCCTTAACCTCTCAGTAATGGTCTGCGTCAATCCACGAGCGCTGCGAAGGCATTTTAAAATAGTAATCGGTTCTGAGCATGGGTTATCCGTGCATGCAAAGTAAATATTTAATGTTTAAAACCCATTACTACACTGCTAATATGGTGAAGTGGTAAAAGTGGTTTTAATAAATAGTTAATTAACGCTTGCGGTCATATAATTGGTGAGAGCGGTTAAAACAACGCTGCGACATGTTACATTGGCCCTGTTTCAATTTCATTACAAGCAGCAGCGTAGCAATGCAGAGTATTATTGAAATATCGTGTAAAAATAATTGATGAAATACTGTTTTATGAATCACAAAAAGTATTTCATCAATTAGTTATTCTTATTTTTCTGTGATTGAAGTAACTACTTAAATGTAAGATATTTTTTCGAAAAATTGTTCTTTGAAATAATCCCGTTTATATTTTAATCTCGTGAAATCCATTTGAGTAATCTTATCAGTGTAGCTGTTTTCCAACTAAAACATACTCGTGTTTTATTCTAAACCATTTCTGTTGGTCTAGGAATTCTTTTATTTTATAATTTGCTCGTCTAAGTCACTGGTAACGTAGATTTGATTTTGTACATTACTTATTACTGATGACAGTTATAATTTTTTATTATTGTATTGTGCCAACAGATGGGTTCACTGCTTGCGATACAAGCTCCAATGACGAATGGACCGACCAGAGTGCCACTACAGAATGTGCTCGAAACATCTAGCTTAGTACATCATAAGAACCCAGCGGGGGAAGGACCAGTTGTAAGTCAAAATAGTTTAAGTGACAATCATCTGCAGATTCTACTGCTAGAAAAAAGGTCCTTCATGGAAGAAGGACGTTAATCTAATCTGGTTTGACGTTTTGGCTCTAGACCTTTTGTGATGCTCTTAAATAGCTTGTTGTCCCATCTTAAAATCGAGCTCAACCCATCATACTTATTGTTGTGCTGCAACGACTTGAAGTGGATCTGAGTCTCTGACACTAATAACGACCCGACTTCGTTGTTCACTGTCATACTTATAATGCCAGTATCCTGAATCTGACACTCCGAAAGTATTTAATGCTAAGGAAGTGAGGTGTGATTAGTGTATTTCATTTGACTCACAAGGTAATGCTAATATTGTGTAATTGTTTAGCTGCGGCTGGCAGCTCTGAACGAGCCCCACACTGGCGATATGCACGGAGTACGTGGCACCAACTACGAGTGCCTCCGACAGGGCCAAAGGGCAGGCCTTAGCGGAACTTTCACTGCATTCATATCTTCTAGGTATATTTACTAATAATATCTTCTGATTCCATTTCTGTTTAGTCGACATATAGTTGGATTCATATTCTAAGAAGACGCACCGAACCACTTCTCATTGCCTTGGTTACGTTTACCATAAATAACACATTTTCTATCACGTTATTTTTATTTTACCATTTCCTTTATTTTGGTGATCATAAGATCTAACCTTCCCTTTCATCTAATAAAAGTTTGAGTTTTTTCCTTATCTTCCAACCTTTGATTATTCATGTTTCGCTAAATGAAAAACAACTACGTAGAAACGGAATTGCAATCACCTATTTTTAGAACATATTACTCGTATATGACCGGTATTATCATGATTTATTATATAAATTGTGCCTTTATAAGTGCTTATATTACTTAACGTCTTTTTTAACTAAAAACACATGTATTTACGTACCATGAAAATGTGTACCAGAATATTTCACCAAAAAATACCTAAAACTAACTTAACTTAGTGCTTATGTTATAAGCACTAAGTTAAGTTAGTTAAAAAAGACGTTAAGTAATATAAGCAAATATTATTATATATTCTAATATATATTCTGAGCTGAATATTTCCTTCTAACGATATATCTGGTCTAATGGCTTACATACAAGTTACACCGTATAATTATTTGAAGAGTAGCTTTCATTTCGTTTTTATTATGTTCTCGGAACGTAAACAATCAATAGATTTGCTCCGACCACGCTTGATAGGACTGCACTTGTGTGCTGCTTTTGTGTTGTGGTACCAAATCGAGTAGTTAAAATTACAGTGCAAATAATTACAAATATCTTACACTTCAATAATTTTATATCAATATCACTGCCGGGCTGAAATATGCAAATTCCTGTAAACGGAAATATTGAATATTCTGATTTTCATGCAACATTGTGGCCTCGCTCTAGAGCTTGTTACTAATGGCTTTTCCACTTTGCATCCGCTGTTTGCAATGATTTCGTCAAGTTTTTTATATTTGTATATGATGGGGCAAGTGCAAAAATATGTATTGAATGAGTCCTCATGTGAAAGTGTAAGGCTATGCATAAATTAAAGTTTAGGCTTAATTTTCCGGCATATTATTCAACTTTTTTTTATATACAAAAAAAATATATACAGAAGTACTTAACCAAATAATATAAATAAAATTAAAACTAACTTAAATCTAAAACAGGTCCTTGAGGCATTGTACCTAGGATGCTGGCGGCATTTCCTCGCTGTATTGCAACGCTGATACGTTGAGCGAGGAAGTCGCCAGCTCTTCGGTCGCCAGTTATGTCAACCAGACGCTTCGCAATTTCTGCAAATGGACCTAGAGTTTCGACGCCAAAAGTTACAAAAATGTAATATCTGCCGAGGCCCTTTGTATTTATTAAGCTTTAAATACAAGGGCATATTAGCTACGGGACTTATTTTTGAGTAAATTGTATGCACCCATATATTATTATTGTACATTAGAAATGTAATGATTTTATTCCAGACAATGTCCATAAATTAAATACTATTACTATTACTACGAAACGTTCCATACTTTCAAAAATAATGTTCACATGAATCATTGGATACCATGACGTCTTTGTTTGTATTCACCAATATCCATAAGCGTACAAAATAGGAAATCACTAAGTGAATAACCGTTTTTGAGGGACGCAATTGAAGAGGAAACAAAATAAAAATGCTATGGTATTAAAAAGTAAAAGTAGTTTATTCTTCAAATTAGGCATATAACATGCACCTATGAACGTTAATAAACTACCACTGGTTCGGAAAAATAAACCTCTGCCACGAGAAGAACCGGCGTAAGAAACTCGGCGAGGTGTCATTTTTATAAAACAATATACATTGTATAGTTAAATATAAAATTACAGTGTCAGCTACTACAAAATAACAATGCTACAGTATCAAACCTATTTTTGCGATAGATTAGCCGTGCAGGACACTATCACTGCCAAACATATTTCTTAGCGATTTATAAAGAACGCACATTTGAAAGACAAAAGCGGAATAAACCTGTTGGATCAACATGAAGCCAAGAGTTAAAAGCTTTTGCTGTCGTTTTTAAATTGAGCGACCAAACATGTTTAAAAATAAAAATATTAATCACAATAATCCTGAACGCCAAAAAACCGCTTCTACGGATTATTTAAAAGCATTTACATGGAATATTTTTATTAAAACTTCATAGCCAACTATTTATTCTTTTTTTGTTGTTATTTGTTGTGTAATAGTTGTACATACTACAACTATTTATTTATCTAATTAAATAGTGAAAGACGTAGTTAAAGGCGAACCAAATAATGCTACACAATCAGTTTTTCTTATTTTTCCAAAGTTAAAGCTTATTGACATAAATCTTCTATCGTATTTTTTCTTGTCGACCTGTATCAAATCGATGGATATCTAATGGTTTCACTTTTTGTGAAGGATAAATAAGGACCACCTAAATGTTTATTTCACCCAAAAATTTTCCTTGCTCTGCAGAATTTTCTACATTTAATGTTTCCCTAGGGTTCAAACAATGGATTCGATCGTGAGCTGGGTGGACCGTGGAATCCCCGTGGTGAACACGCGCGGCGACGTTTTGTTCAACTCATGGGGAGAGATGTTTGACGGCTCTGGTGCTCTATTTGCTCATGCTCCTAAGATCTACAGTTTCAGCGGAAAGAACGTACTTATGGATTCCGGCTGGTGAGATATTTGTAATCCTCAGTATTATTACTATCATTAACTGGTCATCAAAAATGTCATTAGCCCTACTTCTTACTGTCGGCCACAGGTTCGCTCCCGTAGATTCATCTACTACTTTGAACTTTGGTACCTATGATGTTAAATATGCCAATATATTACGACAGTTTTTTTTTTCACGCGTTTTTTCAATAAAACAAGAATTGATTTATTCACATACCATTATGATTTCTCCAAGGCCAACCAAAGCTGTGTGGCACGGCGCGAGCCCTAACGGTGAGCCCGCAATGGATGCATACTGTGACGCCTGGCACAGCGGTAGTCCGGATAAATTCGGGCTAGCGTCATCGCTGCGCTCAAACAAACTGCTGGACCAGGAGACGTAAGTAATCCTCTAAAATTAAGTAGTTTAAGAACTTTACTATACTCTATAATACTAAACACATACGTTTTATACACATACTTTAAATATTTGTATATGGGTCTAACGCGATAACCATTTATTAGTTTACCTATATTATCGATGTTTCGACATGGGCTGCATCGATCGGTGCTTTCACGGCATATAATCTTAAACATTAAATATATGGCTTTACAATCGTAAACAAATATTTTCACCTATTTAAGTATATACTCTCTTTAGTAGTGATGTCTTCCAGTTTACTATTGGGTACGCTAGCTCTTAGTGCTCATTTTATCTCGGTTTTTTTGTACAGTCTAAAACAGACTGCTTATGTAAATATAACCGAGCCCGCATAACTATATTGTGTCTCTTTTTTAACTTCTTACACTCTATATTGTTATTACTTTAAAGTTGTTACTAAATTTAAAAAGGATCATATACTATTTTCTGATTGTTAAATAAGCCAAATATCAAACTATCATAAGATTTTAATTTTCAAAATTTAATAAAGTTTATAGATAAATCAAGAAGGTTATCAATTTCCTTCTATAAACCTCTAAGGACGCGGCATGTCGATTCATTTCCATAATACGGGCTCAATAAACAGTCTGGAATTTCATATTAACGTCTACTTGTCAGTTGCTGGGGGATACAACAGAAATAACTCAAGAATGAAGTTTACGTATAAATTATCTTCCTGCAGATATTAAAATCCAAATTTAAATTTCTACTTGTTTTCGCAAATATTGAATCAGCAATTCAGGATTTCAATTATTTTGTAGTTCGTTCAACCTTTGCTTCAAGAAACCTAAATTTGATAGTTTTTATGTTTCGTCGTAACAAGTCGAGCAGCTTAAAACTTACTATTAGGGGTTTAGTTTCGTACCTCTGAGAAAAGGCAAATGAGAATACGACATTATTTTTCATTGTTTAGGCTTTAAAATGTAAAAACTGATTTAGTTGTAGTTTATCTGTGTTCAGTATATTTTCAGCATAGCAGTCAGTATAAGTGTTATGGGTTACTCTTCGTTCTATTTCCACAATTAACTTACAACGCTGCAATAACATCGTTACTCTTTGTATGAAGAATACAACATGCCAGAGGCAAACACGAGCTAATTTAATTTAACATCTTCAAACACTCCTATTATATTTTCCTGACATGCTCTTCTCGCGTGTTGTAAGAAGAGAATTGTAATTCGTTGAACGGTACGATAAAACGTTGTACGTTCGTATCTTTTCTGTGTCGTCGGGTCCTTTCCGCCATTCGTTCGATATGTGGGTTTTAATGGTTGTCTCGCAAGAGTTTTATGTATTACCTGTGTGTTTGCATTTCTTGGAAATGTCTTGTTTTGGTAAGGCAGCTTGTAAATGTAAAAAGAGCTAGCAGCTAAAAATAAGTAACTTAAGAAAAGGACCTGTTGTATGTACTCGTAGTTGTAGCGTGTTCGAATAGACATTCATTACGTATTTAAAATGTGCAACACAAACAAAACAAACGCCTGTTCGAACACGCCACAACTACATACAAAAGGTCATTTTCTTAAGGTTTTTTCACCTACTCGTATATCAGACATCAAACAACATAGCGACGTGAAGTTGTAAAGGTGCCGATAATGGTAGTTGTTAACAAGAAAATAATTTAACTTTCATTAAATATATGAAACTGAAATTAATACTGACGGATTAAGACAGTAGCGCCATTAATTTGTTTTAAAATGTGGAATATTTCCAATTATTTAGTGTAGGTAATTAATCTAGCACTAATTCAAAAGGAGACGCTACACTAAAGTAAAACATGGAAAACGTCTCAGACAACATTTAGGCTCTTAGGGTAGGGTGTGAGTAGCTATAATACTCGTATATACTGACTCCTACTCAGATCGAGTTTCGTTTCAATGAAGTATAATAATTTGGATAAAATGGTTCAATTTTTTTTATTTCTTTGCAGTTATTCCTGCAGCTCTAAATTAATCGTACTGTGTGTAGAAGCAACGCCAGTGGACACGGTGAGAAGAAAAAAACGATCCAAGTAAGTAACTACAGAACAAAACTATAACAAAAACGCATTCTACTTGCTTCGCATTCTACACTCATATTTTTCTTAAGTTTGAAATTTTATCATTTACCATATTATACATTTTTACTAAAAAAAAAATTAGGAAAAAGAAAGCATGTGTTAATAAGAACACAAAAGTTCGGTGAGATTATGTCAAACAATAATCTTTCGCACGGTAACAATTTCTTTATGGAAAGATTTTCTCTGCTAATTTTATTTTAAATTCAATAAACCATAATGTTGTACAAAGTTACTTTAAAAAGGTACTACCTTAAACTCAATAAAAAACATTTAAAGTAAGTTCGTATTTAAGTTGTTCCACCAAGTTCTAAATTCTTCGATATAGTTTTTACTCATGCGATTTAGTTATAACTTTAAACATTTCTTATTTTTTGTAAAAGACTTGGGTTTACTTTTAAATATACTCAAAATGTAAAGTAATTTGCATTACGTTTTATCTACAAACCACACATTTTCATTTATCATCAACATGTCACCAACATACATTATCTTTTGCTACAGGTACCGTACCGCGGATAAGCTACGATTCCTAAAAGAACTTAAAGATCAACGAAACGACACGAGGGAGAAATTATAGATAGAGATTCCTAGTTTCATATACGTATAGAATGTAAGCAAATTGTGAAGACTGTACATATTTTAATGTAATAAATGCCAGAGAAGTTTTCTGATGTAATGATCCCAGTGGAGCATATCGACAATATACGAATATTGAATACCTATACAAGTAAAAAGCTACGCCATTTTGCGTTTAGGGTGACTATTCTACATGTGCGTATTGTGATGTTGTGATATCGCATCTTTGTTATTTGAATTGCATTTTCAGTTTGGAATATATAATTATGTCACCATAAAATTGCAAATATTGTAAGATTAGAGGTATAATATATTCAGTGAGATTGTAAACAGTCGAAAGACTGTGATTGAACTTATGCTTTCCTACAAGGAGTAGACGAAGCTCCGCTGCGCGTCTTCTATTTGCGGTCTGATGGGCATAAGGAAAACCAACTGCCAACTGCACATTTCACGTCTAAAGAATATCAACCGTGACACACTACTTACAATTTAACGTATTATTTTTCTGTAGATAACTTACAATCTTCCGACAATTTACAATCTCGCTGGATAGACTTAAATTTAACGTTATTTGCAATTTATGAATAAGTAAGAACTGGATCAACGTAAGCGATATTGTACAATGTTTTGCGCAAATTGAACAGATACCCCTTAAGTCTGAGTTCTGACTATATAAATGTAAGTTATACACTGTTTGTTTTATTTCACCAACACTAATAATGGATTTCTTACAAATGCATTTTTATTTTTTACGGAAACGCCATACTTATCCGCTCGTATTTATTGAGTTCCCGATATTTTGGCGCTATTGCATGCACCATGTTCAAGGATTAACTTACGTTCTGCGAGTTTTATTTGTGGTCTACCCACACTCCATAGCGATCTACCCACTTCTTGGTTCGCTAATCCTAATATCTGTTAATCCTTGTAAATAATGCTTGTAATAGCTCCGAAATATCCGAAACTCAATAAATATAATAAACATGGTAAATAAACCCCGTTCTGAACAGTAATTGTAATTTTAATGACCGTGTTAGCTTGGAATCTTATGCATATTTTCACGTATATCTTTTGTTTTATTAATTTTTGAATTTACATATATGTATTCAGAATCAGTGATCATTATTGTATCAGCCATTTTCGATTAAGTAGGGTTGTAAATATAGTTCAAGCTGATTAAGAAATATGTGTTAATAAATCAGGAATTCCAAATGTATTTTATGCTGTAAATATATTCGTTGTAAAATTAGTTCTAACTGGGTTCAATGATATCAACCGTAATTAATGTTTCCATTCCATGTTGCTATAGTATACTACGATACAAGTGCAAAGAACAGGAAATTCGCAACGAGTGGTGATAAATTGAAACACGACCGAAGGGAGTGTTTTAAATCGACACGAGTTGCGAATTACCTGTTCGCACGTGTATCGTACAACGGTTTACAGTACATATGGCTGTTTAAAGTTTCGACATTTTAAATTTAATTTATTAAATTCTAATTCAATGCTATCCTGTTTAAGTTCAATAAGCGTAATATTGTATTTTGATGTTCAAATCAGTCAACTGCCATACTACGACTGCTGGTCATACACGTTCAAGTTTGCCATCATTTTTGCATCGCGCTTGAAGCGGCATCCCGTACACTTGATGGTGTATGTCAATCAGTGTGCATGAGAAGTCTACTGATAATAGATATACACCCGTCGATTTTACCGAACGCCGCTTCAAGCGCGCTCCTAACTGGTCGTCAAACTTGATCGTGTATGGTCAGCTCAGCCTATCTAAAGTAAAAGTCCTGGTGCTTAACACAATCCTACACTTGTCACTTTCAATCTTGATTCAAATAGAGGTGCATCGAATTTTCAGTAATTTTTCAGTAATCGGTATATCCCGCGTATGACTGTATTTGGCCGAATTGTTCTTGTTTGTTCGTTGTAACTAACGAATTTTAAATTTTTGCTTTCAAGTTGTCAGTGTATGTCTTGTGAGGATATCATTTTAAATAATTATTATTGTTTTTTCTTTCTCTTGTTCTTTTTGTAACTGTGATAATGATTTCTAGAAATATATGTCATTAACGAAGTATTTTAGTTTCTTCTTTATGTATGTACATAATTTACATCAAAGTTTTTGTAGTAATTAACATTTCGCATTTAATTACTCATTCTTATCGATGAAGAATCTTTGATGTTAGTATAGTAAATGAATAAATAAAATAAAAAAAACAAAACAAAGCCCACAAGTGGAATGAAGTCCCGGGGCTGGCTACTACGAAAATCTCGGGATTTCTGGGACTTTTTATACAATGGGCCTGGGACTGCAAAACCTCACAAGTTATTTACGAGGCCGTTATGCATTTCATGTTTAACATATCCTTGTTCTAGTAATAGTAAAGTAACTATACTTTAGAATAAGAAGCGCAGACTGTATAAATGAAGTTTTTGAGTCAAGTATTGCTAAATATATGACTGCTGTAAATTATTATAATGATTCGATATTCTTCCTTTTATTTTTTGATTAGAAACACATCCATTTTATCGGAAATAAGTTTCGACTAAGATATTTAATTACGTTGAACCCTGTTGTAGAGTCGAGAATGTAAAAATATTACCTTGTAATTTTTCATTGTTAAAAAAATGTGACGCTAGGTGAATTTTATTGTACTTCACGAGTACATGTTGTTTTGAAAATAAAGGGATTTTTTAACACTTGGTTTTATTTCCGCAACCGTTAACATGGCGCAATCTTATCTAACACATTATACGAAATTAATAGCTAAAATTTGTATTAAGTGGCAATATTTAGGTACTCTATATCAAAATGCACAGCCTACCCTTCTATTCACAGGTCAGAGGCGCTCGTTGATCACTTAAAATCACGGGATTTTAACAAAAACGCACGCAGCCAGTTATTAAAATGTTGACCATTTTGTATGAAACTAGCTGAGCCCTTTCGTATTAAAATATGATTTTATTATTGTTAATATTTATTTTTATTTCATTTTATATAGGTACTAGGTAACGATTTACATTACATAATAAATATATAGATGCATAGATAAATACTTAAACACATAGAAAACATCCAAGACTCAGGTACTATTATTCATGCTCATGACACAAATAAATTCTCTGACTGGGATTCGAACCAGGGACCACCCGTTTTTTTAGTTTATGAACACTTGATCACCTACTTACTTTGTTTCACCCAACAAATAGCATTATTATAGGAAAATAACTCACGGGTCAATAGCTGGAATGAATGAAACGCTAGTTCATAATGAAGTGAAACATTTAGCCCCTAGCGGCGAGTCACCGTTCGCCCATTTATTAAAATAACCCCCAACGACAAACAAATAATGGGGAATGGCGTATTTGAGGTTATCAAAGAGTTTAATGGTTCTGTGAAACGTTTTTACTTAGTAGGAAATAGGGTTATGGCATAAATTAAGTAAAAGTAGATAGGGAAGGAGTTTTGGGGAATTGGGGTAACTATTTATAGAGGATTTAATTCAATACTAAAGAGTGGATGAAGTTAGGGTAAAAAACTAACATTTAGGTCGTAATTAACAAAATTTTGATTTACTACTTGTAATATTCGGACTCGTATTTCATAATTACACTTAATATGTTTAAGTACTTTTTTTGTTGCAAAGATATTTATGAAGTCATAAATTTGTGATTAGGCAAAGTCTGTGAGCACTTACTTAACTATCCTTGTAAACCAAATAAATAAGTATTGGATGACAGTCTTAAGGCTTTTGTTTAAACAAATTATACCTATTGTTTGTTATTATTTTGAGACTAATATCCGACACCACAGTCAAACTTAAAAATAGTTTTGTGGTGCGATATATAAAAGTAACTTTATGTTATGACTGAATAATAAATAAATAGAATAAAATAAACAATCACCCTAGTCTCAAATCAAGGAAAGCTTGCTATGGGCAATAGACGACGATATACTTGTATACCTACTTAGGCTCCTGATAATATATGTCGATGCGGAGGCGGTACGTTTTGAGAAAACTCTCAGCTGTCAGTATTAACTGATACGAATGCAGTACTGTCGTAGGACAGTCAGGCTTGTTAAGTTTTAATCTGTATAAGGCGTCTTCCGGACTTGGCGGGGAGGGATCAATATTATGTGATAGATATGTTGTTTGGTGACGTGAGCTTACTGATGTCACATTTCCTCACTTGACGAAATACTGTACTAATTACTTTTGCAATACTATTCACAACAGTTCTATTGTAATACTATGCACAGAATTAGATCTGTGCATAACATTACCACTGCTATCACATATTGATCCCGCCCAGCGAAGTCCGGAAGGCGCCTTAAATAGATTAATCAATACGTAAAAATTATACGCTCCAAAGTAAAAACAATCTAAAACTGAACTCCTCTCCAGTGTGTTTTTGCTCAAATCCAGGTCTAGAAGAATGTCAGTTTATAATTGTTTTAAATCAAACAATGTTTTTCATTCCTGCGGCTAAAAGAGAAATCCCTCCAACCAATAATGCTCCTGGAATAACCATCTTTTGAAAATGAATCTCCGCTTAGAAATAACAAAGTCCATTGTCTACTGGCAAAGCAAGGAAAATCTTTGCAATACGACCCATTTTGTTTCATGTTAAGGCTCTTTAAAGTTAATAGTAGAAGTCAGATACCGAGGAAATGAGTTGGAGTAGTTTATCTGTTGCGTTTTATAAAAATGATATTTCTGCAATTTAGAACGTAACAAGGAAGTACTCGAGGAAGTTTCTAGCCACGTGAGCATGAAGGCTACTGCACGAATATTAGGTACAGTAGGGTATATGCCATAATCGCCACGCTTGGCATGCGGGTTGGCGATCGCAGTATCTCCAGCGCACTCCAGGGATGCTGCTGCCCATCCCCCGGTGGTCTTGGTCGTAGTTTTAGGACATACCCGGGTCCGGGAATTTACATACATAATGATGTAATCCAATCGAAATTATAATTATTTAATCTACATAATTTAAGCTCTAATTACTATAATAATCTTTTGACGCACTTTGTTTATTTTATGAGTAAATAAATATCAATATGAGATTCAAATAGGTAAAAACCTCTTTTAATTTATGTCTGTTTGTCTGTCTGTTTATTTGTCTCGGCATCAGGTGAAAACGAGCGACTGGATTATACTAATTCTTGGGCGAGGACATTGTAGTAGAGTTTGAACGTGTTTTAACAATTTAAGACTATGTGTACACACCTTTTTAAATGTCTTGGTTTTTCTAATGACTTTTGACAGCACTCTTAGCTTGCTGTGCTCTCAGACCAAGTAAAAAATCTAGACGGAGCGTCACGAACAACAAAATGAAGCCACTTTTCTAAAGATGTGTGCGTATCAGTGTTGCTACTGGAAGGAAAAAGTCCCTATAAATGGGGTAATTCGTTCAAATTCCCTGTTCGTAGACGGTACAATAAACCAGGATAAGCTAATAATAAAGATGATGACTACTAGTAACCGTTAGTCACTAATAATAATAACACTAAACGTCATTAAACATAGTTACTAAACGTAATGGGATACTCAGCATCATATTTTGGACCCCTGACCTATTTTGTACGAAATTCAAAAAATTGCAAAATAAAACGTTCCGTTTTGGTAACAGAATTGAACTATTTACCTATTGAAATTGCATGCATTTTTGCATTTCGCAAAAAACAATGTTTAAATTTCTAATCAATATGACATGACTGTCAAACTTAAGCGGATCACAAATTAAAGTCTTTGACTGTACCACGTGCGAATTTCATTGTATACTTATTTTTTGAGATTAATAAAAAGAACGGTATTTATAATGACGGTGTTTCTAATTACAGGAAATAAAAATGCCATGTAGAAATTTTAGTAAACATTTTATTGAAAAACAAAGTTTTTCCAACTAAAGTTTGTTACATTTTAACAGACCCTTAAGAAACAGTGAGTCGTATGCATTTTATTTGGGAGTTATTGAATGAGAATCTATAAAAAAAAACGAATAACTATCCTTTTAGTTCGGTTCGTCACTTCATCTAGGCTAAGTGGTCGCAAACCGGCACATCAAATTAGCCGGTCGCTAACCGACCTATCGAACCTACACCTACGGTTGGGGTAACTAAAACTCATACTCTGGTATCACTCGTGCTTTATGTTACGTCAATCTACGTCAACTGAATGTCGAGGTTTTGTGTTCCAAGCGAAGTAAAATTTATTCTCTAAATAGTGTTTTAAAGTATTAGTTCAAAACTTACAAATGAGAAGTTATATTTTTTGGAAATATTGCACGTCCTAGTGTTATTTTTGCACCCCTTAATCACGCAGGAGAGCATATTTTCAGTGTTAGTTTTTGACAGTATGTGACAGCATGTCGACATGTACTCAATAGTTTTGGGCTTGGTTTTGGTTTGTGTATGTGTGAGTGAACGTGTATTTACTTAGTGGGCTTGGTTTTGATGGCTTTACTAGGTTGTTCGTGACACTCCGTCTATATTTTTTACTTGGTCTGAGGCTGTGATAGATATATTATATTATAATAAAAGAAAAGTTATACCCCCTTATTCATAAACGTCCATCAAGCCTATATTTATTAACAAGCCACTATAGTTGATTTGTCCTTATCTGTCATTTTGACATTTATGTTTGTGAGAAAGGGACAAAACAAATTTTAGTTAACAGAGTTTTGTTAAGTTTTATGAATAAGGGGGACACAATATTATTCCTGTATTTAAACATTATCTTCAATTGATAGCCCTTTCAAATAGCTGTGCCCTTGCGGGGCGTCAAATGTGTCTATATACTTATTTTGTAATCCCAACTGATGTATAAATGTGATATGCAATAAATGTTTGATATTTGAATATATGTAGACACTTAAGACCTCAAAACATCTTTTATTTGCAAATATTACAGACAATAGGCTATAAAAATTATGCAATTTGGGGTTAAAAAGAGGGTAAAAAGAATTTTATATGGGAACTCCAAATCCATAAGGTAGCTTGAAAATAAGTAAGCATATACTTGACGACAAAGTAAAACATCCTCATTCAAGCTTTGTAAACCATAGAAACAAAAATTGAAAATACATTAGGTGCATACGAAAAAACCAAAAAGAGTGTATATAATTTTAAAGGCTCGGCAACGCGTAGTTGGAGTTCGTCCATAGGCTGCGGTGACCGCCTACCATCAGGTGGGCCGTACGCTTGTTTGCCACCGACTTGGTATAAAAACCGGCCAAGTGCGTGTAGGATCACGCACAAAGAAGGGTTCCGTACCGACACCTACCTATACTAGTCCACATTTTAAACATCTTAACTAGCGGATCAGTGAGCTGTAGACCTCGTGAGTGTGTTTCTTTTAATTTGCAAAATTTTACATAACAAAAAAGATCTATTATAATTATCGCACCTGCTGACAATCGGTGTTTCATACAAAATTAAAAAATCTGTTGAGAATGCGACATGTAGAGGAGAACAAACCGAAATCCACCCGCAGATACATAAGAAATCATCGAAAAAAAATGTTTTAGAATATTTCCTAGAACTGACGTGACCAATATTATTATTGAACCTGCTCACAAAAACTGACGAGTATCTGTAGAGGAGAACAAAACCATTGAAAAAATGATTTTGAAAACTAACAAAAACTGACTCGGGACCCTAAAAAGGTTGCGGACAAGAAACTTCCTTAATAGACTAAGCATTTAAAGCGAAGAAAAGTTATTGAAATAAATCATGTTCAGTGCATCTAGGTTACACTTGACTCCAACAAAAAAATGCACTTTAAAGTAAGGTATTCACTCAAATGGATACCTAAATTTAAAAAAAGCGGTGAAAGAAACCCCATATTATTTTTAAATAAGCTATCGAACCATACCCCACACGATGGGTTTTGCAAGAAAAAAAAACATCTTCACTTTTCGTGTAGGGGTAGCCTAAAATTGATTTTTCAACGTTTTAATCTACTATTATTGCTATGTAGGTAACTGTTGCTGAGCTAAGCCGCGGACAGTCGACGGAAATGGCAAAACTGTAAATAAAGCTACCTTGTTTACTATGGAAACCTAAAAACATACTTATTCTGGACCCTTCCTTTTAAAATCACTTCTTACTACATGAAATGGGTAGTTGAAAAATTACATTTCTCCAATAGTTTAGTATTTCATTCTATAAGGAACTGTTATTCCTTACACTTACCGTCCAGTTAAATATAAATACATCCTACTTAGCAATTGCTTTGCTACTATGTAGTTATTTTCTTGCAACTTTATAGCACTTAAGTAACTAAAATTGCATTTTGACCGTTGTTATGCAGAAGCTTATTATTTAAGATAGAAGCCAGGAGTAAATTAGTTCTCTAAAACTAAAAGCTACATTTAAGAAGCCAACTCTTATCCCAAAGGGTGTGCATCAAGTAGCGTGCAAGCGTAGCCTAGATATGCAGGTTTATTAGGAAAATTAAGTGAAAAGTATAATGAAAACTTACCTCGTCGTAAAATTCAAGCTATGTACAAACCTAATTTATTCAAAACAGTAAAAAATATCTAGTCTAGACAGCCATTTCTTAGAATTTCAGGAGTAGTCCAATTACTTTTTATGTAGTGGAGTTAGTAATACGGCAATAAAGACTAAATAAGTACTTATACAGATGTAGGTTATTCTTTTCAAGGGTTAAGAGCTTTTGGGTAATCATTACTGTGATATTTTTTATATAAGTCTAAATTACATCAAGACCAGATATTATGTTGCTATTATACTTCAAAATCAAAAGCTGACATTGAACGTATGGTATTTCTGAAGGTTCTGACTGGATTCCACCAAACGAGAATAGTTTTTATTTATTTATTTTATTTGTAGATTCGCAATTTCGTTTTATTGCAAATTCGTAAGTTCGACTTAACTCGATCCTCCATACAAACGTAGTTTCGTTCTCATTTTAAAACGCCGTGCTGTAGTATCATGAATCTTTATATACATAATGGGATCCGCCATACCAAGGCCCGAAAATAAGTTTCTATAAAAAGAAAAAAATACAGCTATTTTTTAAAGTTTTAGGACATATTGAAAGCCTAAATAATCGCTGTATTTTTTCTCCATTATAAAATCAAGAAACCGGAATTAATTTCCGGCCTAAATATGCTGGATCCCATTGTATATACAAAGCGTCATATTATTCCGGCATGCCGTTTTAGAATCAGACCAAAATTAAGTTTGTATGGAGAATCATTAACATAGGAAGCCAAATATAAGAACTCAAAGTGACATAATACTTAACTAATAAGTACTAATTTTACACACTAACGTACTCACACCTGTAAACAATTTAACTTTTAACCTAAGATTAAGTTCTTCATCATCATGTCAGCCGAAAGACGTCCACTGCTGGACATAGGCCTCCCCCAAAGACTTCCACAATAACCGGTCCTGCGCCACCCGCATCCAGCGGACACCCGCGACCTTCACCAGGTCATCAGTCCACCGTGTGGGGGGCCTGCCCACGCTACGCCTTCCGGTACGTGGTCGCCACTCGAGAACCTTTCCGCCCCAACGGCCATCGGTTCTACGTGCTATGTGCCCCGCCCACTGCCACTTAAGTTTAGCGATTCGGAGGGCTATATCGGTCACTTTGGTTCTGCTGCGGATGGCCTCATTCCTGATGCGATCACGCAGAGAAACTCCCAACATAGCTCTCTCCATTGCCCTTTGGGTGACTTTGAGCCTTCTTATGAGGCCCATAGTAAGCGACCACGTTTCAGTGCCATATGTCATCACTGGCAACACACACTGGTCAAAAAGATGTGCCGTAGCTTCCCGAACGCTGCCCAGCCGAGTCGGATTCGACGATTAACCTCTTTCTCGAAGTTGGACCTACCTAACTGGACAGTCTGTCCTAGGTATACGTAATCGTCTACAACTTCGAGCGTAAAGTGTCCGATTGTTAAGGGAGTTGGTGCGACATGGACATTTGACATGATCTTCGTCTTGTCCATGTTTATCCTTAGACCAACTCGCTCGGAGGCTTTACTGAGGTCATTGAGCATTGTACTTAAATCCTCCATGGTCTCAGCCAAGACTACTATATCGTCAGCAAACCGAAGGTGAGTGAGGTAGTCGCCGTTTATGTTGATGCCTAGCCTTCTCCAGTCCAGAGTCTTGAAAACATCCTCCAGTGCAGCGGAGAACAGTTTAGGAGAAATAACATCTCCTTGCCTGACTCCCCGCTGCAACGGAATAGGCTTTGAGTTCTGGTCCTGGAGTCGGACTGACATAGTGGCGTTCTTGTACAAACTTTTCAGCACTTCGATATACCGGTAGTCCACTTGGCACCGCTGGAGAGATTGTAGTACAGCCCAGGTTTCGATCGAATCGAAGGCTTTCTCGTAGTCCACGAACGCTAAACAGAGGGGCAGGTAATACTCCTCAGTCTTCTGTATAACCTGACGGAGCGTATGGATGTGGTCTACGGTGCTAAAGCCTCTTCGGAAACCGGCTTGCTCGGGAGGCTGGAAGTCATCTAGCCTGCGTGCGAGACGGTTCGTAATGACTCTTGAAAACAGCTTATAGACATGGCTCAGAAGTGAGATGGGTCGGTAGTTCTTCAGTAAGGAGTTGTCACCCTTTTTGAAGAACAGCACCACCACACCTCTGTTCCACGCCTTTGGAGTTTTCCCTTCCAGTAAGACGGAGTCGAACAACTTCTGAAGGGCCCTAAGGACCGGTTTTCCACCCGCCTTCAGGAGTTCAGCTGTAATTCCGTCTTCACCGGGTGCCCTGTTGTTCTTCATCTGCTTAAGAGCCATTCTAATCTCGTACAGGCTGATGTCCGGGATATCTTCGGTATAGTGCCGGGTTAATCTAGCTCTAGGGTCTTCCGCCAGACCAACTTCGGGTCTGCTAGTTGACGTGTATAGCTGTCCATAAAAGCACTCTATCTCACTCAGAAGCTCAGGTTTGGACGAAACGATTCTACCATCCTCAGTTTTTAATCTGGCGAGCTGGCTCTGCCCAATAGACAGATCTCTTGAGAAAACTTTAGAGCCCTTATTCTGCTCGATGGCCTCTTCAATCCGATTTGTATTGAATTGGCGCAGATCGCGGGTAAGGGACTTAGAGATCTGTTTATTGAGCTGCCTGTATAATTTCGCATCGGCTGAAGACTGCAGAATCATCTCATTCCTTTCCTCGATGAGCCTCTGAGTGGAGATAGAGAGCCTTTTGGCTCTTTGAGTTCGTTGGGCCTTAAAGAACTTCGACCCAATGCTATGGACAGCTTCCACAAACCCGTCGTTGAATTCGTCCACATCGCCGCCTAGACAATCGAAACGGTTTTGGAGTTCCAGCTGAAAGCTCTCGGGGTTTTGGATTTGAACTGCTGCTGGACGGAGCGTGGACTTCATCAGTCGAGAGCGCTCTAGCTTGACGCATATATTCAATGTGCCTCTTACCAAACGATGATCACTTCCGGTTTTAACCGCATTGATCACAGAGACATCATTGAATATATGCCTCTTCGTCGACATGATGAAGTCAATCTCGTTTTTTGTTGCACCGTCGGGACTCATCCAGGTCCACTTCCTGTGCTCGCGTTTCTTGAAGAAGGAGTTCATCATGTAGAGTCCCTCCTTCTCCAAGAAACCAGCCAGTAGTTGGCCCCGGTGGTTCCGACTTCCAACTCCAAATTGCCCCACTCTCGGCTCTTCGCCGTCTCTCTTGCCCAGTTTTGCGTTGAAATCCCCCATAACAACGGTGAAGTAGGTTTTGGAACTATGCATGACCTTTGATATATCCTCATACATAGCCTCCACCTCGTCGTCGGAGTGTGCCGAGGTCGGCGCGTACACCTGTATGACCTTCAACGAGTACCTCTCGGATACTCTGAGTATAAGGTACGCCACCCTAGCCGACACACTCTCGATCTTCACCACGTTGTTCACGAGGGATTTGTGGACGATAAACCCGACACCTCCCTGGGACTGTTGGTCGCCCTCCCGGAAATAGAGCAAGTTGCCGGACTTCAGGGTTATCGTGTCCTCCCCCTCTCTTCGGACTTCAGATAACCCTACGATATCCCAACGCAACTTGCTCAATCAATCCTTCTGTTCCGCTATCTTTTCGTCGGTCCGCAGTGTTCGTGTGTTGTATGTTGCCAGGGCCAGAAGTCGTCGGTGGTGGTAGCCGGATCTTAACCGGAGATTCTTCGCACCCCTGACCCCGCTAGTACCCTGGCCGCTACCAGAACCAGGGTACCGGGGGTCGCCGGAACCTCGGGGCCGTGGCCTGTTTGTGTATGTCATGAGGGGTAATTGCCATAATCGCCACGCTTGGCATGCGGGTTGGCGATCGCAGTATCTCCACCGCACTCCAGGGATGCTGCTGCCCATCCTCCGGTGGTCTTGGTCGTAGTTTTAGGACATACCCGGGTCCAAGGGTAAGTTCTTACTTTAATTGAATCCCACCTTGGTGCCTTTAACTTTCAAGACTAAGATCAGAAATGCACTTGAAAATTATGATTACAAAGGAAAGTTTAGGGTAAGTACTAAATTAAAATCAAAATCCTTTTGGAATTGCATAACAAAGTGAAGATAACATAAACAGCAAAAAAAAAAGTTGACATGAATATCACCATCATCGTCGATCGGACGTCCACTGGCTGGAAATAGGCCGCCCAAAAGCTAGCCATGTTGACCGGTCCTGCATCATCCGCATCCAGCGGATTCCTGCTACCTTGACCAGGACATCATTCCACCTTACCTACCGGTACTTGGTCGCCCCTCGTAAATCTTTCCGCCCCTACGCCATGAATATAATGACGTATACTATATCCATAAAGCTTTGTAATTTTCTATTCTAAATCGTTAAAACAAGTACCGGCCAACATCAAAGATATGTAGACATTTTTACGAGTACACAGTATTGTTTTACAGTAAGATAAAAATATTAACCATTTGACGAAGCCTGAGGCAAGATAGATTATCTTTTTACGTTTTCTTTATTGAAAAAAAAGACATAGACAATTGAAAGGAACTTACGTAAATTGTTATATTGTAATTAGTTTAGAACATTCAATTTATTTAGATTATGATTGATCAATGTGACCTATAATGTAAAACCTGGTCATTTCAACTCACATTTATGGAAATGTTAGCGGTCACAGGATCTTAGATAGTCACGAAACTAAACTCAACCATTCAAGTGTTTCAGGAATAGTCAACGAATAGATCCAAGACTATGAAGCGTTATAAAATAACTTTGAAATGAAGATAGCTCAAAGCTAGAATGAAAATAGCTACAGCAATCGTTGATGATCGTATTCATTAATTGGCCGTCGTTGCCTTGAAATAATCTATTTCTACTCCATCATTATAATCTGCCAATTAAATAACTGACAGTAGTATTACAACAATAATCTTTTTATACTAAAGACAACAGTTTTTTTTTAATTTTTAAAAAGGTTCACGGAATGCCTCTATTGTGCCACCATATATTTTTTTATTTAAATCTGACTTGTAACTGTTGCATAATTGTACATAACGATACAAGTGCAGAGAACAGGAAATTCGAAACGAGTGGTGATAAATTAAAACACGACCGAAGGGAGTGTTTTAAATCGACACGAGTTGCAAATTACTTATTTGCACGTGTATCGTACAACGTTTTATAGTACATATGGCTCTTTAAAGTTTCGACATATGCACGTTATCTGCTGTAGCACCATATGTACTGTAAAATAGTACTATTAAGCACTAAGGACTGTCAGGTTTCCGAAACAGAGGTTCCCTAAGGTTTGGGTGCTCAGGGTTGGCGTTGTGATTATTGTCAAGGCGATTTCAAAAGTTATCGACTCCAATATACCCGCCATTATCGTAAGAATTTTGATCGCCTCGATGTATGTTCTCGCAAAAGATAACTTTGTTTCGTGTTTTTGCTGTAAACGAAGAAGTATAACATAACAAAGGTATGTACTTTTATTGTTTTCTATTAATATTTCGTGACCTTTGAACTGAAAATCCAATACAATCACTGTTTTGGGGTTAGGTTAACCTCTTCTCAAAATTAATGGGTTTTTTTCTTAATATCGCGATAAACGTACTTAGCAGGTATATTTTTCATATACTCAAAAGAACTTTATTACAGTGTCTCAAGACGAGAGTCTTTGACCATTTGTGTTGCCAGTGATGACATAATGGGCACTGTAACGTAGTCTCTTAATATAGGCCTCATAAGAGGGATGAAAGTTATAAAAAGAGCAATATAGAGGGCTATGCTAGGAGACAAACTGCTAAATCGACAATTTGAAACGTTATTTGATTGCAAAATACGGTTAAATTACAAAAGTCATCGTAACCAATAGGTAACCAAAACGTTTTACCTGTCTTTTATTGGAGTTAGGGGAAAAATAACCCAACGATATTTTACCCGTTTTTCGGGGTTTCATATTTTAATTTAAATCATATTTTTTGTTTTTCCTGTAAACTTCCATAATATGACGTTAGCAGGTTTACACTATTAGCCGACGATATAACAAGCTGAACGCGGACGGAGTCGCCGGCAAAAGCTGGTATTTTATAACTGAAACTAAACCCCCACACCAGCGTTGTCCGTGACAATCAACAAAGAATTAACAGCCCTATACTGCGGTCCAAAAACACCTTGCAGTAAACAATATCCTACTGAATAACCTTATTTCAGACTGTTTCTTTAGCACACTCATTATCCTCACTAGCTTTAGACTAAGCTATTTACCTCAGAAAACTAGTCTATATACTTATCGCAACTCGCGGTAGACGACTTCGCGTGATTAAGAACAATTTGCAGTGTACGAACTTGTCGCTCTGAGTCTATATTGTTTACCTAAATCAGTGCTTATATTGTTTGTTAGATATTGAAGGAAAAATTAACAAAAACTAGACCGCCCAGACGATATTGTTTTACTACGACCTACATTACACAATGCTCTAGATCGTAAAACAACATCGTTAAGGAAAAAAAAATCGGCCAAGTGCGAGTCGGAATCGCGCACGAAGGGTTCCGTACTATATTTATATAACGTTAGACACTTTATTACAACCTTTTTTAATATTTTTATCAGTAATAAGAACGTTAAATAAAATCCAGTAGAATTTTGGTCAAGTGTAAGTCGGATTTTAGTTGTCCCATACATTTTGAGACCCAGCGCGTGATGAACACAACGAGAAACATTTTAAAAGTTTTTTTCAATTTGTATCGGAGCTCTCTTAAATATTTATTATACTTTGTTTTTAATATTTGTTGTTATAGCGGCCACACACACGCGGCACGCGGGGGTATACATCATCTGTGAAAATTTAAACTTTCTAACTATCATGGTTCATGAGATAAAGTCTGGTGACAGTCGGACAGACAGACAGACAGATAGACAGACGGACGGACAGCGAAGTCTTAGTAATAGGGTTCCGTTTTTACCCTTTGGGTACGGAACCCTAAAAAGGGCCGGAATAATACTTAGGTATACAATGTATGGACCCGGGTATGTCCTAAAACTACGGACAAGACCACCGGGGGATGGGCAGCGGCATCCCTGGAGTGCGGTGGAGATACTGCGATCGCCAACCCGCATGCCAAGCGTGGCGATTATGGCATATACCCCCCGTGAATTTGGGGGAGGCCTATGTCCAACAGTGTACGTCCTTTGGCTGATATGGATACAATGTATATTCGGAGGCCAAGACTCATTTTGGGTCCTCATACCAACCTAGTTAGTTCAAAAGTCTGTATTTAAATAATAATCGACCAGGTTATGTATAAAAATAAGACGTGTTAAATAACTAATATTAACTAAAGTAACGAAATACAAATCTTAAATATTACTACCATACGAAACTACCATTGGTACTCAAATTAGTCCCTGAATGTTTTGCGTGTTTGTTTATAACTAAGTGCCTTGTCCTTGTTTATTGCTAAGTGATAAACAAGGACAAGTCTTGTCCTTCAAAAACAATGTACGACTGCCGACGACTTTCTAGATATACAGAACTTAATGACTATTCCGCAGAACAATTTCGGAATACTACTCTGTTGCACAGAAAAAGCAATAAGTATTCGCGTTGTATTCGCGTATTGACGTTAGTCCCCAAAGGAACGCAGTGACAGCACGGATAGCCGTGGCACAACGTGGGCACAACTTGTCAGCGAACGGTCTTGCTCATAAGATGGCGGCGCAAGTCATCTAATGGTATAAACAGCACAATGATGCCATCTGCTCATTTCTAACGCAAACCCAGGGGAGTTTTACTCACGATAAACTTTTGCGTGTTGCGCGTTTAGCTGTAAACTTACTTGCAATACTGACTATTTCACGATAGACCGTTGTTTAAGATAAGCAGTGTTATATGGTAGCAGAAACTTAAAAGAGAATTTTAAAATTTTATTCGTTATATTAATTGTGGAAAAATATAGAACTGCTGCATATTTTCAAGGTACCAAGCTACCACCATTGATTATTTGGAATGTAGGTACACATGTTAGCGGAAAACTTTCTCTAAGTCTGTAGCACAGTCTGTAGGTACCCATTGACTAAAGTTTTATAGTTGAGTCGTAATCCGTAGGGAAGTAAAATAAATTACAATTTATTGTGGTACCTTTTACTGAAGATAAACCCGCTTAGTGCCGGAGTTAAAATACACGTCCTTCCTAGAAAAAAAATACCTTTTGGCAGCGTGCTTTTATATGACGTTAAACAGAGACCCATAGTATTTTAAATTGATCAATGTAGATTACTTTTAGGAAGTATTTAGAAATACCTACTATTGGGTATTCAAATGATGATAAGTGTATGGGTCATTCTCATTTAATGTCACTACCATTGTGTAATCTTACTTTTAAGTAAGGACTTTTATCACCAGGGCTCGAACTTTTCGTGCCGATGACGTAAAATTGCATATCGGATGATTCCAATTGGTGTTATAGTCATTGTCAATATTTAATCATCAATAATTTAATCATGAATTTATAATGGTCTTTTTTCAAATACGGCCTATTGCACCCGAAGATTGTAAAGGATTTCTCTATCTATTTAGAAATTTAATTTATAAGTAGGTGAGGAACTCATATTATGTCAAGTTTTAAAACAGGTTATAGGAATGTTGAATCTAAATATGAACGTAAACTCTCTGCATTTATGATGGTATTTTTTCAAATACGGCCTATTCGAAAAAATACCATCTAAAATGCATGATTAAAAGATTGATGATTGAAGATTGATAATTATTATAACACCAATTGAAATAATCCTATATGCAATGTGACGTCAATTAAGCAGGCGTATAGAGCATTTTTAGCCGATTTACCTCTCCCACTCAAAGCGGTCACCTATCCGAGAACTGACCTGGGTCCACGGGGCTTAACCTCGCATACCGCACGCAGTACGCGGGTACTGCTGAGCCACGTGTTAGATTTATTTAGAATACAGCAATGTAAGACTATGGTTTAAGCAATTTGTGAGTAAGCTTTGTATGTTAGACTTTAATCGCAGGCCATTTGTAAATGAAAAGGTTTTAAAAGAAATCAATAAAACTTAAGAACTGTTTTACGATATACTTTATTATAACTCATTACGTTACTTAAAGAACAAAAGCACCTTTAGTAGTTTAATTCTAGGTAGGCTAGTAATTACAATAATAACAATAATTACTGGATAATAAACAATAGGAAGCATTTATTGGGCAATACAATAAATTACATGATTTTAGCCGTAACATTTTAAATCATGTTATTTTATTCACATAATTTTAAATATAAAAATTGCAAAAGTTACATTACGAGAAAAAAATAACAATAAATACAATCAACAAAAGGCATTATTAGTAAAAATAACAAAAGTACTTAACTTACGGTTCAGCACCTTTCAGTTCGGCAGACTTAGAGGGAATGTGCCCTGCTAAGCTCTGAAGGAGCATTTTATACCCAATAACCACCCGCATTTTGCTTAAATCGTACAAAATTTCCTTAACCAATCAGAAACGAGGAAACTGGCACCACTCACAATGATTAATCAAATCAATACTTTTTATGCAATAATTTCGAATTATATAAGTAATATATATATATTTAGTAATTCAATATAATTTACAAAATTAATAACAAATGTGAGAATTATATTTATCCTTACTTTATTAATTTAGCATCTAGAAATGCAATAACAGACTGTCACTGATTAAATGGCTAAACATTTGCGCTGTATGATCTGATTACCACTTTTATCCAATCAATTTGATAATTAGTTGAATAAAAGTGGTGTAAAAATGATAAGTATATTATGTAAGGACTTATATTGATTACTGATGATTAACATTAATATTTTATTACGAAAATGTATATTCAAACGTGACCGGAAATCAATGACAATCTATTATAGTTTAAAACATCTGATAAATTCCGTAATAATTATCTATCAAGCGCTCCATTTTATTCGGGTTCTGTGGTCAGACAGACAGACAGACGGACATGGCGAAACTATAAGGGTTTCCTAATGTCCGTCTGTCTGTCTGTCTATCCGTCTGTCTGTCCGAGGCTTTGCTCTGTGATTCTTAGTTCTAGAAATTGCAATTTGGCATGGATATATAAAGCAATAAATCTGACAAGAAGATTCGTCTACCAATAATCATGTGTAACAATCGTGCAAATTTAAATCAATATATAGCCATACCGTATGTTAATATTGTAACCATGATAGGCGGCAATCAATCATGTTACTTATAATTGATAGTACGAGTGTAAATATTATGGTTAAGCCGCTCCATCCACCTCTAGTACTGTATCTAACATCTACATTCTCAAACTGCTAGGTACGCCCCGTTGCATAATCCACTTGTTTTCAACGCCGCTTTAATAGGCAAGGAAATTGATTGTAAATAAGTTTAGTCAGGGCGAGCTAGATTATCTGAAATTGCTTGGGGTAGCTTTGATAAACGCGCTGAACACGATCGGGGCGACGTAAAGATGTTTCATGTGTAGACACTAATAAATTATGGTGTCGCGTGCATGTTGTCTATTCTGTAGGGGGATTAGAACATAAATTATTATAGGAAATTTCAAGTATTTTAGAAAATTAGAAAGTAGCCATGTGCTTGTCAGACCACGCACAATTGTTCTGTACCTACTAATTCTATTCCTGATTTATAACAGCTATCCTATAATGTGAGTTAAAAAAGGTCGCATCTTGGTAGGAATCTCTCGGAACTTACGGCTTTTTTCTTGAATGAGACAGTTATTCAGCTATTAAACAAACTGAAATAAATAACTTAACTCTCCTGCGGAAACCTCAATATGCCTGTCATTATCAATGATCGTAACTTTTCTAGCATTTTTGGTGCAGCGTAGTGGTGTTAACGGAATTGGGATAAAATAATTAAATTCTTATTATTCATTAGCGTTAATAACGTTAATACTAACCTTAATTAACCGTTTAAATTGTATTCGTCCATTCCAACTCCGTTAACACCACTATACGCTGCACCGAAAATGCTACAAAAGTTACGATCACTGGTCATTATACACCGTTCACAAGCAAGTGTCGTGACTCATGAAAAATGGATTTAAAAGTCAGTAGCTTTGTATAAGCTCCAATTGTATTCCGAAACATGTCGCAAATAGTGACTTTACAAGTAAATTTCAACCGTTTTTCTTTCTCTAAGTGATAACATGTCTCACGTCTGTATAAATTTATGTTATTATGCATATATAAACGTAAGTATCAGTAATGAAGGTTGAATTTCGTTTTCCTACTAAATTGCAATATATATATATATATCTGTTTAGACCAAATATTGGCAGATAATGCCATATGTCAGTAAGTTCACCATTTGCAAATTATTTTACAGCGAGTGAAACGAGGTCTCCGTTTCAGCTCAGGCAACAATCCTTCCATATATCTGGCTGGCGGATTTTCCGCTATTCTTCTTTACAGTTTGCAATGCTCAACCGATTTTAGTGAAATTTTGTGAGCAGGTTCAATTATTATATAGTTTTATTTTATTTTATGTGTCTTAAATACATTAAAAACTTTATGTTGAATTTTACATTTTGAATTGTCAGACTGAATAAAATATAATAGAATTGAATGAAATGGAATGCAATGTAAAAAATCCTTATTATTAATACAAAATTTCTGTAGTTGTTATGTAACACGAAAGCCAAATCAAAACCATTTAATAAAATTGGTGTAACAATACAAACTACCCACGTTAATCGACAAAAATAACCCCATAAATAAAATTTATACTCGCTTACCGTAATCAAAATTCACAATTATGTAAAAGCTACTTAATGGTAATAAAATTTTGGTTACAATGATATCGGAGCGGATTTTAAGTTAATAGCTTAAATTAGTGGTCGATTTGGATAATCTCCAGTTATATAATGGACTTATTGTTTAGTATTTTTATGAAAATTGTATTAAATAGATAATGAATAGTTTGTTTCCAAAAATCATGATCAAATTATAAGCTAAGCTAAAACTAAACTAACCCATAAAAAACTAGCCTACTCGAATTACCACGCTAGCATCAGTGCCCCACTGAACAACGACCGCAAGCCTTTGCACCAGGAATGAACTGTAACGGGGGTCCAAACCCCTCTCCCTTAAACGGCGCCCCACCTCCACAAAATTGAATTAAATCAAAAGCTTGAAATTGGTATTTAGAAGCGCAGCTGTTATAATTTTGAAGAAATGGATGTAACTAAATTTATCCTGTACTGTTAAACGAGCAACATTTTGTATATTTATTTGTTTGTGTTTTATTGAAATCGAAAACCGCTCTAACCATTTTATGGAAATTTACAATATAGGGGTTTACGATAAGATCTGGTTAGGTCTCATCTGCGGGAAAACTCGTATTCTCCGGAAAAACATGGGAAAGCTTGGTAGTTTAGGTACTATTTAGTACCTCTATATATACTTATATGTAGTGGGAATGAGCAGAGAAGTGTATAATCTCCCTTATGTAGCCTTAAGGGGTGATTGAGTAACGTATGAAACGTACACAACGTAGATAGGTGAAGCATACAATTTAAGGGATTCTTATACAGATATTCCACATTTTGAACATTGATATTTTTTGCCGCAAATACTAGGTGACGGAGACGCTTACGGGTGGTAATACTTAGAGAGAAAAACTACTACTACTTATTTAAAGAAAAAACTACAAAAAAGGAAGACATTCAACAAAAAACAGCAAGGAAGGAAAGGAGGAGAAGGACACTTAAAGAGTTAGAGGAATTAAAGACGTGGGTGACCAATTTTATTATATATTTCTATATGTGAAAGTATCTTAAAATGGGGTAAATAGGGTTCGCGAGGGTAGTTGGGTTGCGAATCCAGAATTTATTTTTTCAGTAGCTACTTTAATTTTCAGGCTCAGGTTGCTTTCAAAGTTATTTGATTATATTATTAGACATATTTTTTCTTCTTTTCGCAACACTATGCTGTCAAATCATACAATTTGAAACAAAAATTCACTGTCAAAGTTGATGCTCGAAAGCGGTGGATTTTTAGTAGTAAGTGTTCATTCACCTTTCGGATATCGTTTATATACTTACATGGCTTATTGGAAACAGAAAATATAAGTTATATTTTCTTTATTTATAATGGTTTTAACATAGATAACGATTCAACCGCCTTTGAGGATTTTTATGGGGAGAGCAAAGATGTACTGAGGGGTGAGTTGGGTCGACAACGGGGACAGTTGAGTCGTGAATGGGGAGGGTTGGTGTTATGAACGGGGTGTACCGGGATGATAGTGACGTGAGCTGATGTTCGTAGTTCAGGGTTATCGATATATATGAGTAGACAAGTGTCTTACATTATGATAAAATGGTAAATATTATTTTAAAAAATATTGAAGTAGCGGAGGAATTAAAGAAATTGGTAATGAAATAAATATGTTATATTAAAAAGTGTATTTTATTTATTTCATACTGAGTATTTTATAATTGACTTTTATTAACTACTGTATTATTATTAACTACTGTATCAGTTCCTGGGGTGGTGCAGCCAAGACGCACATGATAGAACTTGAGAGAGCCCAGCGAGCGCTTCTAAAGGTCATACTGCGTCTACCATTCCGTTTTGCGACTACTGAACTGTACCGCATTTCATTGGTACCGTCGGTTCGTAAACTGTATATCTTACAATGCACGAAGAGATACCATCGCAGAGTTGTTCCCACGTTACCAGTAACAAACAAACGCATTGATCGTTGTCCTCTCCCGAAATATAAAACTAAATTTGCCCGTCGCAACTTCAACTATTGTGCTCCTTTGATCTACAATAAAATAAAATTAGATTATACTTGCGTCAAAACATTATCTAACTATGCTTTTAAAAAGACTGTATGGGCATGGCTGACTGATAAAAATTATGATGAGACTGAAAACCTTGTACGACTGGGATATTTTTCGACTCGTAATTAATTAATAAGTTATAAAAAAAAAACCTTAGGGATACATCCAAATGCTCTCACACACACACATACACACACCTTTATACGCACACATATTATACATACACATTTACACTTGCTCACAAACACACATCACACAACAAACGTTTGAGTGAATAATAATACAGATCTATTATAACATATTCATTAAATTTTATGTAAGTAACAGTAATCTAACTTAACTGTAATCTTAATGTTACTATATTTAGCTATTTTATTTTTTAAGGTTATTTCATAGTAAGTCTGACAAGTCTGTGTTCATGCTTACGGGCAACCACTGGGGGCTGCAACACAGTGAAAACTAACGCAGTCTCCAGGGCTCCAATTTTATTACATGTTTGTTTTTTGAACAATAAATAAAGATTTATTTATTATTTTATTATTCAACTCGTGTTTTTTTTTCGACAGACTTAGTATTTTATTAAACGTATTTGAAAATATTTGACGATACTTAAATGTCAATTTGCAATGTGCTGTGCTGATCATGCATTTGCATACCTAAATACGACACTACATCGAAAAACGTCCCTTCTGACGACGCAGTGTCATGCTATTCATGTGAATTGTAACACTACGTCAATAGACGTTTTTATCTGTCGACGTTACATAGTCTGTCCTGCAGGTCAAATATTTCATACTAATGTTTTTGATGGGATTCACCTTACTAATTCCAAATAGATCATAGTATTTTTATTAAAAACTATTTATACGTTTTAAAAATAAGGGTCACAACTTACAGAAAAGCTATTGTCTTAATCTGAAAGTGTCAACCCTAGCAATTTTCCCATCTCACCCCATTGCTAGCCCTTATAACCCCAACTACGGGGTGAGCTGGGTTTGCCTACTATTATGTATTTTTCGTTGAAACTATGCAATGAAGCAACAAATTATCATTGACAAACTAAAATTTATACCTACCTCTTTTTTTGTGTATAAATCAATGTGCAATATGGAAATAAACTTTTATCCAGGTTTGAACTTCGATTTCGACCCAATTCACCCCATTTAATGGTAAAATAAGCTTTGTTGATAACATAATACATAGAGTTTAAGTAAATTCTTCATGGATAAAATATATCAATAGGATTTGCGATTTATTGTTAGGAATTTTCTGCTAAAGACGTAGGTAAATTATATCTTATATAGCTGAGATGCCATGTTCGTACACATACCGATCATGTATCGCTGCACTAAACTGATAAGGCATGCGAGGCATACCGAGTAGGGTAAGAATTTGTATAATATTAGACACCAGATTTTTTAAATCACTTGCGTCAGGTCATACATATAAAATATTTACTTTGTATTATATTAAGTCATAATTTATGACGTAAATTTTAACGTTAAGTGCTAACATGCTTACGATATAGGCACATATAAACTGACGGTATAAACATTTATTCAATAAACAATACAAAATAATCATCTTAAAAAAAAAACAAAACAAAACCTTGACGAAAAACATTATCTTGTAAAAGTACCGACATGATACCAAATGATTCATATTTTTAAGAAGTACTACAGGCTTGAATTTAGAATTACTAATTTCAGTAATGTGTTTAGGAATTTTATTGTAGAATTTGATATAAAATTTCCCTAGTACGACTAGTTGTCCTCTGTTTTAGCTGAGGGCACTCCAGATGCGACCAAACCAATGGGTGGGATAGGGGGTTCCGCATCAGGGAGTCGCAAGACACCCCAGGTGCAGCGGAAGGAATGCTTGTATAAAGAACTACAGATCCGTAATCTTGACTGTGGCAGAGGGCCGGTATAGTCGGGAGCGAGGGCTGGAACCGCCAGACCGGAGCTGGGTGGTGGCTGCGAGGGTAAAAACAGCTATAAAAAGTTAAAGTTCAGTGAGTCCGGGGTTTTTCATTCTCTCCTGGCGTGTAGGTCCTTTGGTCGGCAAGTGTGTAGCGTCGCCCTGCATGCTTGCTGATGGGTGGGGGACGTTTACCACAGAGAAAGCATAGCTTCGGCTGTTGCAGCAGGCACAGTGTTCGCGGTTGTGTGCCTTGGCGATTCCGTGTTGCGGCCACTTATGCTGTGTGACGGGCATACCCTGGTTTTAGACGGTATGGGCGGTTCCCGGGAGTCCGTCATACCCGTCCTAGTTCCCCGGTTAGGCGGGAGGCGGAAATGTATTTCCCCAGGTAAAAAAAGGGGTAATCACTTGAGTTTTCGAACGTACGATAGGTAGATGTAACTGCAATTTTAAATAAGGTACCTTGCACACACTAGAAAACGTTGATTTGCTCCATATTTCACCTCAATGTTTTTAATCGCAGAAAGAAACTATCTTTTATTTCTGTAATATTTTATTCAGTATTAGTACTCCCTGGCAAAATGTGAGGGTAACGCCTAAATTATGCCCACCTTATTTAGAATATGTGACCTAATTTAGTTGAACCTTAAACAAAGGCCTCAATAACAATGAAGAACATAATTAACAGTGATTGAATTCAGATCAATTAGTTAGATCACGGTTTACTAGCTCGGCTCATCGGAGTGAACCCGCGCAAAATGTCGATACAGATTTAATCCTTCGTCACCTTTTGTAATCAATGAATCGAGATGGTATTTGATGATGGAGGGTTCGGAGATAAACCGTCTATTAGAAGGAAGCAAAATCTCTGTGTCCGCTCGTAAAGTATGACGGCTAAAACCAGCACCTTCTTATGGTGCTTTACACAGAGGTCATACGCGTCTAACCTATTAATTACTTATGGGATTTAAATTTATTTATTTGCGTTTTGGTTAGGACATTCATGGGAACATTCACTGCCTGTAATAATAAGCATTGAAGGTACATTTTCCTTTATTTATTTATTTATAATAGCAATACATCTATTCTATCCTAACAGTCCTATTACTTTCGCAATGCGGAAGTACCACCACCACCACCATATCAGCCTTAGGACGTCCACTGCTGGACATAGGCCTCCCCCAATTTCATGGGGGGGTAAATGCCATAATCGCCACGCTTGGCATGCGGGTTGGCGGAAGTATAGCTAATTATTTCACTCTAGACGTACACATTTAGCGGAATACCAAAGGATAATAATTGTTGAAGAAATTTATCACAAATTTCAATTAAACCCTTCGCACAATTTTAATGCAGTGTCAGTAATCATCAATGTTTCACAAGTTTGTGAGAAAACTCATTGCGAAACTTTCGCGGAGAACCGAAAAAAAAATGACTATTTGTCCGCTAAGCTTAAAACGCGACAGCGGTGCCTGCGCGATGCCGCAATTCGCTAATTACAGCTTCCGCGTCCGCGTACACAACTAATTGGACTTGTTCCATTTTGCCCTTTCGTTTGTTCCATTTTATCCAATGAAACGAGTTTGGATAAAAATTTACGTGCACGATAATGACTCTTGTAAATAATGATTCGATTATGTTGCGTCGAGTGGAACTGGAAATGTGTGCGTCGATATGTGAACGTAGCAGCGGAATTTATATTAAGATTTTTCTTGAAGGGGATTCCGTCATTTGGTAACAAGTAATGCCGACACAGGGTTATTTTTCATTGAGCAATTCCTTGGAGCATATTCCAAACGTAATATTTCACCAAATTATCGTATACTAACTGACTTCCAAACAGAACTTCATACATATTCTCGCTTTGAGCAAAATTGACGAAATGATTTGTATAACTACATAATAAATTGATATGCCGAAGAAATATTTAGCATCCAGATATTTTCATGATTTGAATGCAATCATTTAATTGTTTTTGGAATCATGAGCGAAATATATACATCGCTTTAATATATTCAGTTAACGACAAAATGGTCTAAACCAAGGCACTGTCAGGGGGCTGTCACATCCACTCTGTAGTGAGTGTAAGAGCCCAGGGGGCCAATTCTCGGGTTCGATCGAGATGATCTCAATTCGAGATTCCATACAAGTGACTCTACCATTCTATACAATGTCACGATAGACATGCATCTCGATCGGACCGAGAATTGGCACCCTGTGATGACAAGATGAAAGTTTTTTTTCTGTTACAATGTAAAATAAATACTTTTTATGCATGTTTCAACTTTATATGTAGTATTTAAATTATACTTGACATTTTTCCTTTTAGTTATATAATTAGAGCCCATTTGCAAGTTTGTTATAAAGCGCAATTTAACTTCGCTATCGTGCTTCGTGTAGTTCAGATATAATGAGAGACCTTAATTGATGTCAGAATGTAAATGAACTTCATACCTTTTGTCCATAATATTTTAATGAATTGCGATTGTGTCCAATTTTATATCCCTTATCTGCAAAGTGAAAAATAATTCATTATAAGTAATTTGAAGTATCATTTTAAATCACAGTTACTACGTTGCATTGGTACTTTAGTCCCCTCTCATCAATTTGTAGGATCCTGTGTCGTGCCAAACAGTGGGACGTAGATATATTATAATGATAATGACGAGACATCCGTATAAATGACGCTCCAGGACCTTAGTTTATTTCTTAAATTAATTAATTTAACACCGTATTAGAGTTGATAACTAAGTCACTGTAAACTACAAACTAGATTTATAAATTTTAATATTTAACAGAAGAATTACATGCATCCATCGCCTTCCAGAACCTTACTTGAGAATTCACGACACGCAGTTCCCCAATTACTTCCAAATACGTCCACATTCTCAGCTGGGCAGCGTTCGGGAAGCTACGGCACATCTTTTCGTCCAATATTCCGCAGTGTCTCAAGACGAAAGTCTTTGACCAGTGTGTGTTGCCAGTGATGACATATGGCAATGAAACATGGTCGCTTACTATGGGCCTCATAAGAAGCCTCAAAGTCACCCAAAGAGCAATGGAGAGAGCTATGTTAGGAGTTTCTCTGCGTGATCGCATCAGGAATGAGGCCGTCCGCAGCAGAACCAAAGTGACCGATATAGCCCTCCGAATCGCTAAACTTAAGTGGCAGTGGGAGGGCACATAGCACGTAGAACCGATGGCCGTTGGGGCGGAAAGGTTCTCGAGTGGCGACCACGTACCGGAAGGCGTAGCGAGGGCAGGCCTCCCACACGGTGGGCCGATGACCTGGTAAAGGTCGCGGGTGTCCGCTGGATGCGGGTGGCGCAGGACGGGTCATTGTGGAAGTCTTTGGGGGAGGCCTATGTCCAGTCGTGGACGTCTTTCGGCTGACATGATGATGATGATGATGACGTCCACATTTGGTGTTGATGCAATAAGCCGATCAAGGCAGTATAGGGTTTGAACAAGAGGAGAGTTTTTGCGCGATATGGTGGCCAGCAGAATAGAGGGATGATTTTAATTGTTGATTTTCCGTTATTACGAAAGATAATTAATAAACGTAAATTATGTTACGTAAATAGATATGTCGTTTTATGTTAAGCTGGAAAAGGTTTTATATTAATAATACGATTATCTTTGACTCCATGACTTATTATAACAATAGAAAACAAATACTGTCTACCCTAATAGGGATATAAAAGCATTTTTCCGCCTGGCTTAAAAATTAAACTTTCCGAACAGGAAAGATGAAAATTTATTATTTTAATCATTATTGATTATGGAGGATTTTGAGTACTCGGAACTGTGCATGTGAGTATCCTAGAGGTGCATGCGGGCATAAGCTACGACTTCACCAATTTTTCCGTCAACAAACGCTCATAAACAATTCCGATACTTACATCGGTACAGTAATGAGCCGCTACAGCCTGCGGCTCGGCCGTAAAAGCCAAGAACTTAATTAACGTCCCGGAGGCTTTACTTCACATTCATTCGGGTGTGAATTTGGCCTCGGCAATAAAAATAAACAATAAAAGGCGTTCACGTGGATCCCCGCTAGTCACGCTTGGGCGCATGTACAGGTCAATCTGACATTTAAAATTGGCATTGAAATTTTATATTTAATATTATATTTTTTAATGTGAAAAGGCAGGATGAAGAACACCTAGCATCGAAGCAAGCAAGAGATGCGGAAGAGATCAACGCAAGCTGCTGCGATGCGATGCGAGTACGAGCCGGGCCACACTGCTCCGTTGCGTCGCGTCATCACAACAGACTTATGCAATACAATACTATATGACATTTCATAAAAAAATATACGTAAAACGTCGTAGCGACGTCGCAGCGATGGCACTGTGACGACGCCAATGCAACGCAACGCAACGCAACAATGCAACGCAGCAGTGTGGTGTAAAAGCTGCTGTTGCCTTACACTACTGCTTAGCTGCTAATGTAGACTTACTATCACTACGTATAGACTGGCCAGCTAAAGTGCCGACACCTTGTGCCGACCCCTTACACAGAGAAATTATTAAAAACCTGTACACCAAAATTGTATGTACACTACGCGAGGGTGCTACTCGTAGTAGGAAGTGTGCCTCGCAAAAAAAAGCCAAGGGGTGTAAGGGGTTGGAACGAGCACGTCAAAGCGGCGCATGCGCGGGCTAGGAGTACCTTTCTAACTTGGGTTTCACATGGTCAGCCTGACAGCGGGCCATTTTTTGAAAATATGCGAACTATGCGTAAAATATTTAAATCTAAATTAAAATGGTGTATTACACACCAAGATCAATTGGAGAGTGATAAACTTGCCTCACACCATTCTGAAAAGCAGTTCTCAACATTTTGGAAAAGTACTAAAAGGCTGAATAAAAATACAAGTTTACCCATTAGTGTTAATGGAATAGTCAATCCCGCTGAAATTGTAAATCTTTTCAAAGAGCATTTTAGAGTAACATCGCCTCTTGGGCCGACGCGGCGGGTGCGCGATGTGGGGACCGCGAGGCCGGGTGAACGTCTCGTATTCACTTGCAAAGAAGTAAAAGATGCAATTAGGAATATGAGAAGAGGGACTTCCCCTGGTCACGACGGGCTCAGCATCGAGCACCTGCAGCATGCGGGCCCTCACCTTCCACGTGTACTTACATTACTTTTTAACTTGTGTTTAGGTCATTCGTACTTACCCCAGGATTTAATGCAAACACTGGTTGTACCAATTGTGAATAATAGGACAGGGGATATAGCGGACAGGGATAACTACAGGCCTATTTCACTTGCTACCGTGATAGCCAAAGTGTTTGACAGTGTGCTTGACAGGCACCTCGGTGTGCAAAGAAAGTTACATGATGCCCAGTTTGGCTTTCGTGCGGGGCTGTCCACTGAAAGTGCTATATTAGCTCTAAAACACACTGTCAAATACTACCTGGACCGTAAGACACCCGTGTACGCTTGTTTCCTGGACCTCTCTAAGGCCTTCGACCTTGTCTCATATGACGTGTTGTGGGAGAAGCTAGAGAGGGTGGGCGTCCCTGATGAACTTATCAGCATATTGTCATACTGGTATCAACATCATACTAATAATGTTAAATGGGCAAACACACTATCAGACCAGTATAGACTTGAATGTGGGGTGAAGCAGGGAGGCCTAACCTCACCGAGGCTCTTTAATATTTATGTGAACCAGTTGATCGTGGAGCTCAGCAGCACCTATGTCGGATGTCATGTCGACGGTATCTGTTTTAACAATATAAGTTACGTGGATGACATGGTGCTGTTGGACCCCACGATCGGTGGTTTGCGCAAATTAGTAGGGATTTGTGAGGCCTACGCAGAAAAGCATGGTTTGAAATACAACTCACTAAAGAGTGAGCTCCTGGTATTTAAAGGCAAAAATAAGCCTCCAACGTCTGTTCCTCCAGTTTACCTCAATGGTTCACCATTGCAGAGAGTCACGCAATTTAAATACCTTGGGCACATTGTTGATGAGAATTTGAAAGATGATTCCGATATAGAAAGGGAACGCAGGGCATTGGCTGTAAGAGGTAACATGGTGGTTCGTAGATTTGCCGGCTGCACACTTAACGTCAAGATCACACTTTTCAAGGCATTTTGCCAATCATTTTACACCAGCAGTCTATGGACCAGTTATACCCAAAAAGCGTATAATGCCCTGCGAATGTTGTATAATAACCTGTTTCGGGCGATGGTGGGGCTTCCTCGACACTGCAGTGCGTCAAGCATGTTTGCAGATGCGCACACAGACGATTTTTATGCGCTTTTGCGTAATAAAATCGCCTCTTTATTACGGCGAGTGAGGGGAAGCCCCAACAGTCTCCTGCAGGTCGTGGCGGGAAGGCCAGATAGCGCCGTGATCGGCAGGTTCAGCGATTTGCATGCCCCTAATACGCGAGCGAATCGCTGAATCAGATGAGAATGTATTGTCTGATTTGTTACAACTAGATTACTTTTACTAACATAGACTAAGGCCCTTTGCTTACTAACAAACTATGGACCATCAAGTTGTTTGATAATAAACGCATTTTATTTTTTATTTTATTTATTTATTTATAAAACATTTTTCTTGACGTTTCCATCAGACCGCCATCATTTATTTTTATCAATGAATATGAACGTGCGTTATAATCGTAATTTCTGAACTTGGATTCAGAAATAGTCATAGAGTGATTTAATAAAGAAACCAATATTTATTGCGGAATTCCGGACACATGGATTTTTGGTAAGTATTGCAAGGACTTAAATTTATTTATTCAAAATATACATTTATACGTTTACAGTAAACCAAAGCGCTTGCAATTTTAAGGCTTGTTAAAATATATTTTTAAGAAAGTTAATTCATAGTTTTGTGTGTGTGATTGATAACTAAATAAATGTCAAATTACAGTTTTCTAGTAGTAACGGTTACTAAGATAAGCCACGGACAGACGGACGGACATGGCAAAACTATTTGCTTAAACTGATGTCTACCGTTGTTTACTAAGAAACCCTAAAACAGAGTGATTAAAAAAACAGCTGGGTATAATGATAAATTATCACAGGCGAGACGTAGTTAATAGTAAGCTTTAATCGTATTATGGAATTCATTTATACATTTTAATTCTTTGAAATAATTTGAAGATGTTTTCATAAATATACGTAAACTTACTGGTGAAAAGCGATTTCTCTGCTGTTATTAGGTATCTTTTAGGTAGTGGTGCAGTAACGAATTGTACCTCTAAAAAAGTTGTAAAGTACTGGTGCAGTAATTTTATATCTCCTTTATTCACCTGACGTATATTATGTTTACTAAACACCCCTGGCCTTGCACCCAAACCCTTAAAAACTGCATAGTCATCTCTTTTAAATTGAAGACGTAGATTATTTTGGTCCTGTATTTTTTGTATTGCATTCTTCATGACTTACGGTTTTTAGAGTGCGTACCCGAAGGGTCCAAACGAAGCCCTTTTTCTGTCACTAGCTAGCGTTTCTGTCTGTCGTCTGTCACACGGGTTGTACAGCCAAACGGTTGGAGCTATAGCTCTCAAATTTACATATAGTATAAATATCTTGTTGACCCAAAGCCATACAAATCGGCAAAAAATATATTTATATAAAGGGGGCGCGATATTTGTTTTTAGGGAATCGTATCCAGCCAGGTGCCGTTGTTTAGAACTCCTTATGTAGATAAGTATTATTTTTTTAAATAGTAATATAATAATACAAAGGAAAGTCAGCTATTTTTTTCATTTGTTCCGAATAATTTTTGCTTCTCATTGACCTATAAACCTGAAAGTTGGTGATAATATTTACTGGGTATTATGTTTTTTTTTTACCAACAACTAGAAATATATTGATAAACCACATTTGTTTTTATTTGTTCTAATCGACTCGCACTTGGCCGGTTTTTATACTTTGCAAGGTGCAAGTGAGACAAGAGCTGCTGAGTCGCAGATGACTCGATTCGCACTGCGTCAATTGCGCTGATTTAGTTAGAAAATTACGACCTGTTTAGCCTAGTTGGTAGTGACTCTGCCTGCGAAGCTAGAGGTCCCGGGTTCGAATCCCGGCCAGGGCATTTATTTGTGCATTTTTCACGGATATTTGTTTTTAGGTCTTGGATGTTTTCTGTGTATTTAAGTATGTAAGTATATTATATAAGTATATTAAGTATATTATATATTAAGTATATTAAGTATGTATGTCGTCGTCTAGTACCCATAGTACAAGCTTTGCTTAGTTTGGGACTAGGTCGATTTGTGTAAGATTGTCCCCCAATATTAAAGCGCAGGTAGGGCAAGCCATTCTCCATACAAAGGTTGTGCAAGTTTTTTGCGTTAGTTTTGGCACTGCAGCATTTAATTTAATTTTTTGTTGGTACATATTGGATATTTATACGCAGAACTTGATGTTGAAATTTTGCATTATTTAAAAAAAAAATTAAAAAAAAAAAACATCAAGACATAGCTAACAAAAAAATAAGCATAAAATAAAAAATAGTAACTGGAGTGCAAACACAAACGAAGAAAAACTTGCACTAAGTTTGTATGGAAAGAGCTTGCCCACCCCTTCGCCTTAAAACAATAAATAAATAAGGAGGGTAGATTTCTATTCACGCGAAAGGCGTTTGGGAACATTGTGAGCTTCCGTTCTCATATGCCAACTTGTCGCGTGTGGATACAAGCCCCGGAACACATTGCTGCAAATTGGAATGCAAAATGTAATAGTTTTATTGACCCTTCGTACGAGTACATAGTATAAGTACACTAGAAAATAACACGTATTTGTGTTTTTAACAGGTCGAACTAACCGTTTTCAGTGCTCGAATTATAAGCAACGGATAGATTTTTAACGATGCTTTACTTTTCACTTTGTTTAATTTTCAGAATGTAGAATTACAATTGTTGCCTAAACGCCGCTAAAGTTCGTAAACGGTTTCGGTAATAAAGGAACTCAGATCTAACTGGAAAAATGTTATTTCAAAGCTCCTTATATCACAGCTCTTGTAACGCATAACGTTCATGAATTGATCAATGATTTACTCTCAACTCGGACACGAAATCCTTCACTAGTTCCTTCTTACAGCCTACGTGTTCATTCTGTAGTGTCAATGTAGGTGTCAATATACACCTCTGTTTACGCCCGACGGGTGTCGAAAACGTCGAAGATTTTAACCACTTAAAATCGAAGGACCTGCGTATCTTCATTAGGTAGATAGTTGAATCGTGAGTTTTGCCACTATTCAAAACCCCTTATCGCGGCTAGTGATTTGAAAAACAGATATTATTACCATTATTATCTACGCACACACAAAATCGGAACACGGGATAAAAAGAAGGAGATTCGCATGATAATCGAAAAGTAAGTACCTTTAATTTAATTTTCCTGCTGCACGGCTGTACGTATAGAACAGGGATCGACTTCCTCGGAGTACCCTGGCCAGGGTCTTGACTCGCGGTTTTTTCCAGGTAGGTAATGGCGGCGGCACAATTCACGTGAAAAACCAAAAGGTGTCCAAAATACACTGTTATAGGATAACGCACTTCACAAAAATATAATAAATGTCAAGTTCAACAGCAATTAACACAGTTTATGATTTTTATTGTTCTTATTTTTCACAATATATGCGGAGAGTGCGCGAACGCTGGCGCAAGTCTCGACGCGGCTCAGCGGAAGTCCTTTTTGCGCATGTCCGATCACTTGTCGCGCACCTTTTTAGTTCCGGTAACTTCAATCTTTAATGAAGCGCGCTGTAGTCGCACTCTTCTGACACATGCCGCGCGTCATGCGAAGGAAAGGATAGGAGCAAAGGTGTAAGGTGTGCGTAGATAGTAAAAATACTATTTATTTAGATATAATGTGGGACGCTAGATGTCGTTAAAATATGATCATAAAATCACGCGCAAACATTTCCCCCCAGCTTGAAGGGAACTTTCAAAGAAAGAAGAGAAATTTCTTTAATAAAAATAAAACTAACGATAAGTTTAACTAATACTTAGGTTGACAAATTTAACTTTAAGAATTATTTGGTAAAGGGCAAAGCCGGACGACGGGGCGCAGGTAAGACCCAGATGAGGTTTTGACCCTGGCAACTCTCACGACTCCATCCCTAGCAGGGAAAATCTCCTCGACTATACCTAAAGGCCAATGAAGGGAAGGTACGTTTTCAGTTCGGATTATAACAACCGTTCCTACTGCTATAGGAACTGCAGGAGTATTCCACTTCATCCGTGTCTGCAACGTATTTAGATACTCGCGATGCCAACGTTTCCAAAATGACTGTACAAGTTTATCTAAAAGCGTATGTCTCGATAAAAGACTAAGTCTATCTTCTTCAACCTCATGAGCAGGTAAATATTTAAGAGGTGTCAAGGTTAAGAAGTGCGCAGGCGTTAAAGCTAATGGTTCTCCAGGATCAGATGACAACGTCCTACATAGTGGTCTAGAGTTCAACACTGCTTCCACTTGAGTTAGGACCGTATTCATCTCTTCTATAGACAAAACTTGGTCTCCTATAACGCGAAAGAGATGTGTCTTCAGGCTCTTTACATTTGCCTCCCAGTTACCACCAAAGTGGGGAGCTGCCGGTGGGTTCAAGTGCCAGTCTATGCGATTTTCTGCGAGAATGTGGGCAAAATCGGTGTTAAAATGTTTGGAAATCAAAAACGCATACAATTCGTTAAGATGCCTTCTCGCCCCAATAAAGTTGGTCCCGTTATCAGAATACAGACGAGATATAGGACCGCGTCTAGCCAGAAATCTTTTAAGCGCCGATAGAAAACAGCTTGTACTGAGATCTGATGCCATTTCAATATGAACAGCGCGGGTAGTCATACAAACAAAAATGCACACATATGCCTTTTGAGGACGGATACCCCTACCTCGCTTTGCTGTTACCTTGAGGGGTCCAGCGAAGTCTACACCAGTGTGTATAAAAGCCTTGGCGGATCGCACAACGCGGCACGCCTTATGGTCTGACATTTCTGGGCAATTTGACTTAGGACGCAAACGGAAACAACGAATGCACAAAAATATCCTACTGCGAACAATATTTCTAGCAGAGAATATCCAGTACCATTGACGCAGCAAAGAAAGCAGCTCATCCGAGCCGGCGTGGCAGTTTACCTTATGAAAGTAATCTACAATCAGATTAACTACATGGTCTTTCCGCGGTAGTATAATAGGGTGTTTTTGTTGGTAGTTTAAATCAGAGGCTTCAAGTCTACCTCCTACTCGAATAATGCCATTATGGAGGAACGGTTTTAAACGCTGAAAGGCTAGTGAACACAACTTGCCTGCGTGTAAGTTTGCAAATTCTTTTTCAAAATGATGATGTTGCAACTCACGGATGATCATTGATTCTGCGAAATCTAGATCCGAGGCGGAAATGTATCGTCGTCGCGGAAGCATTTTGCCAAATCGACATATATAGACAATACAGCGCAATAATTTTGACCAGGATGACATGCGTTCAGCTATTGTAAGTAGGAGCGGTAATTCAACTAATGTGGTTGATATCAATGTCTGTGTTTTCTCTTCAGGCGGCTTAGACACTGTTGTTGGATCGAACACCTTCACGGGCCAATCCGTTGGGTGCCGCTGCATCCACGGAGGTCCCTGGAACCAAAGTGGATGTTCCAATATCTGAGATGGCGTCAAGCCGCGCGAAAGACAGTCGGCTGGGTTTTCAGCTCCGGCTATGTGATAAAAACAGTCTGCGGACAGCGCAGATTGTATTTTGGACACGCGATTGGCTACAAATGTTGCCCAGCGGTGGGGTGATGAGTGTGTCCAACACAGAGCTACGGTGGAATCCGAAAATGCGAAGATTTTATGAATGTTTACACGATCGCTCCAGGTGTTTATCACGACGCGTATTAACTTAGCTAAAATCAACATCGCACATAACTCTAGGCGGGCTAGAGTAACAGTTTTGGTTGGCGAAACGCGTGATTTTGAACACAACAAGTGTGTATTAACGACACCATTATTATTCACGTGGATGTATATTACTGCTCCATAACCACGCTCACTCGCGTCCGCAAATCCCGTAATAATTACGACACTATTATCGACGACACTAACATGACGCGGTATTTCCAATCTATTCAAAATGTGAAGTTCATTGCGGAAAACTTCCCAAAGTTTGGTGATATTGTCAGGCGGTTTATCATCCCAATCACATTTTACAAGCCATAGCTCCCTTATCAATAACTTTGCGAATAAAATCACCGGTCCTATAAAACCCATTACATCCCACAGCCGCGCCACACATGATAGTATGGAGCGCTTGGTACATACTTCCATGGGTTGCGAAGTGTCGAGTGAGAAGGTATCCGCTGTGGGTGACCAGGTAAGCCCTAGAACCTTTTGATTCTCACCTTTATCGAATTCTACTATCGACGACAAACGATGTGAGGGTGGAATCGTATTTAGTACGTTCTCAGAATTACTATTCCATTTCACAAGATCAAATTGACCTTTTTTCAAGAGCGCGATAACTTCTATACCTGTTTCTACAGCTTCAGCTTCCGAACCTACACTGTATACAAAGTCATCCATATATAAAGCGTTTTCTAAAGCTAATTTTGCACGCGGGTATACGCGGCCTTCATCGTCGATTAACTGACGGATGGTGCGCAATGCGTGAAATGGACTAGATTTCAAGCCAAAACAGACGCGTTTAAATTCAAAAACAGTTAATGGATCAGCAGGATCGAATCTGTATAAAATTCGTTGGAACCTGCGGTCTTCTTCCCTTATTCCAATACACAGAAACATCTCACGTATATCAGCGCAAAGAGCGATTTCGAACAATCGGAAATTCAAAATAATTTTGAATAAGTCTCCTTGTAGATTTTCTCCACTATGGAGGATATCATTAAGTGACGTAGACGTGCTAGTTTTTGCACTAGCGTCCAGGACTACACGTAACTTCGTGGTAGACTTATCCTCACGAAGTACCCCCAGATGAGGTATAATATACGATGGCTGCGCTGCAGTCTCATCGGTTTCAGGAAGCGCAGGTGTAATGTAGTCTTTAGCCAGATACTCCCTAATGACTTTATCGTAGGCCTGTTTAAATTCAGGCGCTGCCTTCATTTTCCGTTCGAGACAGAGAAATCGTTTCTTAGCGGTTGAATATGAATCGCCTAACAATGAGGGATCTTCTTTAAATGGTAACGTTACTACGTAACGTCCGTCCAACGGGTCGCGACTAGTAGTGTCATTATAAAGTACCTCACAAGCACGGTCGTCCGGGCTTTGTATGTGTGGTACTTCTACTTCTTCTAATTCCCAGAACCTTTGCACCAAATTTTCTACCGAGGGAGGTGCAACACAACAACAAGAGACAAGCGAGAAATTGCTTACACTGGCGGGAGCGTTCCCTATAATAACATACCCAAGTATGGTGTTTATAGCACAGGCTGACCCATAATTACCTTGGACCCTATTGCCAAGCAATAAATGCGGAAACAACGAAGCGCCTATTAACATATCAATGTCTCCTGTAACGGCATATGTGTCATCGGCAAGTCGAAGTGAGTCAAAATATGTTAGCATCGACCTATCTACTTCTACGTTAGGCAAACGATCAGTGATTTTGTCGACTACTAGAGTGTCGAGCTCGTAGCCGATGCTTCGATTGAATCGAGAAAAGAATTTGACATTCACTAGTGAATTAATCACCCTACTTGACCCGCCGATTCCCTTAACTGTAATATTCTTTTGGTAGGTATTCAAACCCAACCGATCACAGCATTCGCGGGTAATAAAATTAGATTGCGATGCACTATCCAATAAACACCTAACTAAACGCTCCTGGCCATTTGAGTCGTAAACTATCACGCGCGCTGTGGCTAACAACACGGTAGTTGGTAGGTTGCTAGGCGCCACATTACTACAATTATTAACTGAAAACTGCATTTGAGCGGTAGCTCTATCTGTTTCATTAAGACCGAGACCTGGTGGCGGCGCGTGATTCGACAACGCGGGGTGAGGAGACATACCTGCGCGCACGCTAGCAGATGTTGGCGGCTGCGGCGGGGGTGCGCACCAACTAAAAGGGGTTGTATCGAACGGAGCCGAAACCCCCTGTTGCTGCGCGGAAGAGGTATTCGATTGCGAGCTCGGCAAATTTTGCGCGGGATTGATGAAAGTGGGAGCGAAACAAGATGTCTCAAATTCATTCGACCGATTAGCGTGCGACCATTGACTATTAAATGGTTCACCAGTCAACGCGGGGACAGATACACTGTTATCGAAATGTAACATCGAGTGATGTTTGTTGTGGCATTTGCGGCACGAGCTTGTAGAATTACAATTATTCATTCTATGTTTGTAACTTAGACAGTTCAGGCAATAGTTGAATGTTTTGACAAAATTGTATCTCTCATGCGGCGTCAGTTTTTGAAAGCCTGCACACTTATATAGTTGTTCATGAGGTGCAGGTGCGTTGCACAGCGAGCAAGGCTCTGATCTACTATTATTATTAACGGCCGGCGCGGGCGCGAGCGGTCTCGATGTAGAAGGCCCATCTTCATTCGTAACATTTAAATATGAATATGTCTTCTTTGTACCTTTGAGAGAGTCAACGTGTTTAGGAACTTGAGAGTTTTTTGTACTAATTGAGGTTCTTTGCAATATTCTTACTTGACCGCGTAAGAAAGTAATCAAGTTGTCAAAGGTAGGTATGTCAGTACCTCGGCTATCCATTTCAAATGTGCGAATCATATCTGCGTCTAGTTTTTTCGATGCAATGTGAAGCAAAATAAAATCACATAAATCTGGTAATTTTAATCCTTTTAGTGCCGCGACTGACGACGACAGTTGGTCGACAAAATTGTCCAAATTTTCCGAAGTGACCGTACTCAACGGTTTCAAGTTTAGAAGTTGATCCAAATATGTGGTACTTTGCATTCGTTTGTCGTCATATTTACTAACCAAATTATTGAAAATTATAGAATAATTTTCTGCGCAAGGTGTCAAACCAGCGCACACCGATTGCGCTTTGCCAGTTAATTTACCTATTAGGTAGTACAGTTTTTCAGTGTCGCTGAGGCTACTATTTTCATGAACTGTTGTTTTGAAACTAGCATAAAATAATGGCCAGCTCCGTGGGTCACCGTTGAATTCTGGGATTTGTATTGGCGGAAGTTTGGGACACACTGGTTTAACGTCTAACGCGTGCATAAAGGGACCAAGGTCCGGTTTCACGTCGCACGGGGCGATTAGCTTAGAATGCTGCCTTTTTATTCGACAGTACATATCTTCAAATTCTGTCCAAGAACTGTAATCGGGTTGCGCATCAGGGTTCATTGTCATCTGCAATTCGTTCATTCGCTCGAGAGTTTGTAGGTAAGTATCTCTAATTGAGTCCAATGTTTGGACACTAGAGAGAAAGTCTTCTGTGTTTATTTCGGTATCTAATTGTTTCGACAAAGCTAAAATTGACTGTGCTCGCGCAAAATACACAGCACGTCTCGATTCTAGGTTCCGTAATTTTTGTTCAGCCATTTTTAATTGAGCACGAGTTATAATTACGGACGAAATGATTGCGACTTTAAATTAACTTCGTACTACTACTAATACACATTAGCGCAAGTAGGTACAAGTACATCACTAAAATAACACGACACGACACGAATGAAATGCGAAAATCCAACGAGATAAATATACCTATAGTTATAGGTAGTTAGAATACGCGAACGCTTAAACCTATATACGATAATTAATACGACAAAGCGACGTTATGCCAAAACGAGTCAAACAAACTATGTTACCCTTAAAGGATTGCAATTTTTAACGACATAGGATACCTAGATATAGTTAGATAGGTATTATGGTAAGCGCGGCCTAAAGTAGGTACCTAACACGAAGCGTTTCGACGAAATATAAGTGACGTGATGCGGGCGCGAAATTGTACTTAATAGAGAAATAAAACAGAGCGAAATACAATACCTACCGGTCTCAATCTTAGTAACGGGCAGGTAAGCGCGGGAATTACTATTACCTAAATTTAATAGCGAAATAAACAGAGCGAAATAGAATACCTACCGGTCTCATTAACTGGCAGGTAAGCGCGGCAATTACTATTACTTAAATTAAATCTCTTAAAATTACGTTAGCGTGGTTCATAATCCAGTTCGAACTGGACCAAAAATGTTTACGCCCGACGGGTGTCGAAAACGTCGAAGATTTTAACCACTTAAAATCGAAGGACCTGCGTATCTTCATTAGGTAGATAGTTGAATCGTGAGTTTTGCCACTATTCAAAACCCCTTATCGCGGCTAGTGATTTGAAAAACAGATATTATTACCATTATTATCTACGCACACACAAAATCGGAACACGGGATAAAAAGAAGGAGATTCGCATGATAATCGAAAAGTAAGTACCTTTAATTTAATTTTCCTGCTGCACGGCTGTACGTATAGAACAGGGATCGACTTCCTCGGAGTACCCTGGCCAGCGTCTTGACTCGCGGTTTTTTCCAGGTAGGTAATGGCGGCGGCACAATTCACGTGAAAAACCAAAAGGTGTCCAAAATACACTGTTATAGGATAACGCACTTCACAAAAATATAATAAATGTCAAGTTCAACAGCAATTAACACAGTTTATGATTTTTATTGTTCTTATTTTTCACAATATATGCGGAGAGTGCGCGAACGCTGGCGCAAGTCTCGACGCGGCTCAGCGGAAGTCCTTTTTGCGCATGTCCGATCACTTGTCGCGCACCTTTTTAGTTCCGGTAACTTCAATCTTTAATGAAGCGCGCTGTAGTCGCACTCTTCTGACACATGCCGCGCGTCATGCGAAGGAAAGGATAGGAGCAAAGGTGTAAGGTGTGCGTAGATAGTAAAAATACTATTTATTTAGATATAATGTGGGACGCTAGATGTCGTTAAAATATGATCATAAAATCACGCGCAAACAACCTCCCTAATTGTTTTCTTTTCAATTTTTTTTAAATTAAACGGAATATAATGTTTAAACAACATTTTAACTGTCTTTGGAGAATTAAACCAATAAACAGTCTCGATGTATAACTAAAGACTAGAAAATAATAATTCAATATACGGGTGATTGGGAGGAACCAGCGTAATCTGCGCAATCCTAAGATCCTAATAATAATAATCGTATAGCATTTATTTACGAAGCGTGAGATATTCGAGAAGACAAGTACGGTTGCCAGTTTTGTTGCACTTTTAGCACCACCCAGGGCTCACATGTATAGTAACAGTGGGTACCTACTCCCTACAGACATGGTGCAACTTCGACCCTCTTGTCAAGTGAGTGGGCAACTTGACTGTTGGAAGTTCTCAAGCCGCCCGAAGGCCTCTAACTTGGCTTAACGACTGCTGTCATAGACAGCAGCCAGGATCAACGGCTTAGCAAAGCACGGAAGTGCTCAGTTAGTAACCACTCAAAGCGGTCACCCATCCAAGAACTGACCCGAACCCACATTGCTTAACCTCGCATACCGCACGCGGTACGCAGGCCCCGCTTGGTCACGAACGCTCAAGACCCTAATAAGTAATACTGATATGATAGATTCATATCAGTATTACTCGTAGCGCAGTAGCGTAGGTCCAAATGCGATTTTTAACTTTTCATACTTCATAAATAAATTAGAACAAGTCGGTAACGTTTGTTATTGTTATTTCATTTTATTAGAAGATAGAAGTCAATGTCATAAAGATATTTCCTTGGCAGACATAAATAATTTCAAAACGGAATTCACGTAAAAGTGCAATCGGGACTCTTTACTCATTTAGGCTTTCCGCGCGTTATTATCGTGGTTCGCGGTTAAGAAGTAAATATAACCACAAAGTGACTTTAAGGTTTTAAACTCAATGGAAATGAAAGGTGGCAGCATTGACTACTTCTGAACCGCCGATCAGTATAGGTGGTAGTAATGAAATTTAAGAGAAAATATCCTAACAATTGACATATAAACAATGATAGTGATTATTGTCAGATATCTCATAGTGATAAACATCAGTCAGATAATTGCAACAATGCAATCATAAAATTGTTCACAATGAAATTTTATAAATTATAAAATTAACGAAAAATCGAAAACGAAATTATTATTTTATGCACATTTTATTTTCTAAACGTGGTTAGTAATACGCTGTAATAATTGGGTTCCTCCAGAACACCCTGCGTTGCTGAGCGATCTTTTAAGTTTTTCTTCATCCACTTTCATTGTATAAATTAAACATAGGTACCTATTAAGTTAATTCAATAACTATGTACGTGCTTAATAAAAACGTACAGATGCCAAAAATGTCTGCACTAAAACATTACCTTTCACAAGTTTATTTATGAAAAATCTACTCGTACGTCACAAATAATTCCAGTAAAACTATATTTTACTGTACAAAACTATAGCTTTCACTTATTGTATTATTATTTTGTTTATAAGCTCTCTTACCAACTTTCACATTAAGCCGACATTAAACCTTCGACGGTAATGAATTTTACACATTAACTCGTATGCAATTTTAATCTCAGTCGATGTACCTAAGCATGGATTGTGTCGTGAGTGGATGTTATGGGATGCATTACAGTAGAAAATTCAATGATGAATTAACGAACTACATTTAATTACGTTTTATTTCACTAAAATATAATACGATGCATTAAAATACATAGATATGTTTACAAATATGGGAGTAAAGGATTTTGTTTGGGTGTTTCGATTTGGAAATCATATAATGACAAGGTGGATTAAAATCTTATATATGTACCTAAAATTTTCCCTTCCCTTAAAAATCTAGCAAACTGACATAAACATTCAGGAAAATGCGTGTTGCACACCGTTTGTAAGGGGACCATAACATAAAACATTGTTTCTTACAATTGTGTATTTAAAATAAATGTGATATAAATGTGAAAGTAACTATATCTGTCCGTTTCCTCTTCACGCTTAAACGGTTGAATCAAATTGAGTGAGTGTTAATGATTTTAATTCCGGAAATCACGTCTTAAAGGGGTGAAATGTGATGCAAAAGTATGTACATAACACGATATAAACTAAAAAAAATTCGCGAGTGCATTCAGGGGCAAAAGATAATTTGAAATATTTTAAAAATTAGGCAATTCTTTCCTGATACTTTCAACAAATTAACAACGCAAACTAAAAACAATTGAGAGGAATAATATTTTTATTACAAATAATAACAATATATGACAAATAAAAGTAATAATAAATCACGTCTCTGCAATGCACAGTCTGGTGAAGTTTAGTTAGGTAGTGATTGGAATGGCTGCTCCGTCGTCAAACCCCAACAGTTTCGCTGCAGGTTTGAATTTGTGGCGTGTGCCTCGTATGCACATACTGGTGGCTCGAATTATGGCAGTGCATATCCTTGTTCTAAGCCAACCCAGTATCGTACTCAGTGATTTATTCCAACGGTCTGAGAGGGCTTCGCCAATGTGTTTGACAAAGGAGGTCATCTGTGGTGCGAATACGCCATCGACGGAGGTCACGAGAGGGGTGAAGGTAGCATGTTTCGCTTCGCAAGCAGCGGGTTTTCAGCCTCAGCAGATTTTAGGACAGAAGTGACGTGGCGTGCAATGTAAGAGGGAGCGTCAGTGTCTACAACACGGATATCGAAAAGAGCATTCCATACGCTACGGCAAGATAAGTCACCGCGTAATCCAAGGTCACCTTCTGTGATTATGGGTTCTATTGTGACGTTGCTCCATGCTTGGTGACATAATTCAGCAAATAGATCACGAATTTCGTTGTGCCGTCTTGAAATTAGCCACCCAGTCTTGCAACAGAGAGCATGGTCGATATTAAATTGACTATTGCCACATCCATCACATGAGGGTGGCATTGAGTTTGGGGTTCTATGATAGCGTATTGCCAGGGCGTCTCTGAATTCATGAGGAGACAAGTCCAGGTTATCTTTCTTCGTTGGTATAGCGGAAAGCCAGGTGGAAGACTTTGTTTTCATTTTCAATGCGATTGATCTTTCTATAGCTCTTCTTTTGTTAGGGGGTAGGTTCGCTAATATAGTGTCTAAGAGTTCGTTATCACGATCCTCTTTCGTCATTCGGCTTTCTTTACGTGCGTCAATCAGGGATTTATTGTGTTGTGCTAGGTCAACATGTTGTGTTCCGATCAAAGCTGATGAGAGGATTGAACAGCCTTTTTTGGAGGTTTTGTAACTCAAATTATTTTCGGTGAACGGATTAGATATTGCCAAGCCACCTTTATGCACAGGTAGGGAAAACAGAGCGGCTTCATCGGCAGTGATGTCGCTACCCATCAGAGTTGGCATAAAATTTGTACGTAGTGCAAGTGTCAGTGGTTCAAAAAGTTCGTTAGAGTCGGCGATTACACGTTGTAGGAATGACTATTTGAATCGGGCAGCTTTAGTAAGTGCTGTGTAAGCTGCTTGGGGTGAGTCCTTACAGATATGTGTTAATTTCTCGATTATTGAAATAAATTGCTTCACTTTGTTTCTTATAAGGTCTTCTTTTCCTTTGCCTATTTAACTACCAAGGAAGGGTGAACCTGTGGTGATGGTAATGTTAGTTCCTTTAAAAATCTGCTGCGCTTTATTTTTGTCAATTTCAGGTACAATAAGGATTGTCTTTTTAGGTTGAGGGAAGTATCCATATGCCGGTCCTATGTTGCAGATCCGTTCCCACCATTTACGAAGGCTTTTGAAGTTTCCCTGGACCGATGAGTCATCAGCATACCATATCTGGACTGTATTCTGTTCTTTTTTTAGTTTATTGATTATGGATAATGTTGCGAGAGCATATAGTGGCATAGCCAGTGGATCGCCTTGGGTAACTCCTTCTTTGTTATACATTCTTGTGTCTGAGTTTCGAATAACAAGCTCGGCATGGCCGTTATATCTGTTGTACAGGAAACGGGCACAATGTGGTCAATATATTCTGGCCTGCCACAAAGCAAGCTGCCTATTTATACTGTTGAATGCGTTGTTGGCATCAACGAGGAGCATTCCCCATTCCGAGCTTGAGTGACATTTCTTTTCAAAAGTGTCGTTCATTGCATGTATGGCTCCTTCGATACCACAGTTGAGGCCACTGCAGAGTTGCCATTTGTCCACATGCTTCGATGACTTCAGATCTGGTTGCCAAGATCATACATTTAGAGAGGATTCCTCTAAGGCATTCTCCAATTCCAATGGGTCTCACGCCCGGGCATTTATCCAGAGCTACTAGACGGCTCGACATAAGGGCTTGTATTTGTGTCCAAGGTACGTGTTCGTTATTCAGTTTCATCGTAAGTTGGGCTATGGCATTTCTTAAGTGCAGACTCGCCTCGCCGAATCGTAAGAGAAAGTCCTTCCAGTTTTCGGAAGTTGAGCCAGTTGGGCCACCACCACCATGTAGTTTTCTTGCAATTTGCTCGACGTGGTTACTAGTTATGTCGACATCTAATAATGGTGGCATTTCGGCGAAACCCTCGGGCAAGGCGAATAAGTCAGAGTTGGGGTTTGCAGGAGGAGGATGTTTTTCTCTTAGTGCATCACTGACGGTTTTACCGGTACAATCGATTTCGTCATTACTATTCAGGACTTTGCTTGTATCTTTGGTTAATAACCAGCATAGGGCCTCGCGGACTTTGCCACGTTGAATTAGTCTTGTGAATGTTTGTGTTGCTTCATCGTTATTGTGGTATTTTCGACTATATGAATTTTGAACAGATTTGTCGGATTTTATCGATTCTGATATTAAAATATCAAACTGCTCATCGGCCCACAGTTTAAGGCGGCTTTCGAGTAATCTGCTAATATCTTTAGCTTGTTTAATGTTTTTGTCCCTTTGTAACAATACGGCAGTGTAAATTAATAATCGTTCTGAGGGGTAATTCAGCTTGGTTAGGTGTTCTATTTCATCGGCAAGTGTGTGAACGAATGTTCTGCTGGCTGTGCCAAAAGGGAGATCGTAAAGTTTTCCATGAAGTGAGCATATGTCGTTCCATCTTTTTTGCCATATACCTGTCTTCGACCCAGTGTTATTAAGGTAGGGCGACCCATATGCTTCTTCTAGTGGTGATGCAAATGGCGAGTGTTGAGTGGAAGCTTGTTGTTGCAAAGAGGGCTGCTCACCATGGGAAGCACGTTTGTGACGTTGCAGGCCATTTCTTTTAAAGGTTTTGGAGCAGATCAGGCAGGTTTCTAGATTGCTTGTATTGACTGCAGTTGTATTCATTTCTTCAAAACACAATTTTGTTGGGAGCTTTCAACATGTTGACATTAGCTATGAATGTTGATATTTTTGCTTTACTATAATTTCGAATCAAGTAAACACTTTCACTATATATTTAGATATTCTGGTATGTTTTTAGAGTGTATTTGTGTTGTATATTGCAGAAATATGAATTATTTGAAATAAATGTGTTTGGATTTTTAAAACGGAGGGTGACAATGACATTTTGTGATTTAAAAAAGATATTACGCGTAATTATGCAGCAGTTCATAAATATTTTCCAAGGTATACTTCAAATCTTATTCTTTTATGAGTTGCTTATCCACCGGCAAGGCATGGCAAGAATTTTAAGATAATGTAGCCGTCAGTAACCTCGTGAATCAGGGCGCGTCGTCTCGTTAGTAAAAAATCTCTATTACAGTTTCTGAGTAGGTACGTATTTATTGATCTTTATGCCTAACTAAATTCGCCCTAGATACGTATATAGTTTCCAGTACTTACTCATTGTAGGGATAAAAAGTATTTTTAATAGCGCTCTAAGTAATGAATATAAAACGCTACGTAACACGTACACAGCCACTAAATATTTAACGACTCCCGCTTCATTAGAACTACAAAGGCCTGGCGCAGCAGCGAAAAAATAACTCATCAAGACCTTGTAACAGCTTTGCATAATTCATCGACCCAACAAAAATGAATTTCCCCAAAGGCGGAACGGCTAATGCTTTTTCCATACTCGCATGTTGAAACGCCATAGCTATTCAATTCGTGACCACTCTGACAGGTGTGTTTACAGAGCACGCTTCGTATTATACAAACGTTTCAAGTATTGTGGCGAATAAGTTTTTTACCGCGTTCTTCCACGGATGTTAACCGATGGCCGGAAACTTTTATTACAATTTTAGGCCCCTTACTTACAAATTCTAAGGAATCTCCGAAACAAAAAGGGTAGTCAGTGCGTTTGTGCTTTTCTGGAGTCGCGAGTATCCTAAGCCACGGTGTCTGCTTACCATCAGGCAGTTCTTGCTTGTTTATTATCGTCATAAAATAAACAAAAAATACTCTTACTATTTGACATCTCATTTAAATGGTGAGTTTTAGCACCGTTTTTATCAAAAATACTTTCATTATCACATAAAAATGTACTCATAGTTCACTAGTTATTTATACACATTTAATTTTAAACGCCATTATTACTAAATTAGGTCACAGTCAAAGTCTAAATACTTACTCTATTTAAATAGGCCTAGCACAGTTACATTACAACAGTTAACATCTTAAGTTTAATTCAGAGCAATTGCAATAATGCAGTTTTTCTGAATAATATTGTGTTGCTGGGGTTATTTAAAATAAAGTATGTATATAGGTTTGGCAAGGCCGCTCTTACAGTAGACATGGTGACAATGTATGATGTTAGAGTTTATGTGCATTGTGACATTGCTAACATCAGTAACTAGTTTCGCTGTGCATAAAAACATCTAATTTAAGTAATTTCATACATCAGCATAAGTTCCATTCTTTGACAATTGTCAACTGTGCACCAACTTTTCTAATCACAAGTACGTACGTCAACGCCTCAACTTTAAACATAAATTCCTCGACCCTATAATCTTTACCAGGGCCAATAATAGTTCACAGTTTAAGCTCCGTGAAGTAATTACACCCAGTGGAAGTCACGTGAATGTGACATGAGGCTTAAGTTCTTTGTTACACTTCTAATTAAGTCTGTCTCAAGCGGACAGAAATGCCTTTTTACTGCTCTATTTTTAACCGTGCGGTGGATTCACTTTAAAATAGAAAGGTTTAATCGAGGGCTGATTAAGATCACGGTTGAAAATAAGGAAAGTGGAAAATGGTGGAATGTTTGAGGTTGGCGCGATTGCATGGTCTAAGAAATATTGGAAAAACATAAAGACTTGAACGTTTAACGAACCCGGGTATGTCCTAAAACTCGGCGGATGGGCAGCAGCATCCTTGGAGTGCGGTGGAGATACTGCGATCGCCAACCCGCATGCCAAGCGAGGAGAATATGGCATTCACCCTCACAGCAGCATCTCCAGAGTGCGTTGGAGATAATGTGACCGCCAATGCGCATTGAATGGAATTGAAATGGACGGAATTGGGGGTGGCCTATGTCTAGCAGTAGACGTCATTCGGCTAGTACGGTATGGTTGTGTATTCATGTGGTTTCAGGCACATAGTATGTCAATAATAATATCTGTTTTAGAGAGTAAGGGCACAGCCACACCTCTTTTCAATTTGGAGCAGGCCAACTTGAGAAGTACCTCCATCTTACAGAAGACCGCAGCCATAATAACACCACTACTTTGGTGAAAGAAAACCCATGAGCGAATGGTGGTTTAATCTTTAGGTACATATAATATGTACAGTATTTTAACTTTGTTAATTAAATATATTGTAAACCCCATGTTACAATCCTTGTAGCCCTTGGGAAACTGAAAAAAGCTTATTTATACGTAGGTAGCTAAAGATAGCTATACACTTTTTTGCTTTCAATTCTACTTCACAAGTTAAAAGGTAAACTTTAACACAAACAAATCACTGAAACAGTGAATGTTTCTAGTACACAAATCCTAGCGGGCGCATTAGCACAGATTACCAGAATCTGTATTTCGACCTAGTTTCAAGTAGGACTTAGTTTTACAAAGCGATGCAAATTAAGCTTCGTCTAACTTGGTTTTATTGCATTAACTTCAGTTTTAGCCGCGTTTGGTGTAAGATCGGTATCACAAATGTGGATTTGATATTGCTACAATGAATTTGCTGTCGCCAAACTTCAGCGGTATTGTTTTAGGCAAACTTCGCTCATAGATGTAATGATGTTTGAATTTAATTATGAAGTATTATGTCGATGACCTTGTTGACGCTCTTATTCGCTCCCACGCAATGAGCGAAACAACCCGGGACCCGGGTATGTCCTAAAACTACGACTAAGACCACCAGGGAATGGGCAGCAGCATTCCCGGTGGAGATACTGCGATCGCGAACCCGCATGCCAAGCGTGGTGATTATGGCGTATATCCCCTGTGAATTTGGGGGAGGCCTATGTCCAGCAGTGGACGTCCTTTGGCTGATATGGTGGAGAGAAACCAATTTCAATACGTCATTTCAAATAGACTGGGTTCAATAGTAAATTTTAAGTTCATTAATTATTGTTACGTATGCATGGAACTGTAGTGACAAAAAGGTAAGTAACTAAAAAATGTACATTTTTATCGTATGGCTTACACAGTTCGGTACTTAAATTAATATTACTTAAATTTAGCGATTACGATCGTATGGGTTTCACGTTTTGCACCCATAAACGGGTGGAACCCACGTGTAATTAGAGTCCGCCCCGATTGATTACGCGGGTACCCAAACTACCTGAACATGAACACAGATATGCCCGCGGATCGGGAGAGATGATGGTTGCTATTTTATCACTTATAGTCGTAGATAAGACGGCCGCCACTCTCGCACTTATGGGTTTCACGTTTTGCACCCATAAACGGGTGGAACCCACGTGTAATTAGAATCCGCCCCGATTGATTACGCGGGTACCCAAACTACCTGAACATGAACACAGATATGCCCGCGGATCGGGAGAGATGATGGTTGCTATTTTATCACTTATCGTCGTAGATAAGACGGCCGCCACTCTCGCACTCGCGTACTTTTCAGAACGTTACGAATGTCTTATCCACGACGATACGTGATAAAATGACAAACATCATACACCCGCGGTTTCTGGGTAACCATTTCCACTCAGGTCCTTATCTACATAGATTAGGACCTTGCGATGCACTTTGACCCGAAGGGATATTTTTGAAATTGCCGTCTCCTATGTACCTACACCAAGCTGCACTCCAACATTCCAATAAACCAGATGGTCAAATTCACCGGGAGTACCTGTGAATCCCTTAGGTTCTGGGTAACCATTACCAAACTCATTCATACTTTGTCTGGCAAGGGCGTCACCTACACAGCAAGTGTTCCACTGTCTCGTCATCTTCGCCACACATCCTACTTGTACATTTTATGTTGCCTGTTTATCCTATCTTGGCCAAGAGTCCTTTGACCCCGTAATGACCTGGAAACACGCCAGTTATAATTCTGTTTCTTGCTTCAGCTCAATAAAGTCAATAGTGTGTACTCCGTCCATAAAAAGCTTTTACTGCCTTAAGCGCCTTATTGTTCAACTCGTGTTGGTATTTAGTTTTGGCCTAGGCTTTCAAGGCCGATGTTATGGCCCCCTGGAAGAGTCAAATGAGTCAGGACCAACAAAATATCTTGGAAATCCCATTTTTTCAACTTACTCTGCTTTTCATTGCCGATGAAGCCATCGTGCCCTGCCGGATACTCATACGATTTGCCCCTTGTTGTGCCTTCCATGCTTGTTCGTTCAAAGCTTGGACGCAATTGCAAACTAGTTAAGAGTCTAGTCTCATCGCTGTAAGCGCCTTAAGGGCCGCTCGAATATCACTGAGGTTGAAAGCACACTTTTTGGTAATCGGTTAAAAGATTTTAGGTTTTTCTCCAAAAGTTTTTTCTTCGTAACTCGTTACATTTATGTTCACCTTTTTTCGAGTAGTTTTTGTATAGTTGCAGTTTATTTACGGATTTCAATGGAGCTTAAAGTTTACCGAGGATAAGTTATCCCAGAAAGTTCAAAATCCCCGCTTGCGTGTATTGCTCATAATTATTTTTCTCTTCTTAATGAAAAAAAAGATATATATCACATGCAAAATAAACCTTCAACCATTGATAATATTAATCTCCAGCCTTAGCTATCCCTTAAGATAAATGTATTTACCAACTAAGGTTTATTATTATACTCTTGATCGATTGCTAATTTATTTCTCCAGACAAGAAGGGTATACTACAAACAAGAGGTGCGCCTGTACAACACAAACAATGTTCAACTTAATGAGACGCAGGACACTTGAAAATGACGGATGACCTGCCATGACCTCGTTACCTCCCAGGGAAAAGGTGTTCCGCAAAATTAGCAAGGGCCAGTTGTTGGGTCTTGGGAAATTTACCACTTGAATTCCACGGGTAAATATCCTAGGGTAACTTAATCCCCGCACGTGTTACATGCTTAAGAACTGGCAGGAACTTTGTATATCACTCGCTGTCTTCAGGGCAGGGAGAAAATACTTATAAACATGAACGGAAAGCTTATTCTGTTATCACAGATCTATCAAGATATCTCGTATTTATTCTTCAATTTAGGCACAAGTAAGCTGCCACCGGTTCGGAAAAATAAACCTCTGCCACGAGAAAAACCGGCGTAAAAAACTTAGTGACGTATCATTTTTTCAAAACAACATACATCGTATGTAATATTCCTTAATATACATAGCATTAACAGTATACTCGTATTGTCAATGTATTATGCATATCGTCCGATATAAGCATTATAAGCATTGTCAATGGCTTGATAAGAACAAAATTACCTAAAATGTTATGAATGTATGATTGGAAAAACTAGGAGTTCATTTGTTTTATTCTGTGCACTTTTAAATTAAATTATTAGCGTTACTTAGCTGCATAGACTATTTACATAAGCATAATTTATTTTACACCACACCCACATACAATGTACAAAAACAAAATATAAAGTTAAATGCAGATTTTGCAGCAGCACTATCCATCCGTCTACTGTGGTCTTATCGGGAGCTAGCACAGACGCACCTGATCTCTTTGTGTTACAAAAAAAATACATACGAATTCTGGCCAATATACGGATTCCTAATAGCTGCCGACCCTTTTTCAAAGAGTATGAGTTACTTACACAACCGGCAATATTTATAATGGAGTCCATTATTTTTGCTAGGAAACACCCTGACCTATTTGAAACTAAGCTACATATAAAACCAGGAACCAGTATAGGAACAAACTAAAAATACCCAACTCTAAACTATCCATCCATAGAAACGGACCTCATTTTGTATGTATCCGAGTTGTATACAAAATACCCGACGAGATCAAACTGGAATCAAATGACTGTTTGAGTGTGACTGTGTTTCACAAGAAATTGAAAATTTTTCTCATTCATAAATGTTATTACTCAGTCTCCACTGAGTAATCTCCACAGAAGAGTTCTTAAATGATGAAACCTTGTCGCATCATAAAAGTAGGTAAATACATAAAAAATTATAAATTGAAATTGAGTAAGTAAATTATATAACTTAAACATATAAAATTATTTCAACTTTAACCCCACATAAAATATTCTCTGTCAAACTATTTGCTTATATTACTTATTTATAATATATACTGAAATATATAATTAAGTTAGTTATAAGATCATTTGTATGCCCTAACAGGGTGTCATGGAAGCCTTTCTGTAAGAATTAATACATGACATTAAAAATTAATAAATTACAAGTCAAAATAATCAGCATAAATAGACCTAAAAATAAAACTAAATAAAAGTTCAATAGTTACACCGACATTATAACTAAACTAAAATATAGAAATCTACAAAATTGGGCCCCCGTGGCATGGTAGATGGTGCTGGCAGCAATTCCACGCTGTATTGCAATACTAATGCGTTGTGCGAGGAAGCTGCGAGCTCTTCGGTTACCAGTTGTATCAATCAATCTCTTGCTTACCACTTTGAAAAGGAAGTGAGCACTGGGACCCCACGGACCAAGGGTCATGACACCAAAAGACATAAAATATGTAATCTGGGCCTAGACCCTTTATTAGCTCTTTAGATTTTCAGCCGCGCTGCACCGATTGCTGGTACCGCAGAGGTGGGAAGGAGCAAGTGTGTCCACGCAAGTTGCGTCCCACACCAGAACCTTTCCCAACCTTCACGGAACCAATGACCTCCCGTCCGGTCTCTTGCAATCATCCTTTGCTATGCTCCTTGGCTCGAGAAAGTCTGGCACTGGCACGTTGACATAAGCACAGAATAAGTAAGAGTACTACGACTGAAGCAATAAACCGACAGATTATACGAGAATCATTCAGTGCGGCGTGGTAAGAAAAGTCAAGTGGCCTGCGAAAATTATGTATGAAAGTAAATATTTTTATGAGATCACGTTATTTGTTACTTACGTTGCCTACCTATTTATTTTCACTAAATAGAATAATCATCAATGTGAAATAAAATAAACGCAAACATAGTAGTTTCATGCTTTAGTATTTGGTTGACAATCACCCTATCCCTTATTTTAGCGCAATCTATGTTAGTAACGGAACTGAAATTGGAAATGTTGAATGAAAGGCAGTCAACTCAACTAATACAAGTTGCCATCAAAGTAAAATCAACTTCAATAAAACAGTCCTCTTGCCTTATATAACCTCCCACCCATCCTTTACCATCAGGATGGCTATCCTTTATCAAAATACGAAATGAATACAGTCTCATTTAAAAAGCGAAGAAAAGTTTAATAAAGGCAAAATAAAACAATCTGGAGCAGTAATTTGTTACGACCGGATATCGAAGGACCAATGTGTTTAATTGGATCTGTATTTTATTCCGTTCTTTGAATTTACCATTAAATTGATCGGAATTGGATTTAGTAATTGGAAACTCTGGATATGGCATAAGAAAGGAATATTTTAATTCAACGACTGAAAAATATGAGATTTACATGGTGTATCATGCAGAAATATAAACCTAGAACCAATAAATTATTTTACAGAACATGAAATAAAACCTGAATGTTAGTTTATTGTTTGAAGAAGTCGTCATCTTTGTTATGAGTTTCACATTCCATGAAATTCGCAAGTACGTTAGCTTAGCTCAGTGTTTGAAAGAGTTGACGAACTCGCACGAGTGGGGGCGGGGACACACGTGCCACAGGATAGGGCTGAGTGACACTTGTAAGACGGTGCAGACTCTGCCATGAAGCAGAGGAGCTATCTTGGGCAAACACGTCATGTACCCTTATGAGATTAACTGGTGGCGATAACTTTTGCGAACGCAACTCTTGTTTTTGGTTTTTGTATAGCTTCAAACATTTTGTTATATATAGCAACGCCTTATCCCTACCAGTTACACATTTAACTAATAGTAAGATAACTTTTTTATTACCTACAAACTTCTTAATGCGCACATTAAAACCACTTCCGCATATCTCCTTCTAAAGTCGAGCTATTTTGTATAACCAGAACCTTGAAAAATTATACAGTAAATCTTTCATCGAAATTTTATTTAAGTCGTTAAGTTTCTTCATAACCGGCACCGACGGCTACAATAGCAATAGAACAACGTTTTCTGGTTTCAAGTGCACGAAACTTGTATGTTTCGTATTAATTAAACGTAATATTAATATTAATTTTTATATTCGGGCTGTAATTGCCTCTTTCCATGCCCCGACAATAATGTACTAATACTGCTTATTACCACTACGTAAACGCTGCGAAAAATTCCACTGTAATCGATCCTTTATTTAAATAGGGCAAGAATACGCATGCCTTCTAAATCTCTTTCGACTTTAACCTATTTTTCTCCCCGACTGTAAACGGCTATTCGATGTTGAAACTTTAATTGTTTCCGGATACTGCAGTCTTAGTATTTTTGTTACAAGAATTAGTAAACGGGACTATTTTATTTTATTTTCCGCTTTAATAAAAATTCTCTGTACGTATTTATAACTTTATTATTTATGTACTCTTATTTCAACTGTGTTTGTTATATTTGAGGTGTAAAAATATTTACACATCTCACACCACTCAAAGAGCACTCACACAAATCAGGAAGTCACACAAGTAGAAGAAATAAATGTTCCAAGCGATAAGTATCAAGATGGTTGAAATATTTAATAATTATGTGTATTTTCTGGAGGTAAATAATAAAAATAATGGCCTAGAAATGTGACAGCCCCGTATCTCACTGATGGTTTTTCAGTACAATCAGACAACTCTGTTCAAAATTAAACGATTTTCACATACTATTATTAGTAAACGAGAAAGTACTACATCAATTCTTGGGATTAGGTAGCGGACCCCAGGCATCCTTCAGGATGCAACTGTACTGGGAATAACGCTAGGAGGATGAGGATGATGATTATTAGTAAAAAAGAATTAATAGCGAACAATTAAATGTGTTCAACTTGTTACAAGCTTTTATTTAACTTGCACTGTTTATTATATAAGGGTCCGGCCACACCTGTAATGTCAAGAGATTCTGAATTTCTGACCCACGAACGAGTTGACAGAGTCCCGCTTCACTTCACGGTGCTTCCTATTTTCGTCTCGGAGGGTCTCAAGGTATGTCTATAGGCATACCTTATGCCTAGAAATTACGTTATTATTGTGTAATAAAATTTGGTTAAAATTGTGGTTGCGTCAGTTTTAGACCCTTAATATTAAACTGGCCTTAATATTCACATTCATGATGATATATTCTTGATTATTTCAAAATTTGACAATAACTACTCGTATGTATAAAAATAAATATGATATTCAACTATATTGCTAAAAATCGTTATGATAAAAAAGTATATAATCATAGATAGTTATTAACCATAAATAATTATGAACAGTGATCATTATGATACAAAAAAATTATTAGATAAATTTTCGTAAATCCAATAATCGAATTTACAGTTTTATAGCAACCACGTCCACATATTGATGAAGTGTATGGCTTGGCGCTCTCAGCAGCACACTCTAACCGCTAAAGTCGAGCATCGCAAGCGGGATACCCTTTTTTTTTACCTGGGGAAATGCATTTACGCATCCCGCCTAGCCGGGGAACTAGGACAGGTATGACGGACTCCCGGGAACCGCCCGGACTACCGTCTAAAACCACCAGGGTATGCCCATCACGCAGCATTAGTGGCGGTGACACGGGATCGCCAAGGCACACAACCGCGAACACCGCCTGCTGCGACAGCCGAAGCTGTCCCCTCTCGGAAGAGGCTTGCGCCTCCCACCCGACGGCAAGCGTGCAGGGCGACACCACACACTTGCCGACCAAAGGACCTCCACGCCAGGAGAGAATGAAAAACCCCGGATTCACTCCCTCAGGTCCCCTTGTAAATTTTTATAGAGGTTTTCTCCCTCGCAGCCACCACCCGGCCCCGGCCTGACGGTGACAGCCCCCGCTCCCGACTATAGCGGCCCTCTGCCGAAGTCAGGGTTCATCATCATCATCATCATGTCAGCCGAAAGACGTCCACTGCTGGACATAGGCCTCCCCCAAAGACTTCCACAATGACCGGTCCTGCGTCACCCGCATCCAGCGGACACCCGCGACCTTCACCAGGTCATCAGTCCACCGTGTGGGGGGCCTGCCCACGCTACGCCTTCCGGTACGTGGTCGCCACTCGAGAACCTTTCCGCCCCAACGGCCATCGGTTCTACGTGCTATGTGCCCCGCCCACTGCCACTTAAGTTTAGCGATTCGGAGGGCTATATCGGTCACTTTGGTTCTGCTGCGGATGGCCTCATTCCTGATGCGATCACGCAGAGAAACTCCCAACATAGCTCTCTCCATTGCCCTTTGGGTGACTTTGAGCCTTCTTATGAGGCCCATAGTAAGCGACCACGTTTCAGTGCCATATGTCATCACTGGCAACACACACTGGTCAAAGACTTTTGTCTAGAGACACTGCGGAATATTGGACGAAAAGATGTGCCGTAGCTTGCCGAACACTGCCCAGCCGAGTCGGATTCGACGATTAAGCTCTTTCTCGAAGTTGGACCTACCTAACTGGACAGTCTGTCCTAGGTATATGTAATCGTCTACAACTTCGAGCGTTTGTTAAGGGAGTTGGTGCGACATGGACATCAGGGTCAGGGAAGTCAGGGTTACGGGTCCGTAATTCTTTAAACAGGCATACGGCATGGCCTGTCCGTCTCGCCGCACCTGGGGAGTCTTGCGACTCCCTGATGCGGAACCCCCCATCCCACCCATTGGTCGCATCTGGAGTGTCCTCCGCTAAACAGAGGAACACCCAGAGTGACCCCGTCTCCGGGTTATTGGTAGCACCGGTAAGCGATCCCTCCTAAGATGAATCACTTACCGTTACCTCCAGGGCGCACCGGCCAGAACCCTTCCCCTTCCCCTGGACCCGCGAGGGTCCAGAGGAACTGGAAGAGCCCGGACACTCGTGGAGGTTACCCGACAAGCGCCCCAAGCGGGAAGCCCTACCGTGACAGTTGTACTGGCAGGCAATGTTCACCTTTTGTGAAGAGGTTATCACGCAGAAGGAGGCAGTGGAGCGGGCGCGTTAAGACGGTCCCCTCGCAAAGCCGCTTCGAAGATGACGAGGTGGAGGGAGGAGGCGATTATACGCTCATCTCTTCCTCCATCCTAGTGAGCCACTAGTACTCGTAGGGTCTGGGGCGTCCCTACTACTGAACACCTAAGTGGCTCAACTGTCGGAGGGTGCTGCCTCTGCCTAGTGCACTCCACTCGCGTCGATGCGGGCATATGGCGAGACCGACCGACCGAGATTATGGCCGCTGGTTTTTGGGATAACAAGGCAACAACAGGTGGTCAGTGAATTTATCTTACAAATAATTTATATTTAGAAATGGAGAAAAAACGTTTTCAAAGTGTTTAAGGTAAATACTTATCAAAAGTTTGAAATTATCTAAAACTTCTGAGGAGCCCTACGGTCTTTCTTATATTTACTTGTTTGAATTTTTTACGAAGCAATCAATTTTATAAAAATGCTTCGGTAATTAAAATTTTTATAAGTAAAAAGTTTCTTTTATGAATTAAGGCATCTGTTTCAGACGTAAAATTCCCTGCGTACCAATTACCAGAGTTGCGAAGAACTTTTTTAATAGAAATGAGCGAATTTCATCGAATGAGTCGGTGGAATTACTTCAATGGAAAAGTTAGCGTTTGCCTCGTTCAATTTTAATTAGGGAAGTGATTACAGTAACCTCACTCTGAGCCAATAATGTCGTTTGTAGTAATTAATTAACTTTCATCTGATCTGCTGGACACAGGTACACGGATAAGGTCCCCACGCTATTAAATCTTAACTCAAATCGATAGGCGTCTAGCCATCTAGCCATCATCATAACGTTACCCCAGTACATTATTATTATTATTTGTATGTCTTATTATTATTATTATTATTATTTGGAAGGCGTGCGTGCCGTGCGTGGGGCCGAAACCAACAGTGCAAAGGCCCTTTTAGACAATTTAATCTAAAAGCAAAGGGATACACATGGCGGATACCATCCCCGAACGCACAATATGATACATCCAAAGATGGTCCCCGCCAGGTGTAAAGACTATGGCAGTGCATCACTGTGCTGCGATGGAAACTAAGGTCATGGGCTATTGTGTTGAATGTTATTTAATTATCCAAGTACAATTGCATCCTGAAATATGCTCGGATTGCTCGGGGTCTGCTACTTAATCCCAAGAATAGGCGAAGGCAATAGTTTTTACGGAACCGATGCCATCTGACCTTCTAACGTACAGGGGAAATTAGACCTTATTTAATTGGGATTATTTTAAATAAAGTGGGCACCTTGACTGTTACTAGTTCTCATAATTCTCGTTCTTACTTGGCTTAACGACTGCTGTTATAGATAGCATTGGGAATCAACTGCTTAACGTAATTAAGAATTAATAAAGTGGCATACATTACTAAGCTCACATTACTAAGAATAATAGGCACATGTGAAAACCTGCATAACCAACTGAAAATAAAACTCGTACGAATAATAAAGTTGTAAAAATCACCAAAAAACAAATACGATATTAACGAAACATAATCCCGCATAAATAGGCCATAAAGCGTATTAAGCCATTGTCGACGAAAATAATAATACAAGGGAAATAATCCAGCATTCTACGACGGTTTGTCGTGCCAAATTACACCTAGAAGGTTCCTGTACAGAACGTGAAATTATGCATTGCAATCACCTTTATGCACAGGTAAATCGCCGGTCCTAACTACTTACCTATTTGTGTCTTTCAGAAGAAAATGGCTGTCGGTTAACCTAATGGGGACATTGTTTCGAGGTTTTAGAACAGTGCAATTGTTTAAGGAATTGTATTTTTCCATGGTTGGAATAACAATGTTTTTTTGTACGGAATGTTTACTTGAAATAGTAGGTGGTGAGAGGATTTGTATAAAAAAAAGGCGAATTATATTGCAGTGAATAAAATGACGCCAAGCGTGGCGATTATGGCATTTTACCCCACATAAAATTAGGGAGGCCTATATCCAGCAGTGGACGTCCTTCGGCTGATATGGTGGTAGTGGTGGAACATAATGATAATAGTATTATTATTGAACAGTTTCAGAATATATAGTAAAATAATTTATCGATACGACACGTATAACGTATATAAAAATCATTCCCATCGATATAAGAACTTGCAAAGCCGCGACCATAAATCACTAACTGCCCGGCAGTTAAGGAAATTCTCTAAAACATTCCTTCATACCAAAATTCCCAAACTCTTACCTGAAAAGGATAAAAGTGTCCCAAACAATTCGCAGATAAATTACGCGGGCCTTAAAAACGCCGTGAACGAAAGACCAAATGTGTAAAAGAAAGAGAAAAAGAATTGCACCCGACATTTATCATTAAGGGCAACAATGCTTTTTGTGGGATTTCCTTCAAGAATCCAAGAGATTAATGAAGGTGGCAATAACGGCCGACCATCCGATAAATAACAAAATAACGCACGAGGCCCTTAACGTTCCACAGATTAATAAGCAACATTAGGTAGGGTCAAATGCGAGAAATATTTACTGCGTTGGTTAAATGAGACCTATTATTTACAAAATTGAACTTGATTGTAAAATAATACTGTGATACGGTGGGCTTAGTACACATGAACTAGATTTTCTTGCTTATACGGATAATTTTATTGCAAAAAAATATGAGCGATGACTACAAAATAATTTACTAAACTTATTTTGTAGTCATCGCAAGATTTATAGATCCGTATTATTAAATCTACAGATAAACTGTAGTCACTGCTTCTTTTATTTTTTAAATTAAATTCGAAAGAAAAAAATAATCTTTGTCAAAATGCTTCACAAACTTATTAAAATATTCATATTTTTTAAATAAAATAACACGTTCGGTGAGAACTATCATATAATACAAATGATCATGTAGCCTAAGGTGTTAAATCTTTCAACAAGTACAATGATGTATGAAGCAAATGTTCATTCATTCGATACGGAACACAAAAAACGACCGGCCGTTTTCAATAAAAACATTGACCCAAATTTTCCACTGCTTGTTTGTCGAGCTATAATTCTCTGCTATAATACCCGGATAACCTTCATGAAACCAAGGCAAGTTTAATTGCCAATGATTTTGCTTAAGTACAATTTGAACCGTCGTTAATGACAAAATTGCCTGCAATCAGCTTAATGACAAAGTTACGGGTGAATCGACAACAAAGAGAGATTTGTCTCAAACAAGCTGTTACTCGGCTATTTGTAATGGACCCCTATAAATTATTTAAAACAATGTTTTAATGCCCGGTAAAATATTAGGGAATAATTTGAGTGCCTTGTTCGCGCAGTTGCGCAGGTGCGCTTGTTTACTTGCCATTCTTCATAAACTAACATAAATATAATAATTTAGTATACTTATGTTTACTTAAAATCTTATTATAATAATGTATTCACTTTCGAACATAATAACCCTATTTCCCGAGGTGTGCGAAATATCTGCGACACAGTTTAATACTAAAGCAGCTGCTTACGAACTGATTGTTTTCTTATGTTTGTTAATACGTTCAATAAAAATCTTTATATATTTATATATGTAATCACTTATTAATTTAAAGCCCCTCTAGCCTACATGGTAAAGTAACACAGCATTTGTGGCCTGTTTAGCCTAGTTGGTAGTGAAACGGTCTCCGAAGCTAGAGGTCCCGGGTTCGAATCCTGGTAAGGGCATTTGTTTCTGTGGCGAGCAGAAATATTTGTTCCTGAGACTTGGATGTTTTCTATGCATTTAAGTATATATCATTTACATATATATCTATTAAATATATCGTCGTCTAGTACCCATAACACAAACCTTATTGAGCTTACTATGGGACTAGTTCGATATGTGTAAAAAAGTAAAAAAAATGTCCCCTACTGTTTATTTGTTTATTTATACGTAGCTAAAAATACAAAATTAGAATTTTTGTACGGTATTTTTGAACGTGCAAGCGAAGCGAGTCTGCTGAAAGTATCTACTTTCATATATCATCTACTTTCAGCGCGATTGTTTCAGATTCAAATTTTATATTTTAGAAGCTTAAAAATAATAAATGTATCATGCTTCTCTAATTGCCAAAACGCAACGCGAGTGAGTGACATGATATTTGGTGCTTAGTCATTATTTTGGCCACTGCCAAAAAGCTGCTGTAGTACCATGCCAGCCATGGATATAAACCTAATAATATGGAAAATTATTAGCGGAATAGACCCAATGCGCACTGGCTGTTACATAATTATACATGTTGTATAACGTTGTGTATAAACATTTTATTAGTAAAATTACCAGTATCTAATATAATATTCTGACTATCATTTTAAAATAAATAAATACTACCCACTTTTAGGGCATTTGTTTTTTTTAATATAAAATTTGATATTTTGGTTACCATGTATATTTTACCATTCTAATGTTAATGACCATGTTGGCTTGCAATCTTATATTGTACTTGTATTGTCGTATGCAAGACACACACTATACTTTACTTTATTTCATTTAAATTACATTTTCTTGATTTATGAGTAAGTTAAATTCAATAATTATTTTAGATTGAAGAGTGTAATTGACCTAGATATATTTGCATGCCAAGATAGTGGTGAATTGTGCTGAGCTGTATTGTTAAATTATATCTGTCATCTACAATGTAAAAACCATAATTCAGGCAAATATAAACTATGACTATTTATTAATAACACTATTGTATATAATACAATAATTCCTATTTGACTGACATACACATACTTTTCTACATTTCGTCACCGGTTTGACCGACTTGACAAATGGTAAATAAATAGCGCGTTAAGGGACCACAGCTAGCTGCTGATAATCTTTCAGAAAAACTGAGCAAGTGTAACGAAGTTCCCCGTTTCTCAACTTCGGCAGAAATTATTTCGTATGTCCGTCCGGTAAGGTGGTCCAAAAATATTTTTTTTCGATTTCCGGTTTGAAAACTCATGCAATCTGTTGCTTATGCCTAGTGATTTAACGTCCTCAAATATTGTCTCACTAATCGTAGTAGAACTTGGTGATAATAGGTTGTTAAATAAAAGAACTGTGTGATTTAGTGTCTCTGTTACTCACAAACAACTAGTCTTTTAATGATAATTGTCTCATAGAAATAAAATTATGTTAGGATTTTATGGAAATAAACATGCGACTAAAACATAAGTAGACTTGCATTTTATATAAAAAAAAAATATTTAAACATTTCCATGCTGTTTCAGCTGGATACAGTGACTATGCTTAATAATATCTACTTATACCAACATCGTACACAACGTAAATACATAACTTACATGTAACGTATATTGTAATATGTAATATGTGTATGTGTATGTATGCAGCCTTTGTAAGAACGTATTCTCTTTCTATAAACGGCTCCTACAAATTGACACTTGATAGTGGATGAACATAATTTTAAAATGTAATGCCTCTTGTGTCTTTATACGAAAAGACAATATAAGCTTGTAGAAACACTCAAAGATCAAAAGTATAACCGCTACTAACAGGCCAAGAAACTTAATGAAACCCTAACAAAAGAAAAGAAAAGATTTGTTACGGTGTTCCTATAACAGCTGGCGATCATAAATCATGGCTTACATATTCATGATTGATTACTTTCACCGCGTGCAAGAAATTAACCCCTTTTTCTTTCACCATACCGTAATGCAATCGGTGTTAGTTTGTAACCATTCTAACATTTTCCTGCGTAATATGTCGTGTTACTAAAATGTTGACTCAAATGTTGATGCAATGAAATTTACAAAAAAGGCGTTTCTTCGTAGTGGTGCTCGTTCACAAACGTGATTTTTACAAAACATCAGAACATACGTGATTCGTCACATATCTCCTTTTACTTTTGTTATGAATGACGAACGAATTAATATATTATAACTAAAATAATTAAATGTTGATGTGTAGAATTACGAATAGGCAGTGACGGTTTCATTTAAAATAGCTTCTTAGAAAACGTTTATTGAAATAGTGACCGAATCACGATCCAATTTTGGTGTAGGCATAGTATGTATAAGTATATATCTTCTTTGGTGTGGGTGTTTTTTTTATTGGAATTGGAGACGATATATTATATTCATTAATGTCAGACCTATTTTAGTTCAAATGACTATTCAGTTTGCTTGTGTTTTTATCGATTAAATTAAGCTTGTACACGGATGATTGTTAAATAGCGAGGATGAACATTGACCATAATATAGGTTTATTTATACTGTGCGTTATCGCCATGCGGGCTTTTATTTAAGTAGGGTATGGAAACGTAGTTTCTTAACCTAACTTAATGAGAGGAATTGAAGATAGATACGACGATGATATTATATTAATAAATATATACATAGAAGACAAGCATGTCTTCAGGAACTAATGTCTCTGCTCACCACAGACACAAGCCCTTACCGCGATTTGAACACGGGCCTCTAACCTCGGAGGCAGTGACACTACCAACTAGGCTAAACAGGCCGACAAAAACACATAATATTATTATTATATTATAGGACTATCCAGTACAAATTATACATAACCTATGTATAATTTGTATTTACTAATTAACAATCCAGTACATATCCGCCACGATGAACTAATTCAAAAGATAATGAGGAAAAGATCAAGGGTAGTAGAGGTACAACCCGTCGGAAATATCTGCGAACCGGGCTGGGAACAAATGGTTCCAAGCTAGGTTCGCAGATGTTTCCGACGGCTTGTAGAGGACGTCCTCGAATCAGTTAGGTGCTTGACTAGATCAAGGAGAAGGTAGATATCGTGTCATATAAGAGGTGAAAGAACTTTCTGGGAGAAGAGGGGACTGGAGAGAACTGCACCGACATGATTCTAACTCTTAAATAGTCAATAAGGAGAGGTAGAGTGTATGGAAATAATAGTATTAAAAATACCAAACATAAGAAGTGTAAATAAAGTAATCTTTGCATAACATACAGTCACCCCAAAATTCAGCGCAACACTTTGTTCTTCTTTCTTACATTGACTAGGATTTTTAAGGGACAAGTCCAACTAGAATTATATATAACCTTAACGTTGAATATTACGCAAAAGGACTTGTTTAAGAAGTGTAAATCAAAAATGGATAAAAAACACTAGTTTAAACAAGCTTTCCGACAATACCACAGAATAAGTAATAGTACAAGCTCCCCCTACGATGGGTTTTGCAAGAAAAGAAATACCTCACATGTTTTTTAGGGTTCCGTAGTCAACTAGGAACCCTTCTAGTTTCGCCATGTCTGTCTGTCCGTCTGTCCATCTGTCTGTCCGGGGCTTTGTTATGTGATTTTTAGTGCTAGAAAGCTGTAACTTAAGCTGTAATCTTATGTTTACTACGATGTTATCTTAGAAGCAGTGTACCCAGGACGGACAAATACAAAAAAAAACGTACCGATTTAATCCTCTCATAAATACGTACCGCAACCTTAATCCGGCGACATAAGAGCTATGGGACTAATTTTTGGGCAAGTTATCTGCACCCATATTTTTGCACTTGACTTACAGGTGCAGATGTAAGAAATTGAATTCCACAATTCATTCAAATAATAATGAAATGCTCATGCATACAAACAATTGCTAATGAAACATATTATTATCCATTTTGATAAAAACCCGCGTGCCGTTAATGCACTCTGTAATGTTTCTTAATTAAGACATACCTACTACATAACCTCCTCACAAAATATTTTTCCTTCACCCTTCCTTTATAATTACTTAACGACATGGCACTGTTATTAAACCTACCTACGCTAAAGTGTCTTGGATTACTTTCATGTAAATCTACCCGTAGTTAACTCAGTAATCTAAAGTGATTGATGGGGTTCCGACGCAAAGCTTAAAATAGAAATTCATAGGTGTTTAGCGCTTGTACTGCTTTAGAATATTTAATATAATAACATGAAAATAGGGATGTTTTCAGGCCAAATTTCATCTAAATACATTCAAAAGGTAACAATCAGGCAGATAGCGTTAATTCAGCATTAGCAGATAATAGAACAAATAAAAATTAATATACGAGTAGGTACTAGGGTTACAAAACGCGGTAGCGGGGTACCGGCTAGGGGTATATAACACTTTTGACCGTAAACATTTGTGGTCAGTCTTCACATAGATCGACCTAGTCCCAAACTAGCAAAATTTGTGCTATAAGTACTAGACGATGATATAAGTACATACTTATGTATATAGATAAACACTTAAATAGATAGATAAAATCCAAGACTCAGGAACAAACCTATCCTTCCTCATCACATCAATATATGCCCTGACCGGTATTCTAATCTAGATTATCTGAAAAGGTGCCAAGTCTGGCACTAGATCGTTTACAGTAAAAGTAATTTATTACGGCTTAATGCATTTTGAGCTTTAACTTGGCAGTTTTCTTAAATATCTAACAGCTTTCACCGTATGATAACAAACTGTACAGTTAACTTGAAAAATGCATTAAGCCGCAATAAATAAGTTTTGACTGTAAAGAAACTAGTGCCAGACTTGGCACCTTTTCAGATTATCTACGGAACTTGGCACCCATTCAGATCTCAATTATTTTGTCGGTGAAGACGACAAGGACGCATCGCACATTGAACTTGGCTGCGATTTTCACTTTTATGTTTTTGATGGGATATTATTACTTTTTGTCAAACTTCACCCTGGTGCTTATCAAGAGCGAATACACTAGTTTATATACAAAATACCCAAATCGCCATAGGTGCACCTCAAATAAATGAAGAGTTCCCTCGATTTCTTCAGGACACTATGATCAGATTCTTACCTGATAACTATGGGACCACCCCTGAAGTATACCGTTTCAAACAAAAAAAGAATTTTCCAAATCGGTTAATAAATGACGTAGTTCTGAGTTAACAATTATCTATACATATAATAAAGCTAGCTTGACGCATATACTCATTCAATGTGCCTCTTACCAAACTATGATCACTTCCGGTTTTAACCGCATTGATCACAGAGACATCATTGAATATATGCCTCTTCGTCGACATGATGAAGTCAATCTCGTTTTTTGTTGCACCGTCGGGACTCATCCAGGTCCACTTCCTGTGCTCGCGTTTCTTGAAGAAGGAGTTCATCATGTAGAGCGCTCTCGACTGATGAAGTCCACGCTCCGTCCAGCAGCAGTCCAAATCCAAAACCCCGAGAGCTTTCAGCTGGAACTCCAAAACCGTTTCGATTGTCTAGGCGGCGATGTGGACGAATTCAACGACGGGTTTGTGGAAGCTGTCCATAGCATTGGGTCTAAGTTCTTTAAGGCCCAACGAACTCAAAGAGCCAAAAGGCTCTCTATCTCCACTCAGAGGCTCATCGAGGAAAGGAATGAGATGATTCTGCAGTCTTCAGCCGATGCGAAATTATACAGGCAGCTCAATAAACAGATCTCTAAGTCCCTTACCCGCGATCTGCGCCAATTCAATACAAATCGGATTGAAGAGGCCATCGAGCAGAATAAGGGCTCTAAAGTTTTCTCAAGAGATCTGTCTATTGGGCAGAGCCAGCTCGCCAGATTAAAAACTGAGGATGGTAGAATCGTTTCGTCCAAACCTGAGCTTCTGAGTGAGATAGAGTGCTTTTATGGACAGCTATACACGTCAACTAGCAGACCCGAAGTTGGTCTGGCGGAAGACCCTAGAGCTAGATTAACCCGGCACTATACCGAAGATATCCCGGACATCAGCCTGTACGAGATTAGAATGGCTCTTAAGCAGCTGAAGAACAACAGGGCACCCGGTGAAGACGGAATTACAGCTGAACTCCTGAAGGCGGGTGGAAAACCGGTCCTTAGGGCCCTTCAGAAGTTGTTCGACTCCGTCTTACTGGAAGGGAAAACTCCAAAGGCATGGAACAGAGGTGTGATGGTGCTGTTCTTCAAAAAGGGTGACAACTCCTTACTGAAGAACTACCGACCCATCTCACTTCTGAGCCATGTCTATAAGCTGTTTTCAAGAGTCATTACGAACCGTCTCGCACGCAGGATAGATGACTTCCAGCCTCCCGAACAAGCCGGTTTCCGAAGAGGCTTTAGCACCGTAGACCACATCCATACGCTCCGTCAGGTTATACAGAAGACTGAGGAGTATAACCTGCCCCTCTGTTTAGCGTTCGTGGACTACGAGAAAGCCTTCGATTCGATCGAAACCTGGGCTGTACTACAATCTCTCCAGCGGTGCCAAGTGGACTACCGGTATATCGAAGTGCTGAAAAGTTTGTACAAGAACGCCACTATGTCAGTCCGACTCCAGGACCAGAACTCAAAGCCTATTCCGTTGCAGCGGGGAATCAGGCAAGGAGATGTTATTTCTCCTAAACTGTTCTCCGCTGCACTGGAGGATGTTTTCAAGACTCTGGACTGGAGAAGGCTAGGCATCAACATAAACGGCGACTACCTCACTCACCTTCGGTTTGCTGACGATATAGTAGTCTTGGCTGAGACCATGGAGGATTTAAGTACAATGCTCAATGACCTCAGTAAAGCCTCCGAGCGAGTTGGTCTAAGGATGAACATGGACAAGACGAAGATCATGTCAAATGTCCATGTCGCACCAACTCCCTTAACAATCGGACGCTTTACGCTCGAAGTTGTAGACGATAACGTATACCTAGGACAGACTGTCCAGTTAGGTAGGTCCAACTTCGAGAAAGAGGTTAATCGTCGAATCCGACTCGGCTGGGCAGCGTTCGGGAAGCTACGGCACATCTTTTCGTCCAATATTCCGCAGTGTCTCAAGACAAAAGTCTTTGACCAGTGTGTGTTGCCAGTGATGACATATGGCACTGAAACGTGGTCGCTTACTATGGGCCTCATAAGAAGGCTCAAAGTCACCCAAAGGGCAATGGAGAGAGCTATGTTGGGAGTTTGTCTGCGTGATCGCATCAGGAATGAGGCCATCCGCAGCAGAACCAAAGTGACCGATATAGCCCTCCGAATCGCTAAACTTAAGTGGCAGTGGGCGGGGCACATAGCAAGTAGAACCGATGGCCGTTGGGGCGGAAAGGTTCTCGAGTGGCGACCACGTACCGGAAGGCGTAGCGTGGGCAGGCTCTCCACACGGTGGACTGATGACCTGGTGAAGGTCGCGGGTGTCCGCTGGATGCGGGTGGCGCAGGACCGGTCATTGTGGAAGTCTTTGGGGGAGGCCTATGTCCAGCAGTGGACGTCTTTCGGCTGACATGATAATAAAGCTGAAGAGGGTCGAAAGTCTGTACATGGAAGATATTCGTACAAAAGTTGGCTGGGGATACTTAGAATTGATAACAGAACACGTTCCAACAGTTTTTAGAATTTTTGTCTGTTTGTCTGTTTATCTGTTTATCTGTTTGTCTGTTTATATGAACGCGCATCACGTGAAAACGGCTGAACGGATTTTGATGAAAACTTTACTAATCTGCCGAGTAAATACCCGGTCAGGTTTTAGGTTATAAAAATTGTGCAAATTTGGGTTTAAAGGGGGTAAAAAGAGGGATTGAATTTTGTATGGGAACTCCTATAATCCATGAGTTACAGGAATGAAAAGTGGTAAGCATATACTTGACGACAAAGGAAAAACATCCTCATTCAAAATTTGTGAAATCTTAAGATAGAAACTGAAAAAAAAAGTAAACGCAAGCGCTGCGTCGCGGCGCTGCCCTGTGTGCGCGCCAGCCACCACGGTCTCTTCAAATTTTAAACACTATTATGATTTATTCCATTAATTAACTGTGACTCTAAACCCCAATTTCAGTACCGTTTTCTAGATTCAAAAACTACATATATAACTTTGTAATCCCATTAATATTATAAATGCGAAAGTTTAGATGTTTGGATGTTTGTTACTCAATCACGCAAAAACGGCTGAACAGATCAAGGTGATTTTTTGTATACTAAACAGTATTTAATCTGGATTCACTTATAGTATACTTTTTTTCCCGATAATCACCCTCAAAGGCATGAAATCGGGGGTGCAAATATGGTCTATGAAACTGGTGATTTAAATCCTCATACGCCATTCTAAGCTTTAAGTTTCAGCCCATTTGTAGTATAACGGCGTGTCAATAAATTTAACTTAAGTCATAGCAAAATTTGACGTATTGTAAACAAGCTGACGTTTCTATATGTCAAAGCCGAAATATCATATTTCCTTAAAAGTAAAAGTAAAAGTAAAAAAAAGTAAAAGTAGTTTATTCTTCAAATTAGGCATATTACATGCACCTATGAACGTCAATAAACTACCACCGGTTCGGAAAAATATACCTCTGCCACGAGAAGAACCGGCGTAAGAAACTCGGCGAGGTGTCATTTTTTCAAAACAATATACATTGTATAGTTAAATATAAATTACAGTGTCAGCTACTACAAAATAACTGAAATAACAATGCTACAGTAGAAAACATATTTTCGCGATAGATTACCCGTGCAGGACGCTATCACTGCCAAACATCCCTATCCATGATGTAATCGTTTATCTTATAATATGCTCTTGAAATAAGTGTTTGTTTTACTACAGATTTGAATTTAGAATTGCTAAGTTCAGTAATGTGTTTAGGAATTTTATTGTAGAATTTGATACAATTTCCCAAGAACGACTTTTTCGCCTTTACTAGTCTATAGAAGGTTACTTTCAGTTTCCCAGTATTTCTCGTGGCTATTGGTTTATCAGCGTTCGTTGGAAAATTGCCCAAATTCTTCCTAACATACATTATTATTTCAAATATATATAGGGACGGCAGGGTTAGAATATCTATTTCTTTGAAAAATTCTCTTAATGACTCACGTGACCCCAAGTTATAAATTGCTCGGATAGCCCTTTTTTGCAAAATAAAAACAGTTTCAATATCTGCAGCTGATCCCCATAAGATAAGACCATAAGTAATTATACTATTAAAATAAGCAAAGTAAACTAACCGTGCCGTTGCCACATTGGTAAGCTGCCTTATTCTCCTGACTGCAAATGCAGCAGAGCTCAACCTACTTCCTATCGCTGTTATATGGGAACCCCACTGCAATTTTGAGTCCAATGTAATACCTAAGAATACAGTAGAAGTAACAAATTCTAATGTTTGACCATTAAGTCTAATATTTGTATATAAGTTTCTGTTTGATGAGTTCGCTAGAGAGAATTTAATACATTTCGTTTTTTTCGGGTTCAATACTAAGTTATTGGCAGCAAACCAGTCAGATATCATGGAGAGGGTATTATTTGGTTCAATGAGTTCAGTATCTCTCCTATTTACCTTGAACAGTAATGAGGTGTCGTCTGCGAACATTACAATGCCTGATCTTCGGCTTACCATATATGGCAGATCATTTACATAAACAAGGAACAGGAACGGACCTAGAATAGACCCCTGAGGTACTCCCATCTCTACCACTGTCTCTGACGAAATGGCTTTATTTATCGCTACCTTTTGATTTCTCTGTGTTAATGACGCTTCTGATTGATGACGCTATTTTTGAGCATAACCTTTTAGCAATTAGGTCTTTTATTGCGTGTAAATCAAAATAAATTTGCGATACTTTGGAATTGTTTGTCTTCATATGCTTAAATACAAAAACAGCTGCTTCAATGCAGTCTTTGTATCGTCGGTGTACAATTTAATTTTGTCGTGTATTATTTTTTACGTAATTGGTGACCCTTCAGACTATAATAACTGTTTGATATAAGAGATCACTTGGGCTGGGCAGCCCAATCGTCAACATTGACGGTTGAAGCACCTTAGATCTATGCACAAAGTACAATATATATACTGAGATGGAGATACCAGTGAAATACTCCACATAGATCGTAGCGCCGTTGTGTATTTAGTAAGAACTAACCGCACGACCGCTGCGTCCCTGTCACTTCAATATGCAAGTGCGATAGAGATAGCACCAAGTGACATATGGTACAAACAAGTTAAAATAACATTTCCATAGAAAAATTCGTACTTCGAGTTGAAAGGCCCCTATGCTTATCCGTATACATATAATACAGCTGTAGAGGGTCAAAAATCTGTACATTGAAGATATTGGATAAATCAATGGAGCGATTGGAGGGCCCTTGGCATCGAAACAGAACACATTTCAACAGTTTTAAGAATTCGTGTCTGTTTGTCTATCGGTTTATATGTCTAGGCAGTGTGACTCTCGGCCTTCAGCCTCACGTGCATTGCCGCTTCGGGCCTTCGGTCCTCAGCCTTACATGAGGGGCCCGCTCTGTTGGCTATCTTGCCACTATGTGTGAATGATCGGCATGAGGAGTCCACTCTGTGTGAATGAACTGCCTTTAGACTCGCATGCCTTGCCCCTCTGTATCAGGTATTCGGCCCTACATAAGGAGCCCGCTCTGTTGGGACTCTCGGCCTTAGGCCTCGCTTGCATTGCCACTCTGCTTCGGGCCTTCGGCCCTACATAAGGAGCCCGCTCTGTTGGGACGCTCGGCCTTGGGCCTTGCGTGCGAGTCACACGGCTCCGGGCCTTCAGCCTTATATAAGGATCCCGCTCTATTTGAATGCTCGGCCTTCGGCCTCGCATGCCTTGCCACTCCATTTCGGCCTGTTAGTCATCAACTTTACATGAAGAATCTACTCTGTTGGGAAGCTCGGCCTTCGGCCTCGCGTGTCTCGCCTCCCTGTTTCAAGTCTTCGACCCTCAACCTTACATAAGATGCCCGCTCTGTGTGAATTCTCGGCCTTCCGCCTTGCATGTTTTGCCACTTTGCTTCCTCCTTTCGGCCCTCATACTTACATGAAGAACCCGCTCTGTTAGGACGTTTTACGGAAGAACTGCGTAGCAAGACTTTTATCATTGTACCTGTAATATTTTACGGGCTTTATTCGTCTAGAATCGGTACATTTGATATTTTGAAATAAGCTTAATCATTCGTTTTGAAAGCACGAGCACGTAGCACCAACTCCCGTTACAATCGGACACTTTTAATTGAAGTTGTAGTTGTAGATATATTATACCTACGACAGACTGTCCAGTTAGGTAGGTCCAACTTCGAGAAAGGGGTTAGTCGTCGAATCCAACTCGGCTGAGCTGCGTTCGGGAAGCTACGGCACATCATTTCGTCCAATATTCCGCGGTGTCTCAAGACGAGGGTCTTTGACCAGTGTGTGTTGCCAGTGATGGCATATGGCACTAAAACGTGGTCGCTTACTATGGGCCTCATAAGAAGGCTCAAAGTCACCCAAAGAGCAATGGAGATAGCTATTCTGGGAGTATCTTTGCGTGATCGTATCAGAAATGAGGCCATCCGCAGTAGAACCAAAGTAACCGACATAGCCCTCCGAACCGCTATACTTAAGTGGCAGTGGGCGGGGTAGAACCGTTGGCCGTTGGTGAGGAAAGGTTCTCGAGTGGGATCGGGGATGCAAGTAAGGTCTATGAAACGGGGTGGTTTAATCCTCATACGCCATTCTACGATTTAAGTTTCAGCCAATTGGGAGTATAACAGCGTGTCAAGAAATTTAACTTAAAGAATAGCAGAATTGTAAACAAGTTGACGATTCATTATGTCAAAACCGAAGTATCATAATTCCTTCTGATTGTTGACGCTATTTTTGAGCACAACCTTTTCGCAATAAGTTCTACTTTGCGTGTACATCAAAATGCATTTGCGAAACTTTAGCATTGCTTTTATTCATATGCTTAAATACAAAACAGCTGTTTCAATGCAAACTTTGTATCGTCGGTGTAACATTTAGTTTTATCGTGCGTTATTTTTTACGTAATTGTTGACCCTTCACACAATAAAAACTGTTTGATATAAGAGATCACTTGAGCTGGGCAGCCCAATCGTCAGCATAGACAGTTGGAGCATCTTAGATGTACACTTAGAAGAGGGTCGAAAGTCCGTACATGGAAGATATTCGAAAAAAAAGTTGGCTGCGGATACTTAGAATCGATAACAGAAATCGTTTCAACAGTTTTAAGAATTTGTGTCTGTTTGTCTGTCTGTTTATATGTATAGGCATCACGTGAAAACGAAGGAATGGAGTACAATTTATCCTCATTAATATGGCAACTGGATCTTCGGCGACGACATAGCTCGGCCTTCGGCCTCGCATGCCTTGCCACTCTCCTTCGGCTTTCCAGTCATCAACCTTACATGAAGAATCTACTCTGTTGGGAGGCTCGGCCTTCAGCCTCGCGCGTCTCTCCTCTCCGCTTCATGCCTTCGGCCCTCATCCTTACATGAGAAGCCCGCTCTGTGTGATTATTCTCGCATGCCTTGCCGCTCTGCTTCCGGCCTTCGGTCATCATACTTACATGAAGAACTCATTCTGTTGGGATAACGTTTTACGGCAGAACTGCGTAGCGAGACCTTTTATCATTGTACAATGTACATGTAATGTTTTTGACGAGATTCATTCGTCTAGAATCGGTACATTTGATATTCCGAAATAAGCACTTAATCATTCGTTTTGACAATAGGATTTCTAGGGAATGTCATATTGACTGAAATCATTTTTTAAGGGGGTGTAAAGAAGGGTGATAGATTGTATCATCATCATCATCTGAGGCGTTACAGCCACGGGTGGGCTAGCCTGGTCAAGCAAATATCTCCAGTCCCATCTTTTCGTGGCTTTCCTTCTCCAACATGTCACCCCTAAGTTCCTGGTGTCCACCTGAGCTTGAGAAAGATTGTATGGGAAAATTAATCATTCTAAGGTCAAATTATACGCGGACGAAGTCGCGGGCAAAAGCTAGTTTTTAATAAATATGTTTGAGTGTCCAAGAACTTATGCACCAATTATACATGTGTAACTTTGTAATCCTATTACTTTTGCCGATTACTTAATATTCAGTCACTTATACCACATAAATAGATAGATAACGAAAGAAAGATAGACACATGATGTCGTACATACATAGATAATATACGTACATAGTGTGTAAAACTACGTTCTGGCGTCAGCCTCGCGTGCCTTGCCGCCCTCCACGACGCCTTCATTATCGCGTATAACACTATTGGCTTGACTTGGCGCACCCATCGGGCCTTCGGCCCTCAGCCTTATATGAAAAGCCCGCTTTATTGGAATCACTGACCACTTAACCCTATAGACACCGCTTCATAGAACTTTGTCTTGAATCTCAAACTGCCAAATTGGCAGGGCGCGGGGGGCGACAAGTGCACTGTGATTGGCTAGTACAAGGTCAACGAGCAATCACGTGTACGGTGCGTGACGCGCGCCATTTTGTGTAGTGATGGGACACACTCGAAAAATATACTACAGAATATAAGTCTAAATTTAAGTTTTTTATTGGAATCAATAAAAATACGAAAAGCAATTTAAATTGTTTTTAATTCAAAGATAGAACTAAATATAAATGCATATTGTTTAATGTACAGTGGAGGAATTTGATTTCTGGGCCACTTCGTACCTTGTCACAGTGTCAAGTCATATGAGATTTCTAGCAGCTTTCACATTGATTTTCACTGTGACAAAGTACGAAGTGGTCCAGAAATCAAAATCCTCGCCTGTACAGTCGGTAGAGTATACAGTAAGGTGACTTGAGACAGTTCATATGTTATTCCTATCTATCCTATGGTATGGTAATAGGAATAAAAGTATAAGAACAATAATCATAATCATTAACACATATAGAATGAATGCAAATACAAATAAATAAATAAATATTAAGGGAAATTTTTTACACAAATCGAACTAGTCCCACTGTAAGCTCAATAAGGCTTGTGTTATGGGTACTGGACGACGATATATTTAATAGATATATACTTAAATACATAGAAAACGTCCAAGTCTCAGGAACAAATGTCTCTGCTCACCACAGAAACAAATGCCCTTACCGGGAATCGAACCCAGGACCATTAGCTTCGGAGGCAAAGACTGCCATCTAGGCTAAACAGAAATACAAGGAAAATATAATATGCTATTGACTCTTAAAGTGTATTAGTTTCGTGAATTGGCTATGTGCACGTCTGAAACATCAAACGTCAAAGGTCCCGAGACAATGTCAAAACTCAGAGATGTCAAATAATGACACATGAATATTTTATTTACTTTAGTAAACGAGAAAGACCCCGTATTGGAAATTTTACTGAAATAAATAAGAGAATAAATAAATACATACAAACGAAACGAATCGTAGGAAACCGTTAAGAAACCAATAGAAAACGTGAAAGTAAATTTGACAGTCGTCCCCGGTAAGTACACATTTCTGCCATGGTGTGCGCTACGATCGCCTAGCTTACCCCCACCACCTACTTCGCACATAGCCAATATGCATCTAATAGCAGAGATTATAGATATTAAAGAGTCATGTTTCTCATTATTATTAACTTATGTATCGTTTTTTTTTCAGGATTAATATCTTTAATAAGTAGCGATGATTTTTCTCTAAGATTACAACTATCTGTTCATCTGCGGTTTAGTAGTTTAGACGCGCAGAGACAGATATACAGACAGAGTGACTTTCATATTTGTAGTATAGTTAGGATATAAATTTGATTTGAACACACTGTTATGTATTTATAATTGTACATATGCATGTAACATAAATTTCCATTATTTAATTAAAAAATATAAGTTTGTTCTGTATCCTACGTATATTCACCATAATTTAATATTGTTTCAAGAGTATCAGTTAAGTACGTAAGTTTAAATAATCAATCAGTCACATCACTACTTGAGATTGCAATGGTTAGACAAAGACAGAATTACAAAAATTAGTAAGCGGAAGAAAGAGACAGACATTGAAAGACATCAACGCGTTGCCAGGTTTACAACCTTTACTTGATAACCTTGACTTTTTAATTATTATTGTTTTATCGTGGTAAAAAAGTAAAAAATAGCTTACCTGTGGAATTAAATACCATCTTTTTGAAGACTAGATGTCTTGCTACACTTTCCACACAATTTAACCATACAAAAACGCATATTTAGAGCACTTTATAAGCCAAGTAATGTGTCGAATATTGCACGTTACTTCGTCAACGATTGGCCGCATACTAAGAGCATACTTGGGGCGTGTTGACCACTTGACGTTTTTTGAGCTTAGGCTTGGCTTACGCGGGCGCCCTTGTAAGCGGGGTCTATAGGTTAAGTGGTCTGTGATTGGAATGCTCGACCTTCGGCCTCGCGTGCCTTACCTCTCAACTTCGGGCCTTCGGCCCTCCGCTTTATAGAGCCTGCTCTGGGATGTTCGATCTTCCGCCTCGCGTGTCTTAACACTCAGCTTCGGGCCTTACTACTCGATTTAGGGCCTTCGGCCGTTATGGTCGCTTATAAGGCACATGATGTTGTCCTAAATAACCTATACATAGTGTGTATAACTACGCCCTGGCGTCAGCCTCGCGTGCCTTGCCGCCCTCCACCACGCCTTCATTATCGCGTATAACACTCTTGGCTTGACTTGGCACGCCCATCGGGCCTTTGGCCCTCAGCCATACGTAAGGAGGCCGCTGTGTGTGAATGATCGTCTTTCGGTCTCGCATTTGTTGCCGTTCTGCTTCGCATTTTCGGCCATTATCATTACGTAAAGAACCCGCTCTGTTGGGACGCTCGGCCTTCGGTCTCGCGTGCCTTGCCGCTCTGCTTTGGGCCTTCGGCCCTCAGCCTTGCATAAGGAGCCTGCTCTGTTGGAATGATAGGCCCGCATGTCTTGCCGGTCTGCTTAGGGCCTTTGGCCATAATACTTACATGAAGAGCTCGCTCTGTTGGGACTACGTTTTACGGCAGAACTGCGTAGCGAGACTTCTATCATTATAATTGTTATTTTTTGACGGGATTCATTCGTCTAGAATCGGTATATTTGATTTTCGAAATAAGCACTTAATCATTCGTTTGGACTATAGGATTTCTAGGGAATGTCATATTGACTGAAATCATTTCTTAAAGGGGTGTAAAGAAGGGTGATAGATTGTATCATCATCATCATCTGAGGCGTTATAGCCACGGGTGGGCCCTAGGCTAGCCTGGTCAAGCAAATATCTCCAGTCCGATCTATTCGTGACTTTCCTTCTCCAACATGTCAACCCTGAGTTCCTCGTGTCCACCTGAGCTTGAGAAAGATTGTATGGGAAAACAAATCATTCTAAGGTGAGAACGAATTATAAGCGGACGAAGTCGCGGGCAAAAGTTAGTTATTAATAAATATGTTTGAATGTCCAAGAACTTATGCACCAACTATACATGTGTAACTTTGTAATCCTATTACTTTTGCCGATTACTTAATATTCAGTCACTTATACCACATAAATAGATAGATAACGAAAGAAAGATAGACACATGATGTCGTACATACATAGATAATTTACGTACATAGTGTGTAAAACTACGTTCTGGCGTCAGCCTCGCGTGCCTTGCCGCCCTCCACGACGCCTTCATTATCGCGTATAACACTATTGGCTTGACTTGGCGCACCCATCGGGCCTTCGGCCCTCAGCCTTATATGAAAAGCCCGCTTTATTGGAATGCTCGACCTTCGGCCTCGCGTGCCTTACCTCTCAACTTCGGACCTTCGGCCCTCCGCTTTATAGAGCCCGCTCTGGGATGTTCGATCTTCCGCCTCGCGTGTCTTACCACTCAGCTTCGGGCCTTACTACTCGATTTAGGGCCTTCGGCCGTTATGGTCGCTTATAAGACACATGATGTTGTCCTAAATAACCTATACATAGTGTGTATAACTACGCCCTGGCGTCAGCCTCGCGTGCCTTGCCGCCCTCCACCACGCCTTCATTATCGCGTATAACACTCTTGGCTTGACTTGGCACGCCCATCGGGCCTTTGGCCCTCAGCCATACGTAAGGAGGCCGCTGTGTGTGAATGATCGGCTTTCGGTCTCGCATTTGTTGCCGTTCTGCTTCGCATTTTCGGCCATTATCATTACGTAAAGAACCCGCTCTGTTGGGACGCTCGGCCTTCGATCTCGCGTGCCTTGCCGCTCTGCTTTGGGCCTTTGGCCCTCAGCCTTGCATAAGGAGCCTGCTCTGTTGGAATGATAGGCCCGCATGTCTTGCCGGTCTGCTTAGGGCCTTTGGCCATAATACTTACATGAAGAACTCGCTCTGTTGGGACTACGTTTTACGGCAGAACTGTGTAGCGAGACTTCTATCATTATAATTGTTATTTTTTGACGGGATTCATTCGTCTAGAATCGGTACATTTGATTTTCGAAATAAGCACTTAATCATTCGTTTGGACTATAGGATTTCTAGAGAATACACCCCTAAGGTACTGGTGCCCTTTTGGACGCCGTCCAACCATCTCAGCTTTAGAAAAATTGTATGGGAAAACAAATAATTCTAAGGCGAGAACGAGTTCTTCGCGGACGAAGTCGCGGGCAAAAGCTAGTAAATAATAATAACGCTGAAAAAACACCGTTTTTTTACTTTATTTGGTGGACACACACAATTACCAAGCTGCATGCCTAATTTCACCTTTCTAGATCACTGGGAGTGGGTTAGGATTTTGATTATTAGTCAGTCAGTGGTAAAAATGCCGTTTTTTGGACTTAAATATCTCAATAACTATTTCACGTATATTTATGAAATTTGGAGTTCTAGTTGTTAAAGGATCTTAATACATGTACCAAATTTTATATTATATGTTAAATAGATTTGGAGTTAGTGGGGATTCGAAAGTGGCTCTAAACGGTTCGTATAAAATAACATCCCATCAAAAACATAAATGTGAAAATGGCAGCCAAGTTCAATATGCGATGCGTGGTTTCTTCACCGACAAAAGAATTGAGATCTAAATGGGTGCCAAGTTCCGTAGATTATCTGAAAAGGTGCCAAGTCTGGTATTAGACAGTTGTTTACAGAAAAAAACCACGTAAAACTAATGTATTGCTGCTTAATGCATTTTGAGATTTAACCTTGCAGTTTTCTTAATTATCCAACGGCTTTTGTGGTATTATAACATACTGTATAGAAAACTGTTAAGGCTAAAAATGCATTAAGCCGCAATAAATTAGTTTTACTGTAAACAATCTAGCGCCAGACTACTTAATCAACTTGCAGATTAATATTGTATCGTACTTTAACCACGTAACCTATACATTTTATTTCCTTGAATTATTATTATTATTATTAAATAGTTAGAGACTGGCTAGATAGTCACGGCAGTAGTTTTATTTACGTTACCTACGTGACATGTTTCAAGCGAAAGAAGGGACGCCAACGACAACGTTCTAGTTCTACAGTAGTACGAGTATTATATCTGATATATACGACAATTAGGGAGAACAATGTCTATGACTATAAGTTTTGCAATGAAATCACAATTTTATTAGTAAATCTATGTTTTATAATGCTGCAAGCTAAAACGAGCCTCGAAACTGTCTGTTTCTACTTTTAATATTGAGGTAAAGTAAAAAAAACGGCCAAGTGCGAGTCGGACTCGCGCACCGAGTGTTCCGTAAAAATATTTTTATTATATGATGTAACTAAAAATTACGGTTTTCGCAATTTTTCCTTTATCTGTGGTATAAGACGTTGCCTCGTACCAAATTTCAAGATTCTGAGTTCGCGGGAAGTACCTTGTAGTAAGTTTTGATTCCCTTGCGAGTGTCGAAAATTTACGGGAATTTACGGCATAAACGGCTGCATCTTTTGATTGCGTTGGCTTAGAAGTTTGATTTTTTCACAGCTCCAAGGGACAGTAGACCTGAGTGCTTAATATAAATTCCAGCTTGATGACTCCACGTGATCCTGAGAAAAAGGGTCTTGACAGACAGACAGACGGACGGAGAACAATGTGATCCTATAAGGGTTCCGTTTATCCCTAAAAAATGTTTAACAAAGTCCCAGATGACTAAAAAAAGTCTACAAACTAGCTAATACGAAAAAAACAATACATATTTTTAATTGGTTACTTAGCAAATGCTTTTATTCTGTCACTGTTTTTTTTATTATAAATATTATAATTAAGATAGCATGTAATTAAGATTTTGAAAATGTATATGAAAACCTAACTGAAGCTTCATTTTTATCTAAAACCATGTTAAGTAGGCACTTAAAATATTTCTATGCTAATACTGTCAGAATGTGCCGACACTTATTGCATATTTTTTGAAATAATTAGATTGATTGTAACTTTGTAAGTCTGTAGAACGTAAATAGTGAATTGCTCATATAATATCGAAAATATTTTTTCTCAAACATGCAATGAAATATTGAGGTTGAAGAATAAACTACTTTTTACTATTATGGTTAGATCTTATACGTAGATGATATTGATACCTTACTCAGGTCGAAAAAAGTACTTTACTAAAATTTTATCTCACATTAGCTCTGATGGTCTTTATAAATCCCGGGACTTAGATTAAAAGATAAAACTGTTGTTATAACCCAAGTGACATTTAACGTTTGAATTTTATTATGCCAGCGCTAACATTTGCCTAAGCCAGTATACGCTTTTACAATTTCGTACTACCTGCTACGCGCAATTGCACGATAAATTTAATATAATCCTCTTGGACGCCCTCATTCACGTCTACGGGCGAAGGTTAAAGAATTTATTTCAAGTACGTTTTAGGAAAATATAACTCCCTTGGTTTGAAGCCAAAATATATGTGGTTTATGAGGCATGGGGCCCGTTAGACCTCGCCGCGCACCAACTAGCTCCAAGTACCGGCTCATGCATTTTTCACGCCCATGCTCACTGGCAGCCAGAAAATATTCCAAATTTAAAGGATTACAACATTATCTGTACACCTGCTAAGTGTTATTACAACCTTAATACATTGCAGTAGAAGCTATAATTGGCAAAGCAACGGTAATTTTATTTTGCGTGAGGTGCTTCCTGTGGTAACAAAATGTTCTTGAAGGTAGTAATGAGTGTTGTAAAAGGGGAGTATTTGCATTATTTCAGAATTGTGCTCTTGAAATGAAAGGGAACTTAATAATTTTATACTTTTTATTATTTGATTGTCCCACTCTGATTTGATATTTACTTATCTGCTTCAGCTTGGCAAATTCTTTTACTTTGTACATTTTGTTCTTTGACGTGTGCGAGTAGATAAATGTTTTGAAAGCTTGTCGGTCGGCATGTGTGAGTAGTCAATTCAAACAGAATAAGAATAAGAGAGTGTTAGTAGCTCTTTACTCTAATTGCTAATGCGGCTAATATATTTCAAACATAAAATAAATTCATACAGTAATTTCCGTGACCCGTTGGTTCCAAAACCGCTTTTTCTTTTTTTGGTCTAAAGAAATTGACTAATCTAATATTTATATTATAGGCTTTAGCGACTCTTTTCCTTACTAAAATATGAGAATCCTACAATTTAAAAAATATGAACCATTCTAATTATATAAGCGACCTTTTTTTCAAATTTTCAAAATTGTCTAGAATAAACGGGAACGAAGTGAATATTTCTATTACTACGTAGAGATGGAAACTGCAGAGCGTGAGGATTGTCTGCAAGCGCGGCTTTAAACCCAGGCAAACCTAATTAACCAGAACTACGAGTAGTTGCACTTTTAATTTGCTTGTGAGGTTGCGCATAATTGTGAACTAAACGCTGCCTTATTGTTTTCCTGCTAATTATCCTGGAAATGGATTTCAAACGGGAATAATTTAGCTACATAGCGCAAATGAGGCTTGAACCAGTTTTTTATTTTCTCAAAAAAAAGGTTCAGTACACTTTTGACAGGGTAGGGTTAAAGATAAGTACAACATCTTGTACATATACTTACAATATTTGTTTAAATACGGGTTGAACGCGATTGTTATTCAAGTGCTGACAAGACCAAAATAGGATTCACTTCAATAGTATTTAAAACAAAATATAAAATATATGTTAATATTCATTATATAATAAAAAAAGTTTGCTGGCTCTAAATTAAGGGTTTGAAAAATTCGGCTCTGTAAAGAAAAGTGTAGTTACGTCCGAAAATCCTCTTTGAACAGTTCTATATCTTTATTTTTTTGTCTTAAGTATTTATAAATAATAACACAATTACATCCTGATCATACTAAGAAGTTTGCGCTGCATACGGCAAATACAAGAGCGGTAGCCCGTAGCAACATGACACTTAGATTTAAAGCATTAGGCTCTCAAAACTCATCTTTATATCAGACCGCGTGGAGGATAATCCTTAACATACTTACTACAATGCTACAATCAGTGGTATACAATGATCGATGCAGCAATCTCGATAATATTCAATGTTGTAGAGGTGTGTAGTGTATGTAATGTATCACACTCCAATATGAAACGCCTTGTTTACAAGTCATTACTAATACTACCTGCGTAACCACGTTGAAGAGCAACGTGTCCAATTTTTTAGGGTTACCACAAAGGAATTCATTAAAGCTTCCACCTTTGCCACGGCATTCCTGGATATTCTATTTACGTAGCAAGTATTTCTAAACCGTGTTGGTGTAGCCCTACGGCCATGGGGTGGGATGTGATCCCTAATTATTAACAGATTTGGGTCTTATTGGATGGACAGACTGGATCAGGTAATTTTATTATGCGTGAGAAATGTCAAAACTATTCAATCGAGGTACCTATGCCTACGCCAATTTGTCGTACTTGCGAACTGATTATCTGTGGAGCGAACTTTATGTGAATACGTTGAGTAAAATCTTGAGTATAATATTTTTTGCACTTTTACAAAACACTATTTTGAACAAACCTAATCTATTTTTTTCTACTGCATGCCATAACAAAAGTATATGCAGTAAAATATAGGGTTACTAAATAAATCTAATTTTATTTTACTGACTAAATGTTAAATTATGCCACACGACATATAGTGTTTTTCGTTGTTAAGTAACAACGAAAAACACTATCAAATAAAACTAGAATGTGAAAAGTTCATCTCAGATTAACCCTTGTATGTACAGTCAAGTTTAAAAATGTGTCAAATTATCATAGGAAACGGGCCGGCCCGGACACGGAACGGTCTACTGTGAATCTATCACATCGCTCGCCTTCGGCAGGGCATTCATCCTCACATCTTAGAACCTAAATGGTCGCGTACGGTACGGTTTCAAAGGAATTTCCTCCCTCGGACGCTCCGATTGTGGAATGAGCTCCCTGCCGAGGTTTTCCCGACGGACTACAGTATGGGGTTCTTCAAGAAAGTAGTGTATAAATTCTTAAAGGGTCGGCAACGCGCATGTGACACCCCTAGGAGTTGCAGGCGGCCATAGGCTGCGGTGACCGCTTACCATCAGGCGGGCCGCACGCTTGTTTGCCACCGACGTGGTTTTTAATAAAATCATCCCTAAAGAGGTTAAATTTTGGTAGGAAAGTTTATATGCAAAACATCGTATACACAGTCCTCATGTAGATGTTAGAAAACTAATTTCAGCGTTTTTGGAAATTCGTCCTCTAAGGGAGTTGACCCCCACAGAGGACGAACAACGACGTTGTCCTCCTCCTCTAAGGAAACTCTATAGCTTGAATTTTTTTATGGAGAATGTATTGTTTTTAAAGAACGTACGTTCGAGTACCTTGCACTCCGTATCAAAAGATACGAAAATTAATTTTATGGTATTTTAAAGTTCACCTTTTGAACCTATTGGGTTCAATATTCACTTTAACACTCACTTTGTCGTATCAGGCGTGTTAAAAGGAAGGCTGAGGAAAGAAACACATGGAGATCCACCACCGATACCACCAACAAGAGCCTAGCTCTTAAATAAATGATGATGATGGCTCACTAAAAATTTAAACACAAATTTATCATTTCATCTGTTATCAAACACTGCGCACATAATGTGTGCAGGCACATAAACATCTTCTGCACGGATAAGAAAAGTACTTTGACTCTTGAAAATGAGAATGATGAGATAAAAATGTATAAAAGCGGCCGATGCATAAAGTAGCTCCAAAGCTGTTTGGAGGATCTTGAAGTTTCCTATTCATGAAAGGTTTCATCCTGTCTTACACCTCACTGTTCTACTTGAATATGGTCAGCGTGTATACTTCATCTCCAACAAACATCTCAGAAAAGATAAACATTAAACAGTCCACCTCAGCTACTGCCTCAGTTACTGGCTTTCTTTGAAATGCACCCGAAGGCAGAACCGCTACTAAAGTGTATAAGGAAGTGCTACAGTAAAAATTAATTCTACCTGTAGTTGTAAATTTCTACATGATAACTATGATTTTATTCGCATTACCAGAATGGATATGTATACATGTGTGCGTGAGTTGTGTTTAGTTATTGTTGACTTGGTATGTCCTTTAAAAGAACAACAACATATGCTACAGCTTACTGTTCCGCGCGTGCGAAGACGCGAGCTAAAAAGCTAATGTCACCATAAAATTGCAAATACCGTTACATAATAATCTATCTAGCGAGATTGTAAACTGTGTCTAAAGATACCTTGTGTTCCTCATAGCGGAAATAGAAGCCCCGCGCCGCGGCACTTTATCGAAACGCTGGCGGAAAGCCTAAACAATTTTCGATTCAACCTTTCGACTATTTACAATGTTGCTAGATAGTCTATAATCTAACGGTATTTGCAATTTTACGGTAACATGTACACCCCCATATTTATGCACTTGGGTGTACATACGTAGTTCATTGACAGTTATCCCGTTTTTCTTTTGTGGAACAATTTGACGTTTGTGATCTTGCGAATATCACGACCCTCCGGTGGAGGTAAAAAGTTGTCAGGAAAAGTTATCCGCAAAGTAAGCTTTTACCCCCAAACTTTCAGGTACGTTTGACTTCAAAGATATGTTTTGAGTTTTGCATCTTATTCATTTGTAATAAGGCGTAAAATTGTGTACATATCTTTCAATTATCGTGGCCGCACTGTTACTAAAATTTACGAAACTAGTTTATGGAAATGTTTGGGAGTTATGGGATAGAAACGGATATACAACGGTCACAAGACCGTTGTCACGTAAGTAGTGTAGTTAGGGTATTTTCGTATTTGGCAGTGCGGGTTTGGTGCGATATAAGCTGTCGGCTGACTGAACAGATTTTTTACTGTGTGCCCAGGGTGCTTCCTGACTGGAATAGGATGCGTGTATGCGATGGGATACCGATGCAGTGCTGCCACCCTAATTATAATAATATGCTGCACTACTATAATATGATTATGAGTCGGTATGAGTAGCTATACCGTATATTCCGTAGTTCCCAAATAACTTACTTAAAAAAAATCAATAACAAGCAAAAGGGAATAGTTTTGCAGCGTTTCATACGTCTTTTACTAAGAAGGCTTTTTTTTACGTTAACTCAAAAACGGCTTCAAATATATAATAGATAACTCAAAAACGGATCATGTTCGCTATAAATTTCGTTGAAAGTCTTTATTAAGCTTTCTTCTTTTTCGTCGGTTCGCTCTTTTCAGAGTGGTCGTGGCCGTTATGTGGGTTTTTGAGTGACCCGTTTTACGACACGCCGCCATTCCTCCCGTAAAGCTGCCTTGAGCTTTACTGTCATGATTTTTTTTCATATTTCAAAAGTTAGAGGGGGGGACACATTTTTTTTCTTTTGGAGACAACATATCCGATAATATTCACTTTATTAAAAAATGTTTGATGATGATCTTTATTTATTTTGAAAGACCTATCCAACGACACCCTACACCATAGGGACATTGATTTATATATCCATACCAAATTGCAGCTTTCTAGCACTAACAATCACAGAGAAAAGCCTCGGACAGACAGACGGACAGACACACAGAAAGGTGGATATGGCGAAACTATAAGGGTTCCTAGTTGACTACGGAACCCTTAAAATACCGGAAACAGGTTGCCGAGCATCGATTTGAAACTTTGCAGTACGATTACTAGGTATTATCAAATTGTTTTGATGTTGGAGACAAGAGTAGTAGAAACTTATCAATACCTTAGGGTGGGTCACCAAACCGACTGTAACGTGAGTTACGTTCGTTAAATTCAGATGGTATATTTTTATTATACCATAGCCTATGGACACTTGCGACTCAAGACGAATCACAAGGGCGTTACCGACCCTTTATTGACTTAGGGATTCGCTGTGTTGAGAGTGAGCCGATCGGCAGATGTCTCCTGTAAAGCTTGAGACATATACAGGACCCTCACTCCCAACACAGCGCATCATCCGGAGCTCTGGCGAGCTTACTCACCACCAGAAATACAACACCACATACTCGTACCTACATACGGAGCAAGTTAGTGATGCTATTGTGGCTGCGGTCTTCTGTAAGGTGGAGGGACCTACTTCCCCAGTTGGACTGCTCCAAATTTGAGCGAGATGACGTTTCGCTGTGCCCTACTTTTGATTGACAGGTTTCTAAGGGATGACAGCTGCTAGCACTGTATTTAACATGGATGGTTACGTTGTTAGTAAACCAACGATGTAAACCTCATCATCCACCATATCAGCCGATAGACGTCCGCTGTTGGACATAGGCCTCCCCCAATTTTATGGGGGGTAAATGCCATAATCGCCACGCTTTGCATGCGGGTTGGCGATCGCATTATCTCCACCGCACTGTAGGGATGCTGCTGCCCATCCCCCGGTGGTCTTGGTCGTAGTTTTAGGACATACCCGGGTCCAACCTCATCATCATCATTATATCAGCCGAAGAACGTCCACTGCTGGACAAAGGCCTCCCCTAAAGAGTGCTACAATGACCGGTCCTACGCCATTGTTATGTGTTGGACCGGGTAATAATTAAAATCACGGTGGTAATGGACCTAAATGCAAATGTATTAACTTTAAGAAAGGAAATAATTTGAAACACTAAGCTAAGATCTTATGCTAAAACTTATATATAGGGTGTTGAGCGCCAAGAGGGTTTTGAACACAATGCCCGGGATCCCTGCTTATCCGTTGCGCCGGCTAGCGCGATATTAATTAATAAAATTCGGTTCACAACTGAACCTCGAAGGGCATATCCAAAGGCCCTTCGTTGGTTATGCCACTCACTAATTTATAAAAAACATATGTCCGTAATTTCTTCAATTAATTATAATATTTTTAAGCCCATCGGCAAGCAAACACCGTTCTCACAATTCTCATCTGTGTCAGTACGTCTACATTATTATTTAAGCCACTGCACGTATAATTACTTTAAAGGCATGAGCTGGAATGAAAGACCTCCCCTAAAGAGTGCCACAATGACCGGTCCTACGCCACCCGCATCCAGCGGCCTCCCGTGACCTTTATCAGGTCATCAGTCCACCTTGTGGAGGGCCTACCCACGCTGCGTCTTTCAGTAAGTGGTCGCCACTCGAGAACCTTTCCGCCCCAATCGCCATCAGTTCTGTGTGCAATGTGCCCCGCCCACTGCCACCTAAGTTCAGTGATTCGGAGGTCTATATCGGTTACTTTGATTCTACTGCGGATGACTTCATTTTTGATGCAATTACGCAGACTAGAGATACTCCCTGCATCCTTCCTACTCTCAGTGTGCATAAACTCACAACAAACAGTCTGATAGCATTCGTTCAAGAGCTTGTACATATTATTAGTGATATCAAATCTCAATTGTATCGTATTCTATCGTATCTAGTCATGATTAAAATAGGTATAGTTTATAAAACTAGTCTAGTCATTTTATGGATAACGCTAATACAATTTTTTATATTATTAATGGATTGTTTCAGGTATTATACCTTCCATTGTTAACATTTTTAGGTCAGCCAGATAACAGTAAAGTTGTAAAATGCTTTTGATAACATTGTATTAATATGTTTTAGTACCAGCCCCTCAATCTAATAACGACCGAAATAGCCCTGAGTCGTCTATCTGTACACAAATTTTTGAGCTAATTTGATATGTAACTCGATAACCTCAAAAAGTTGTCTCCCAACCTTGTTTTCGGTTATAACCTGGTACCAAAATGAATCCAACCAACGTAAATCATCTGATGTCCCTATAATATTGTCGGAGTATCGTGTTGTTTTGATAGCCGAAGTCCGTAAGCATTTTTTTTTAACGAAAGTGAAATAAAATTCCTATGGTCATTTTATAGTTTATAGTCTTACAGGTTAGACATGTGTTCGTGGGTAAGTAATAACAGGAATTGCAAAAATAACAATAAAGACGAAGGAAAGGAGGCACACAGATACTCGTACAAAAGGAAAGAAACGCACATAAACACAACGGCAAGGACGTGGCGGCAAGGACGATTCGTTATGGCTGGTATCTCTCTCTCTCTCTCTCTCTCTCTATCTCTCTATATCTCTCTCTCTCTCTCTCTCTTTCTCTCTCTCTCCCAGCAAAATGCAATGTGTAAACTTGTAGTGACAAGATAAACAACAGGCCTGATTAGGATTCTGTAAGTAAAAGGAGTACGGGACAATAAATGCCGAATTCCGACTCACATTTGACAGATTTTCTAAATATTTAAATAGATACGCTTGGAAGTACGTACTAATTAATTTCATAATTTACTTACCGTTTAATTATTTACTCCTGGTGCACACAACATCCTGTGTATGAAGTTTGTGTATTTCCATTGCCTCTATTAACTCTATCTGTAAGCTTCATGAGTTTGATAATGATAAAACACCCGTCAGGGTATTATTGATGATCGAGTTAGGGAATAAGTTGGCAATACACGCCGATCATAAAACTTGTATCTATTTGAGGTCCAACACATGCGGCCCGATATCAAGTCGTAATAATAAAAGTTGGGGACCCTCATAACTCATAGGTCGCTAGTCAGTAAAATTGGTAAGTATGTAGGCGAATGAATATAGCGAAATCGGTTGCAATTTCGAAAGGTTCGTTCGTAAAATAGCTTAAGTACGCCGTAACTGGAAACGGCAAGCTTGCTGTTGTTATAACAATGCAGGAATTGCAAATAAATACAATTTATATCTCCAAATGAGTAATTTCTAAACGTCGTACGAACCTCGTATTAGAAAGAGATTTGTTTAAGAGTTGGTTGGTATAAATATTGAGCATTCAAAGAGCAAAAGATATATGCCAAGGACTCTTAAAATAGACTGCGTGTGAAATAATATAAATGGGAAGAGTATGAGGTGACGAGGTAAGGGCGCCAGAGAGATTTGGAAAATAAGTGTTTGTCAATAATTTCATTTTGTGGTACAAGCTTTTGTTATCAACTGTACTTTTTTGCAAAGTCATTTACTACTCACGGAGAAGGAGCATGCCTATATTACCTATTAGTGTGTGACATCTTTGGGTTTCCGTAGGATTGTGTCAGCCAACTTGTGTCTAAAAAGAACCTACTTAGGTACTGAAATCGTTTTAATAAAGCCAAACACGACGGGTTTATTATATGCAGGTAAGAAGTTGCTAATTGCTAGTGCCACCTTTTGTCGATCAGCTTCGTTGTGCGATAATATTGCATAGTTAGGTTTTCCTCCTCCTCCACCTTTAAATTACACAAAAGATAGATTAAGATAGTATTTCGTGGCACTTAATTAAATATTAAGGTAATATAACCGGAGAAACTAAATACCTCCCTTAAAGAATTTGCTTCATTAATTTGAAACTTAATTACTTTTATGAATGTTTATTGCGAACAACTTACTGAACAAGATTCTTAGTGAATATGGTACCATATTTTTAGCTATTTGAATATGGAGCTGATACCTACTAATAACTTATTTGCTTAATTAACGATGTTTGATGAATTATAGCTTAACATTTTAATGAACCAATCCACCACCACCACCATATCAGCCAAAGGACGTACACTGCTGGACATAGGGCTCCCCCAAATTCACGGGGGGTATATGCCATAATCGCCACGCTTGGCATACGGGTTGGCGATCGCAGTATCTCCACCGCACTCCAGGGATGCTGCTGCCCATCCCCCGGTGGTCTTGGTCGTAGTTTCAGGACATACCCGGGTCCAAGGTAGTTATAATTACAATGAACCAATCCTTCATTGTAATTATAACTATTATAAATATGAATAATTATAAATATTGGGTGACAATCTTACACATATCGACCTAGTCCCAAACCAAGGAGTATATTGAATACGAACTAAGCAAAGCTTGTACTATGGGTACTAGACGACTATATACATACTTATATAGATAAATGTATACTTAAATTTGCTAAGTGCACAAATAATGCCCTGGACGGGATTCGGACCCGGAACCTTTAGCTTCGGAGGCAGTGTCACTATTAACTAAGCTAAACAGACCGTCAAAACCATTAATTAATAAGTACATTAAGTACTTATGATTTTTTGATATTTTATCATAGGTGTAAATCAGCAACAGAATAACGTCTTACTTTTTTGTATTATATATATTTTTAATGTTTCGTAGTCAACTAGGAACCCTTATAGTTTCGCCATGTCTGTATGTCTTTGTTCGGGAATTTGCTCTGTGATTATTAGTGCTAGAAAGCTGCATTTGGTATGGATATATAAATCAATAAATCAGACAAAGTTGTAAAATAAAATGTCAAAAAAATAAGGGTATTATCTCCTACACGTAAAGTGGGAATGATTTGTTTTGCTTCAATCCTATAGTGTAAGGTGTTGTTGGATAGGTCTTTCAAAATGAATACAGGTCTTGATCAATCATTTTCTGAAATATTCACTCCAAAAGAAAAAAAAAGTGTCCCCTCTCTAACTTTTGAACTATGGGTGCAAAAAATATGGAAAATATCATGAAAGTAAAGCTTAATAAAAACCTTCAACGAAAACTATAGCGGACATTATCAGTTAAGCTGTTTTTGAGTCATCGTAAAAAGTCTTCCCTATTTAATAAAAGACGTATGAAACGCTGCGAAAGTATTCGTTTTTGCCTGTTATTGACTTTTTTCAAGTAAGTTCATTGGGGAACAGGACTGAGCGTGGCCCGACATGCTCTTGGCTGTTTTTTATCCTGTTATTTGTTTGATCCTAAATTAATTAATGTTTAAACGGTCTGCAACGCACTTGTGATTCCTCTGGAGTCGCAAATGTCCATAGACTACCTACGGTGTTTGCTTACCATCAGACAGCTAACGGCTTGTTTACCATCGTCGTAATTTAAAAAATAATATTAAACTGACATAAAATATATAATGTAATGTGTTATCATAGTTTGGTTATTCAGCAATTTTACAATACATTACAAGCTAGCTATTTATAACCATTTTACGCCTACCAACTATTTTTTACCAACTATTTTACCAACTATTTTACGCCTAACATGTGGAACCGTAAGTCTCTGTAACCGCTAAATCGGCGGTGGTATAATAGAATTTCACGTCGCGTCACTTTAGCAAATTCCTATGTCAAGTTGTGACTAGCGACGTCGCAAAGATGCGAATTCTTGGAGAATATTCCAGACTTGTCGCGGTATGTCGTAAGAATCTTTAAGTCGGGGATCACACGAGCAGGTTTAAGAATTCCAGCTGTAAATCTATAAATAGTACAATGGATTATGACTGTACTATTGTAGAAATTCGTTTTTAGTAGAGGGTGGAATTTTAAACGTAGGTAATTTTGCATTTCACTGTCGTTGAGTCGTTCGGAGATAGAGACAGAGTTTTTCCAGCATCTTTTTTGTACTGGGAAACCTAGACTATTTAGACCGGTATACTCAACAATAAAAGTAGTTGATCATTTTAGTACCTCGTGTCTATCACTACTTTGACGCAACCCAGCTGTCGCAATATTGTGACGTCAGTGCGACAAAGTACTAAAATGATCATCAATATTTTCTGTTGACTGATCGTAGATAAAAAAAACTCCAAAATAACTTCTCTGTTATATAAATGTAATTGGCAGCGGTGAGAGGTGAAGAAAAAATGGTGTAGCCTAAACACCATAATATTCAACTATCATACGTTTTTATATTCCTAATATACGCGGAAAACTAACAGAGCAGTAGATCTATGTATTTTTTTATAATTTAAAAATATAAGTAAAGATACGAAGGCTGCTGGACATCTAAAACATAGGCCTCCCATAAAGTGTGCCACCATGAACGATCCTTCGTCACCCGCTTCCACGACTCGTGCGATTTTTACCAGGTCACCAGTCTATATATTGCGGTAGGGGATGATTGCCACTTACTATCATACATTGGTTCTGGTCCGCATACTTACCACCACCACCAACATATCAGCCGAAGGACGTCCACTGCTGGACATAGGCCTCCCCCAATTTTATGGGGGGGTAAATGCCATAATCGCCACGCTCGGCATGCGAATTCGCGATCGCAGTATCTTCACCGCAATTCAAGGATGCTGCTGCCCATCCCCCGGTGGTCTTGGTCGTTCTTTTAGGACATACCCGGGTCCCCGGATACGTACGAGCAAGAATATTAATAATATCGGATTTTCAATGAGATTTCTGGATTAAATAATAAAATAACAAGAGATACGGCAGGGCATTATTTGTGTATTTAGCACGGATTTTGTTCTTGGGTCTTGGATGTTCTCTATGTATTTAAGTATGTATTTATCTATATAAGTATGTATATCGTCGCCTAGTACCCATAGTACAAGCTTTGCTTAGTTTGGGACTAGGTCGATTTGTGTAAGATTGTCCCCCAATTTATTATTATTATTATCTCTTTATTCATTTTTTCTTCTCTTAGATTAGGTTTTTAAAATATTTTTATAAAAAGTAAAATATAAAACAATATTTACATAACATAAAATCATTATAAAAACCTAACCTAGGGTGTCGCCGGCAGCGAGGCAGGGCCTAAGCTACCGGTGGTTAGGGCGAAAGAGAGAGGAACCTCCTGACTATTCGCGCCGTGTCCAGGAGTACTGCCTTCTGTATCTGACCCTTGACCCAGCCATCTAACGAGAGTCTCTTGAGATGTTGGTCGAGACTCTTCGCTATTAGACCGTTCACAGAGACGACTATCGGGACAATAATCGTTGAATCAACATCCCACATGGCGGTTACCTCATGTGCCAAGTCTAGGTACTTGCTGACTTTGTCCTTCTCAGCTTTCACGAGGTTCTCGTCATGAGGGATGGTGATATCAACGAGTACTGCCTGGCGCTTCAATCGATCTGTCAGCACGATATCAGGCTTGTTGGCTACAATAGTCCTGTCCGTGATGACAGATCGATCCCAATAGAGCGTTGCACGACCATTTTCGAGAACTGGCGCAGGTGTGTACTTATAATACGGCACTTCGAAGTCCACAAGACCGTATAAAAGAGCAAGCTGCTGGTGAATAATCCTGGCCACCAAGTTATGTCTGTGCAAGTACTCGCCGTTAGCAAGATGACTACAACCAGAAATAATATGCCTGAGTGACTCTCCGGGACGGCGGCATGCCCGACAAATGTCGACCGTACCGTCCTTCAGGATATATTTCCGGTAGTTGTTCGTCATGACAACCTCGTCCGCAATTGCACAGACAAAACCTTCAGTTTCCCCAAAAAGATCCCCAAAACGTAGCCAGTTCACCGATGCGAGCAGGTCTACGTCGGGCCCCGCAAGGGCCTTGTAGAACCGCCCATGTAGCTCCTTACTCTTCCATACCGCCCTGCGGTCCTCGGTGCTTAGTACTTTAAATCTGCGCCAGTTCTCGTTTGCCATGGAGAGTGGGGTGAAAGATGCGTCTACTGCCACTACGTCCCGATGCATTCCACACTCACTGTTTAGAAAGTAATCCCTGAGACTGTACACCTCGCGGTTGTGAAGGTCTTTAGCATTTAAGAAGCCGCGACCTCCAAGCTTCCGCGGGATGTACAGTCTCATAACAGAAGATCGTGGGTGTAGCATACGGTGCGCAGTGAGCAGTACACGCACCCTTCGATCCAGGAAATCGAGCTCAGTCTGAGTCCACCTTAATATGCCAAAGGAGTATGTGAGCAAGGGCATCACCCAGGCGTTGAAGGCGCGATCCTTATTGCCGCCCGACAAAAAACTATTGAGTACTTTTGTCAGGCGACAGAAGAAGCGCTCCTTCACCGCCCGTTTGATGTCTCCACCCTCGATACCCAAAGACTGTGACATACCAAGATACTTATAGGTTTCTGCTTCGGAGAGAGATCTGAGAGCCATTGTCTCAGAAATATGTAAATTTGTGGAATTTACAACTTTCCCCCGCTGTACATGCATGACCGCACACTTATCGACACCAAATTCCATTTTGATGGCACTACTGAAGACCTCTGTGGTTTTCAGTAGCTCCAACAGGTCATGTTTATTTTGTGCAAATAGTTTAAGGTCGTCCATGTAGAGCAGATGAGAAATGACCTCACCCTCTCTCCGCAGCTGGCAACCTAGTCCTGAATCCTTCAGCAGGGTACTGAGCGGATTCAGCGCTAGGCAAAACCACAAGGGACTCAGACTATCACCCTGAAAAATACCTCGCTCAATCCTGATGGAATCCTGCGGGCCAGAGGGGCCCTCTCCCCCTCCGGGTTGACGAAGGACTGTGGTCCACTGCCCCATGCAAGCAACTAAGAAGGATCTCAAAACTGCATCAACTTTATACAGTTCTAAGATCCTCTTCAGCCATGAATGAGGCACCGAATCATAGGCCTTCTTATAGTCAATCCAGGCGGCCGAGAGGGTCCCTCTGTTTCGCCGGACTCGTTGGCAAATGGTCATGTCTATGAGGAGGAGCTCTTTAGTACCACGTGACCCAACCCTACATCCATTTTGAGCGGGGGCCAGAATGTTGTTCGCAACAATGTGCGTGTTAATTTTTGCTCTCAAAATGGATGTAAGGAGCTTGTATAGCGTCGGCAAGCACGTGATGGGTCTGTAGTTCTTCGCTTCCGTGGTACTACCGGACTTGTAGAGCAAGGAGGTAACACCAGTTGTTAAGGGAGGCGGCAGGGAACCGATATCGAGGGCTTGCTGGAACTGTGCTGCCAAACGCGCGTGTGAGCATCGAAACCATTTTAGCCAGAAGTTGTGCAATCCATCCGGGCCCGGACTTTTCCAGTTCGGAGCCGTACGGATGGCACAACTTACGTCTTCGGGGCTGACGGTAACAGACCCCATGGGTTCAATGGAGTCACACTCACGCTTGACAACATCCATCCAGGCGCCCTCGGTGTGCTCGACAGGCACCGACCAAATACTACGCCAAAAGTTAACCATGGCTGTAGCATCTGGTCGCTGTCCATCAGACACACGATGGTCGGTTCCATCCCACTTCCGGTATACCTTCCTTTGGTCACTTTGGAAAAGGCGATTCTGCTGGTATCGGTCCACACGCTCTCTGTAGCGACGAATACGGCTTGCCCATGCATACACTTTCTGCTTCAGAAAGTCAATGCGTTCCGTGACACAGGCCATGTAGTCACGGGGCCTGACACCAGTCCCCGCGAAGGCTTGGTTCACGAAGCGCATTACTCGAGGGCGGTTATTGCCCCCTCTGAAGCAGATCAGCTTTGCAATGAGAGTCCTATACGTATCGACACGCCGCCCAATTCGTACTTGCCAGGTAGGAACACTCCCGGTGGTCCTAGGTGCACGGTCAGCGTCCGGAAACTTGACGCGAGCAACACGGCACGCCGCGATGGCCCCGCAGTACATAATTGAGTGCGTGTCAATCAAATCTGCACTAGCCCCAAAATACGGGACTAGGAGATCGTTCAGGGCTCCCATTAACGCTAGATTGCGTCTATTCACGGGCAGGCGTGGTAGTCGCGGCCTAGAATTGGGTGTGGAGCGATACTGCGTAATCGCCTCTTCCAAAGCCCTCCTCAATAGTTCATGGGCATGGGTACTCACACTCTGATTCGCACAGTCCTCGTCGGCACTGGAATCAACCCGCGGTGCCCCCGGTGCCATATCGGGTGCAGGCACCGGAGCCGGCAACGTGGCGGGTGGGTTCCGGGCCGAAGCGGAGGCTGCGCGAGCAGAGAGTGCCTCCATGCGGAGCCGATCAAGTGTCGCGTCATCCAACCGTGGCCGCCCGCGTCGCGCAGGTGGACGTGGCGGCGTCGGCGGCGATCCGCTCTCGTCGCTCGACTCGCTGGTGTCGGGTGCGGTGGCAAATTCGTCACCTGACGACGATGGCGAGGAGTCCGACGAGGCGGTCAGAGATGGTGGGCGTGCGCTTTGTGTAGACGCTTCTTGACGCGCTTTGCTTCTCGTGATCATATTGTTATTGGCTTTTGGCTCGTATGCATTTTTTTGACATTGTCGTCATTACTATGTACATAAGTAAGTATAATTGTACTAAAAGATGGTCAAAATGCACGTATAAAAAGCAATAAATAACAATTTAACAAATATTAGCAAAAAACACGTCTGACGTTGACGGCGTCATTTTTTTTATTATTATATTATTATTATTATTATATACTCGTATCTTAAAGAAATGAGTTTAAATTCTCCTCCTCTACGGTGTTCAATGAGGTATTTACCTACCTACATTAAGCTTGCCAGGTTTTCAATAGAAATGATTTAAAGGGTTTGTTAGGTACTTAAACATAAAGTATTTATTCAACCAAAATGTACTTAAGGTGGGAGATAATGAATTCACTTGAATGACCTAAAGGACTAGAAACAAATAGGATTTACTTCACGCGTTACTAAATAAATATTTGCTTAATATGTATTTGCTTAATCGGCTTAGGCTTAGATGAACAAGGCTTTGAAGTTAAGTCAATATTTATAACAGCATCTGTCCAATTTTTTGTATATATTATTGCTTAATCACCATGAGGTACTAGCAAATTTCACGTGCCACGGCTAGTTCATTAACTACACTTTTTTGAACGGCACCAAAATGTTTCGCAGACAAAGTTTTCATGGTATTGATTCGCATAAAAAGGTTTTTTTCCCAAACTAGAAACCGTTAACTTTTTAGCCAAGCTTTTTTGATCATTCTGTAGAACTCATTTAGATCTACCAGAAAAGTAAGGTAGGTTAGGCTATAACCGCGGCCTTTGTGAAAAAAAAAATTCTATGACATGAAAATTGTGAGATACATTTATTCTTGAAACTTTACCGTATCGCTCACCTAGGGACTTGAACTTTAATTAGAAAAGTCGTCTTCAATAAACATATTCTATCACTGCCCATGAAAAACTCTTTAATAGTTCAGGGGGCCACCAATTCTGTTCATCATCATCTTTTCGCCACATGGTAATTTTTGAGAGCAAATGCACGTATTACTTTTAAAAATAATAAAACCGCTATATTGATGGCAATTTGACAAAATAGAAAGCATCCCATTTCACACAAAAAAACTCTTTTTTTAAATCGGTCCAATAGTCATAGAATAATCGGTTAACACATCACATAAAAAAATATTCAGATAAATTGGGCACCTCGTCCTTTTCTTGAAGTAGGTTACAAACTAAATGCTCACTGTATTCTCAATGTTTCTACATTTTCTAAAGGTATTATGAATGTATATATACTCGTACCTAGGTAGAGTTATGAGTTAGATGCCAAAATTAACCCGAGCTCTTTTATGATACAGGTGGGAACCGGGAAACCCTACAAAAATGATGAAAATAAGCACTTATTATTCCTTCCTTTTATTTACCGACTTCAAAAGAAGGAAGGAGGTACTCTGGTTGTCTGCATGTTTGCTTGTTTTTTTTAATGTATGTATGTACATGTTCCCCGATAACTCTTGACCACGTTGGCCGATTTAAATAATTCTTATTTTGTATCAAAGCAGGTACCCCGTATTGGTACCATATAAATTTGGTGAAGGTCTGATGATAGGATATGCCGATTTTGATATTTTCTGTGGGTAACCAAGCATTGGCTCACGGAAACCACAAATTGTGGCATAGCAAGTACAAAATTGGAGTCGTTTTTTTTGGTATACTAAAATTATTTTCATAAATATCTATTACCTATTTTTAAAAGTGGAACCTAGATAAATCGGAGGAGTTTTTGGAGTAAAATTTATCCTATATCCTACCATTGAAGATGCATTGCACAATATATAGATACTGTTTGATTATATTTATATATAAATACTGTTTGATTATAAATCTATCTAGTAAGATTGTAAACTGTCATAAGATTATGAACTGAAAATTATGCTTTGTTTTATGCTTTCCTCTAGCCAGTCGACGAAACCCCGCGCAGCCTTCTTCTGTCTGTAGGACACAAGGTACCGAACGAATTTACCAAATCACTATTACTTAATTCTGAGACCAAAGTCGCAAGTATTCGACGTTGAAAGATTGTGACCCATAAAATTCTGCTTAAAATATTACGTACTATTTTTTGTGTAGATATCTTTTGACCGTTTACAATCTCTCTACATAGATCTTTTGACAATTAAGAATGTATGCTTTAACAGTATTTGCAATTTAACGATGGCATATCCAATGGACGATTAAGTTTAGTTTATCTAAGAAAACTGCACAGGTAAGCAACCACCTTTAAAACTTCTCTAACAGACTCCAATTTAACTCGAGCATTATTTATTAGCAACTACCCTAGGACTAAAACTTCACGTTACTTGTACATAAACCAAGGACAAATAAATTAAAAGGACCGCCAATGTCTATACTCAATTGCGTAATAATTGGAGGTAGTTTATACACTGCTCATATAACGGGATTTGTTATTTTACGGTAACCTCTAACCTATACTTCAAAAATACCTATTTATTATAAAATGTGATAAAGGGTCAAACCAAGAATAAATAGATATTCTCTAGAATATCTATTCATTAATAAGTTAGTATCAAAACCCCAAACCCCAAACCCTTTGGGGTTTTGATATTAACTTATTTACCTTATAACCGAAACAAAAGATCACAATGTCACCATTTATGAACACGCTGAGCGAATAATATTTCATTTCATTAACTAATTTCTTGTATTTTGTCTTCACAAGTCCTTCGGTAGGATGTTTTTGATAGAACACGCGTTCTTCAAGACGTTGGCGGTCTTCCGCATTACTTTGTTCATGACCTAAACATCGGATATACAGCGCTCGTAAGATAAGTTGGGTAAGTTCTGCATACGAAATGCTGGGATCGAAAAGTTTGAGCGCTGCGGTAGAATGACTAATGAGACGCTGTTTTGTTGATTTCCATAACATACGTTGTTACAAGAATAACTGTTTTAATGCAGTAAGAATACAGGATTCTGAATATTTAATAAATTATGAACATTTTGAAGAATTGGGTTCACTTACTGTACAGCAAAAGCATTTGGGAACCAGACACTTCGCAGAGCGGGGTATAAGGTTTTGTTTTGATTTCATTGCTTTGTTTTGATTTTGTACAGCTAGTTGGTTTTATATTATTACAGCTAGTAGTGTTCATGATGTATCTGTGTTTATTTTTTGTTTAGTAGAATCACATTTATAATTCTTCAATGATTAATTAATCATCATCATAGACACCGGTATTTTGCCCCCGTTAACCCCTAAATTGTAAATGTAAGCAAAATTTTAAGAGCCGTTTCCGAGGAATGAATAAAAAAATAAATATTATTTTAATTATTGCTGACTTCAAAATTTAAGATATAATAAGCCAACAATATAAAATCAATTATCCATTTTTTTAAAAGACGTTGTAATAGTATTAATGCCTTAAACCTGAACTTTTGAGTTCATGAACATTTAAGATGATTGTCAATCGATTTACCTTATTAGACACTAACCGGGTCCTAATTCTCAACCGATTCTCGTAAAATTTTGTAAGCAAGTTCGATAACAATACGGTTTTTTGTGGTCGAATTCACAAAGAAGTTGGTATGGTAGTCAGGCTCAATTTTAAGTTCATACGGTGTTCCATTATTCCACCTTATGTACAATACATACTGGCAACATATGTGGGTAACTTCGAAATTTGCATCTCCTGAATAGCAAATCATGTGTATTCGGAATTTACTCGTAATGTTGGAGTAACGACTTCCTCCTCCAGATTGTTATACAACAACTTAGAGTATTTACCAAATATTTTCTTCTGGTAATACATTCACTGCAAACGCTCTTTTATGCCGTAAATAATTAAGAAATGACTTTCAACTCAAACAAAAAACAAATATATTATAATGATTTATTTATTTATTTAATCGTATGGCATTTATTTACGAACCGTGAGATCTTCCAGAAGACAAGTACGGTTGCCAGTTTTTGTTGCACTTTTAGCACCACCCAGGGGTCACGTGTAGGGTAACGATGGGTACTCCCTACGGACGTGGTGCAACTTGGACCCCCCTTGTCAAGTGAGTGGGCAACTTGACTGTTAGAAGTTCTCAAGCCACCTGAAGGCCTCTAACTTGGCTTAACGACTGCTGTCGTAGACAGCAGCCGGGATCAACGGCTTAACGTGCCTTCCAAAGCACGAGAGCGCTCAGTTAGTAACCACTCAAAGCGGTCACCCATCCAAGAACTGACCTGCGCCCACATTGCTTAACCTCGCATACCGCACGCGGTAGGTGGGTGCCGCTGGGCCACGAGCGCTCTATATTATAATGATGTTAACATTTTTCACCTAATTATAATGGAATAAGGTTCTTCAAAAGTAAAAAAAAATAAAAATAGTGTAATCGTATATTTTGTTGTTGACTATGGGTGTAGTACCGGTATGGGTGTGTGTTCTGTGTTGGCTTATTCGCAATTGTAATTAAGTTTTAAACGTTTAATTTATATGTATAATTTCATAATCAGGCTGGGTTGGACTGACTTACGATCACAGACCGATCAACGTTAAAAATGGCGCTGGCAGCTGTCATCCCATAGAAACCTGTTAAACTTTCCATACATTCAAATTTAACTAACACAGCTCATTCATTCATTCGTATGGCATAATTAAAAAAAAAATAGATACAGAAGATCATAAATCTAACTCCAGAGAATTAATCCACTTAACAGCTTCGTTGTTTAAATTGATCAGGTCTTCCGGAGGCCCACCGGTGTATCGAGTAGACGGGCACACTTGCCAGATATGTTGGATACTCTGCTCCTCGGCACCACAGTGATAGCTAGGGGAGTCCACCCAGCCGCAACGATATTTGTAAAGGGCACAGCGACCGTGACCAGTGCGCAGTCTGTTCAGGTTGCACCAGGTTCGCCTCGGCAGTTCAAAACCCCCCATAATAGCCCCCGGGACGATCTCCGATCCAAATTTGCCAGCAATTGCAGTCGTCCATGTTTGCGACCACTCTTGGTATAAGTTGAAATTCTTCTGGGAAAGCGCTGAGGCAATGCTGTAAGGTGGTTTTCTGGACTTCAAGCGGCTTCTTACGGGGTCTATGAACTCACTGTGCATAGGCAGACTCGTATTTTCCCGGATTTTGCGGAACTCCTTCATAAGCGCTTCCTTTCTTCTCAAATCAGGTGGAGCGATGCAGCACAGCACAGGGAGCCAATGACAAGGGGTGAATTGCAGAGTACCAGAGATGAGTCGCATAGTTTTGTTCAGCTCAGTGTCGACTTTGGTGGTGTGAGCACTTCCTAGCCAGACCGGCGCGCAGTATTCTGCAGAGGAATATATCAGCGATAAGGCTGACGTGCGTAGAACATTGGCGGTTGCCCCCCAGGATGTTCCTGTCAGTTTTTGTAAGATATTATTACGAGTCTGTAATTTACGTGCAGTGCCAGTAAGATGTGCCTTGAAAGTAAGAGAACGGTCAAGGTTGACGTCAAGGTATTTTGGAGTGGAATTATGTTTTAGGAACGAACCGTTGAAGGGCACTTTGAGTTCACGGTTTGCAAGATGGTTATAAAGGTGAAAACAACATGTTTCTGTTTTGCTTACGCTAGGTGTAAGGCGCCAAGTTGTAAAATACCTTCCGAGTGTAACCATATCGTGCGTTAAAATCCGCTCCAAGTTATCGAAATTCTTGTGTTGTGTAACGAGGCAAATGTCGTCAGCAAAGACGAATTTTCTGGCTTGGGTGGGAGGGAGATCATGAATATACAGGTTAAACAGGGTGGGTGCCAGAACAGAGCCCTGCGGTAGACCATTATTCAGCCTCCTCATGCTGCTGACCCTTGACCCCAAGTGGACGCGAAACTGTCGATGCGAAAGCATAGTGGTGATGAGACGGACAATTTCCAAATTTGGTACGGCCATCAACAGTTTGTAAAGCAACCCCTCTCCACACCGTGTCATATGCTGCTGTTAAGTCAACAAAAGCGGCTCCGCTTTTGAGTTCCTCTTAGTATCCCGTCTCTATATGTGTAGTCAATGCTAAAACCTGATCTGTGCAGCTTCGCCCGCATCTGAAACCTGCTTGCTCTACTGGAATCACTCTGTCTATGAGTGGCGCTATTCGTCTCAGCAATACTCTTTCGAGAAGTTTGTAGCTGTTACTCAGTAGAGCAATGGGGCGGTAATTGGAGGGAGCATCGTCGCTCTTTCCTGGCTTAAGCAATGCTATCACTTTTGATTTTGTGAAAAGCCCTGGTAATTTGTTTGATTTGAGGATATCGGAGAAAAAGAGCGATAGCAATTTAATTGCGTGTGGACCAAGATTTATCAGAAATTCGTTGTACATTTCATCGACTCCTGCCGCTTTTCGAGGATGGAGACCCTTAATGGCGAGGTTTACTTCATCTGCTGTAAAAGGTCTTTTCAGATCAGAATCTTGTTTTACCTCGGCCTTTAGCTGATGCATCTTTTTCTTTATCCTTTTCGTCTCCAGTTTATCTCCTTTTGCTCTGGACACTGAAACTATCCTGTTTGCTATTCTGTTTGGGTGGACTGTGCAAGAGTTACGCGTTGCCGACTTCTTCCCAGCAAGTTTGTTTAACACACTCCATGCTTTATGGCTAGACCGCTTGAAATCCGTAGATTTAACAGTCTCTCTCCATTTATAGGAGCGGTTTTCATCAAGAGAGGCTAGCTAGGCTCCTAGGAGTTCCGTGCCGATGGAGCAATCTCCAGTTTTTTGGTACTCTTTATAGAGCCGATCACTTAGTTCATTCCACCCAGGAACATACTTCTTTCTAAAACCCCGACACACGTGGGCCTTTGCAGAGGATAACACCAGCCCCAGGAAACGCTTGTAGTTATCCACTGTGGGTGGGATGAAACGGGCTCCTGCATCCACTTTGGCTGCATAGCTGGACCAGTCTGCACGGTTAAAATTCCAACGTTCCCACGTTGCATCGATTTGAGCAGCGGTATCTTCAGTCCTGCATCGAGTATTATAGGTCTGTGTTGACTATTGGGGAAATCCCGAAGAACAAGGCGTCCTTTTTCCAGCGAGCTGAGTGAAAAGTACCCCTGTCCTTAGCATTAAAGACCAAAACAGGTTGCTTGATTCTGCCCCTTGTGCAAGAGCCAGCCCATTTGTGTCATTAGCAGCGTAGCGCCATGATGTATGATGGATATTAAAATCACCAGTGTAGATGCATGGATGTGGAAAAATGGGTAACCCGTTTTTGGCCCAAGCAGTTAGGGGAGGCTTGTAAATGTTAGCAATCCTGAAATCTTCAACCTGGATGACGATGATAATGTTGTTGTCAGAGTCATTAGCGTAAATAAGGCTCAACTCTTTTAAGTCTGGTTTAACATACGTGGCAATGCCGTATTTATTGTGATTTAGGGCTTTCATAGAGTGTAACCCGGTATTTGGCCTCTGTTATGGATATCCTGATCGTCTTTCGTGTGTGTTTCTTGGAGGTTTATGATGTCAATTTTATGTTCTATAGCAAGCTTAGATATATATTCACATTTTGATTTGCTTATACCTTCTATGTTTAACTGAAAGATACGGACTGAAGGTCCGAGATCTCTTGTCTGTGGATTCTTAAAATACTCTGTTCTAGGCATCATATTTCTAATTCGCATCTGTTAAGCATATGGAAACTCTGTATCTATTGACAGGCTACGAGGCTCTCTGAGAGCAGTGTAGCAGGCAAGGTTGATTACTCTTTAGCACCACCCGGGGGATACGTGCAAGGCAACATACCAGTAAATACGTATGTAATCGTTGTCTACATACCAGTAAATACGTATGTATGGCTTCGACGTTTCGCTTCCGTCGTAGAGGTGATGCGAATATTTAGTTTCTGATCTGAAGTAAGTAACGAAACAGTCAAGCCATACATATTTACTGATATGTAGAATTTTTTGAAGTTAGGGCCGGTAGAGTTAGGCCATGTAGATTCAGAAGCTTGGCTCTACATGAGATCTGATATCTTTTTCACAGGGCAAACCATATGTGGTCGTCTTGGCAACATCTTACATGAAATGTTTTTGGTGGGATTTCTGTTCTTTTTGTAAGTTGCTAGGCATAGGCAGTCTTATTAATAGGTTTTTTAGTTACTGTCTACAGTCCCGTGTAAACTTTCATGTCCTAATTCATAAAATTGGTGAAAGTCTCATATAAACTTCCACCTTTTTATGTTTAATTAGTCTATTCTTGACATCTTACCCTGAGAATATGAACTATCTGGTACATCGGAAACCAACTTTAAGAGGGTTCAAAAAAACGACGAAATACTTCGAGAAAAGGTAGGTTCGCTTGGCTCGTCCTTGCGCTTCGCTTGGCTCGTCTTAGCGGGGGTACCCCCAGACTCCCATAATTTTTATTTCTAACATAATTATAACCTACTTTTCTGGTAGACCTAAATGAGTTCTACGCAGTGACCTACAAAGCCCACCTAAAAACTTAACGGTTCCGGAAAAAAATCTTTGTATGAATTTAATAATTCTGCTTTACGTATCATTTATATAGTTAATTTTATTCGCTTATTTTGTTGACTTGAATGTGATTTAGTAAAAGTACCAAAATATGTATTAATTATATATATGGGCGTGTCATCTCCCATAATAAAAGGTGCAGGTTCCAAATTAATAGAAACAACTAGATTTAGTACTTAGATCACTGTTTTAATATCAATCCACAATAATCGAACCAACTTGACAATAAATTAAAACACAGTTGCACAATAAACAATCAGACAACATTTTAGCAGCACGACAAGTGCACTCGGCCAACTCTAATGCAAGAATGCCCCCACCAGGCACAATCAGTCTATTTATGTAACGATGCGTGTATCGGAACGTTACACACATACTTTCTGGCTGATAACAATTCAAAAATTTTAAATTTTGACTATCATTCCAAATTCCACGTGACACTGCGCAGCCATTTTCCAGCAGCTCAGTTCGATCTTGGATTTCTTACCAAGAACATCTTATAGAAACACAAGCAGTTTGACAAGTTATAAGAAGCATAATTATCTAATACTTATAAAGTTTTACAGTTCGTTCTGGTGATATTTGTACAGTGAAGTTAAACACGCAGTTATTGTTTTCAGTAAACTTTTTTACATATTCTGGAAAGGCACATTTATTGTAAGTTAGTTATTGTATATTTTTATGTCTCTTATATTCATACGCTTACCCCATTAGGACCCTAGGCTAAACGCAAATTTGTGTTGTTACAGGTGCCTTATCTTTTTAATAATAAATACCCTTCTGCCCTGGTGTCCTGTTTCTTTCTTTCCACCATCCGAACCAACCTGTTGAGGAAACTCTGACCCTCACACTGGCGCCAACGTCAAGAACCCACCCAAGCCCGAAGTTCATACCGCTGAGCAGCCACCACCACTCCATCCTGATCCTGTACAGAGCAGCCCCACCACTTCATCCCGATCCTTTTTTTAAGAAGCCGCAACAACAGATTTTTCTTTATATATTCTTTTTACAGTTCGTAATAGTTATTAAGTCTTTTTTCCCTAAATTCTAAAAGGTTATTAGTCTACCGAACCCCATTTTGATATCTATGTCTCGGCCTATATTTTTTAATTCCTATGTTTTTACCCACTTTACTGATTTGACAACCGTCTCTCTGTCTATAATTATCACCAACTGCACAAGTCAAATTTAACCCGTACAAAATATTTGATATATACGTCACGGCATATATTTATTAACAACTGCATAAGTAAATCATAATTATCTCTTTAATTTGCCAGCTTCTCTATCTTTTACCGCGCTACTAAACAATACACATAACAATATTACAACACGCCTTTATAAACAATAACACTATCCGAGATTTCCATCGAAATCAACACAATATTGGCTTACTTTTAGTGTTTTTAAAACTCTAGCGAGCCACCAAATCGTGGGTTAATACTCACTATACGGCAGTGCTGCTGGAGCATATCTATCAGTGTATCCTACACCGAATAGCAAACCATTTTAGCCTTATTTTAAATATAATCTGATTACTACCTAACCATTCCTAACCCTTTAACTAAAAAAAATCAAGACTTACGTTTTCATAAACTTTTTAATTCGTAATTAATATTACAACCACTTCCTCACTTTAATATCAATATCACATCACTTATAATTCTCTGATACAATTTACAATGAATCCAGCACACTTGAATAAGCATGAGCTGATATACGAGCTCAAGCTAAGAAATGTCTCCTTTCCAAACTCTTCACAAGCCGACGAACTACGACAATTATTAACTCTTGACTTGATTGCTGATCCTTGTGCCTCTCATCCCAGTCCATATACATTGGAACAAGACCTCAAAGAGATCAAAAAGTGTTTAACACTAGTTTCTTCTCAAATTCTTTTGATGCCCACTAGTATGACGAATCATGATAAAATAAATACGTATTTACATCATTTATCTTACAGAATCAGTCGTCTAATTGTTTCAACTGAATTATCTTCCGATATTATTCAAATTTACAAAGATGTTTGTGAACAATTGACAGATTGTCAAAGGAAATTCAATTTTTCACAACCATCAACATCAACGTCAAATTATCGAATACAGAATTCCTATAATCACTGAAATCCATTCTACCCCTACTTGCGCTCATTTTGGAACTTATAAAACATCATAGAACAAAATTGAAATATTTTTGGCCTGGCATGTACAAAGATATTTCAAATTTCATTGCCAAATGTGAGACTTGCTTGGGTTACAAACACCAAACTCAACTTAAACTTGGCCACATGGGTAAGCCTAAGCAATGCTCTCGCCCCTTCCAATGCATTTCCATTGACTTAATCGGCCCGTTGCCAACAACACTTAAACATAATAAATTCATTTTCGTTGTAACATGTTGTTTTTCGAAATACTGTCTACTTTTTGCTATAAAGCGCGCTAACTCATCGGTAATCATTCATATCCTTGAAAATCTAGTCTTCTTAGTTTACGGTGTCCCACAAACTATTATTCTTGATAATGGGCCTCAATTTATTAGCCAAGAAATAAGTGAACTTTTCCACTCATACCAAATTCCCAAAATAAACTATTGTCCAATTAAATGTGCAAAGCCTAACCCTGTTGAAAGGTACAACAAAGTTGTCACTACAGCTATCTCATCTTTCGTTGAAGGTGACCACAGGACTTGGGATGTTAACTTAAAAAAAAAAATCGCTATTAATACGTTAATAAATGAAACAACTAAATACACTCCAGCATTCCTCGTATTTGGTCACGAATTAGTCACATGTGGATCAGTATACAATAACTCTGATCTTACAGATGACATTTTCTTCGCGCCCAGAGACGCATATGCGGATAATATTGGTCTTCTTCAACCTATCTTCTCTGAAGTACAAGCTCGACTTTGGAGAGCACACCAAGTCAACTCTTCTTCATATAATAAACGTCACCAGCATTACGAATTCAATGAGGGTGACATTGTCTGGAAACGTAATTACTCCATTAGTGATTCGTCTAAACATTATTCTATGAAACTTGCACCCAAGTTTGTTAAATGTCTAGTTACTAAAAAGATATCACCCTTAGTTTATGTCTTACGAGACATGTCCGGTAAAATATTGGGACGATGGCATATTAAAACTTAAAACCCATTCCCAAAATTCAAAAATATTTTTTTATATTTGGCATACATTTTCGACGATTAGGATTTATTTAGTTACTTTTCTCCGAAACAGTTTCCTAATTAGTATTGTATATATGTACTTAGTCATCATTCCTATATCACCTCATCGCCTATTCGGTCTCATAAAGTCGTTTACAATTATTATTTTATATAACGTTAACTCTTTTACGCATATTGAGCGTAAAAACATTTTATTACCAATTTATATTCGTAATTATTTTTTCTCAAACATGCAATGAAATATTGATGTTATGTTCCTCATAATAGGCTGCAAAGTATGACGTTTCAGGTGCGGCTAGGACAAGAGGTCGTTAATGGAATTTCATACAAATCTTGCAGGCCTAGGTCGGCAAAGTCCTCTTTTTTAATTTCCATTCCACATGAATTGTGGCACAGACACCACGACATTCTGCCACTTAAAAAATAAAACTTTGATTTTATTGTTGTTTATTTCGTTGCATGTTTGAGAAAAGCACTATACGAGTACATACCTCGGCGGGAAATATGGGGTTGCCCGCCTCAGACCTATCCGACCTCGCTTAGCTCGGCCGTCTATATATGTCTTCGGCCGGCAACCCCTTTCGTCCCGGCCTCTGTAGTAATGTACTAATATTACGAAATGTTTCAAAAATTAAACTATTTAATATACGAATTTCTTTCCCACGTTAGTTACGCGTGTAATAACGTTCTTACATACATACTTCTCTAGTATGCTCAGTCCTAAAAGGATTGTACCCTATATATTATATGTATAGAAATTCTATACAACAAAATGTTGAATATTTTTTCAACTACAACAACAATGTATGCAACAATTCAACTGCTTGTAAATATTATATTCAATTATTCATACTCATCATTATTCAGCGGGTGGTTACTGATATAAAGCCATAATACCATTTGAGGGCGATTTAACGAGTATATCCTCATTTAGAAGGAATACTCTACTAAAAGGCATTTTAGTTAAATGAAAGTTAATCAAAATATTGCAAGAATGATGAATGAATGGAATTTGTGAATGGTTAGTGTGTCTAAATCGCCGCTCTTGTAAAATACACATTGTAAATAACACCCTCACCTTCTAAATTAATCTCATAATTCCTATCTCATAATCACTTTTCTTATAATACGGAGAAATCCTTATGGCCTTAAACCCCAGGATTTCCCTTGCCAGGGCAGCCCCGGTAGTGTAACGATGCGTGTATCGGAACGTTACACACAAACTTTCTGGCGGTGTAGCCTTGCCGGCATTCCTGTCTTCAATCCACAGCACGCTAGATCTCGCAGGTAGAATACTAAAAGCTCCACCGGGCATTGACTGCGAGATTGCATGCTTGAACGAGGCCACGAATGCCTGGCTAGCTGGACCAAGTCCAAATCTCCCGTCCAAACCACATAGGCAAAGGGCCTGGGATACCATAGCCTCCGTCGCCACCTTACAAATTTTAATAGAGCGCTCAACAGGCTGGGACCGTGCCAGGCTGCTAGCTGTGTCCAAGCCAGAATCTGGATACTAGCTTCATGCATCACCCAACCCCTCACCCAATACTGGAACTTTCATCGACCCAGACACTTTATGAATAGCTGTCGGTCTCCGGCTGGGAGCTGGGATCTGCACAGGTCACACCTGTGTTTCTTGTGGGGCTCCAGTGGACCGACTCGGCCACCATGGCCTCTCCTGCTCCTCGGGCGCCGGCTGTCTATCCTGCCACGCCGCTCTCAACTACATTATCAGAAGGGCGCTCGTCAGTGCCAACGTTCCCGCTGCTCTGGAGCCTCAGATTGTGCGGAGCGATGGCAAGCGCCCTGACGGTATGTCGTTGATACCCTGGAAGACGGGCCGTGCGTTGGTATGGGACGCCACCTGTACAGACACCCTGGCGGCGTCCTATAATAATAATAATAATAATAATAAGGCACATTTATTGTAAGTTACTGTATATTTTTATGTCTCTTATATTCATACGCTTACCCCATTAGGACCGTAGGCTAAACGCGAATTTGTGTTGTTACAGGTGCCTTATCTTTTTAATAATAAATACCCTTCTGCCCTGGTGTCCTGTTTCTTTCTTTCCACCATCCGAACCAACCGGTTGAGGGAACTCTGACCCTCACAATTTATAACCTTTGATTCAGGTAATGGCGCCAGGTGGTGGCGTGACGTCACAATGGCCTGACAAGTCAGGCCAGGTGCAGGTGTTGTTTACATTGCTTGCAAAGTATTAGCTTGCAGCACGGCGACGCCGCCGTCATATATAAAAAAATCGGTACGGGTCACAATTGGGTACGATTTTGTTATCGAACAGTGTCCAGCCAATATCCTTCAATTTGCCCAACATTTTAAGACCTTTATCTGTAAACCTACCAGTAAATCATTCCGCTATTAATGTATTGGGTCCGTTAGACGACAAAATATGAACATTCTTGACCGGATAAAAAACGTACCTAAGCACGTTCACTTGCCCCTGCTGGTCCTGAACAAACAAAGATACTCGTAAAGCAATATATCGTTATTTGTTTTAAGCTGTGATATATAATATAAATATTACAATAAAAGATGTTTCCTTATTATTGTTCAGTCATACAATCTCGACGGGATATTTCCTGTTACAAATGAAATGGCGGTTTATTTGTATTCCTGTTCGTGCTTTTTATTCCATAAAAGGGCGAGCAATATGTGATTGATTATGAAAATTGATCAAGCACTCATGTTATTCATTATACAGAATTAAAAGTCCTAATAAGTAACATTTCATTAACCTCTAACTAAAGTTTTCTTTGTTTGCTTTTGTTTCCACCCGCGTCCCGTCCTCATCAAATACCGTTCCTATCTGGTCTTCTCACAAAAAACCTTTCATTAAAATATGTGTTCGAGCCATCTCAAAGAAACCTGCCCCAGAGCGATAATGCCCTTCATTAATTTATAATGATCAAGGGTTATTACCTTCATTGTTAGGTACCTTGATAAACAACGGGTAAGTACGTTCAGTCCATTTTACCTAATACCTGTTAATACTAAAATTGAGAATAAAAAATATTATAAATCTTATCATCATCCATCTTGAAGGGCCAATATTATGTTACCGACGCCCACACAAGCATATAAGTAATACATTTATTAAAAGTTAATAGTATTTATAATTACGTTTTGATTCAATTTACGTTCTTTCTTGATATTTATATTTTAATACAATATATCTCAAACTCACAGGAGTTTTCTATATAAAACTTCATCATATCAATTAAAAAAGTTCGTCCAAAATTTTACATTCCCACTGGCCGTTAATAGGGCCACACTACAGCACTAAAAATTGTCATTTAAAATTAAAGTGCACTTTAAATTTCCAACAATTTTATTGAACGCTTATTGTAGCGATTGAACGAGAATTCCTTTGTTCCTACTATACTATTTTTCATTAACGACTTCAAAACTGTTGATTTTCCAGTGTTTGTATGTGGATATATTTGATTCAGCCCGAACAGGTTTTTTATTTACGTAAGCAAATTGATCGCAAGGAGTCGGGTTAGAGAGATATTCTTTTTTGTACTGTAGGCTACGTTTGACAAGGGGTCTGAGGTTATGCTGCGCAGATGCGGGTGACATGTACACGGTCTTATTTATATATCGTATTTATTACAATTTGATATTGTTTCCACCACTAAAACTATGTATTATGTGGGGAACATCAATTTAGCTTGCATATAAAATATAAAGGTAAAGGCTGGCATCTAACGCTGACATATTTTAATTATTAGCGTAACTCCTATGCTAAATACAAAAATATGCACAAGGAACATCCCAATTTAACAACATTTCACATATACTGCAAAGTGTAGGCTTTGTGATCTTAGAATATGGGCTTTGTAGGTAAACCCTAATTATAAGATTCCAAAAAAAATATTTACGTCCAATTACATGGTTTAGAGGGATAATAATAAAAAAAACAGTCCCGCGAAAAAATAGGTCGCTTGTGTAGACGAAAAAAAAAATTATGTAGACGAAAGAGACATATAAGTATCCCTACATAATATGCTAGTAACAATTGAACTATGCAATGGATTGCACAATTTTTCTAACCCAAGAAAGAATTTGTGCTATTTCCCAACGAACGCTGATAAACCAATAGCCACCAGAAACACTGGGAAACTCAAAATAACCTTCTAAAGACTAGTAAAGGCGAATAAGTCGTTCTTGGGAAATTGTATCAAGTTCTACAATAAAATTCCTAAACCATTACTGAACTTAGCAATTCAAAATTCAAATCTGTAGTAAACCGAATACTTATTTCAAAAACGTATTATAAGGTTAACGATTACATCATGGATGCTTGGCAGAATGTTGAATGAATGTTTGGCAGTGAAAGCGTCCTGCACAGATAATCTATCGCGAAAATAGGTTTTCTACTGTAGCATTGTAGTTTTGTGGTAGCTAACACTGTAATTTTATACAGGGTGTGGCCTGTAATAGGAGCAATAAATTTAAAGGACGCTTCCTTAGAGTATCGGCAGTAACCTCTTCTGTCCAAAAAAATATCTTTTTTCAATTGGGAGAAATTTTGGTCTAAAGTTATGACCTCCAAGTAATGGATCTTGGCATCCAGAGATTATAGCGCGGCAGTCAATGCTGATTTTGAGGTTGTTTCAAGTTATCTATATCTATATATACTCGTATAAACGTCAAAGTCCTGACTGACTCATTCACTTACTCATCAACGCACAGCCGAAACTACTAGGGCTAGAGAGTTGACATTTTCACTGCAATTCAGGTTAATTGTGTAGATAACCAATAAGCAGGGGTTTTCAGAAATTCAACTCCTGAGGGGGTGAAATGGGGGTTGAAAGTTTGTATGTGGATAGGGTAAAATTTTAGGTGAGAGACTTGAAACTTTGTGTATGGACTCCTTATTACAATAAAAAAAAAATTAGATTTTTGGAAAAATCCACCCCTGTGTGGGTTAAATACGGGTGCAAAGTTTGTATGGGGATGAAGTACAATTTTAGGTGAGAGATTTGAAACTTTATGTATAGACTCCTTATTACAATACAAGAAAAGTAATTATAGGGTTTTGGAAAACCCCACCCCTAAACAGGTTAAATAGAGGTGCAAATTTTGTATGGGGATGGAGTAAAATTTTAAGTGAGAGACTTGAAACTTTGTGTAAAGACTCCTTATTACAATACAAGAAAAGTCATTTTAGAGTTTTGAAAAACCCCACCCCTAAGCGGGTTAAATAGGGGCGCAAATTCCTGACTGACTGACTTAATAAACGCCCAGCCCTAACCGTTTGACATGGATAGCTGAATTTTTCACAGTAGACTGTTTATATGATGTAAGTAACCAATAAGAAGAGATTTTTAGAAATTCAACTCCTAAGGGGGTAAATTAGGGGTTGAAATTTTGTATGGAGATCGTGTGGTTTTTAAAGTTAAAGTGTAAGATTTTGTAAAAAAAACGCTTCATCTTTAGATACGGATATCTTTAGATTTTTTGAGCGGTATTTCGAAATTCATCCCCTAAATGCGTAAAATTGGGGTTAAAAGTTAAAACATGTAATTCTTAGAATAAGAAGTCTAATATTCATTATACACATTCGTCATGACGAAGCTAGAAAATTAATTTCAGCGTTTTTGGAAATTCATCCTCTAAGGGGTTTAAATAAGGGTTCAAAATTTGCATGGAGGTCGTGAGATTTTTAAAGTAAAAACATCGGGTCTTCGTACCCTTTATCTAAAAATATGAAAAGCACTTTCACAGGATTTCGAAATTCACCCTCTAAAGAGGTAAAATTTTGCATCGAAAGTTTGTATGCATAACATGTAATTCTTATATCAGGTACTTCATATACACATTACACATTTTTTATATAGAATCGAAAAAAAATCGAATCGAATCGAATTCGTCCTCTAAGGCGGTTAAATAGAACTTAAAATTTTCTATGGAGAATGTATTCTTTTTAAAGTACGTAGGTTCAAGTATTCGTACAAGGATTCCGTATCAAAGAACATGAAAAATATAATTTTATGGAATTTCGATGTTCACCTCCCGAACCGGTTAAATTTGGATTTAATTCTCACTTTATACGCAAATTTTTCATTTCATTTAATATTTCGGGTCATTTAAAGTAATATGTTGTATATCGCCAACCCGCATGTCAAGCGTGGCGATTATGGCATATACCCCCCGTGAATTTAGGGGAGGCCTATGTTCAGCAGTGGACGTCCTTTGGCTGATATGGTGGTGGTTCGAACTTTTCGCACATAAACATCTTATACACGGATAAGAAAAGTACTTTTAGTGTGTTATTTAACGAGTTTTTTATTGTGGTTAAAGAAGTGATGGTTAATGATGATGATGATGCTAACTTTTCTCCCTATCCCCTTAAATGGGGTGGTGGAAGTTTATATGAGACATTCACCAATTTTATGAATTAGGACATGAAAGTTTACACGGGACTGTAGACAGTAACTAAAAAACCTATTAATAAGACTGCCTAGCAACTTACAAAAAGAACTGAAATCTCACCAAAAACATTCCATGTAAAATGTTGCCAAGAGGACCACATAAGGTTTGCCCTGTGAAAAAGATATCAGATCTCATGTAGGGCCAAGCTTCTGAATCTACACGGCCTTACTACCGACCTTAACTTCAACAAATTCTACATATCAGTAAATGGCTTGGCTGTTTCGTTAGTTACTTCAGATCAGAAACTAAATATTTGCATCACCTCCACGACGGTAGCAAAACGGCGAAGCCATACATATTTACTGATATGTAGAATTTGTTGAAGTTAGGGTCGGTAGAGTTTAGGCCGTGTAGATTCAGAAGCTTGGCCCTACATAAGATCTGATATCTTTTTCACAGGGCAAACCTTATGTGGTCGTCTTGGCAACATTTTACATGAAATGTTTTTGGTGGGATAGTTTTGTTTCAACGTTTCTTATTTTCAATTAAGATATTTATAATGACTCTGTACAGACAAAAATAATATAAAAGGTACCCTCGACCACTTCTCCACGACAATCAGACGGAAGACGATGAATATCCTCAATAACGGAGGAGATGTCGGACTGACGGTTATCACACAATAAAGATTAATGAATTAGAGTTGGACAATCGCTGGGTAAATGCCTTACAATCCTGTGCTGTCACGTACTTTCATTCCTCATATATTATTAATGTAGAGTTATGCAACTCTGTTCAAGGTATCAAATACACCACGTATGTGAACTAGGGTGATCGGCCGGCTTTGACTCTGGAAAATGAGAATGATGAGATAAAAAATTATGAAAGCGGCGAATACATAAGTAGCTCCGAAGCAGTTTAGAGGATCTTGAAGTTTCTCGTTCATGAAATGTTTCCTCCTGTCGTACACCTCACTCATCAGATTCTGTTCAACTTGAAAATTGTCAGCGTGTATACTTCACCTCCAACAAACATCTCAGAAAAGATAAACATTAAACAGTCCACCTTAGATTACGTTACTGGCTTTCTTTGAAATGCACCCGAAAGCATAACCGCTACTAAATTTTATAAGGATGTGCTACAATAAAACATAATTCTACCTATAGTTGTAAATTTCTACATAATAACTACGATTTTTTTCGCATTACCAGAATGGATGTTTGTGAGTTGTGTTTAGTTGTTAACTTGGTATGTCCTTTTAAACAACAACAACATAGGCTACAATTTATTGTTCTGCGCGTGCGAAGCCGCTGGCAAAAGCTAGTGACTCATAATCGTTGTCGCATTTTTGGTTTAAAAGAATATTTTTGTTTTTTTTTTTTTTTTTTGTAGAATTTTTTAGTGTTTTTTGAATAAATTGTTATTAATATCACTCCAGTAAAGTAAATCAGTACATATAAACTACATTTGCGAAAAATAATAATCCAAAAACCTTTTTTTTTCAATTAAAATCATTTGGATATAATTTCTGGAGAGCTCAATAGTGTACCGTTTAATTTTTTGCTCCTATTACAGGCCACAACCTGTATATAACAATACAATGTATATTGTTTTAAAAAAATGACACCTCGCCGAGTTTCTTACGCCGATTCTTGTCGTGGCAGAGGTTTTTTTTTCCGAACCGGTGGTAGTTTATTGACGTTCATAGGTGCATGTAATTATGCCTAATTTGAAGAATAAATTACTTTTACTTTACTTTTATTGTTATTGGATATTTTATTTTTGCGGACTTTTTTCTGAGCTCAGTAAACAATCAACTTTTTTCAAAAAATCATTCGGTGACAAGCGACTATCAGTCCCAAAGTTGTTGATCCCACTGAATGCTGTTCCGAGAATACCTCAAAGTTCCTGGCAGCAACATGTCAAGTATTCGTATCAGGCTGCTATAAACATGTGAATATCAAATTGAGGAAATTCTTCCCACAATAAATTGAAGATTTCCAGAAGATGTGTAATGATTACAAATAAAAAACCGGCCAAGTGCCAGTCGGACTCGCGCACGAAGGGTTCGTACCAGAAAAAAGGCTAAAAGCTGGTGTCATTAAACACTTGTTTTTTTTTTGTATTTGTTGTTTTAGCGGCAACTACTCTGTTGTATGGGAGCCCCCTTAATTATTATTATTATTTTGATTTTAGTATTTGTTGTTGTAGCCATAATAAAAATACATAATCTGTGCAAATTTCAACTGTCTAGCTATTACGGTTCTTGAGATCTAGCTCGGCGAGTGGTAGCCATGGAAAAGGGCTAAAATATCACGTTTTTTGTATGGGAGCCCCTTTAATTATTATTATTATTTTGTTTTTAGTATTTGTTGTTATAGAGGCAACAGATATACACAATCTGTGAAAATTTCAACTATCTAGCTATTACGGTTCTTGAGATACAGCCTGGTGACAGACGGACGGACGGACGGACAGCGAAGTCTTAGTAATAGGGTCCTGCTTTTACCCTTTGGGTACGGAACCCTAAAAATGAATTTATTAGGAATATTAAGGCGATATTTCGTCAATTTTTGACAAGACTATTGTAGAAAAATCATCGATCACAGTAAAAAAGAGAGCTAACAGTCCATATGCTCGGTAGTTTATGTATGGCGCAATTTTGCAGGTTAAACTCTATAAGTAACTAACCTAATAAGGCCTTGGCTGTAATTAATTTCGACGACGTTCATTAAGTACTACATTAATGGTAATCAATGATCGGATACAGGTAGCATTTTTAGGATGAAAGTGTAGCATGGATGCGACTTAATTTTTTAAACTACGTGTATAATTTATACATTGAAAATTAATTATTTTTTGTTATCGAACGATAACGATGACCTATCGCTTTACAACTTCGCACTACAAACGAATAAACGAATACTCATGTGAAGAGGTCATTCTCTTTACATATGCGGAAAATCCAATGAAAAAATAAAATATCAAACAGAAAAAAATACGGTAAATTACTACAAAGCTAAAATTCTGTTAGTTTTTTACAGCCTTTACTTATATATTGTTTTATTTTTAGTGATCCAGGCTTATCCATGTTAGTTATTATGGTCGACGTCAGAGTGACTTAAATTGCTGGCTGTGTCCGATTATTGATGATAATACTCCATTCAGGTAAGTTATTTTAAACTATTTCCATCGTATCGACATTAAATGAATGAAGATGTCTACATATGAATTCCATACTCTTGCTGTCGACGCAGCAAAACCTCATATTAATAAAATATCAATTTACGGGAGTTGCACTTTTCCATGAGCTACAGTGGAAGCTTGTTTACTTGCTATTAACGTAGTCAATATGACACGGATTATTTACCAGACAAGTACAGTAATGGGAAAAAAGAAAGTAATAACGGCCATATTTACTCCGCACAAATACACATCTTGTTAGTCTTCTTAATTACGAGTGTATCAAGAGAAAAAACAGCTACACATGACTGTAAAGTTTTTGGGTAAATGGAAAAGGATTTTGATTTTACGTCTGTGAATAAGTACGAAAAGGCAGCGCAAAATTGAAAGTTTTCATGGAAACAAGTTACATATATCTATAAGTAGTTGAACGAGAATTTGAGAACGAAAATAGTATACAACCTACTGCAAGCCTCATTACTATCTGACTTTTAACTTCAAAATCGTAGCAAACTCAATAGAACTTCTCATTTAGTTCGGAATTCGAATAGCGCATTTTATTTAGCAGCACAATTTAGTAACGATCCTTATTGGGCCCGTCAGGGGATATTACTGAGGCGATGGGTAGGATTTTATTTTCCTCTAGCTCCCTGATGCTGGCATAGCAATTTCCCCTAAGGGCTTTCTCTACGTGAGGCCAATATTCAAAACGAACGATGTTGTGAATCTGTTTTGGCGCCAATTTAAACGTCCTTTTTCGTAAAGTTGGCAACGAACGTTCATTTCAAATTTAGTTTCGTTCATTTCAATTGGCTGCTATTTACTGGCAGTTTACTTTAATAGGCTTCTTTAGTGGATTTGACATTTATAAAAGCATTATGTTGGGAAGAAATAATGCTTTTGGGAATATACGCAATGTTTGCAATACTAGCTTTTGAGCTTCTAAAGTAAAACTTCGTGCAAGTTTTGTTACTTCTAATTAGGGTAATTGTTTAAATAAGTATTGCTCGCTTGGGCTACTAGTTTTAATATGTTTAGTGTTAAATTTATCGTATACTTCTAAGTATACAGGGTGTGGCCTGTAATAGGAGCAATAAATTTAAAGGACGCTTCCTTAGAGCATCTGCAGTAACCTCATGTGACCAAAAAAAATACCTTTCTTCAATTAGGCGAAGTTTTGATCTAAAGTATTTTTAGGTTTTTTTTTAGTTTGTAGTGTTTTTTTAAATAAGTAGTTTTTAATATCACTCCAGTAGAGTAAAAAAGTACACCTAAGCTATATTTGCATAAAAAAAATCAAAATAGTATTTTTTTTTCAATTGGAACTATTTGGAAATAATTGCTGGAGAGCTCAATAGTGTACTGTTTATTTTTTTGCTCCTATTACAGGCCACACCCTGTATAGTACCTAGGCAATTGAGCATTGTTCTTGTTTTTCCGGAGAATAAGAGTTTTTTCCGAAAATGCGATCTAACTAGTTTTTTTTTTGTACCTGTGTTTGTAGAGCGATTTTCAAGATTTCAATTAGAAACAAGCAAATAAATTTACAATGGTTGCTCGTTTAATAGTAAGCAAGATATTTACGTGGATAAATACATTAAATATATAGGATAAATACATTAAACTTGACTGATAAATGCGATGAAAGCGGTATTGAAGACAATTAGATACAAGATTGTACATAAGTTCAGACCCGAATAAGTTGGATACTCGTGTCGTAAATAAATGTTCTCTCTGTCCTTGGACAGTCTTTATATACAGTTAAGGAATTGGAACAAGGTCCAATTTCGTTTATGTCACAAAGGTAAAGTACAAAATAAAATAGTACATGCTTCGGTTTCATTTACCGTATCTATATGGGAAATCCATGTTTCTTGCTTGATTTTATTTATTTAACAAGAGACCGACAAACACGATTAGGTAACTCATTTATTGCTGAGCAAAGCAATAATCCGAAGTATGTTTGGGTACGTTGCTGACATTGAATTGGTTCAAAATATACAGAGTGTGGCTTGTAATAGGAGCAAAAAATGAAACGGTACACTATTGAGCTCTCCAGCAATTATTTCCAAAAAATTTTAATTTATAAAAGTTTTTTTTTATTTATTTTTGTTGCAAAAGTAGCTTATACGTACTTTTTTACTCTATTGGAGCTATATTAATAACTATTTATTTAAAAACACAAAAAAAATATAAAAAAATATTAAATATCCTAAAAATATCCTTTTAAACCAAAAATGAGACAATGATTATGAGTCATAACTTGAAGCAACCTTAAAATCAGCATTGACTGCCGCGCTATAATCTCTGGGTGCCAAAATCCATTACTTGGAGGTCATAACTTTAGATCAAAATTTCTCCTAATTGAAAAAAGATAATTATTTTTGGCCACAAGAGGTTACCGTAGATGCTCTAAGGAAGCGTCCTTTAAATTTATTGCTCCTATTACAGGCCACATCCTGTATAAAACTAGCTGTCCCGGCAAACTTCGTACCGCTCCTGACCGGTTCCTTAAAAAATGTAAGTATGTTTTGATTTTCGTACATTTAACCCATAGTATAATAGTTATTCTTCTATTCGGGACGGAGACAAATACAACAAATCAAAAACCATGAAAATCTGAAAATCAAACCAACCCTTCTCGAGTTGTATGTGTTCGAACAAATCCGACTTCGTTTTATAAATTAAAAAAATATAAAAGTTAATTTATAATTCATAGAATTATCATCGTCGTCATCATGTCAGCCGAAAGACGTCCACTGCTGGACATAGGCCTGGCCCCAAAGACTGGTCCTGCGCCACCCGCATCCAGCGGACACCCGCAACCTTTACCAGCTCATCGGTCCATCGTGTGGGGGGCCTGCCCAGCACGCTACGCCTTCCGGTACGTGGTCGCCACTCGAGGTTTTCTATGCAGTATGCTATAATACCATGAAAGCTGTTGGATATTTAACAAAACTACCAAGTTAAAACTCAAAATACATTAAGCCGCAGCAAATTAGTTTTACTGTAGACAATCTAGTGCCAGACTTAGCACCTTTTCAGGTAATCTACGGAACTTGGGACCCATTTAGATCGCAATTCTTTTGTCGGCGAAGACAACAACCATGCATCGCATATTGTACTTGGCTGCCATTTTCACATTTGTGTGTTTTTGATGGGATAAGTAATACTATTATTATAATAGTATCAAAAGCAAACAACTTGTTTTACAAAAACTAACTGTAGTACTATTAAGGTATAGCACTAAAGTTAGTTTAACAAGTTGTTTGTTTTTGACTGTCCGAGTCTATTATGCTTTTAGTTGACCGAGTGAAAAGTAAAAAAAGTAAGTCACCGTTTCAGCTTCGGAAAAAATGCTTTCGTATGTCCGGTGATTTTGCGGCTTTCCTTCACAGGTTTTGCATTGCTTAACTGAATATCGTGAAATTTTGTAAGCAGGGTTGATAAATATAGATATATGTAGTTTTTTACGAGTTAGGTTTTTAAATTTTGTAACTTGAAAAAAAAATGTTGACGTCTACAGAGCCACTTGTCTAAATTAAATGTACCTACTTTTGTTTGGAAAATGGATAAAATACTCAGTTAACTGTTGAATAAAATAATATGATTACATCATCAGACTGCACCCTCATTGCCAAAAAAACAATATAATATTCGAATAATTCTTAAAAAAAAAAACGAGTTGTCTGTACAGCCTCTGCTATTACTCAAATAAACATTTGGCTGGTCTAATTGAAATCGTATAGTAAAACCAGTACACAGCTTCTTTAGTTATTATATTGCATTGTCTTAAACTAATAACCTAAACCCACGACCCTAAAAAAGTAACAAGACTCAAGTCGAATAGATTTCCTGAATGCAAAATACAAACAAAAGTACAAACTGAATCAATCTATGATGACTTGGTAAACAAAATATCAAAACAGCCTGTGTCACAAGAAAACGGGCCTTGAATAGCAAATAGGCCGAGCATTCAATGGAGAGGATTCGTGTTAGCCACGAACTGAACTACGTAAGGATAGAATACATTTACTTTTTAGTTTCGTATGCTGATAGGGGATGGAAATCTCTCCGATTCTATTATACCGTTTTTGTACCTCGAGGTTGTCTGAAGGCACTGTGCTACGGGAAGCTTAAGGGTGAACCACAAAAATGCTATTACATGAGTTGAATTTCATACTTTTTATACTACTACATTACGGTTGCAAACAGGCATAAAGCCCACCTGATTCTATTTTGATGATTGCTCGACTCTATTATTCCAATTATGTTTTTCACTTCTCATGCTCGAAAGGGGTGACATATTAGACTTATTAAGTGGGGCTTAAGTTTAACCCTTTAATCCAAAAATTTATCTCGTACCCAAAAATACGTATATGTATATATTATTTATGATTTACAAAAAACATTTTAATTAGACCAATCAAAATACTTCACCATATTAAATCCACCAAACACAGTCCAGTAATTTAAATCTTTAAAAACGGGCCAAGTGCGTGTCGTATCACGCACAAAGAAGGGTTACAAGACAAATTTTCACGGAATTCTCTAAAACCGTTAGACCTATCTTGTTCAAACCAATTTTTTTTTAAAGTATTTATAAATGCCCATCACCAAAATTTTTTTCTAATATCTCGCCAACGTGTGACCTAAATGGAAAAGTTTTTAAAAACCTCCATATCATTTTTTTATCATCTCCAGTTACATCTATGGAGTGCCCCTCCCCCCACCCCTTATTTCATATTTTTTTCGTAATTCCACATCATTTTTTGTAGCGGTTCATACAATAGGTACACCTTTCTACCAAATTTCATAATTGTAGTGCTTATAATCTCCGAGTAAATCGACTGTGACATACGAACGGACGGACAGACATGACGAAACTATAAGGGATTTCGTCATTTTGACTACGCAATCCTAAAAAAAACTTCGTATTTGATGTCACCAACCAGAAAACAGTCGAAACGCATAGAGCTGACACGGCGCGGGGCGAAGCCGAGGTGGTTTTGCATTTCAAAAAGAAGGAAGGAGGTTGTCAGTTCGTCTGCATATTTGCTTATGTTTTTTTTTTATGTATGTATGTTCCCCGATAACTCTCGACCACATTGGCCGATTTTGATAATTATTTTTTTGTATCAAAGCAGGTCCCATATAAATTTGGTGAAGGTCTGATGATGGGATGTAGTAGGAATCCAGGGAACTCCTCGAATTTGATAGGCACGCATTTGCCGATTTAGAGTATTGGCTCACGGAAACCACAAATTATGGCATACCGAAGTACAAAACTGGAGTCGGTTTTTTTTGTATAAATTATTGATGTCTCCGAAACTATTGACTGTCAATAGTGTCGATTACTGGCTAACTACTTTAGAGGTTAAATAATTATACTGAACTATTAAAAGATTTATTTATAAAATTACTCTTCTTCAATAATAGCTTACTTGTATTTTTTTACTTTTCTGGAGTGATAATAATAACTATATATTTTCAAAAACACGAATAATACCCTTAGAAATAGAATATTCCAAAATTATTAAGACTCTTAACTAGATACTACATGTAAATTACTTTAAGTATGCTACTGACATCTGCTCTTATTCCATTGGATATTCTACTTTAACACTTATGTAATAGAGTTTCTATTTTATAGACACTGTCTTAAAACCGTATGTTTCTAATAGAAAATCTATTAAATAAGTGTTAAAGTAGACTATCCAATGGAATTTGAGTATATGTCACTGTCAAACTCAAAGTAATCGTACTGTACCTCAAAGACTGCATTAGATACATGGAGTTGTAATATAGGACGACTTCGGGTAATAGCTTATTACTTAATTAATTTTTCATACTCTGAAAGTAGGTCATATTTGACCTAAGATGCGGGTTTAAGTGGGGCATGTATCTCCTGGGGCATACTGGTAATTTTAAAAAATAGCAATGGTGCCTACAAAACCACCTCCTGTATTTTTTATATATTTTAGAGTTAGTTCATAATTATGAGTAAACATTAAATTATGGTATTAAAAAAAATAGTTTAAGGCTGCTACTTATTGCTTTTTCATGCTGTTCGTGTACCTACAATTGTCAGGTTAAGAAATGATTATTAAATAAAAGCGCACCCTTAACTCATTTAAAAATAGCAAAATTACTGATTCAGAAAACGATTATGTATATTTGTATTTTTTTAGTTTCCTCGATTTTAAATGAAAACCACTCGGCTGAAACCAACTTCACTCCACACATTTTTTTTTAAAGATTTTAGCCTCAATTTATTGTCCTTCTCACTAAGTTTGAGCGCCAAAATATCTCTTCTGCAATGGATGGCTTTCAACTCTTGGTTAACAATCTACTATTGGAGAATGTGCTCCAGCAGACTAATTGTTATTTTGATACTCTTGGTTAGGGACGTATTATTAATTTGTCAAGCTAATAGGACACCTGACATTTCGTTTCTAGGTCAATTTGCGTCGCTGGACATTTTGCTACATACATGGTTCGGCACAGCTTGTCCAAGGTCTAGAGAATACATCCTTTTACTCCTTCAACACTATACTATAAAGTCACAAAACACTACACTTTACTCCCCGAGTTCTCTGTACATTTATAATTGCTTCAGTGCTAATAAATTAGTTTTTTTTAAACAGTATGCGGTACAGTCAATTCTTTAGAATATTCTTTCTTCGGGGGTGGCTGGTAGCCTCAGCCACCCCCATGATTCTAGGAAAAATCAGCGACATCTCATAGAGATTTTTAACTTAATTAAGAACAAATTTTAATTTATAAATGATGAATTATTTATAAATGATTACATAGTAGTTGAAGCATTTTCATTTAAATGTTACTTTAACGGATGATTACAAAACTGATCGTAATCAATGTTCGGTAGAGATGTGACGGAGCCAGTGTGTCTACAGAGGTTGCATCCCAGACTGGCACCCGTCCCTTATTCCACGGAATCAAAGACATTTCGTCCGGTCCCTTGCCATCGTCTCTTGAAACGCCGGTCGGCTCTAATAGTGCCAGGCACATTGACTGACGCAAGAGACCGAAGGATCATGTCGTTCAGAGCAGCGTGTCTTGAGAAGCGGCCCGCACTGCTCTGGCAGGAAAGTCCGTGGTGGCCCAGCCTATCTACTTCTTTGCCCACTTTAAATGAGGTAAGTTTCATTATAGGCGTACTTCTGCATGTGTACTTTTTCCAGTTTGTATATAGAATGGGTAATCGAGTTCTATACTACTTTGCGCACTGACCAATTCACTCATTACGTCTTACTCCGGGTCTTCAAAAAATACGAGTAGATTTAGCTTCACTTTGTAACCGATGCAGCTAATGATCAAATAAGGAAGAAAAATAAAACCGAGTCGCCATCGAGACCACACGAGCCGGCGCGACCGCATGGAATCGAAAAGTTTTGTAATTTGGACGACTTTGTATTTGCGTAGTCGTCTTTCCGTTTTCTGTTGATTTTCAAAACTGGGGTGAGTGAAACGTTCACGGTGGGCAATGAATTATTCAGGTCAGAACGGAAGCTGCGTATTTACATAAGCAAATTGGGTGCGACGACTGACTCGGGTGGCGACGGCGACAAGAAAACATTGGGCGTCGAGCATAATGGTGTCGAGTTTTAAACAGTTGTTGTTGTCTCCCTTTCACATTTGTCATCATGTTGCGTCGGACTGAAACAGGCGGAGGAGGGTAATTTAATAAGTTGACTAGGCATGCTCTTAAAGGTTTTTTTTGACTAGAATTTTAATAACGTTTAAGGTTAAGTGGGATGGCTCCGGAAAATATTTTTCTCAAATGGGTGAAAAGGTGGACGTTACTCGCTGCATATTGAAAGACGAAGTGTACAGTTTGTAGTCAGTCATAAATTAAAATTATCAAACATTGCAGGCTATAATGTTACATATAAATTTTATTTGTTAAGTTCCAAACTTTTTTAAAAGAACTGACAGCCATATGAAAGATGGCTCGCTCGAATTGTTACGCCCATAGGATGAAAAAAGCAGATACCGATAAATGCGAGGAAGCAAAAGGAATAATCAAGTTTGGCGTTAACCAAGAAAAGATAAAATAATAAATTATATAAAATGTCACGACCGAGGCACATCAATTACGAGTATGACACAGCAGTGTTCAATGTACCCAAGTTTTTTTTTTCATTTCCTGAGGGTATTAAGCTTGTTCATAGGTATGCATCAAAAATATGCATTTGGTATGTATTTTTAAAATATATTTCTATAATTGTCAACATTTTTTTTTTAAGAAATCTGGGCCCAATTTGATAATCACCCCCAAATTGCTCAATGGATTTAGATGAAATTTGGGATGGATATAGTTTAAAATCACGGGAAGTCGAAGGATAATTTTTATCCCAGAAATCATGCCTTAAATGGGTGAAAGTGGAGGGAAGAAGAAATGTTTATTAAGCCTGCGCCCAATTTCAAAGCAATGACTTCTCTAAGGTGATTACAAATTCCATGCGGATGAAGTCGCGGGCAAAAGTTAGTCGTAATATAAATATGTTTTAGGTAAAACATAGTAAAATCAAATAAATATTTACACCACTGTTATAACTGGTTCACCTATGTTGAACAAATAAACACATTGACTTTGATAAAAACCTTTTACTACTTAATTTTCACTAAGCTTTTATTTCGATGCATACACAAGGGTGGATGAATTTCATTAATTTGTACAACCACATTTATTTTAAGTCAAGCTAATAATAGCCAGAATTATTTACATCAAAGCGCTTCACAATGTGCCATTGAGAATCGAGATTCGAATTCAAGCGTTAAGAGGACGATTGCGATTAGGAAAATTCTCATTTCAATTGAAATTAAACCGTCCTTGTGAAGGCTGAGGATATTGATTTATTTACATAGTTCGTTGTATATAATTGCTACTTGAGCACAGCGATGGATAAAAGTCTAAGCGGTAAAAATATATTTAGTTACCTTAATATTCTGTTTGTAGTTCATGTGTCGTTCATAATGGAACAAAAACGAAATATATTTTATTTGGAGATCACATGGACAGAAAAATATACATCAGTACACGCGTAGGAGAGACACCTAGGTACACTATAAAAAATGTTTTCGCATTCAAGTGTTCATTGAATTATATCATTTTGTCGGTGTGGTTATCGTACTACTCTGCAAACAGACAGGACGGATTTACAGACTTGGTGAAACTAAACCTACCTTTACTTGTTTACTTCGGACCCGTTACAACCAAAAATATTTTATTTGGACAGAACATGAATAGAAAAATATACATCGGTGAACCACCATATCAGCCAAAGGACGTCCTTTGGCTGATATGGTGGTTCACCGATGTATATTTTTGTGGACGTCCACTGCTGGACATAGGCCTCCCTCAAATTAACGGGGAGTATATGCCATAATCGCCACGCTTGGCATGCGGGTTGGCGATCGCAGTATCTCCACCGCATTCCAGGGATGCTGCTGCCCAATGCCCATCCATCGGTTCACAATTAAAACTATAATTCCAGTGACTTTAAAATAATTTACAAAAACAGAATCCTTATAAACCAATTGTATGAATTACTTTAAGGATATTCTTACTCTGAGGATATCATACCCAAAGGGACCCTATCACTAAGCCTCCGCTGTCCGTCCTGACGGAATGTAGACAATTGAAACGTTTACTGAATATGTATTAGTGTTGCTCCAGTAATAAAAAAAAAAAAATTCAATGATAATTCAAGAAATATTTTTGGAACATACCTGTCCGGTGGCATGGAACTCTTCGCCTGAGAGACCGAGTCTCACTTACCAGATTAACTTCTTCTATCAAACCGTTTAGAACTGACGCTTTCATACCGTACGTTGGTTGAAAATGTGAAAAATAACTAAAAACACATTGTTCTTTTTAGAGTTCCGTAGTAAATAAGGAACCCTAGTTTCGTCATTTCCGTCCGTCTGTCAGCGGCTTAGCTCAGAAACCGTTACTACTAGAAATCTGTAATTTAGTGGAGGCATAAATACCAGTCACACCGACAGAACATCAAAGAAAATCTTAAAAAAATGATAGTAGTATATACCTATACCGTAAAATGGGGTGAGTTGGGTCGAAACCGAAGTTTAAACCAGGATAAAAGTTTATTTTTTATGTGGCTCATTGATTTATATACAAAAAAAAATCGGCCAAGAGCGTGTCGGGCCACGCTCAGTGTAGGGTTCCGTAGTTTTCCGTCCGTCACATGAAGTTGACATATTAAGTACAGAAACACAAAACCTTTGAAAGCACGTCATTTCATTGTGATTTTGTAGAAATGACAGGTACAATAAACACCTGTTTATACGGTTAAATTACAAACTTAGTTCAGAAATTATTTTTGTAATTTTTTCAAAAACTATTCAACCTATCAAGTTCAAAATAATTTTCCTACAGTTTTTATAAAGTTCTACTTTTGAGATTTTTTTTCATATTTTTAAAACTTATGGTTCAAAAGTTAGAGGGGGGGGGACACATTTTTTTTTACTTCTGGAGCGATTATTTCCGAAAATATTAACATTATCAAAAAATGATTTTAGTAAACCCCTATTTATTTTTAAATACCTATCTAACAATATATCACACGTTAGGGTTAAAATGAAAAAAAAATCACTCCCCACTTTACGTATAGGGGAGGTACCCTAATAAAATATTTTTTTCCACTTTTTATTTTACCACTTTGTCAGCGTAATTGATATACATATTAGTACCAAATTTCAGCTTTCTAGTGCTAACGGTCACTGAGATTATCCGCGGACGGACGGACAGACGGATGGACAGACGGACGGACAGACATGGCGAAACTATAAGAGTTCCTAGTTGACTACGGAACCCTAAAAAAGTGTTCCGGAGGTTTGAATTTTAGTTTTTCAATGATAATTTGTTGCTTCATAGCATAGTTTCATTCTTCATAGCAGCTCACTCCGTAGTTGGGGTTATAAGGGCTAGCAATGGGGTGAGATGGGAAAATTGCTAAGGTTGACACTTTCGGATTAAGACAATAGCTTGACTTGTCAAGAGATTTTTTTATTAATGAAGCAAAATTATGTTTTATTTATGTTTTTTTTACTTAAACTGGTTTAATGTTTTCTGTAAGTTGGCTCTTAACGATATTGGCCGGAGAGCGCTAGTCTCGGCAAATGTTCCGTGTGTGCTGGAGCCTTCGGGCCTTACTGGCACGGAAGGTAAAAGACCTGATGGTTTGACCCTGGTACCTTGGCATAGAGGGAAGTGCCTTCTCTGGGACGCTACGTTCGTCAGCACTTTTGCGGCTTCGCACCTCGGTCACACTGCTTGCACGGCTGGGGCAGCTGCTGAGACGGCGGCTCTTAGAAAACGAGACAAATATTCTGCACTGCAGAATTATTTATTTGTCCCGCTCGCGGTAGAAACGACCGGTTGTTGGGGTTCGGAGGCCAGAAAAATTGTCAAGGAGATCGGGCGCCGTCTGACGGAGAGGGGTCATAACCCCCGTTCCGGGTCATTCCTGGTACAACGTCTGTCCATCGCGATTCAGCGCGGCAACGCGGCGAGCTAGATCGGCACCTTTCCACCAGGGGTGGCGCGGGGTTAAGTTTTAGTTAAGTAAAAAATTAAAGTAACCACTGAAAAAATAAATTCTGGATTCACAACCCAACTCCCCCCGCGAACCCTACTCACACCATTTTACGGTAACGACTTTTAAGTAAATAATTCTATATATATAGGAAAAACTGCGAAGCAGTCCTACGATAGGTACAATTAAGAGAAGCAAATATTGACAGAAATTTCCAGTTTATTATTTACTTCAAACCAAGACAAAATATATTATAATAAGTCAACATTGTACACACGCGTATGAAAAACATTTAGCACTCTTCTCGTCCGAATCTCTGCCTCTATTTTTACTGAAATAAATATAGCGATCCAAAGTATCGTTCAGCAGTGTAGTTGGGTAACTTTTTGAACAACCGTTAGTTTTATTTTTATATTAAAAATTTGGCAGTCGATGTGTTCTAAGGCGCGTTCAAGAAGTTACGAAATTACATTTCCGGATACCAATTATAGTTCCCTAACTCCAGACACATCTAGCATTTTATTCGGCTCCCTAAAACCCTGACTGTCGAGTTTGGACCCGGCACTTAATAGGGTCCTATTTACGCGTTGGGTCCAAATTGAGTCCACGCCCCTTGCCTTTTGCATACTTACTCCTGATATATCTCCCTGAACGAGATAAACGTGCTATTTAGTCTAACAGTTTCCAACCCATAAGCCGTAAAGCGAAAGCGCAAGAAATTTTACGGCATACTCGTATGTTTGGGAAATTTATTACCAATAGGTATTTTTTGATGGTTGTGTAAGGTACTGGCTGATAGATGTTGAATACGGACCAGTCAAATGCAGTATAAATTGTTTTGAAATTACGAATGTATTGATGTACGAGATTATTTGAACTTAGACGAATAAAGGGGTTTTTGACGTAATGTAAATAACGAAGCTAAATATTGTATTAAAATTTTCCTAGTGATCCTTCGAGAAAAATGCAAATAATCTAGGGGCACGGTAGTGCCCCCGCCTTGACGAGGCAAGCGAAGCGCACTACCTACCTTTTCTCGAAGTGTTTCGTCGTTTTTTTGAACCCTCATAAAGTTGGTTTCCGATGTACCAGATAGTTCATAACTCAGGATATGATGTCAATAATAGACTAATTAAACATACAAAGTCTCGATTGAATAGCTCTAATACTTTAGATGTAATTGATATCTAAAATACACCGATTTCGTCACTGACACACTGATGATCATCAAAATGTTTGGCTACTTCCTGAAGTGCTAGAAAGTTGAAATTTGGTATGATTTCTAAGTTTAGTATACAACCAACAAAAAAAATCATAAACTTATAACTTTCGCCCCCCAACCCCTAAAATGGGGGGGGGGGGGGGGAAGTTTATATGAGACTTTCCCCAATTTTATGAATTAGGTAGGACATGAAAGTTTACACGGGACTGTAGACAGTGACTAAAAAACCTGTACATATTTACTGATATATAGAATTTGTTGAATTTAGGGTCGGTATTATTGCTACAAAGAACAATTTTAACTATTGATTGATGTGGTGTTCTAGCAAAACGTAAAAATAGGACGTTAGAATATTTTTACAGATTATTAAACACACATTTTGGTGTATCTAATCGCTTGCTGCAAAAATCTGCTTTATCTGGTTAGCACCTTTATAATGTTAGTAAAATTTAAAATTTCGTTTGAACTACCAGCATTCGAAAAACGCTTAAATACTAATAGAATGTTTTTGATCCTGAAAAAATGTGCCAGTGGCTATAACAGACACTTAGTAAGTTTTGCTTGTAAATATATTAAAAAAAATCGATGTTATCTGACCTTATTCTAAAACCAAAACAGGAACGGAGCCACGTATTATAAAACGGGCTATTGTAGCGTGTAGACATAATATAGCAGTAGCATTTTCTCGTTTTTGACCAAAACGGAGCTTAAGCGGTTTTTGCAATCAAGGGACGAAATATATGTTTTTCCTTTCTTGTGCTCGAATAGTATAGTCGATCTCCTACGAACATTTGACCCACTCTAAGAACTGGTTTGAATGGAATCGTGAAAAAACAAGTAGATAATCGTTTATTTTCGCAACGCCTCTCCTTATAAAGAATAAGGACGACAATGCGATATACTTTTAAATAAACAACCGTAGAATTGAAGATCAACATGAACTGCATTCGCATGGTTTTTTTTAACATTCGTGGAGATATAAAATACATTTAAGTATGAAAATTTACAGACCACAACAAGATTTTGAAAAAACCAAATGCCAATGCCAATAAATACCTGGGCCAATATGTCTTACAATTTCCGTAATATTACCTAAAATGAAAATAGATTTACAGAGCCCAAACTTGAGATGGAATTTGCAAAATTAACGTTAATCTTGCTAGCTATGTAATCTCGTGCGAAGGTTCAGTGCGTAACACCTCATACAATGGCCTGTCCCTACATATTAAGTTGGGTGCAGGGCGGGATTATAAGCCCTTAGTTACGAAAGACTCGTTCGCCCTCAAGTAAAGGACGTTTAGATGAGAATAGTTTAGGTATTGATTAAATATGCTAAATCACGGCTAGTTGTTTGACGTGTTGTTGATATTTATACCTTTTGGGCTACCTGAGGCTGTTGTTAAAATGTTCTACTGAAATAATGAAGCATTGGAGTTATTCAGAGTGCCACAATGCCCATATTGTTAGCGGTATTGTGTAACGCGCCTTATTGGCGTTATGTTGGCAACACTGTCATGGCGGCTTGCGCGTCTATGATTGTGTATGGCTCAAAGACTTGAATAAACGTGAAATATATTATCGTTATATTACCTTGTGAATTCCTGTACTTTTTTGGCTGCACAAGACCTAACTAACCAGCGTATGTTTGTCACTTTTAGACACTATTCCAATGAAATAGAGTTCAAAAGCGACAAACATTCAAATTCCTCGACTGTACATACTAAAGGTCGGCTGCACCAACCTACAATTAGAGGTAGATCAACGTTAAATATGGTGCTAAAGTAGAATAACTCCATATTGACGAACATCGCTTATAATAACTACATATTATTATGGCTATCCTTACTATGCTACGTAGTGAAATTTTTTCGGCAGTTATTCCTTCTATGCCAAAAATAAATGAGGTCTGAAGTAAGTAACTAATTATTATTCTAAGTTAATTTGTACAAGTATAGTCCCGGAACAGAAAGTTCAATCTTAACACTTTTAAAATGGAGTTGAAATGTGACGAACCTTTTCATTCCGCGACTGTACAAGTACGCAAAGAATTACGAGGCTAAAGAAACCAGTGCTTTTATTGTAAAAAATATCGTTAACCCGTGCATTTACCCTTTCCGAACCCCAGTCACAATAACTTGCAAATATTTATAAAACGAATTACATTCAAAACGCTTAGGGCGCGTTTTCCTAGAGTCAAGTTCATAAGTATATTTAATATGTATGTAAGTTTTACAAAGGCACTAAAATAACAACTTTGCTCACATACTTAAAAAAAAATCCGTGGACATATTTTTGATTCCGACTATACTGGCGACATACGGTGCTATACGACTTGCAGCCTGTCAGGCGACTGTGACGTTTCCACCATTTGAGCCGCACCGCTGGCTATAGTCACCCGAGTAATCGCGCATTGTGTAGTGCAACATTTAGCCTGTACGCAAACCCGGCCTTAATTTATTTAGACAATTTAAGTATTACGGTATGAATATAGGTATGGTAGATTTTGCGATGAAAAGCTCCACCCTATATCATCATCATGTCAGTCGAAAGACGTCCACTGCTGGACATAGGCCTCCCCCAAAGACTTCCACAATGACCGGTCCTGCGCCACCCGCATCCAGCGGACACCCGCGACACATAGCACGTAGAACCGATGGCCGTTGGGGCGGAAATGTTCTCGAGTAGCGACCACGTACCGGAAGGCGTAGCGTGGGCAGACCCCCCACAGGGTGGACCGATGACCACCCTATATATAAATAAGAAATTTATATTTGTAGAGCAAAAAGCACTGTCTGCATAAAAAAATGCAAAATAAACGTTAAAAATTTGTCACGTACATAGTCAAAAAAGGGTAAAAACTAGCTAAGTGCGAGTCGGACTCGCGCACGAAGGGTTCCATACCAATATATATAAAAACGACAAAAAAGAACATTCTTTGTTATGGGAGCCCCACTTAAATATTAATTTTATTTCTATTAAATTATATGTTTTTAAAGTGAATATGTAACTAATTATTCTATGAATATTTCAAGCGTCTCTCTGTTGCCGTTATCAATATCGAGCAAAAACGAGCAAAAAATCACGTTTGTTGTATGAGAGCCCCCTTAAATATTTATTTTATTCTGCTTTTTAGCAGCAACAGAAATACATAATTCGTGAAAATTTTCAACTGTTTATTATCACGGTTCATGAGATACAGCCTGGTGACAGACGGACAGACAGACAGACAGACAGACAGACAGACAGACAGACACACGGACAGATAGACAGACAGACAGACAGACAGACAGGCAGACAGACAGACGGACGGACGGACGGACAGCGGAGTCTTAGTAATAGGGTCCCGTTTTACCCTTTGGGTACGGAACCCTAAAAATTATGGATAGGCAGAGTTGCTACAGATACTCGTAACGGCACGTTTCTACGGTGCAGATAAATATAATTAATTTAACGAAAACGAATTTGTATACATTTTAATAAGGATTAAAGAAGAACGATCAAGCATTTGATAGCTTTAATTTTTTATTGAGTACATAATTCAAGAAATCTTCGAAGATTTGGACTAAATGTAATCCACTTTAAGAAATATGAAATATCCCAGCCAAGAGGAGTAAATTAAGTTAAAGCAATACTTTGACAAAGTTCGGCTCGACGGCGAGCAAATTTTAAAATGGTTGACTTTATGCTTTATGAAATATATCCCATTATTTTCCTTGATATTTTTTTTGTCTACGGACTTTTACACTTTAATGTAACGCAAAAATTGAGTACACAGTCAGTCAAGTGGGATTGCTGTTTATATTTATTTATGGGAATAGTTAAGTAGGTCTTCCATCTGGGAGGTTGCTTGCTTATTTGCCATTTATATGGTATTCAAAATATTGGATACAGTAAAAATCCATGCGGTATGGACTCTGTCCGTGGTCACCAAGGCTCAAACTTCAGCCTCTTTCTGTTCAGCGCGATAAGAGACGAAGTTTTGGACTGCATCAGATACACAAGAGCAACCGCTATGGTTGCTTATCTAATGCTGATGATAGTGTGGAAGGAGTCACTTGATATAATGTAGCGAAGACAGAGTAAATGGCATGTAGTATGTTATATCGTCATCTTAGTTCCCATAGTACAAGCTTCGCTTACTCGTAGTTTGGGAGTAAGTCAATTCGTGTAAGCTTATTGTTCCCCTCCCCCAATGTAATGGGTCCCCTGTCTGTACGCATATTAGACCAAGACGTTGTCGATCGTACTAGCCAGTATAACCCTGTGGTCCAAAGAAGTAGGTGATGAATGAATGTGACGATGATGATCTCGTTGGGAACTGTGAAGTTTCCGAACCTGTCTATAATATTAATAATAATAATTTTATTTATACCAGAACAAATTAACAAGTAAATACATTTCATTAACTACTCTAAAATGACTTAACCTTAACGAAACAATGTGCCGCTGTTATTTGTAATAGGTATAAAATATAACCTGTGCTACAAGTACCAGCTATCCTTCCTTACTGACTAAACATAAGTAAGAGACAGACATGACAGAATTAGTTAATAACAAAAGGTAATTTTCCGTTAGTAAATGAGTTTATGTATATCTTGCTAAATGTAAATTGCAAAAAGGTGAGAAGTGAGAGCATGCATGTGTGTCTGTGTGTGTATGTGTGTATGTGTGTGTGTGTGTGTGCGTGTGTGTATGCATGTGTGTGCCTGCGTGCGTGTTTGATTTGTGTATGTTATGTTATGATATTGGACTCAGTAGCTTTTCAGTACTTAAATAATTGATAAAGGAGCTGGACATAAATTCAATAAATTTTATCTATAATAGATAAAAAACAACATGTATATTATTACTTAAAAAAAACTAAATTAAACCCTTACAAATCTAAAAACCGAAGTCTAAAATTGGCCCGTGTGGCATGGTACCGAGGATACTGGCAGCATTTCCTCACTGGATCACAATACTTATGCGTTGGGCGAGGAAGCCGCCAGCTCTTTTGTCCCCGGTTACATCGGCCAGCCGTTTAGCTAACACTCGAAAAAGTTTCGGTGCTGCAGGGCCCCACGGACCAACAGTCAATTTTATCACCTTAAAGCCATAAAAAATATCGCAAAAGGATCGAGCTCAATGGATAAGTGAATTTCTTATCAAAACACATATTCATCTTTCTTTTCAGCTCAAATTGACGCCGTAAGTTCTATTCAAAGCACTCGAAGCCGCATTTTCCCTTCATAAATTACCCTTTCCCATTACCATGTCGCTAACATTTAAAAATCCATCACACTGAGTAGCAAGTCACGGACAACTCATTTATATGACGTCAAAAGGAATGACACCACAGTTATGAGAATTCATAATAAAATTACGTACTCAAACGTATTAAAATATTGTCGTCAATAAAAGTTTGTTAGGTTCTCCGCTACATTTTGGGATAATTTAATTGTGGTTTATTAACAATCTATCATTCTATCTATTCATTGTTTGTTATTTAAACAAATTATTGATCGTTCCATCTACAAAAACACGTCAGGCTTTTAAGAAGTATATATGCACTAAATACAGAGAGCTATGCATAAAGGGACAAAGGCGCGTTCTATAGGAGGGGTTATTATAGAAGTTAAGTTAACTAAGTACTAGTTTATGAGTTTATGAGTAACTTATTGGTCTCTTCTTTTATAGAAAGATTCCGAATTTATCGGTTAATGAACTGCATTGCGAGATTTGCCTTAATCTACTCTTATGTACCTACTTATCTATATCTAAATCTTTAGTATAAAAATGTACCGTTTTTGTGTTACTTGTCAGTCATTCACGGTAATGATTGGACACAAATAAACCAACAAACCTTTTATCTTATGCCTATGTGCAATATAAGAACTAATTTACGTTCAAAGTCTAGGATTTAAGGAATCATGTGAGCTTTGCCACAGCAACAACGATTAATATTAATAACAAACAAATATTCATACATCTTATTTGCTTATTCAGTTGTATTAATTGTAATTCATTTAAATTGATGACCAACTGCGGCTCATACAAATTATACAAAACTTAATTAGATCTAAACTTTCGCCTGATCACGTACTCGAAACTGCCCTAATTCCTTAGAAATTAACGTGAACGAAGTCCTAAGCAAACTTCTTAATTACTTGTCAAGTGAAATAAATTATTCAAAACAATTACTAGATTAAACAACAAGAACAAAATTCGAGTGCGGATGTATTTTGTTATGATTGCCGAGGTAGGGATTAGGAATGTGTTTGGAGGAAATGAAGGTCTATTTCGCCATTCGCAGATACCACTTATTCCATAAAAAATATTAAACTTCATGTAAAGTTTTGTTATCATGTCATGTTAAAGTTTTAACTAAGAATGTTCTCATATTTGGCATGAATTGGTAGTTTTCATTTTACTCTGTTCACTTAATAATTTATTTAATGACTTCAACTAACCTATTAATTCTATTCACAATTTACTGCATCACTTCCGCGGCAGTATTATAGCAAACCTAATCGTAATGAACAACTTAAGAAGAATAAGAAGAAGAGAAATATTTATTGCCACACAATGTATTAAAAAAAATGGGCAATGCATGTTACATGCATTTGGTTTCTTTAATACTGTATGTGACAAAAGAAGCGAACTTAGGAAGCCATAGTGGCTGCACAGCGCTGGTTTTCAGTTCGTCCATCTTTTGCTACATTACAAAAACATACACAATACACTAAACAAAGAAAAATAAACTACACTAATAACTAACACTAAATTCTATGAGACACTCAAGAATATAATACAAAAAAACAACACTCTATTTAATTACATTTTATGCCTTCGGCTTCCAATTGTTTGCTAAATAAAAATGTGCTCAATTTCCACTTAAACACTGGAAGCGGCTGGTCAGTGTTTGTTCTTAATTTAAAAACACTTAATTGTAATTAAGTGGTTTTGTATTGTAGAAAAGCTAAGGACGAGTAGTACCCACCCAATAATTACAGCTTAAATAAGTCGAATTTTGTAAAACTGCGCTGTCTGATCTATTTTTCTTTATAATTTTACGTCGAAAAACATCGCATTTCATACTCACAAATGATTTCCAATTAGGTGCAGCGCTGTCACTTGATAATTAAGCATGTGTAATTACCGAATTAAATGTGTCAAATACTCACTAGGCCATTGCAGCCAACGCCAGCCACAAAACCAATTACAAAGATGGATTACCCATCCGCCTATTGAATTCAACCCCAATTTGTGGACCGATATATTTTAATCCCGATTTACGCATGTCCAATAAATGAATGGTTCGAATTCCGAGATTCGATCTCGATTAATTCTAGTCGAATCGAACGTGGTAAGTCCGAGGATCGTTGCGCGGATTTTTGTGATAACGTGACGGGGTGGCGGTTTGGGAGATATTGTTGGTATTATCAAAATCAGAGCTCGTTGAGTTAGGGTGCCTGAACATCACGTTGTCGTAATATAGGTATTTTATACTACTAGCTATATTTATTACTTAGGCGACTTGCTGACTTGGCGTGGTGGAATCAGTATGTTGTAATTTTTTTTAATTCATTTTCAACACATTTGTTCGTAACGTGGCTCTTACTAGATCAGTTTTAGGCTCATGATCCAGGATAAAGATTACGAGAGACGCGTTTTATTATTATATTCTACTTGTGCTATAAGAAAAAATAAATATAACAAACAACAAAAAACAAATATATAATTAAACGCGATTTAAAAATTTATGAGAAAACAATGTTAATTCGGTTTTGCACATATTGGCTTCACGTAAAATCATTTCACTGGAGCAATTTGGTTTTCAGATAGGAGTTTCAACATCTTCGGAAACAGAGTCTGTCATTTCAAATAAGGCATCAGATGAACACAAACTACAATTAGATGGTATCATTAAAAAATGCTTATCCATGAAAAAGAAGAGATTAGACGCACGCAATATTGCACTTGCATCAGAACGGAACCACATGAAACAGAAGATCTGCCTGTTTTTATTAATGTTATATATTTCTAATACAAAAAGACTTAAATTTTATATGTTACATTCTCCTATACATATGATTGCTAAATAAAAAAATATTAATATATATATATATATATATAAAATTAATATGAAGATGAACTGAAAACCTCATTACTTCTATTAATGTGGATTAAAAAGAAAATAGAACCCACCCGGTTCCCCGTGTGAGTGTAGTAATAGTTGACTATGGGAACCAGGTTGAAGTGTGTTGTGAGTTGTGGGGAATGGGTTAGCAACCTGTCATTGCAATATCACATTTTCTCCATCTATAAACCTGCAATGGCTAAAAGTAGCACTGAAAATTAATGCTCGGTTTGCCTCTTTTGAGAATATGAGCGTGATTTTATGTACGCATGTAAAAAGAAAATCTTTATCTTTCCTTACAGCAAAATATATTGTAATAAATGCAGAAATTTCACAATGGACTTTACAAACTAAACTGAATAAATTAAATTTAAATCTAAAGGAGCATACCCAAACTACGTGACCAACTTTTTACAGTCTTTTACCCCCCTCCTCCCCACCGGTGACCAAGCGTAGTATATGCCAAGACCCCCACCATCCCCGTCTAGTTTTCACGTAGTAAAATTTTCCTAATCATTTTTTGCGGAAAGTTAAAAAAATGGCTCTTGTTTGTTTTTTCTCATATGGCCCCTAATGCATGACGTCGAAAGTGCATGCGTAATTAAATTGTATTTAAGTCGAAACTGAAGAAGTTTTAGTGGTGGGGTAAGCCGTGGCGCGTGAGTCTGCTTCAATTAGAATGTTTCTTGAAATATTCCACTAGCTACGCTGACGCGAAGCTACCCCTCCCTCCCCCCGGTGACTAAAAGTGGTATTTTGACAACCCCTCCCCCCCCCCCTTAACGAGTCACGTAGTTTGGGTACGTTCCTTAAGGTACAATTTTCAAATTTTGTAGTTCGTTCTGGAGTAAGCGTTTATAATCTACAGGTTTAATATAGGTAAATTTACTCTATCTGTGAGAACGAAAACGTTTTGCTAGTTTCATGTTGCTAGTAAATTGCACACACGAGTACTATTAACACCAGTTTTACGTCAAACCAAACTTCGTTCATGACCACTCTCAAATGCAAAACGAATCCGAATTAAACTTCAAACACAAACCTAAAGTGCAAACCGTAGAAGCAATTCCGAAGCACATTCAAAAATGCAATCTTCCTATTGTCTAATATTCTCAATTTGCAGGAAATTCGCAAAGTTTTCAGCCAATGATATTGTCGGCCGTTGTATGTTGGTTTACAGATGTAAATAATCAAATGCGGCAGTTTTGGTTTAAATGCGACTGTGTTCAAAGTGGGTTATATTGATTAGTAACTTAAATGATAATTTACACCGAACGGCTCGCAGCGCATTGGAACGGAATGGATTGCTTTTTAAACTTTACTTTAAGACTTTAAAAACTGCGTACATGATTTAATATCGTTTAAAGAATCCGTTACGATCCGATGCGAGCCACTAGATGGAAATTATCCTTTTAAAGTCTTTTGGGTTGTGAATATTTCACAGTAACCACAGTACGATGTCTGATAAAATTGTAAAATATTCTGTCAGTAACAATAACATAGTGCCTACTCTTTTTTAGGAAATTCAAAGTTTACATATTTTAAGAAAAGAATAATCCCTAAAACAATAAAATTGAAGAAAATGATAACGTCAAAAATAAAGTACCTAAGCAAAGTTTCATAGACTGTTAAAACACATTTATAAAACTTCTGCTCCGATCCAGCCATCAAAAATTAACTAAGATAGTTGGAAAGTAATCAAATGAAACTCTCACAAAACCCATCAATAACTTAATTTACACGGCCGTAACAGTTTCCTACGGCGATTACTATGCCCTTTACACCGCAAACGCTTTTTATGGACGATAAAGAACATGTTAATATTCAATACGAAGATTTTATTACAAAAGTTTTCTCGTTAGTTCGCGCGAGGCTCGCACGAACTTCGCTATGTCGTCGATACACGGGACTTTGCGCTGACGGCGTGTGAATGTAATTTTGTTAAAGGCGCTAGTTTCAAATTAAACCAATTTAAACTTTTTTTAACTTGGGCAATTTGTCATTCTTCATATCGTAGATATTATTCATTTATATTGGCCGGTAAATCGATGAAACTGAGCTTAAATGTAAGTAGAGTCCGTTGCTCGAAAATTGGCATTGTCTTAAGATATTCCGTTAACTGAGCTTAGTTTTTGGGATGGTTGCTTGAGTTTGTAAGGGCAAAATAGTAGGTAAGCCGTAATTGGTGATCCTTTGAACGTAATGTACTCATAATACAGGATTTTCACAAAAATTTAGGTAAACCTCGGTCTTAACCGTAGCGGTGATGTGCATGATGCTACTAGCGATCAAGAGACCGAGGTTTTAGACATTTATGGATATATCATTGAATCCACATCAACAGACAAAATTTCACATAATAATTTATAGTAATTTCAAGTATAAAAACACAATAATATAATCATACAACAGTAAAAAAAATTGTATGGGTTAACGCTTGAACTAAATTAGAAGTTATTTGTGCTAATTCTTATGCTCATACGAGTATAACGCTCACGGCGGCGATTTAACATGCACAGAGTTTACAATACTTCAAATTCATATATTGCTACTCCTACGAACTGAAAAAAACCTAGTCTGTGTATAGGTCACACACAACATGTCAATATCGATGCTCAAATTAGCGTTAAAAATGTCCACATATAACATTACAGTGTTACAAGTAATAAATACGCGTGAATATTGAAGGTATTATTCACAATCGATTTACGCTGGCAATGAACATTACGCAGCGTATGCTGTCATTTGGCTTGCCACGAGTATGTCATAACATAATGCTGCGTTTGCCAAATAACTAACAAGTGCTCTAACTTATGGTTTTTGGTTAAATAATGGATATTCAATCCATATTTATGAAGTAAGCAGTGCCAGTAAATATGTAGCGGGTGAAGGATTTCGTGCCTGAGCTTGATTGGTTCCGATAGCTCAGTAGCCGCGTATGCCGCAGGTTCGAATCCTGCTCGGAGCACTAAATTGTAAGCATACGGAATTGCTTACAGCCCTTATTACATCGCTACACATCTCCTGAGGCTGCAACTTACATATATTTTACCTGCGCTGTGCCTGCTGATGATTTCCAAGGATCAGTCCAACAGGACCAGTGCCAGACAGTGACAATCAGAAGCTACCTTTATATACCAAGCAACGGATCTACCTACCGTCGTCTTGGAGCTTGTAATTGGAGTTCAGGTCTAACGTGTTCTCACCTACTGTGCTGACAGAATTACCCAATGTTACTTGTACATCGTTTTTATTTTATTATTAACATACTTTGTTTGTTTTTCTCCTTACTCGCCGGCCGGCTGGGCTACAATGTATAACGCGCAATTTCTTTTTGGAGGTTCATTTGAATCGTATCGGAACAAGCAAGATACAATTTAGAATTACTGCCGTTTCGATATTGACGAAATCAGAGTTCCTGTTACGAATTCAGATCTTGGAAGAATTTTACATTTGTTATCTAAACTGATTTTCGTCATTTTGATAACAAATGATTAGCTTCGTTACCGTGTATTCAAATCCTTATCTCCATAAGTATATCAGTTTCCAATATCTTCATTATCTTTTTGATAACACGACAATCGTTTAATTGTTTAGTTGAGGGGAACATTCTGTGACGGCTTTCAAAATGCTGTTATACAGTCTTTTGTTTGTCTTCATTTTTACAGAAGTGACGTCAGAATGTGATAGGGCAAATATTTGTGTGACTGATGCGACCGCAGAGAGCCAGTGTGGGGCAGGGCAATCGTTTCTTCCAGATGAATCGCATATATTTGGATGTTGCCCGCGATGTCAGGCGAGCAGTGGTAAGATAAAAATGATTTTTTATTGCTCAAAATCGTTATGAAAGTACTGCAAAACCTACTAGTAATGCCCAACAAAAAACGACTTCTTGATTTGTCGTTGTGGAGGCGGTACGATATGAGAAAACTGTCAGCTATTCAGTGTCAGTCAACTGTGAGTCGCATCAGTGCAGTGCCACATTTTACTGCGCCTCTACATATAAATTAGTGCTTTCTGACTAGTGGGAAATGCACGGAAGCTGGCCAATATAAATGCAGTACTGCCCCACTTGTGCGCATGATATTACAAACAAACGCAAACGTATTTCTGACAGTACTTCCTCAAGTGAGAAAATCCCTTCGACATCAGTAAGCTCAAATCAAAAAATACCACGTATCGAGCCCACTTCGCCAAGTCAGGAAATCGCCAAAAACAAGTATACTAGGTAGAAGCTGTTATGTTTTTTCTACCACGTCGGTGGGAAACACGCGTACGGCCCGCCTGATGGTAAGCAGTCACCACAGCGTAAGGACGCCTGCAACTCCAAGGGTGTCACATGCTCTTTGCCGACCCTTTAAAATATTATACATTCCTTTCTTAAAGAATCTCATCCTCGGGAAAATCTCAGCAAGGAGCGCGGGGGGAGGGGGTGCAGTTATGTGCTTACACTTTGGTGAATTTAACATCGGGATTAAATTTGAAGATACTTGAGTTTATTTCCCGTACCTATCTTTGAAGAATGTTTAATTTACGAAAGTGAACTGTCACAAATTTATATTCCCAAAGCGAAAAATAAAAATATCTGTTCACTTTTACGCCCTTGTCATCAAAGTAATTTTCGCACGTTGTCACCGCGTACGTATAATTATTTTCAATATCGAATATGTGTAATTGACTCTAATCTTTTCTGAAAATAAGTACGTGTGCTAGTGCTCATTTAACATAGTATGGCATTGTTTTAAGTAATTGACTTCAAATTGTATGTTACAGGTATACCTGTTGAGGAGGAAGGCTGTAAAGCACCTAGTTTATGTTTAGATGACGGTCGATATGCACCAGTTCAATGCAAAGGAGACATGTTTACTGGAAGGTAAATGACGCGACTGATTCAGACTCTGATATATTATACAGTAGCATTACCATGAGTTTGCAGTGACCGTATTCGCTAGCGACTGCGTAAACAATCAGTATGGAGAAGAAGTACAGCGCCTCTAGTGGTCACTCATAGAACTACAGATCGATACTCGTACCATGAGTCAATTACACGTTTACTATACTCGCTAACGTTAACTCGATTCATCGAGTAGTTTACGTTACGATACGGAGTGACGAGCCTAACTTTCCAGCATACAAAGCTCTCTTTCTAACTATACTGAAAAGACAGAGCAAGGACGATATTGGACAAAAGGCTAAGTACCCAAGGCTTCCTTTCAAAAGTATAGAAATAAACCTGTTAATTTAAAGTGTTGTGGAACAGTAGGACAAAGTTACATAATGTTAGTGAATCTTGTATTTGCTTTGGTTATTTTTAGTTATTATTGCCATACCTATAAACTGAGTAATGCAGTCTTCCCAGTTTTTATAATGGTTTTTTTTTTGTTTCATGTGATGTGCATGGATTATATATAATTAATAAACCTAATCTCATTTTAGAATATGTTGAAGTGGATTTTTTTATTGATTTCTCATATCAGCCTGAATTTATCCCTGTTATTTGTCGTTTATCTTCTTACGCAGCCGTCGCTAACGTATTCCACACTACATAATGCCTTGCCAATATTATTTAGATAAATAATTATTACAATAATTTATGAAACAAGATCTCTAATAAGCTTTCACGCTCCAATTTGCTAGTGAAATAGTTTACTATAGTCGATACGGTATTTTTCGATAGCGACTGTCAAATTGGTAACTCATGGTACCGATCTACGGCAACCGCTACAAAACGTTAGTCGCTAGCGTCTGGCAGGCGCAGTGAACGCGCGGTTGACTCATGGTACGAGCACAAGCGAAATCTACTCGAAACGGGTTTATTCGGTAGCGACTAACGTAATGTATGTTTTCGATAGCATATCATGGTAGCGGTATAGATGTGATTGCACCGTTTGTTTGTCTTGCACACATTTCCGCTCTGGGTCCACGGAAGATCAGCGTCACGGCTCTCAATCGGCGACGTGACACATGCTGAGTGGATGCCATTTTTGCTACCATTTTTACTTTAGTCTCTAAGTTTAGTTTAGGTTTACTAGTGTAATGGTTTGATTTTTTTTTTCTCATGGGTTCAAACGCCTGACACAAGGATGAGCTGTCACGTCAGAGTGCGTCAGATGAATGTAAATCGTACTAAATATTTACAACTAATATCGTTCTATCGTGTCACAGCACGTCATAGAACTACTATTAAACACGGTATATACCATATACTCGTATATCGATACCTTTAGACTCAAAGGGCGTAAACGCCATTTTAGCTAAAATGACTTTTTGATGCAGCATTGTTCAGTTTTTTTTTCTCTATCGATCTGTGTAGTTAAAGCTGCGATATTCGCAAATTTAAGGCAAATACGACCCACGTTGTATTTGAAGATTTTGCATAAAGGTGGGGCGTAATTGACATGATTTTTCATTTTATTCTCTATTTAGGTAATACACACAATGAGTAAATAACCTAAAGGTCGTATCCGCAGTCGTAATCCAAAACTTGGGTATACACCCTTATTATTCTCGTATAAAAATAAAGTTGGCTCATACAGCCTTACATTCATATTGCTAAATTCAGGTCGTATTGTCACTCGTAGACTAAAAATTTTGCATACGCCCCTATTATTCCGCTTTAAAATTGAAGAGGACTCATACGACCCAACTTTGATTCTCTCTGGGAAACAAGTGTACCTCATACACTGGTCGTTATTTTACCATAGTTGTCTTTTTTGATGAGTTTTACGACCGACATTAATTTATGTATGTATTCGTGTGCTTTAAGCGATTTTTTGTTTGCCGATCGAAATACGACTCTCACGCCAGCAAAGGCTCTTAGCAACCTGAAATAGTTTTTGATAGTTATCTCTTTCACGTCCACGAATACTGCCGATTATGTGCGAGCAAGAAAGCGCGATAGCACCCAACTTCAATGTCACGCACCGGCCGGCTTTCCGTTGTTGGTAAACAAGCGAAGAAGCAACATGGGATTTTATCTGCTAATCACTACTGGTGTATTTGGTGTTTAAATTATGTAAAAATAGAGAAGGACAATAATAAAAATAAACTGGATGCCTTAAAATTTTTAACCTTTTATATTTAGATTTTTCACTGTTAATAATACGCCAAAAACTCGTTAAAATCTGCACTTTTTTATAAAAAAAGGAAATCCATACAATTAAATGATATATTTTAATGTGGTACCAATTTACATGCTAGCGTGACAGCATTATATTATATTTTCCAACGCAATCATAAGTTTCAGGGTGTATCAGTCTAATAGTTTTACTGATTACTATTAGGTTGATGTATACACCACACAATTACGTAGCATTGTGGCTTATACGCCCCACAATAACGTAAGACTTTGACTTACACGCCCCCACAAAACAAAAACTCGGTGTTTTTACGTTCGAGTTTTTTAAGGTCCATGACGCTTACAAACTGCAACATACCTACTATTTATGCGGCAGTGACCATTATTTTTACAAGCTTTTATTTAACTAGCAATGTATGTAAGTATGTTTGTTCGGATGGAATCTTGCAACTCAATTTTGAAGCAAAATTATCTTCAACCGATTGAACTGAAATTTTGGGTTTAAGTATAGTAAACATCTACGGAAAGCAACAAAGAACCAGCCAAGAATGAAAAACATCAAGCACAATTGGAAGAAAAAATACAACAAATCGGAGGTTTAAATCCTAACAAAATACGAGTATTATTAGCGAACGATACCACTAAGACATCTTTCGATTTACAGAAAGTGTTAAAAACCCCATATGGAGAAAAAACGCTCCTCTATTATTGGCGTAAATATGCAGTTTAACTATAACTTTACATTGTATGAGAGTGGGACACAGGATGTATTTTGCTTAACCTGGGGTAAAAACGACGGTCAGCGAGGTAGTAACGAAATAGCTACTTGCTTATTAATATTTTAATAAGTAGCAATTTCCTAAAAGAAATAAACAGTAGAGGAGTAAAAAACCTCCCTTTACATATTGCGATTATTGCAGCGGCCAAAATAAAAACAAAACAGTATTAGCACTTTGGTTTTTGAAGACGTCGAATAATTTGGAAGTTATATATACAAATAAGTTTTTTTGTTGCCGGGCCATACTTACATGCCGGTGGATTCTGTTCATGCAGTCATAGAAAGAGACGTAAAAAAACTAATAAGTCTTTTTACGTCTCTTTCTATGTATAGAGCCCGTCTCAATGGCCTACATATTTCCAGTCCACCCGGAAGAACCCACGACCCTACCGAGTTGAAGTTCTCAATCGTACAGACTTTTTTGATTTTGAGGTGCTTGCTGAAACATCATTAACACCCTCCTCAGTTTCAAAAAAGCGCGGATTTCATAGTTTAAAATAGCCACATTTTAAAAAAAAGTATCCTGACCAAATTAGACTTAAATATTCAATGTTTGAAGAAGCAGAGGAAATTCGAGTTATATTGCATCAGGGGATCTGAGAACTAAAAATGTTACAGGAAAAGGGAAAAGACTAGAAAAATCCAAGGGTAAAAAATGCAAGGATAAGATAAAGTGGAAATCAAAGGCAAATAATACTCAAGATACTGTTGATGACACCAGACAAGATAATCCAGGTCCTATAATAACGCCTGCCTGTAATGTCAGATTGCCCATATCAAAGGCCAAATATAAAGACCTCAAAAGGCTTTGAATGAGTATCTTCGAATTCCTTATGAAGACATGGTTTGTGACTATTTTCTTCATAGCGATTACGAAGAAGCCGAAGAAATGAATGATTAGGGACTTGTCTTCAACTGTTACTTTTTATTGATTATTTTTAACGTTTTTGTTAGTAATTTAATAACCAATTCAGTTTTCTATCAAAAATATAAACGCGCTGAATCCCATTTCAATTTTGATCTTTGACCATACCATAACCCATAGTGTAAAGATCCATGTTTTGATTTGCGTACAATATTATAGGCGCACTAATCGAAGGATGAAGATTGTTCTAAAGTATTTTTTTCTTAGTGAAACGAAAAGTCAGAAAATCCTTTTCATGACCTTATTTAGTCTTAATTATTGTGTTGATAATTAAAATGTCAAAATTATTCCAAAGATTTTATTGTAATATAATAATAATAATAATAAATATTCTTTATTGCACCACTTAGTGATAAGTTGTACAGTAGCTGACTAAAAAAAATGGTAACAACAGGCGGTCTTATCGCTTTAAGCGATCTCTACCAGACAACCTTTGTAATTAAAGTCAGTTAGAGAAAGTGCGACTACTGGTTATAGTGCCGGTAACTGTTACCCACTATTAGTATTTACAGAAAAGAAGCACTTCCCCATGGGCGCACTTATCCTTCCTGATAATGATTATGTTGTTTGTATGCAACGTATGATTACTAATGTCATAATCATAATGATTAATAAAGATTCCGAGATGGTTTATTATTTAATTTGTTATTTTTTGGTTCCTTCATAGTACCTACGTTGAAAACCTTGTTTATTGAGTTTTCTGGGTTTTCCTTTTCCAATAACATTTTTGTACCTTAGTTATATAGGCGACGATTTGAGACAATGATTGCCAAAGTTTTTAAAAAGGGGATTTTACAAAGATATGTAAAATTTTTTTAGCCATTCATCAATAATGACGAAGGCATGACGATGATACAAAAGTTACAATTGAGAATTAAAATGCATTTTAAAAATTAGCTATTATACCTTTCTGGCAGCTGTAATATACACCCCATTTTTACAAAAAAAATTTACATACACTGCGAATTAGCTAAATACCTTTCTGGCGACTGTTACATACACCCCATTATGACAAAAAAAACGCTTTTCGTGACCTTTACACCCTAACAATTTTACAGACAATACGAATTTTGGGGTCGTATAAATATATTTTTTTATTTTTTTGGGGCGTATAACGATCCTATTTTCTTTATTTATTGGTTTATCCTAAATATTATAAAACCACTATGTTTAACTTCAAAATCTAAGATTTTGAGCCAAAACTCAACTTTGTAAGTCTTAAAATGAAAAAGTTATGAATTATTTTCCAAATTTTTTTTAGTTTTTTGCTTCTCCTGTAAAGTGGCGTTTTGGCGTTTACGTCCTTTGAGTCTAAAGGTATCGATATTTGTTTGGAAAACGCTATTTTCAAGGACTAAACGACGTGCTGCGACTATTAGTTGTGGTCTACCTAGTCTACCGACACATCATAGCGACCCCCTTCTTGTTACATTTCACTGTTGCATACATACATACACTCACGCCTATATTCCCAAAAGGGTTAGGCAGCGCACATAAAATATAATTTTCAGTGCCACTTTTAGCAAATGCAGGTTTATTAATGGAGAAAATGTGATATTGCAGTGACAGGTTGCTAGCCCATCGCCCACAACACACTTCAACCTGGTTCCCATAGTCTACCTACTCTGACGACACCTAACGGAAGAAGGGCGTGGTGATATTCTAATCCGGCACCACACGGGGTCACAATTACTACCACTATTGTGGAATTACAAAAATAGTGCTAATTAAACTTTTTTCTCAGAATATAGATATGGTGCTCATTCGGCTCATAATCATAATGCTACCTATCAATTCTAGAAGAATAAAAATGTGTCCCAGGAATAGTTTTGTTACTTTCTATACATTTAAGTATGTACATGTTCATGTAAGTATGTAACAAAACATCGAAATGTATGTAAATTTGGGGACACTTTTTCCTAGGATCGATAGCGTTATTAATTATGAGTCAAATGTGCCCAAAAAGTCCAAATTCTGAGAAAATATTAAAATAGCATTTTTTTAAATTCACGAAATGATACAAAAGGCGGGTACAGCGTATGAGGAGCTTGTCACACATCAAAAATATTTGACCTACTTCTAAAACGAGTTAACAAATGGATGGAATATCAGAGTGGCTGCAGGCTACAGAAAACGCGCTGTGCAATATTGTACATAATTCCGCATGTTGCGTCCCACAAATCGTTTCAAACACGCCGTGCTCAATCACGAGTTTCTGATTCCGCGGAATCCACTTCGCCGGCAAATTGTGTTCCATTTAATTTGCATTTTTCTTGATACGCAGATGTTTCTGTAGCGACGAAGACGGGAACAGGATATTCGGCCAAATGTGGAGAGGCGAGGCCAGTGAGATGACTTGCGGTAAGTAATATTTGATTACGGGGAGTTCTGACAGAAATAATAAGTACATTTTATTTATGAGTACGTATTATTCTTTCCGTTTTTTTTTTGACATTAATAGTGAATTATTTAAAGGAGCGTTCGTGGCCCAGCGGCGTCCGCGTACCGTGTGCGGTATGCGAGGTTAAGCAATGTCGGGCGAGGTCAGTCCTTGGATGGGTGACCGCTTTGAGTGGTTACTAACTGAGCGCTCCCGTGCTTTGGAAGGCACGTTAAGCCGTTGATCCTGGTTGCTGTCTATGATAGCAGTCGTTAAGCCAAGTTAGAGGCCTCCGGGCAGCTTGAGAACTTCTAACAGTCAAGTTGCCCACCCACTTGACAAGCCTAATCCCAATATGGTCTAGTTTCCCCCTCGGGTTGGAAGGTCAGATGGCAGTCGCTTCCGTAAAAATTAGTGCCTACGCCAACTCTTGGGATTAGGTAGCGGACCCCAGGCATCCTTAGGATGCAACTGTACTGGGAATAACGCTAGGAGGATGATGAGAGAATTATTTAAACGAGACTAAAATTAATTATCTCACTTCATTAAAATTATTAGTTGTCTTTAATTGCCTGTTTTTATAGGTAGGGTTCCGTAGTCAAATAGGAACCCTTATAGATTCGCTATGTCCCTCTGTCTGGTACCTCCCCTAGACGTAAGTCTGGATGTTTTTTTTTACTTTAACCCTTTGGTATGGTGTTGGGTGTTGTTGGATAGGTATTTTAAAATTAATAGAGGTCTTTATCAAACTTTTTTTGATAGTGTATATTTTCGGAAAAATCTCCACAAGAAATAAAAATTCCCCCCCCCCCCCCCCCTCCCTCTTACTTTTGAAATAGGGGTCCAAAAATATAAAAAATATATGAAAGCAAAGCTTAATACAGACTTTCAACGAAACCTATGATGGACATGATTATTGATTAGTTAAGCTGTTTTTGAGTTATCGTAAAAAGTATTTCCTTCTTAGTAAAAGACGTATATGAAACGCTGCGTAGGTATTATTTTTAGAGTGTTATTGATTTTTTTTAATTCAGTTCATTGGGCAACTACGGAACCCTACACTGAGCATGGCCCGACATGCTCTTGGCCGATTTTTCAATAATTAAAAGGCCGTTTTAATATCTTCAGGTTCCTGAATAACTTTATCTTTGAGCTTGATTATTGTTATAGCAATTGCGGCTGCTATATCGATATTGTCGGTCCTGGCTTAAACAATAATGAACGACATTGACACTCAAGCTGTGTCAAGTAGGGTTGACTTGACACAGGTTGAATAGTCTGTAATAGACTCAAAGGCCATCGATGATTATTACAGCCTGTAGCCGAAGACGAGCAGAACTGGAAGCACAGGGTAGGAACGATGTAAGTCTCCATTGCACACTAAATGGGAGTTACGAGCCTTTGCAGTGTGATGATGGTGTCTGTTGGTGCGCTGAAGCAAAAACTGGACAGCCTACCGTACCCCCAGTACCGGAGGAGAATATGAAGCTGCTACCGTGTTGTAAGTTAAAAATAGTTATAACAACGCCATGTGGTGAAACTTTTGCCGTCTAAAGTTACCCAAAAAGCAAAGCGAATAAGTTGAAACTCTCAAGAAAGTAGTAATTTAAGCTGAATCTACTATAGGTGCTTTGCAATTTCAATTAGAAACTTTTTGTATCCGTACTTAAGGCGGCATTTGTATGGGTATATCTTATTATTATGCAGATTTTTCGCAATAAATAATAATGACAATATTTTCTTGAATATAAATAATTATTCTTAAAAATTTCGCCAATTAGACAATGCAGCCGAAATTGGAGAGCAGTACCTCCGACGGTGCGAAAGCCTCGTGCAAGCATTAGGGATTATCAACCGAGAGCAAAATGAACACGGAACCAACTTCCTGGGGAACCCCAATACGTTTTGCGATTACGACGGAACCTACGGGCCTTATCAGATCCAGAATGGCATGTGAGTCTTTGCATTTCTTTTGTGTCTCGGAACTTTCTTAAAGATAAGGGATATCTTTATAAAACTGTGTTGCGGTGAAGTGTACTTCGATAAAATGTTTAAAAACGTTCTTCAGGACTCTATAATTTGTGTATTCAATTACAATATTGGCTACAATATATTTAATAATAATAAAAAGAACAAGATACTTAGCACTCAAAGAAAAACTATAGCCGTGGTATTTGTCAATCTTGTAAACATGTGAGATGTCATTAATTTTATAAATGACCACTATAGGTAAATAAACTGCTGGGATTTGTAAGCTGAAAACCAAAAGGCCCAATATTACCAAAAACACTACTTACATTTCCATCACTATAAAGTCCCAGCTAGCTCAGACCGAAACGTAGCAACAATTCCTAGTAAATTCAGTGTTATCTCTTCTTTCCATTACAGAGCCTATTGCACGGATAAGAATGGAGAAATTTTAGGCGCCTGGCAAGCCATGTCGAGTGAAATGGCTGGAATGAATTGCAGTAAGTATTTCTTTTAAGTGGATCCTAAACAACAACTCGGTTAGAACTTCAACTGTAATATAAATTGCATTAATAGGGCTGTCACGCTTGCTCACGTATAAACCAATGGGTATAAGTGAGACTCATGTTACCAATGAAATTCAAGGATATTCTCGTAACTTTTCAAACACTCGTATAAACATCGGTTTTATAGTTTACCATTTAGAGAGGTGAAAATGACACTTAATAGTAATTTCCTTACGCTCGTTAGGAAATTTAAAAAGTAAAAGATTAAATGAAAGTAATACTTTAGTTGTTAAACTATGCATACAAAATGCGTACTATTATGTTGTATTCTCTCATTCTACTCCTAGTTCATCTGAAAATTTCGTAGGGGTACAATAATTCATCGGCATCTTCAAACACCTATGATATGAAATATGGTGACATAATGTTATATATGCATGTATGGAATGTTATATATACGGTACGGTACGATATTTTATCCATAATGACCTCACTAGTGCGCTCCACTTTGATTATGCTCGAGAAACCTAACAAGGCGAAGCGTTTCCTCGTTTGTTATACGGAGAATGTCTCCCTCGCGTTCTCAATAGACCGTAATGCCAAACTGATATATGTATAGATTCTACACGGTACTATAATGTACCTTCGTGTAGACATTACCATACGTGGGGTTGACGGAGCACGTGCAAGTGATTTGTGCCGCAATATTACTATTTTATCATATGAAATGAATATTACTTTATTTCCAAAAAGAAACCTGTTTTGTCTGATTCATAATAGGTATGTGTAATATTTTATTTACCCACTCATTTACAAAACAAAAAAGTGTTGAGTAGTTACACAACGGGGATATTTCAAACATAGAAATGCAAAACCATTTCTAATTCAATATATTTCCGGAAACGATTGGGATAGTTTAGGAAAGCGAAATGTTTACTCTGTCCTGTCATTGGCAAAAGTTGTGGGTTTCAGGGTTTTGGGATAAGGTCGAGTTTTACTTCGATTTTGTTTGACACGTATACGCTTTAACCTGGTGTTGCTTACATTGATATAAGTGATGGAGATGACTCTAAATTTCGTCTTGTACAAAACATAATAGCTGGGATGCTATTGCTATATGATGTATGGAAACCTTTCATTTCTTGACTATGTGCTGGAACTTACCACAGTTGATTCTCAGGTAGTTTTCAGTGGATTTAGACCGAAAGTCATCGATTTCGGAGGGGAGAAAAGTTAGGCCCGGTCATGCTTAATTTTTAAAGCATGTTTCTCAAAAACCATTTATAAACAACGTGTTATATAAATACATAATTTCCAAACAAAAAGGGTTGGAAAATCGAATACTACCTCAAAAATTATGCAATTTTAAAGAAAAATACATTGAATACCAAGAAAAAATCAAAAAGCTGAATAAAACGACTGTTATTAACATAGATCATACAAACAATAATAATATTTTATTGTTTTTTTACAGATTGCGCACGCGACACAATCATGTACTTCCCTGAACGTGGAATGAGCGTCACCGATGTGTGCCAAGGGAATGGCAACTACCGGCCCAACCAGAACGTTGGGGATGTCTACTATTGTGTGGACACGGACGGCTACTACATTGAGCTGTTGGACGCGTGGCCAGCCGACAACTGCGCTAGTTACGCCTAAGTAACCACGAAAACAAAACGCGATCGCGCTGAAGGTTCCCATCAAGCCACATAGATCTATTGATCTTAAGACTGTGTTTAAGAAAAATATTTTAGTAAACTGACTTAAAATACAAGACTTTAACCCTCTTCTTCATTTAACGGTCTGAGGAGGCCTGATAAATAACATCTTCATTTATTGCACTCTGATAGCGAATATCAATACTTCTAGATCCGATTCCGGACCCGGGTATGTCCTAAAACTACGACCAAGACCTCCGGGAGATGGGCATCAGCATTCCTGGAGTGCGGTGGAGATACTGCGATTGCCAACCCGCATGCCAAGCGTGGAGACTATGGCATTTACCCCCCATGAAATTGGGGGAGGCCTTTGTCCAGCAGTGGACGTCCATCGACTGATATGGTGGTGGCGGAGATCCGATTTCGATTCGACACCGGTTTCAAATTAGGACTTGAAAGTGATAATTAATGCAATAAGCGCTACGCTACCTGATCCGGATATTTAACACTTGTCTTGAACTATACTAAATATATTGTGTATAAGCGCCACTGATGTGTACCAAGACCTAATTTTAGATTCTGATTATCATGACAACATCATTACTTTTTTGTCTGTGTCGTTCGAAATCAGAATGACAGATAATAAAACAAGAAATAATGGAATCGCGGCCCTGCACTGTAAAAAAAAAATCTTTAACAAACGAGCGTTAGCGTAGAGAGTAATGTATAGCAGCAAGAATATCATTTTATGACATTTTTATCTTGAATAAGTGATTTGACATTATGTCCAGTAGAGTTACAGGTAAGGTAAGGATTGGTAATACAATTCAGAGACAAAAACCTCAAATTAAATAAACACTTTTATGGCTTTTTGAAAAGTTTAAAAATCTAGTTAGGTCTTATTACTCGAACAAATCGATCATGCATCACGCAGTGAAAGTATATACGTTATAAATGTTAAGATGTCTTTAAATAATTAAAAAAAAAAAACGACTTCAATGGGGGAGGCCGGTGAAAGATTATTATACTTAGATGGTGCACTCTTAGATTCCATCCAATCCTCAATTCCTCATGGAATAATTTATTTATTTATTATGAAACAAACAGTCATACAAAGATATTGTTAACAGTTATCTTAATAATATGTAGACCTATAGTTTCCAATACTATTAAAGAGAGAAAATAAAAAAAAAGTTAGTTACACTTAAATAATAGTTGCTAAATTGCTTAAAACCGTAAAATTTATGTCTAAATATATTTTTTTTTTCGAGGTGTCTTTGTACTCGAATACATATACACATACATTTACATTGCCAACAAATAAAATTAGCAGACAAAACAAGGTAAAATATCATGCAAGAACACATTTTTGCTTTTTTTAAGATTTTTGAATACATACATAATAATAAACAAAAATTATGTCGATTCGACTATTTAAAGAAGAGAAAAATAAACATGAAGTGAGTCATCACTTGTTCCAATTTCTTTACAAAATTAATTTTATACTAAATGAGCGTTTTTACCAACATTTTAAAAGCGTTGTAATTGAGCAACATTTTAAAGATACCATTATAAATACTATTATTTTATGCACTTAAATACACTTTTTAACGAGCCTATGGTACTATTAAATATATCTATATCTATAAGTATTTCATTATGGTTGTAAAGTGCACAAGCACGCTTAACAAACATGTTCTTTGAATAATTTGTTCTACTACGTGGGATGGAAAATAAATGTTTCTCAAGACACTGGCGTTCTCTTTTTCGTGGAACTCTGATCTGGATGTCTTGGAGCAGGCTAGGGGCATCGATATAATTGTGAATTAATTTATATAACAAAAGAGAGTCCACACAGTCTCTCCGTAACTCGAGGGATTGCATACTATGTCGATTTAAAGATTCGAAATAATCCTTGTATTCATTACCACCTTTGAAGTCTAGGGCTCTTAGGACCTTTTTTTGAAGTCTCTCAATTCTATTTATATGCACACTATAATGGGGTTTCCATACAGCACATGCGAACTCAAGGCGACTACGTACATATCTGTTATACAAAATTTTAAGTGTTTTAGGATTCCTAAAGGGTTTGCCAATACGCAAAATCATACCTAACTGCTTAAAAGATTTATTTAAGATTGAATCAATATGAGCACGAATGTCAATTTATTATCCATAACGACGCCAAGATCACGGATCTCCTTCACTCTTACTAAGTCTTTGTTACATAGCTTGTAATTAAAGAGAGACGATTTCTTTTTTCTTGAAAAACTTATTATGCTACACTTATCTGGGTTAAGGAATAGATTATTTTCTCGACAAAAGGTTTCAAAATTAGACAAATCGTTTTGTAATAGCTGTAATTGAGCTTATTTGTAATCAGCGTTATTACGAATTACTCTATAAATTTTTGCGTCATCTGCATAAAGAAGAATGTTAGAGTGGGAGAGAGACTTTACTATATCGTTGATGTATAAGGTAAATAACAATGGTCCCAGATGGGATCCTTGGGGGACACCAGAACTTATATTTTTGGTACTAGAAATATACCCTGAGACTACAACAGACTGCGTGCGATTTTCGACATAAGATTTAATCAAGCGAAACAAGTCACCGTGCATACCGAGTTCCCAAAGCTTGCATAATAAGGTATAATGACAAATTTTATCGAATGCTTTGGCAAAATCGGTATACACGGCGTCTACAGAAAAACCTTCATCTAAAGCCTTCAATATCTCACTGGTAAATGTTAACAAATTGGTATCAACTGAGCGGCCTTTGAAAAAAACCATGTTGATTGGGCACAATGTGGTTTCGCACAACATTAGCCAATTGATCAGTAACTATTTTTTCGAGAAGTTTGCTAAATTGGCATAATTTGGAAATCGGTCGATATTTTTCAATATTGCGACTAATAGGACCCTTAGGTACAGTGGTTACCCAGGCTTATTTCCATATATTAGGAACACAACCTTCTTTAATTGATTTTTCAAAAAGAATCATAATTGGAGCAGCCAGGGATGAATAACAATTTTTAATAAATATTGGATGAACACCATCAGGCCCAGCACCTTTGTGAATATTAACAGATTTAAGATATTTTTTAATAATGTTTAAATTATTTCAATTGAATCTATCAAAGAATTAATTGGTGCAGCCAGATTGTCAATACTACAAGAATTCATATCATATACTTCAAAAACTGAGTGAAAATGGTTATTAAATAGATTGCATATTTCTTCCCCGTCTGATGTTACAGTGTCTTTGTACTTCATAGTTTGCGGCAGTCCATTATTCGAAAAAAATGATTTTATGTAGGTCCAAAAGAACTTAGGATTAAATTTAATATTTTTTTCTGAAAGTGATATGTAATTGCGATAACATTCTCGTTCAATTTTTTCAGCTCGTTTTCGGAGGGTCCTAAAACTGTCGTAGTCAAGGGGGTTTCTATACAACTTCCAAAGCTTGTGAAATTTTCGTTTAATGACTTACTATACCAAGCTGGCAGTTTAGACGAGGACCTTAGTTTACGCCGGGGAACATAATTTTCAATAATATCATGTAAAAAGCTATAGAACCGTTCAACCGAAGCTTCACATTTAAGATTGTTAAAATAAGTAAACCAATTTATATTAGAGATTTTGTTATTGATTTGCTCGTAATCAGCCAAGTAAAAGTTGTGAACAAATTTTGTAGAGGGCGTTAACTGAGATATACAATTAAGTTCAATTTCTATAAGCAGTGATTTATGATACAATGAGTCTTCAGCAACCAATGGCACATCACATAGCGAAACCCGACAGTGTCTATTGCAAAACACCAAGTCAAGTAGATTGTTACAAGAGTTAAAAATACGATTATATTGTCCTAGGTTAGTAAAACTAATAAAATCGGCAGTAAGATGAGATGCATAGTTTCCACCCGACAGTAAATCCATTTCACCTGACGAGGAAGGAGCCCATTTAACTTCGGACATATTAAAATCACCCAATATTAAAAAAATGTCATTAACATGATCCACTGTCAACTGGCACACAGTGTCAAAGAAACTGGTCAAACATTCACGATAGCAAGGTCCATTAGGTATATAAACACATGCTATATTTAAGTAGCAAGTTTTTATAGGTATATCTGGCGCTAAATTACTATTACTACTGTGCGCAGTTGACAAAGGAATAGATACCCACAAACATTCGCAGCCAGCTGGCGAGGGTACGGGCCAGTCACGGCGCACCGGCCGGTATTCGGCTCACACGGCTAAGGCCACTCCGCCGCCCCGCGCAGCTCCGCTGTGTACTATGGACCGATCGCAACGATACACACTGTACCTATTATCAAAAAACTCTCGGTCATAAAAGTCACCCGTAAGCCAACTTTCAGATATTCCGATAAAGTCGTAGTCGGATTGAGCTACATGCGATAAAAAGGTGTGCGATTTAGTTCGCAAGCCCCTTACATTTTGGTAATAACCATTAAAACTTTTCATAAACATTATGATGATTGGTTAACAATGAACACATTTTTTTAAAGTGATATCCACTATAAGACACCATAGGATGCAAATTATAGACAACAAATAATAATACCAGATACATATGTAAATATAACTTACACATAGCATTAATATTCACAAACAAGTATTTCCCATCCCATCGTTTTACTTTAAAACATAGATAAATACGGAACTGTTTAACAAGTATACTACAATATTTATTCATATTCATATTCATATATTTATTGCGATCATGTTCATTACATTGGTATGTTAGTGTTCTTGTGGTTAGTAGGTACATGATACCCCGTTAGGGCACTGCAATTATCTTACTAGCTAGGCAAGGGTGTAGCATATTCATTTCTAGAAGGGAAAGAAATCTTACAGCCTTCTTAGAATAAAATCGCCAACCTAAACAAAATTATTAATTACATTATATAATAATATTATTATCATCTGACCAATCGACTTACATGCAATAGTGGAATTTGTGTGAAATGTATAATTCGATGACAAGAACTATAAACTAAAAAATTCCTCATAAGTAAATGTTAAGTCAAGTTTTAAGATTTATGTTAACAGCTTATTCAATGCGATGTCAGGAATTAATAACTAAAAATATGAAAGTAATGTCAAAAAAAACATTAAATCATACAATACAATTTTAATATAAAAATAGAAATAGAAAATGTATGTCTATCCGCTTTTTACTGTAATGTCGGGAATTATAGCTAGGTAAAAACATATGTCACTTAAAATTATTCAAATATGTCATTCATGTATTCATTAATATTATAGTAGCATTTGGAAACTAGGAGGCATTTAACTTTATTTATAAATTTTTCATACGATTCTTCATTTTTTATTACACTAGGTAGTTTGTTGTATACTTTTATGGCCATAACGTAAGTGCTGTTAGAATATATTTTTAGTCTTGAGGCTGGTAGAAGAAGTTTATTTCTATATCGCAGCATGTTTTTCGTGGGTAAGTCCTGGCTTTGTTTAAATAAGTCGGGGTTTTGTCGTGTCAATTTGCATATTTCCAAGATATAAGTACAAGATAGCGTTAGGATTTTATACTTTTGGAAATGCGGTTTGCAGGTTTCCCTGTTACCTATATTGGCAAGGATACGAATTAGTTTCTTTTGCTGTCTAAACAAAGTATCAACGTCGGTACTATGGCCCCATAAAATTATACCGTAGGAGAGCCATGCGCTGGCGTATGCATGGTATAAGGTTAGTGTAGTTTGTATGTCTGTAGTTTTTTTGGTTTCGTAGAGCGCGTAGGCAAAGCTGGATATTTTCGATCGTATGGTTTTTTAGGGTTTTATATGTACCTTCCAGTTTACATGTTTGTCTATAACCAAACCTAGCAGAGTGAATTCATTTACTACTTCTAATTGCGTATTTTTATAGGTAAAATTAATGTCAAGGGGGGTTTTTTGGTAGGGTTGAAATGTCATGAGCTTTGTTTTTCTAAAATTAATTTCAAGGTTGTGATCGTCCAACCAGTGTGTAATTTTATCCAGTATCAAGGTGAGTTTGTCATTCAGGTAAGTTGTATTGTTGCATGTCACAAGTAAGGAGATGTCATCAGCAAATAGAACGCAAGGTTCATCCATTATTTTGGGAAAATCATTTATATACAGGAGAAATAAGAGGCATCCGGCTACACTTCCTTGGGGAATTGAGGAGTTGATTACTCTAGATTCTGACCGAACTGCTTTTACTTCGCCGTATTGTGTGTCGTGGTATTCTATCTCTGTAAGATGTTCTCTGTCTGTAAGGTAGGATGTGAACCACTTATGAGCGAGACCGCGGATCCCTACTCCGTATAATTTGTCTAATAGTATTTTATATTTGACTTTATCGCGCTTTGGTCATATCAAGTAGAATGCCGATTGCGTGTTTTTTTTTTCGTTTAAAGCATTCACAACCTCATGAATATATTTGTACGCAGCGGTTGTTGTTGATCGCTTTTTACGAAATCCGTTTTGGCTTTCGTCGAAGATTTTGTATTTTTCGCAGAACGCGTAAACTCGAGCACACATTGCTTTTTCAAATATTTTGGACGCCGTTGGTAACAAAGCGATGGGCCGGTAGTTGTTGGGGTCTGTTTTTGCGTTCTTTTTATGGATTGGTTTTATCAGAGCTTTCTTTAGTATCAGAGCTTTATTTACCGAGTATGATCTTAGTATATAACTGACACTGTTGTGGACGACGCCCTCCCACAGCACCGTACCCTTGGATAGCTCGAGGAGCGTAAGGTTCCTGCCCACCCGTCTCAGCGGGTCGCGGTGCGTCACAGGTTCTGCGAGCGCGTGAGGAATAGCGGGCAACGCTCCTTGTGCGGCGATTACGCAGTTCACTATTTCGTCTAACGTTCGAAATGAAAACAACTCGGATCACGACACTTATTTATTTGCACCACTAAGCACTAAACTAAGCGTTAAAACTAAGCCTACGCGTACACTGAGCACCACTGCACTGTTCACTTCTCTTCTCTTCCCTTTTCCGGATTTAGGACTCGAATACTAAACTCAACACACACACACACACACACTGCTCTCGCTGCAAACCAGGCCTGTTTTTATGCCACAATCTGGGCCCGCAATTAGTGGGGATGTCTTCACGAGAATAGGCGTGGTTTAGAACGAGACAGACTGAAAATATCCCTTTCACACCCTTCTAGAAAGTTCTTGAAAAATCCCTCTTTCCTGATTGGTGGATTTACTTGGGCGACAAACTTTGCCAACTTCCCTGCTTCTACATTACTCGCTATCCGCGACTCTCGCGGGCTCCGGTTTTAATTTATTTCTCTAAAACTTGCGTTCGAGTTTGAGTTACTAGTTTTCCCTTTTCGACAGACCTTATCGTGGTCCGATTTACGCCGGGGTTCCTCGGCTTAGCTGTCGACAAAGATTTTGCGCGTACGCAAAATAAAAGTTGGTCGCCCATTACAACTAAACCCTACGGTCTGGATATTCATTTTCTTTACAAAAGTTAGATATTACCAAGTCTCAATTTTCAATATACTTTTTAACATTCCAGGTGTGTCCGTTTCGAGCGCAGAGCTGAAAATGCGCCGTTTCCGGCACCCTCGATACGTCTTCTGTCTCTTTCTAACAGAGCTTGTAAATATGACTGGCGCGCTGTAGCGTCAGCTCATTATGTTCTCGGCGCTCGTTCCGGACACTCTTCTCCGACTTATGCTGCTTATCCGATGTACAAAACGATCACTTTACATTATCATACGTTCCTTATAGCTAATTAGCACATTAAGATTAACACTACAGCGTCTCTGTCGCAACTTCTAACGCGTCCATTCTCGCACACAATTTATTCACTTAGCACCATTTGGAAGATTTCCGTGGCTGTCCGTAACACTCTCCCCCTCTGACTCGGTCGAGTCGCTCCGTTGCACCGGTAGGACAGCCAGTCGCGTTACAGGTCGCCGGAAAATGCCACCTCTCGTCTCGACGTCTGCTGAACGTATGTTGCCATCGGGCCCCGGGAATACTCTTCTCACTATGCCTCGTGGCCATGTGTTGCGAGGCAAGTTCGGGTCGACGATTACCACACAGTCGTTTGGTTGGAGCGGTCGGGTTAGGTTCGTTGACGACTGGCGGGGCGCAAGCGTAGGTAGGTACTCGCGCACTAAGTCACTTCACTGTTACTTTAAACACGGACAAGTCAATCACTCACTGTTTCAGACGTCAGTTATCACAGAGTCAATCGCTCAGTGTACTCACAGTACAGTTAAACAGTCTCACACGGTTATAACATAGCCTCCACGCGCACGCGGAGGTTCACAGTCCCGTCGGGGGTTCTGGATCACCTTATTCGAAGCACTCACACAATAGCCAGTCGAACTGTGATCCTAGTCTAAATCCGGCTCGAAGGACCAACGAACTGTGGACGACGCCCTCCCACAGCACCGTACCCTTGGATAGCTCGAGGAGCGTAAGGTTCCTGCCCACCCGTCTCAGCGGGTCGCGGTGCGTCACAGGTTCTGCGAGCGCGTGAGGAATAGCGGGCAACGCTCCTTGTGCGGCGATTACGCAGTTCACTATTTCGTCTAACGTTCGAAATGAAAACAACTCGGATCACGACACTTATTTATTTGCACCACTAAGCACTAAACTAAGCGTTAAAACTAAGCCTACGCGTACACTGAGCACCACTGCACTGTTCACTTCTCTTCTCTTCCCTTTTCCGGATTTAGGACTCGAATACTAAACTCAACACACACACACACACACACTGCTCTCGCTGCAAACCAGGCCTGTTTTTATGCCACAATCTGGGCCCGCAATTAGTGGGGATGTCTTCACGAGAATAGGCGTGGTTTAGAACGAGACAGACTGAAAATATCCCTTTCACACCCTTCTAGAAAGTTCTTGAAAAATCCCTCTTTCCTGATTGGTGGATTTACTTGGGCGACAAACTTTGCCAACTTCCCTGCTTCTACATTACTCGCTATCCGCGACTCTCGCGGGCTCCGGTTTTAATTTATTTCTCTAAAACTTGCGTTCGAGTTTGAGTTACTAGTTTTCCCTTTTCGACAGACCTTATCGTGGTCCGATTTACGCCGGGGTTCCTCGGCTTAGCTGTCGACAAAGATTTTGCGCGTACGCAAAATAAAAGTTGGTCGCCCATTACAACTAAACCCTACGGTCTGGATATTCATTTTCTTTACAAAAGTTAGATATTACCAAGTCTCAATTTTCAATATACTTTTTAACATTCCAGGTGTGTCCGTTTCGAGCGCAGAGCTGAAAATGCGCCGTTTCCGGCACCCTCGATACGTCTTCTGCCTCTTTCTAACAGAGCTTGTAAATATGACTGGCGCGCTGTAGCGTCAGCTCATTATGTTCTCGGCGCTCGTTCCGGACACTCTTCTCCGACTTATGCTGCTTATCCGATGTACAAAACGATCACTTTACATTATCATACGTTCCTTATAGCTAATTAGCACATTAAGATTAACACTACAGCGTCTCTGTCGCAACTTCTAACGCGTCCATTCTCGCACACAATTTATTCACTTAGCACCATTTGGAAGATTTCCGTGGCTGTCCGTAACAACTGTAATAGTATTTTAAGGCCAAGGTCGTCTCGCTCACTGAAAATTGGGTATATCCATAACAATACACTTTCAATATTACTACTTATTCTATGATTTAGTTCGCATATACCAGGCATGTAAATATTCCGGAAAACATGGTAAATGAACCGACATCGTTTTAAGGTGCGAATAAACAAATGTGCAATATAATAAAGAATCATGGAAAAACCTTGCTTGCTTGACAAACAAAACGAAGAGAACAAATCGCCAAGCGTGAACTACGCGTCGTTGAAGAGTTCCGTTCTTATCATCATCAGCATGTCCACTTCATCAAATGCCATTTTTATGAATGAAAATGTTTGATTAGTTCATGAAAATACTAAAATCACTATTTGTGTGCCTTTCACATTTGAGGGGCTCCCTCGATTCCTAATGGATCCCATCATCAGAACTCGAGCATGACAAAAATCAATCGTGAAAATAGAACTTGCTTAACAAACACTGCTAGAAGGACAAATCACCAAAAGTGAACTTTTCGTCGTAGAAGAGTTCTGTTCTGATCATCATCAGCAGTTCCACTTCATCAAATGTCACATTTTTGGATGAAAATGGTTGACTTGTTAATAAAAACACAAAAATCACTATATGTTTGCCTTAAAGATTTGACGAGTTCCCTCTATTCCTCATGGATCCCATCATCAGAACTGCGTTTTGATAAAAACGGGACCAACTTAGATATATATATACTTACAATCAAAAAAATATTTTTTTTTAAATTGGTTAAGAAATGACGGAGTTATGGAGTAACAAACATTAAAAAAAAAACATACAACCGAATTGATAACCTCCTCTTTTGAAATCTTGAAGTCGGTTAAAAAGAACCTTGATGAGAAATAAAAAAATGAAATATATTTTTTCTGTTCTTTTAACTTGTGGTCGTAACGTCATTACAATAATGACGAATATTGCTAAAAAATATTATGCGAACACATATTTTATAATTTTATAAATTATAACTTCTTATACAATTTTCAAATAATATAAGTTGTTTTCAAACGATGAAACTTTTCTAAACACTGGCAATGATTTTGGATTTCTCTCCGTTGAATGTCATAAGACAATAATTATGACGTGCTTCTTTCTAAAATTTTACCCAAAAAGAAAAATAGCAAATACGTTATACTATCATATCAACGAAATGCTTCAAATCATTTTATTTAGCCATATTACTTCACGTCAGAGGTGAGTATAGAATTTCACGAGAGACCACTTTTACCTACCCTTGTCTATATAATTATTATTACACGGCTGAAGTGTCTACTCGAGTTCGAAAGGTCGTGCACCCCTGAGAGTAACATGTTTTCAACAAGACGCCTAGAAAACTATCCTCGAATCTTTACGATACCTCTGGGCGTTAGAGGGCAATTTGTTCTGCTCTCTTATTCCGCAAAATACCTGTGAAGTTTATTGCCATAGCGCAACTTTCTATGGATTTATTACATTTATTACTCTTTGTATCCAGAACGAAAAAGTGATTCCCTTCAATATTTAACCTAATAATATTTCACCATTTCACATAATAACCTTTCGAAGTTTTCCACTCATAACTTGACGACCCACTCTCAAACTTAGCGGCATTGAACATAATTCTACTTCTGAATTATTAAATGAACACCGCAAGTCGCAATTCACGTTTACTGAAATATCATTTGGCTGTAATGAGGGCTATAAATAAATATTTACGACAAAACCCATTCAATTAAAATTGAACGACCCACCTTGTTCAACTTTGGTAATGAATTAATTAATCCTGCTCGGGAAACGTGGACACCGACATAAATTAAGTGAAACAACTTTATTAAAATTTGGAAAACTTATGAAATTTACCACTGATCATTATTAGGGGCCACAAATAAGGCAGAATTACTAATTTTCCCTTGACATTTGCTTTAACATCGTCATTACTCGAGCGATGTCCTTTCAATGTTTCAGGGGCTTACTTTTGTCCCAATTTTTTTTCATAAATAATTGTCATAAAAGTTTGGAGTGTAACCCTTTTTCCGGTTTCTGAAACAATGGGAAAGTTTACAGAAATTAGGACACTCAACGGCTGCGACCAGCATGATTTTGCTATTGAATGAAAAGTGGGACAAAAGGATTATCGATTTTAAGTTTTTTTTATTTTATTAAAAATGGGATTACTCTTGGCCAGCATCTAGCCAGGGGCAAAGATGAGGCCGACGATGAAGCTCACCCAGAGGAGTGTATTGTCACTCGTGCCTTAAAAAGGTCTATAGGTTATATGAACTCGGAAAATACAAACGTCGGCAGAGAATTCCAAACCTTAGAAGTGCGCGTTCTTGGTTCGACTTAAAGGAATTTCGACCAGGTAAGGATGGTAGCCAGCCGTACGTCTGGATGTCCGATGGAAGAAGGAGAAATGCGGTTTGAGCCCATGGATTTAAACATTAATGGTACATACTTCCATAAGCCTACTAAGGAAAAGACTAGCCAGCGCCTGTTACGCTTTAAAAAATCTCTCAAAAATGTTGAACTCTTCGGTACTTAAGACAGTCTATTCTGCATATTTTGAAAGCTTACTAAGGTATGGTCTTGAGGTTTGGGGTAATGGTGTTCATGTGAACCGTGTTCTCATACTACAAAAAAAGGCTCTTAGGTATGTCGAAAAAGCAAAGCCTCTTGAACATTGCCGTCCACTTTTTGTAAAACACAGAATACTAACAGTGATATCGCTTTACATATATTTGGTCTGCATATTTGTTTCCAAAAATAAGTCCAGTTTTGCATGTAATAGTAACAGTAGACCACGTAGATTATGCAGAGACAATTTTGACATTCTGTTACCTAAATCTAATAATTATGTGCATTTCAAAAGATGTATTGAATATAATGGTATAAAAATTTATAATAATTTAAACGACGACATAAAGCAATGCGATAATATAAGTGAATTTTCTAGAACATTAAAATCGTACTTGATAACTCGACCATTTTATAACTTAAATGAATATATTGATAAATTGTATAAATAGATAATAGTATTGACGTTTTTAAATTAGATTTTAGATTTTGCATGCCAAATTATGGCGGAACATGCATGAACATGTAATTTAATTCTACTGACATGTAAATTTATAACATCTGTGTATGTTTTTGCAAATAAAAATTTCATTTCATTTCAATCAAATAAATAAATAAATATTATCATTGTATAAATAGAAAAATTGCATCCTGAAGGAACCTGGGGTCCGCTACATAACTTTAAGAATTAGCTAAGGCACTAGTTTTTTACGGAAGCTACTACCGTCTGTCCTCCCAATCCAAGGGGGGAACTAGACCTTATTGGTATAAAGCTTGTCAAGTGAGTGGGCCACTTGACTGTTAGAAGATTTTAAGCCGTCCGAAGACCTCTAACTTGGCTTAACGACTGCTGTCATAGACAGCAGCCGGGATCAACGGCTTGATGTGCCTTCCAAAGCACGGGGACACTCAGTTAGTAACCACTCCAAGCGGTTAACAATCCAAGAGTCAAACTTTTTTGTTGACCTTTACGCCGGGAGAGAGTGAAAAATCCCAGGTTCACTCCTCAGGTCCCCTTATAAATTTATATAGAGGTTTTCCCCTCGCAGCCTCCACCCGGCCCCAGCCTGACGGTGACAGCCCCCGCTCACAACTATAGCAGCCCTGGGCCGCAGTCAGGGTTACGGGTCCGTAGTTGTTTATACAGGCATACGGCATGGCCTGTCCCTCAACCCACACCTGGGGTGTCTTGTGACTCCCTGATTGGAAATCCCCACCCCCGTTAGTCACTGTTGCCTCTACAGCGCACCGGTCAGGACTCTTCCCCTTCCCACGGATACGCGAAGATCCACAGAAGCTGGAAGAGCCCAGGGTGGAGGTTACCTGGCTAGCGCCCTAACCAAGAGTTAACCTGGGCCGAAGTTGCTTAACCTCGCATACGGCACGCGGTACGCAGGCTTTTCTACACACGATTATAACTCCATTAAAAGTAAAAAAAGTAAAAGTATTTTTTTCTTCAAATAGAAAGTACTAACTTTAAAAGAACACAAATAGTATAATATGTATAGTAAAATACAATTAAATTGTAATAACTTTTAATCAAAGGGTCGGGATTTGAATCTGGGCTCATATCGATGAGTTACTAGAAACGTGTTTGTAGAATTGTTTGTGAAGGAAATCAATCAGAGGAAAGACAAAGGTGTAAAAACCGGAAACCAGCATTAAGTTTAACCCCATTCTTATATCACTAGTAATAGAAGTCATTTTAAAGTTCCCAAAATCAAACAAATTTTTATTTTATTCATAAACGCTATTACGCGCTGAACAAACTTCTTAAACCTCTTAAATCGCAGCTCTGGGCAAAGGGGCTCCTGAGATCAATAAATTTTAATCTATCTTTGGTTAAACGTCAAACTTGAACGATTAACAGTCAATTTCAAACACTGATACCATCTTGGGATGACGCTTGATCGTGTTATAAAGATTAAAGTTCAAAATCCACGTGTCCGAACTCGTTTAAATTATCTTATTTCGGGTTGTGCGTAAGGTTAACCCGTCTAGAGTTCACTTAAGGGTTATCCATGATGTACTCGTAGGATTACATTGTACACCTGAATCTTAATTTATCAACTCCGTTGATATTTGATTCTTTGAATGTAACTGAGTTGAAATCACTTGAATAATGTAGACATGAGACTCAATTACTATTATAATAGAATGGTTTCAGGTCGGGATGAATCAAGGATGGATGAAGGTGGTGGATGTTGCCTTATAACATGATTTCTATAGGTCTGTATTTCTACCTATTTGACAAAATCGCCCTACGATTAAATAAATAAATCTTTACTTATTTATTTATTTCGTATGGCGATAAGTTTTTACTTAATTATTTATTTAATCGTATGGATGCAATTGTCAAATAGGTAAAAATACACAGTAATCGAAATCGTTTTATAAAGCAACACCCAGATTTCACAACCATTATACAGCGTCAGGCGTCAAACCCACGAGATCTCTGGGGGTTCCTGAGTAGCATCAAAGAGGGCACCTCTGGATCATGTGGTTAATGGTCTGGTACTCCATACCGCAGTAGCAAAGTGCAGAATCACTCTATCTTCCAATGAAGCAGTGGTGCCGTTTGAACCGCTTGAGAACGGGGCACGGGCTATGCATTTTTTTAAGGACTAAATAGAAACATTTCATTGAAATGATCAGGATTGAAGAGAGATTTGTTTCAATTAAAATATTGACGGGTTCTACTTCAGAAGCTACTGTAACCGATCGTGAACGATTAGGCACGCGATTTTCAATCTGGAGGTAGTTGGTTCGACCCGGCATACATTTACGAATTCCATTGAAAGAAAACATCCTGAGAATAAATACTACATTCTAATACCAAGAAGGTCTAGCTTTCCCTCTGGCTTGAAAGGTCTGTACCTCTAGTATATTTTTTTCGAAACATTAACACATGAATTCGTTTGCGTTTACTGCCCATGGAAATTGTACGGAAGTTTGCTTTTCCAAGTATACATATATCTAAAGTTTGGCTATTTAGTACTCGTCGAGTAGTGATTTGTTCTTAGCTGTGATAGTTTTGCTTTTAAATTGATATACTACTAAACAGTGTTTTTTTACATACCCAGTAGCAAATGGTTAGCTGGCATGGGGAAGACACTAGACTCGAACTAAAATTAGAACTTTAAAGTTTAAAATCACGCTACTTCGTTTCCATCCTATGGTTCTATACTAAATCCTATTCAGTTAAGAGTTGATAATACCTTCTAACCCATTTTAATGTAAAGAATTTAAATTAGTAGACTTCTGGCATGCTAGCTCTCGCTACCACGCACGCCCCGCTGACGTATCAGAAGTGTCAGAAAGAGTACGCCAAGCACATTAAAATTAAATCGCAATCAAAACAGTAAAATTGAATTGACCCCGTGGTTCCACATCGCGACCTTACTCGATGACACGTGACTCGTAATCACCAATTTCGTAGTGTTTATGATTCCCTGGGGTCGGCGTCGAATGGCGGCCGCATGTAGTTTAATGAGTTAGGGATGTCACGGTATGTAAATCACACTTCTAAAGAGATATGAATTAGGAGTTCCAGAATTTCGTTATCTTACCTAACATAATGTAACTAAAAGCGTAATGGTTAGAAAAAACAAAGTATAGGAGGCAAGAAGGTTCGTTTCAATTCAAAACTTATGATTCATTTGTTGCCTTAAAAATGTAATAAGTAAGTAAAGCACAAGGCAAAACCCTACTTCTTATTAAGTAAGGAGCACGATGGGATCCTGTGACTTGACCTACTAACTTTAGCCCTAATATTTCATAAGACTTCATGTTGCACTAGACCTAGAATGCATTTTTCTTCAAAATGGTGAACTTATCTGGTTTCTTTTGAATATCATCAATTAAGTAGAAGTCATTAAGTTAGGTTAGGTTCGTTTTACATTAATCGTTTAAAATAATATTTAGGTCTAAATATGGTTAGGTCTAATAAAACATTTAGGGCTAAGGTAGTTAAGTCTAACAAGGGACAACCTATACTGATAAGTAAGGAAATCTAGACGTCTGTATTCACATTAGTATGCTGTCGCATTTTTGGGTTGACATGAACTTTAGTCTGCATTGCACGTGGCAAGAGTATTCTGCAGCTCCAAGTATTCGTAAAGTTTTCCAATGTGAAAAGTAGGCTAGCTAAGGCACTTTTCAGTGCGCCAACTTGGGTAAGCTACTTCTTAATGCAAAATTCACACTTTTGCAATGTAAAATACAGCACCAATGCAATTTTTACCTCATTTCAAATAGGTTAGTAAAGGCAACTAAACACCTACAGGGAAATTACTTTCGAGACGTTTTTTCATCTGTAGTAGTATTTGTATATTTACAGGGACACACTTACACTTTGACGTACACAGACATACGTCAACGTGTGTGTGAGGCTGGCTACAGAGGTCACACCTACAAATGCAAAAACGTCTCAAAAGTAATTTACCTGTACGACGTAAAATACGACTATAGTAAAATAAATAAATGGTTTATTCAGCGTAAAATAGTACAATACGTGGATATAATATTAATATGTGGATAACACTTAATCCAGCAGGATTTAAGTTAATTTGTCTAAACTAGGTTACAGTTGTACTCTGTGCTTCAGCAATGCCGAATATAACTAAGTTAAAGTTAAACTAAACATTTCGTATTACAAATAACAAAATTCTGTCATGCCTAGAATATTAACAAAACAAATGTCATCTATGATAACATAGTAGGTACCATCCCGCCATATTTAACTAATTAACTTACCTAGCAACCGGAATAACACGTCAAAAATTTTCCTTATCCGAAAAAATACATAATAATTATTTTCCGAGTTCTTTAAGCTCCATGGCCATCTCAATTTAGCTCATTTATATACTCCGATCGGATAAGCAGTACTTTCCAAAAAGAATATGCCTCTAAACTACCATAATAGAAAGCTGTTATACGTTTGACACGCCACATACGTCAAACATACTTCACTCCGAGATTTTTTCACCGAAAATCATCCATAAGCGCCTCCATAGACGTCCAATTAAGGCGCAAAAGCCCTAGCATCCACTGCCGGCCGCGGCGGCGCACCGGCCGCGGCCCTGCCAGCGTGACAGCTGTGATGACAGACTTTTTATTTATATTGTGTTCTTGTTTACTTTTCATAATATCTTTTTTATGTTTGATTATTCTTAGTTGTTAAGTTGTTTTTACAAATTAAGTGTCTCGGGTCGCATGCCACCTCCACACCCGGATGTGTCGCTGGAAGAATTTCTTCGATGCCCCCAATGCCCGTCCACTAAACTGTTCAAAGGTCGAAGAGGTTTGAATATCCACATTAGTAAATCACATAACCATAGCCGTAGTCAGCCACCACTCAATTCATCTCCTCAACTCCCCGCAACATCAACACCCAGTTTTCCGACAACTTCATTATCTGATAAGTTAAGTGAATTCAAAGATTCCATTCCCATCCTTAAAAGAATACCAAGAGGTGCTAGAATTACAGTAGCTAAAAGCCTTTCAAAAGTTCTCGATGAATGTGTCAATTCCAACACACTGACTTCATGGGAAAAACTGCTCACTTTTGCTAATCAAATTCTTCACGTCGATCATTCCACATCCTCCAAATCATTAACTTATAAAATTAAACATAACTGTTCTCATTCCATTTCGCCCTCTCCCTCAAACAAATTTTCGTCAACGCACCACAATCTATTTAAAAAAGTAGAAACAAAAGTAAATGATGGTGACCTTCGCGGCGCTGCACGCATCCTCTTTTCCAGCGACACATCCGCACCTGATTCTCCAGACACCCTCGCAGCCCTCGAGAGCAAGCACCCGCCGGCCCCCGCGATATCTAACTTACCTGACCCAGCCGACACCGCGCTGCCGGGCCTCGTTGCATCAGAAGATGCCGTCCTGGCGGCAATCATGTCATTTAATAACGGATCTGCTGGCGGTCTGGATGGGATCACTCCCCAACATTTAAAGGACCTGTTGGCAGCCACTCCTGGTAGTTGCTATGGCGATCTTCTGGCCAGCATCACGCGCCTCATTAACCTGATGCTAAGTGGGAAGGTAGACGAAGCAGTCATTAAGACACTCTACGGCGCGAACCTTTGCGCTCTTTCCAAAAAAGACGGTAGTGTGCGGCCCATCGCAATAGGTTCGACTTTTAGACGTTTGGCTTCGAAAATTTGCTGTAAACATATCCTCCCAGTTTTAGAATCAGAATTCCAACCAACACAACTTGGTTTTGGCAGCAAAGGTGGCTGCGAAGCAGCCGTGCACGCCTGCCGTACCTTTCTTAAAAATACCAATGACATCGTGCTTCTAAAGTTAGATGTTAAAAACGCCTTCAACTCAGTCAACCGGGATGTCCTTCTGAGTGAAGTTCAAAAAAACATTCCAGACATTTATCCTTACATCTGGCAATGTTACAGCTCCCCCTCCCATCTCAAATACAAAAACAACACTATATTATCTTCCATCGGCTGTCAGCAAGGTGACCCCCTGGGCCCGGCCATCTTCAGTCTCGCCATTCAACCAAGTATCACCGAACTTACTTCAAAATTTAACGTATGGTACCTGGACGACGGCACCCTGGGAGGTGAAGCGAATATTGTAAAGAATGACTTTGTCGCTATTAGATCAAAATTCGAAAGCATTGGCCTACAACTAAATTCCAGTAAATGCGAACTGTACGTCGACCAAGACGATGACAAAAAAACGGAAACTATTAGATCCTTCGAAAACCTTTGTCCAGGAATAAAAATTATCTCAAAAGAATCTCTTCACCTCCTTGGGGCTCCGATTTTTGATGAGGCCATCCCAGGATTTGTTAATAAAAATATTGACCACTTTAATTCATTTTCGGACCGGCTTCTCCATATAAATTCTCACATGGCTATTTTTATCCTCCGGTACTGTAATTTTGTCCCAAAATTCACATACGTCATGCGATGCAGCCCCTTTTGGAAACTTCAAAATTTATGTGAAAAACTTGACAATATTATTTGGACACATCTAGAAAAAATTATTAACATTAAAATTAATAACAGAATGTTTCTACTTGCGTCCCTGCCGGTTAAGTTCGGTGGTCTTGGTATTAGACAAATTTCTAGCGTCGCCCTTCCGGCGTTTCTGTCCTCGTTACACAGTACGCTACCTCTAACAGGTAAAATTCTAAATCCGTCACACCGTGACTGTGAGATAGCGTGCTTGTCCGAGGCCAGAGACGCATGGAAGATGGCCTGCCCAGGCAAAGACCTTCCCGTCCGCCCGGAACTTCAGAAGCTCTGGGACCTGCCCATCTGCCGGCGGGTGCATGATCACCTTGTGGAAACCTCCACATTGGCGTCAGAAAGGGCTCGTATGTTGGCCATTTCAGAGAGAGAGTCTAGCCACTGGCTTCACGCTTACCCCTCTGCCAACTACGGGAACCTTTTAGACTCCAACAGTTTTCGACTGGCTGTTGGTCTTCGACTCGGGGCCAATATTGTGGAACAACATCGCTGCCACTGCGGCACAATGGTTGATAAGACGGGTCACCACGGCCTCGCTTGCCCAAAAAGCGCCGGCCGCATGTCCCGCCACTCCTGCCTCAACGACATCATTCGTCGGGCTCTTGTCAGCGTCAACGTGCCGGCCACACTAGAGCCTAGTGGCCTAGCACGTGATGATGGCAAGAGACCCGACGGGATGACTCTCGTGCCCTGGCAACAGGGTCGGCCCTTAGTTTGGGATGCCACATGTGTGGACACCCTAGCTCCGTCCCACCTGGGCACGACGTCGTTGAGGGCTGGCGGAGCGGCCGCCGTAGCCGAGGCTGCAAAGCGCCGCAAATATGCAACTCTCGGCGATAGTTACATATTTGCGGCTTTTGCCGTGGAGACCCTGGGTCCGTGCGGACCGGATGCAATAAAACTTTTAAAAAAATTAAGTTTCATGCTTATCCGGTCCTCAGGTGACCGTAGGGCTGGCTCGTTCCTCGCACAGCGAATTGGCATTGCCATTCAGCGAGGCAACGCGGCCAGCCTTATGGGCACCCTGCCCAGTGGCATCGATTTAGGCGAAATATGTACATATAGGTTAGGTTCAGATAATTTAAGTTAGGTTTAGTTGGTTAGTTTTGTTTGTTTGTAAATTGTATTGTGTTTGTCATGAATAAAAATTATAGGATAACCCACATGCATACTCGTACTAATTATGTAACTTTTTTCGACATGGGTCATTTTATTTCCATTGCACTATTTTTTATTCAAACATCGATAGCAATTTCACGTAAACATAGGGCCAGGCTCGACCAAGGAGGAATAAGGATTAAACTTGAGGTTAACGAAAATGTTGTATGGAGAAATCGTTGAATGAACTCTTGACATGACATTTAGACGTTTTATAGATAAGTCATTTGCGTGAGAATAGTCATTGCTGTTTTTAGACCATGGTGGATTCTTATAATCCACCATGGTCTAACCTTATGTTAGCAACGAGTTCATTCAATAAGTCACAATAATTGTGACTTATTATCATAAAGTGAGTAATATTATATTTCTAGCCCTTAAGTAGACTCCTCCTTGGTATATCCCAGGAAGGTATTCAGGTCCATCATTTTGTTATTTTATTGCATTCAAACTCGAAAGTTCACAACATTTTTGAGAGGAAACTTTCCCTATACAAGTTTGATACTTGGGACGACTAACGCCATCTATGCAATACGCGACGAACTACATCGACACAAGGCTCTCGACGAGTAACTTCTACAATTGTATTTGTCGTAGCATCGTAAGTTGCCAAGACTCGGTGTACAAATACTTAACTGAAAGTTAAGCGCCGTATTCACGCGATATGATTTATTTTAGTAAACAGCATCGGTAATTTATGAATTTATGAACCTATTAAAACTGTATGCTTAAAGGACTTTACATTCATCACCACTAACGTAATAAAGCTTACGTTATTTCAATAATATACTCAGCGGTAAAATAAACGGTTCAAAATCGTAGATAAATGTATGAAAACCGAAGCAAAGGGTTATTTTTGCTGACGAGTATATTTCGAATAGACTTGGATGGCAAACAAAACAGTATTTGGCGTTTATAATTAGGGTGTAAATAAAAAATTGTTGCTTACGGTTTAGTTAGGGTATATTATGAAATGTTAGATATAAGTACTTTGACTTTTTTGCGCGCAAAACAAAGAATATTGTGTTTAGTAATAATATCTAACATGTTTATGTTAGTGGTTATTATAACTTAATATTAGTTGTATAGTCAATTTTAAAATTTAGTGTAAATGGCAATTATTAATGTCTACATCTTCCAGGTATATTACGACTTTATCATTAGTGTTATCAGAATCACAGATTCGGCTATGATAGACCAAAGTCAGTTTGGAGCGTCCCAACTGGGGAATTACCTCCACTTTATAGAAGACCGCAGTCATAAAAACGCCATTACTTATTCGTTAGGTATGTGGTGTTGTGTGGTGGTGAGTAAGGTCACCAGAGCTGTCAAGCATTTGCTGTGTTGAGAATGAGGGACCTGCATTTGTTTTTAGCTGGGAACACAACGAATCCTCAAGTTAATAAAGGGTTGGCAACGCGCTTGTAATTATTTTCTCGCAAACATCCATAAGCAATAATGTCTACTTACCACCAGGCAGGCCGTAAGCTTGTTCACCACCATCGTTGTATAAAAAAACATTATTCGTATTAAAATTGTATATCATATAAAATGAATTACGAAAATATGAAACTTGTTGCTTTCGTAAGTTGTTCTACAATATTTTCATCGCCGTTAATCTAACACCTACTGTTTTACCTCTTACAAACTCCGCACAATATTCACAAAATTAGTGTATAATCTTCAAGCTCAATTTATCAATCACTTGATCGTACCAATAGCCAGGATCACGTAGAGAAATAAAGCATCTGGAAGAGCCGTAGGTAATAGCAAGACTTCCATAAACAAGCACCCTCTATTATTACAAGCGCCTTAATCAAAAGATAACATCTTAGCATCGTAGACGCGACTTAATCGGGTCTTCATGGCTACTTTCGGTTTACGATCTTTATTCACGCGAATAACAATTTAATGGGCATTTAATGATACCGGCTCGTGTTTTATTTGGAATGTGATGAAGTGCTCAAATTGTGTTTAAATAAATTATTTTATTTGTGATTAATAAATGACTTCCGGTTTAAGTTTTTATCTCAAACTAAGCCGCACACACTGCCTTTTAAGTATAATCACGCGATTTTGTACTTTGAATAATATTATTATTATTTGTGAGTGTTCAACCCAAGACTGCTTTCTTGGAAGGTTTAAAAAAAAGTTTTTAAAGTATTGGAATAAGTACAACGTACGTATAGTCGTATACATACGTCAGGATTTTCATTTATATACGACCGTATTTAAAAAAAATGATGAATAACTAAAGTTTTATATCGTAAGTCATTAAACAGAAATACGAAACTAGAAAATACTAATTTTATTTATCAGCTAAAATTTATTTAGCTTAATTTTTGTACGTGAAAACTAGTAGTAAGTAACTCCAAAAAGAGTTTCAATCGAAAATAGACCAAAATGCAACCAAAGCTTAAATGAGCATCGCTGTAAAATAACGCTGCCAGCATTTTTCATACGAACGAATAGTTCGGGAAATGTGAGATCGTAAAACCGCTTTTGTAATATCGATAATCGGTTTATTACTCGATGTTTATAGTTAAGATCGAGCTGTTCCTGCAATTATGTAGAAATGTAACTATTTTAGATCAGAAATGTTCACGTCGATTCTAAGAAAATATGCGCTTGGCTTCCACCTAGATTTTCACCGTTTTAAAAACTATCTCTAGAAGAAAAAACTGAGCAACTGCGAGTCGGACTCGAGCACGAAGGGTTCCGTACTATTATCTATACAAGATTAGACACTATTAACTTTTTCATTTAATTTAAATAATAACATTCTTTAAAAAAAATATTAGTAATAATAATAAGAACGTTAAATAATAGCAGGTAGAGTTTTGGACAAGTGCCAGTCGGATTTTAGTTTTCTCATACATTTTGGGACCCGGCGCCTGATTAACACAACGAGCAACTTTTTAAGGGTTTTTTGTATGGGAGCTCTTTTAAATATTTATTTTATTTTGTTTTTAGTATTAGTAGCGGAGTCTTAGTAATAGGGTTCTATTCCTTTGGGTACGGAACCCTTAAAAAAGTACCTTGGTATATACGATGACTTCGGGCTTGCGTAATACATAAAATATAAACCACCACCACCACGTCAATTCACTACGTCAATAACCACGACATCGTTTACCTATACAAATAAAAAAAAGACCAAGATCATGTCGGGCCATGCTCAGTGTAGAGTCCCGTAAATGTTCAATAAACTTAATAAAAAAAAATAACAACAATAACAAGCGAAAAGGAATTCCTTCGCAGCGTTTCATACGTCCTTTATTATAAAAGGAGGACTTTTTACGATAACTCAAAAACAGCTTAAATGATCATGTCCGTTATGCTTTTCGTTGAAACTGTTTATTAAGTTTTACTTTCTTTTTTTTTCATATTTTTGGATCCATAGTTCAAAAGTTATAGGGGGGACACATTTTTTTTCTTATGAAGTGCTTATTTCCGGAAATATTCATTTTATCAAAAAATGTTTGGAGAGAACCTATATTAATTTTAACACAATTCATCTTTACTTTACGTGTAGGGGAGGTATTCGTATTTTTTTTTTAGATTTTATTTTACCAATTTGTATAATTTATTGATTTACATATCCATGAAATATTGCAGCTTTTTTATCTTACACAAATCGACCTAGTCCCAAACTAAGCAAATCTTGTACAATGGGTACTAGACGATGATATACATACTTAGACCCAAAAACAAAATCCGTGCTAAATGCACAAATAATGCCCTGGCCGGGATTCGAACCCGGGACCTCTAGCTTAGGAGGCAGTGTCACTACCAACTAGGCTAAACAGGCCGACAGACAGAGAGACAGACGGACATGGCGAAACTTCCTAGTTGACTACGGAACCCTAAAAATAAACTGAATTACTTGTACAAATTGAAATTGTTCTTGTATATTAAATGTCATTATCTCACTTAGTTCTTCTACCTAGATAAAGACTAAGATCAAAACTATGAACTTAAATATTAAATAATACAACAAATAACAACGAACAAAAAAACAGTTTATTTGGTTCGTTGATATTAATTTGTTTAACAGCCCCCTTGCTTGTTATTTCCGGTGCAAAACGTGTTTATATTTATACTGCTAAAGGTATTTATATTGCAAAAGGTAACACTTACACTGGCGATATTTGGTAATATTTCCTCATTGGATTGCCATGGACAGCCTTTGCACCAGAAACGACTCGACGCGAGGATCCTCCACCTTTTGCCTTAGTGTCATTCTTCTTCGCTTCTGCCACCAACCACAGTTTCAAACGTCAATGGGACACAAATGTATTTACGCTGATCTCAGTCAAGACTCACAATGCATCTCATTTGCCGCTTCATTACCAAAGTAAGGCCGTCGATGCGACTAGGGCCCAGCAGCTCAAACAATGATGGCAGACCAGCTGACCTCAGGACTCTTTCAAAAATGTCGTTGAGGGCATGGCGACGCAGGACTGCCAGTGCATCGTTGGCGACTCGATGCATGATCGCCGTCAGCACCAATCGCTTGGATTCAGATTGGCGGAGCTACTCGATTCATTTCATTCTAAAAAAAGGTCAGTACGAGTCCAATTTATACCAGCTAATCGAATACCGGCCTCAAACAAACAAATACTGGGCGAACACAAACTACATCAATCAACGTACATACTCGTACATGGTGATTATACGTTTTCATCCACGGATCATTAAGACCCACCAATTGGTGTCGGGCTTAGTGGACCAATTCTGTTTATTCTCTTTTTTATTGTTCACAATTGAGGTTCTACTTGAAAAGACGTATCGATTTTATCATATGTATCAGCCGAAGGACGTCCACTGCTGCACATAGACCTCCCCCAAAGAGTGCCACAATAACCGATTCTGCGTTACCCACATCTAGCGGACTCCCGCGACCTTTACCAGGTCATAAGTCTACCTTGTGGGAGGGTCTGCCCATGCTGCGCCTCTGCGCTGTCATTTAATAAAACATAATAAATACATTTACGCCCCTATCCATATATCTTTATTTTGCCAATTTAATATGGTGTGACCTTCTCTAACAAAACACGTCTTTGTTAACAGAAGTATTTATTCGGCAGAAGTATTTCGGTGGACAGTTACGGAACTTTACATTGCTTGTGGCCCGACATGCACTTAGCCGCTTTTAAGTGTAATGAAAAAAGGGTTCATGCTGCAGCTCAAGCACTTTTTAGGGATCCGTAGTCAACTAGGAACCCTTATAGTTTCGCCATGTCTGTCCGTCCGTCTGTCCGTCCGTCCGCGGATAATCTCAGTGACCGTTAGCACTAGAAAGCTGAAATTTGGTACTAATATGTATATCAATTACGCCGACAAAGTGGTAAAATAAAAAGTGGAAAAAAATATTTTATTAGGGTACCTCCCCTATACGTAAAGTGGGGAGTGATTTTTTTTTTTCATTTTAACCCTAACGTGTGATATATTGTTAGATAGATATTCAAAAATAAATAGGGGTTTACTAAAATCATTTTTGATAATGTTAATATTTTCGGAAATAATCGCTCCAGAAGTAAAAAAAAATGTGTCCCCCCCCCTCTAACTTTTGAACCATAAGTTTTAAAAATATGAAAAAAATCTCAAAAGTGGAACTTTATAAAAACTTTGTAGGAAAATTATTTTGAACTTGATAGGTTGAATAGTTTTTGTAATTTTTTCAAAAAAAAAAATGTGACGGACGGAAAACTACGGAACCCTACACTGAGCGTGGCCCGACACGCTCTTGGCCGGTTTTTTATTATGTTGACTAGCTTTTTCAAAAAAGACGTCTGTCAGTTGTAAGAAGACCCGCAAAAAATGGACACTTTGTCGTAAAAAACCCATTACTCATTCAAAGTAGCATTCATCATCATCATCATCGGCGCAAGGACGTCCACTGCTGGACATAGCCCTCCCCTAATTTCACGGGGGGTAAATGCCATAATCGTCATGCTTGGCATGCGGGTTGGCGATCGCAGTATCTAAACCGCACTCAAAGGATGCTGCTGCCCATCCCACGGTGGTCTTGGTCGTCGTTTTAGGACATACCCGGGTCCATCGGGTGTAGAACTTACACGTGGAATTTAATTTTTCTTCTCTTTAAAAGTATTTTATCAAAAACTATTTGATTTGACAAAGCGAAAAATATACTTGTTAATTTAATTATTTAAAGTACGGTTTGAAAAATTTGGCTCGATAAAAAACAATGTACATCGTACATCTGAAAATCCTCTATAAACAGTTTTATTACAATAACCGTACCTATATTCGCGCAATCGCTTCAATGCGTTTCAAATCGTCAAAAAACCCTTGTCAAACTTTCTATGACTTTTGTATAAGATTAGATTAACATTCCCATGGACTGTGAAAAACTTTTTGCACACAATATGTAAATCTAATTTTGGTATCAAATCAGAACGTCAAGTCGAATAGGGCTCAACATTCAAAGTCGGAATCGGAACTGTGCTCCCGATGCTTCCGGCGTTCTTGATTCTTTATTAAATTGTCCGTTAATTTGAATTTCGTTGAACGTTCGCCTTTTTAAAGGCAGGTAAAAATTAGGCAGCGATTATTTGTTGCATTCGAATTTTAAATTTACAAATGCGTATTCGTGAAAGCACTTTCAAAATACGTATGGGGCTGATGTTTTTATTCATCTCGAATAGGGAATGAGTTGGTAATTTGAATTTATATGGCGGTGGATAAGTGAATACATATAAAGTTTTCAACATTTCAAGTACCGAATACTTTACGACTAATATGTATAGGTATAATGTACCGGTCTCAAGGAATAAAGATCTTAATGCGGTTAGCACATAAATACGCCACTTCTTATGATGCGTTGATATAAATGCGATAATCCTGGCATCATAATCACGAAAACACACTAAAATTACTTGTCTCGGAAAACGTCACACACGTTAAAAAGTTCTCAAACTAACATTGCTCAACACTATGCCTATCTTTGAAATTAATATCCATCTTTTTGAAAGACGGAATCCCAAATGATGATATACTTCTCCGGAAGTAATAAAACAACTCGTCGCTCTCAATTTTTGTCATTAATACTGGTTATGGCGCGTGACGCATATAATTAATTTATAAAGAGGAGTGTTTTAACACAGAATATTTACTGCAACAATGTTTCTAGCGAGTTTCTTCTGAATGTCACATCGTTTAACACGTAGAAGCAGAAGGTACAGCAATTATTTTATAATTATAGTAATAGTACATTACTGCAGAGGCCGTGAAGTAAGGGATTGCTGGACGAGTTTGGGATAAACGGCCGAGTCGTAGACGAGGCCGGATAAAACGAGTCCTGCAATCCCTGTTCCGGCCGAGGATTGTATAGTACTTTTCTCAAACATGTTAGAAAAAAAAAAAAACTACAATGTAAAAATAACGTCCAAAATCAGCAAATCATCACGACAAATAACGGAAATTAAATAAAAACTCGAAACATGCTACAAAATACATGCACCATTTAAAAAAAACACGAAAGAACTAAAAAATACCAAGAAACACGTAAAAACTAAAAAAAATACCAAATACATGGAAAAACAAAAAAAATGTCGAAAAGTACAAAAGAATTTAGAAAAAACTTTAAAAAAGTCCTAAAATATCAAAAAACAAAAAACGCTACAAAATAACACGAAAAATCTAAAAAATACACAAAACTCGAAAAATTCGAAAAAAAAAAACAAAATACAAAAATACAAGAACGATAAAAAAACCGGAAATATCTAAAAAACTACCAATTTACATAACGAATTAAAAATACGAGTATATATACAAAATCGTGGCGGTTGGCTCTATGTAATATTTCCTTTATCAGTTGATTTAGTAAAGAAATTTAAAAAGTTAGAGCAGCGGACAATAATGTTAGTTTCATACATTCTCCATACATTACTTCTTGGCCGCCGGCCAAGAAGTAATGTAGGGAGCCGTAAACAGGGAACTTCATGTCCTCTTTTCGTGACATTAATGCATACATTTAGGCGCATGTTTGAGAAAAAATAATGTATGCGTCCCATGATACGGACAGGGACAGCATAATGTGGTACTCGGTTGGTACTTCGGTACCTCGGTACTTAGGCTCCACGCACGCACGCAATAAAAATATTAATAAATCTTTTATTTATTATTTTATCAATCAATCAATCAATCAATTTATTTGCCGAGAATACAGTCTTATAAGATATTACATTTTTTTTTGTTTCATGTATTCAGCCATGTAAGGCGTGCAAATATTTTACAAATCATATTAATTATTATAATAATTAAACATTTTTTTTTTTATTATATTAGAATTGAATTTGAATGTCACATAATTAATTACAAAAATATAATCTAATACTGTTGTTCGAGAAAATAACGAACCCGATAGAAGCACTTCTCCATGAGCCAGCTATTTAACGTGGACTTAAAAATATTCCCTTGGAGCTTTCTCAAGCCTTCAGGCAAGCGGTTATACACCTCTAGCCCAAGCGTTTATACATGGCCTTACAACTTTGCGGCTTATACAAAAGGTTTTTTCCTTTGACTCTCGTTTGCCTTTGCACAGTTTCTCCACTTTTTTGGAAGTAGTACATATGAGTTTTCACGAAAATACACACTTCTCTGATGTATAAACATGGCAAAGGGAGAATGTGAAGTTTTTTAAATAGTGGAATACAACTCTCATCAGTCCTTGCATTGCAAATGGCTCTGACACACTTCTTCTGTACTCTAAAAACTCTATCTACCTCCACTGAATTTCCCCAGAGTATTAGACCGTACATAAGCACTGACGACACGTAACCGTGATAGGCGGTGAGTGCAGCTTCTACTGAAACGGTGTCTCTTAATCGTTTCAGAGCGAAAACAAATCGATTTAAATTATTACAAATTTGGTTAATATGGGCCTTCCAATTTAAATGTTTATCGATCACGATGCCCAGAAATTTAAAAACGTTGACCTGATCCACATTTTCATTATTATAAGATAAAATTATAGGAATGTCGAACGAATTATAAGAAATAAATTGCATTGATTTAGTTTTATTGATATTTATACGTAAATCATTAATATTTAGCCAATTGATAATGTTATACGATGATGGTCGCAAACAAGCATACAGCTTGCCTGATGTTAGGCAGACTACGTATACAATGGACACTTGCGGGAATAGAACGAACACAAGCGTGCTGCCGACTCTTTTAAGAAACCCGTATAGTTTCACCATGTTTGTCTGTCTGTCTATCCGTGTATATATATTATTTACTCTCCGTCTCGCATCTTTGCACTATCGCGGAAGTGACCAATTTAAACAGTATTAACACGAATATTTTTGCCTTAGTCTTGGATGTTTTCAATGTATTTAAGTAGATATAAATTTAATCCGTATAATTATGCCTATCGTCGTCATACCAAGTTTGCTTAGTTCGGGACTAGGTCGATTTGTATATGATTGCCCACAAATACATATTTCTGCTAGTTATGTATAAACACGAGGTCAAATTGGCTCAAAATGTAGCATACGGGTATGGTATCTATGTGTTAATTACGCGCGTTCGCGTTGAAGATTGTAACTACTGGAAAATAAATTGTCTGTGATAATGATGAACACTTTGCAGGACGGCCTGTTTAGCCTAGTTGGTAGTGACTCTGCCTCCAAAGCTAGAGGTCCCGGGTTCGAATCCCGGCCAGGGCATTTATTTGTGCATTTTTCACGGATATTTGTTCTTGGGTCTTGGATGTTTTCTATGTATTTAAGTATGTATTTATCTATATAAGTATGTATATCGTCGTCTAGTACCCATAGTACAAGCTTTGCTTAGTTTGGGACTAGGTCGATTTGTGTAAGATTGTCCCCCAATATTATATTATATTATTTGCCATATAAATAACGCTCTAGCAAATTCCAAACTTACTTATATTAAATACATTCATTTTAAATAATCTAATATTTCGTAGAAAAGAGATTTTCTTATGTTTCTACTGAACACGAATTTGGCGTTACCGTTTTGATCTTGATTTCTTGTATTTCGCAATGATACAAACCTTTTCGTCCGGCACTTACACGTTTATCTCAAATTTCCAGATTAAGTCTTCTATAACACAACTTGTATCCATTCATGTCGCTACACGATCTTAGATTTTTTTTATTTATTTATTCAGAGCACAAACAGTCGCACGGCAAACTATACATATGTGTACACGTAGTGTACTAAACAGTAATTAAAAAAAAAGACCTTAACCTAACATAATTGTGAAAAAGAGAGCCAAGTTCAATATTAGGAATATGCGATGCTTGGTTGTCGTCTTCACCGACAAAAGAGTTGAGATCTGAATGGGTGCCAAGTTTCGTAGATTATCTGAAATGGTGCCAAGTCCGGCACTACATTGTTTACAGTAAAACTAATTTACTGCGGCTTAATGCATTTTGAGCCTTAACTTGGCAGTTTTCTATGCAGCATGTTATAATACCATAAAAGTTGTTTGATATTTAAGAAAACTGCCATGTTAAAGCTCAAAATGCATTAAGCCGCAGTAAATTAGTTTTACTGTAAACAATGTAGTGCCAGACTTGGCACCATTTCAGAGAATCTACGGAACTTGGCACCCATTCAGATCTCAACTCTTTTGTCGGTGAAGACGACAACCAAGCATCGCATATTCTTAATATTGAACTTGGCTCCCTTTTTCACATTTATGTTTTTGATGGGATTTTAATATAAGGTATACCTTTTCTACACACCCGCCCGTACATTGGTAAAATTACACGATGGTACAATCGACGAATTTGATTTCTTGGCCATTTCGTACCTTGTCAAAGTGAAAATCAATGTGAAAGTTGCTAGAGATCTCATATTTTAGTCACTAAGACAAGGTACGAAATGGCCCTAAAATCAAATTCCTCGATCATTACGAGTATCATAAGTTCAGTCACCAGCATTAATATCTGCCAAACGGCGGCAAAAATATATTTTTTTAAAGGGCTTAGGGACTTGTACTCGTATCCAATAAATATATTTTTATCTATTCTGATAAATTTTGATCTAAAGTTATGACCTCTAAGACATGGATCTTGGCATGACGAAATTATAGCGCTGCAGTCAATGCCCATTTTGATGTAGCATCTAGTTATGACTCATCAGGATTGTTTCATTTTTGATTTTAATGGATATTTCTAGGATTTTTTAATTTTTATTCATTAATTTAAGTGTTTTTAAAACAAACACTTATTACTTTCACTCTAGTAGAGAAAAAAGTATACGTAAGGTATATTTGAATAAAAAAAAATACAAAAAAAATTCAGTCGAAACCACTTGGAAATAAATGGTGGAGAGCTCAATAGCGTACCGTTAAATTTTTTGCTCCTATTACATGCCACGCCCTGTACAATACATACTTTTACGTCTTCATATGCTCAGCAGCTACTTCTGCTGACTGTACATTTACATGAAACTTGCATCTTCCATAACGTGTGCATAGTATAAAGTAAACAACAACTCATATTAGTCAAACATATTGACGGCATCCTTCATAACTTGTGCGTTAATTACCTACAGTTTGACTAGTTTAGGTTAGTAACTTTCCTTTAATCGAACCTTCGATGTTGGTGACATCAACTCAATAACTTCGTTTTAAATAGTGGGACAGCAACCGGTGGTAATGGACTCTTAACTTTTATCATTGGTTCGACTTTGCCGAAATAGGCGAAGTTTTAAAATTTCGAACTTATATGGATCCAATCCTGTAGTGAGCGTAGTCTGAAAGGAGACCGGGGCTAATGTGACTTATACCTGCGGGGTTATGATGGATGCCGGTTTATCACTTATCGTCGTGAATAAGACATCCGTCACTCTCGCACTCGCATACTTGTCAGAACGTGACGAAAATCTTATCCACGATGGTAAGTAGTAAAACGGTAACCATAATTATTCTTCAGGCACTGCATAATTGGATGCATTGGATTGGATTGGATGTTAATATAATAAAGTGTCCAAAAGGTAACGAACAAAACCGATTTTTACCCGACTTCAAAAAAGGAGGAGGTTCTTAATTCGACTATTTTTTATGTTTGTAATAAACATTCTCAAAACTTTCGGCATCGCAACGGAGCCACGCTGTTACGTCGCCTAAATAATGTGTTTAAGTTTAAAAAAATATTATGTATGTAAGTCTATATAAGTTAAATATATGTTAATATGGGCCTTTTGTTGCCTGAAGCAAGCAAGCAAGCAAATAAATCAAAGTCTAAAAATAAGTAAGTACCTACTTTCTACACACACACTGGCACACCTAACCGCTGCTAGCTATACAGGATGATTCGGGAGACGTGAGCAAGATCAACACCACAGTTTCAGTAGATTATAAGCTACTGCTTCGTGCCACTATTAGTGAAATTAACGTTCATTTATCATTGGTGTTGAAAACAAAATGTTTTAAATTATTTACGAAATTCATGGTCAGTCTACAATCAGAATACTTCAGTCAAATCATACGTGTCAAATTGCATGTCATCCGAGTCCGATTACTTTTGAAATATCGTATCTCACTCAATGTGACAATTTACTTTCTTCGTAATCAAAGTGCTGTCATAACAGAGGTTTAATCTTTATAAACAAGTTGTTGTAGGGTGACCATGATTGTAGATAATTAAACTTTAACTTAACAAAAATTAAAATACAGGAAAAAGGTATGGGTGTTTCACTTAAAAACAGTGGTGATTGGTGAACGATTCATTGCCATTTACTATGTATGTAGTGTTGGTCCTGCTCACGTCTCCTGAATCACCCTGTATACAGCTTAATTACTCTATGGTCTCAGCTACCCAAAATTAATCTCGGCCTTTCACACGAGAGTGACCCACTTTTCACAGATGCAAAACAACTTAAATGAAAAAAAAATACGCTACTTGGAACCATCGAAATTTTAAAACACGACGGTTACGTCAATGTATCTGAAACCAAAAAATATTGTATGGATACTTAGCGAATCTTAAGTAATCCCCCCTCTTATTTTTGTTTTATTTCTAGTCAGAATGCAATACCAATTTCTTAACGACTTTTAGGATCAACACCAGTTTTGTTATGTGCCAACATTTCGTCATTCTAGCTCATACTAACGGCTAACTAGTCATTGATCACGGAATTGACAGCGTCCTTAATTAAACTTAATTACGCAATGACAGCTTATTAACTGACCCATTCCTCTATCAAATGTTTCCGGGCATAGATGCAACGTGGAGTATATTAAATAACGTGAGTATTATTATTAAGAACATAACTATATAACCTTTTTTGTACATGTCATGAACCTACAGCCATCAAAGTTGTTATGCCTTGATAGAAGTTTGTATGCAGAGGGGAGTCCGTTTTCTCTGCAACTGACTGTACAGAATACCAACCATTTAATTCCTGCGATAGTAATTTTTACCTGCTACTATTATATACTTAAAGCAGTTTGTGTAAGATACCTACACAAAAAATAAAAATGCTGCCCACTACGAGTAGGTACTGCGTGACTATCCTTTTTAACCCCGAACACAAAATAGGGGAGATATAAGTTTAACATGTGTATCTGTGTATCTGTTCGTAGTTTTTTAACGGTTCAACTGATATAATTGCCGCTTTTTTTATTTGAAAGCAGGTTTTTCAGCGATGGTTCTTAGGTATGTATCGTAAAACTCGGTATTTCGTTTTTGAGATATTGAACTTTGTAATGAAAATGTCGGGGGTTTTTCAACTTTTCTAAGTTGTCAGTTATCATATTACAAGCGAATGACAATTCAGTTGTTTCGCCATAATAAGTTTTTACTCATTTTGACCAAGTCAGCCAAGAAAGTGGTCTAACACTTTTAGACTCTACGTGTACTTACTGGTTGTGTGTTTTTCAGCTGACTATACGTACGGGAATCAAGATTAATTATACGACGTGTAATGCTGCTCTTACGACAAGATTTTACGATTTTGCACACGTAAGGTATTTTTCTATACGGGACAACTTAATCGTCTATAATTATATACATTTACATCAACGTTTCATGACCTTACCTCGACATGTCTTCTTACGTCCGGATTAGTAAAAATAATTTAATCCTCATATTCTATCCATCTGCGGGATAATTGCACCACATTTTCGAGCATGTGTAAGGTACTTGTAAATCTAAATGTAATTTTTCATAATAATTATGTCAGTTAGACCACCGGGCTAGTTACGCAAAGTTAGTAGGACTAAATGTCATTTTCTATTGTAAAAATGAAAGTTTATTACCCTGCAGATGTTCCGTCTATGCTCCTATGCCGAAGAATACGAAGTAAATTTTACTAAATTTCCGTAATTTTTTTAAACCTATTCTAAATCTGCAATACTGCCATATTTACTCGGACAAAACTCCAAAAACAAATATGGGCGAAATTATCACGTCCACGTAACGCGTCACCGGCCGCTGGCACAGAATAAATATTTATTAAATTGATGAATAAATTATTGGCCAGGCCGATCACTGGCACCGCTTTTTAACCCGCGAGCAGTTTGTTTTGCAATGGACAGCGAAATTGAGCCCGTCTTGATTTATAGTTGATGTTGCATTCGTAATAATTAAAAAGTGAGTAAAAACTAGCAAAGTACGAGTTGGAACGCATGCCACGTAAGGTTCTGTGTGATATCGATAGATTTTCACTTCCCTTTCTATAAACATATTTTTAGATAACTTCTGTTATTACTATTAGAGATGGTTAACTAGTGTCACCGACTAGTACCACCACCGACGACTCCTGGCCCTGGCAACGTACAACAAAAGTCTTTGACCATTGTGTGTTGCCAGTGATGACATATGGTACTGAAACGTGGTCGCTTACTATGGGCCTCATAAGAAGGCTCAAAGTCACCCAAAGAGCAACGGAGAGGGCTATGCTGGGAGTTTCTCTGCGTGATCGCATTAGAAATGAGGCCATCCGCAGCAGAACCAAAGTGACCGATATAGCCCTTCGAATCGCTAAACTTAAGTGGCATTGGGCGGCGCACATAGCACGTAGAACCGATGGCCGTTGGGACGGAAAGGTTCTCGAGTGGCGACCACGTACCGGAAGGCGTAGCGTGGGCAGGCCCCCCACACGGTGGACTGATTACCTGGGAAAGGTCGCGGGTGTCCGCTGGATTCGGGTGGCGCAGGACCGGTCATTGTGGAAGTCTTTGGGGGAGGCCTATGTCCAGCAGTGGACGTCATTCGGCTGAATGATGATGAACTAGTGTCAAAGTCAAAGAGTGGGGGGGGGTCACAGTTGCACCACGTCTGTAGGGACTACCCACCCTTACCCTACACGTGATTCCTGGTTGGTGCTAAAAGTGCAACAAACTGGCAACCGTTCTGTCTTCTCGAAGATCTCACGGTCCGAAATGATTGTTATAAGATAAATAAATGAATAAAATTGAAATCTAGAAAAATCACTCTAACGATTTTAATGAAACTTACAATATAGGGGTTTTCGAGGGTTAAAAATCGATCTACGAATAACTTGGTCGGATCTTCGGGAAAACTCTAATTCTCCAGGAAAACACGAGCAGACCTCGGTCGCCCAGGTAATTTGTATAAAATCACCAGCGTTAATCCGAAACTTCGTTCACGTATAACTCGTTAACGCCACAGACAAGTAATTTAAGGTACACTACCCAATCAAATGCCGGACACCTTATAGCCCAATAGATGACACCTATTTATCAACTAAATATGTCATTATGACATAAGACTGAAAGTGTCGATCACTGAGACATTTACCTTATAATAGATTATTTTAGGTGCAGCTTAGTCCCGCTTTTGCGTATGATTTCAGGGACAAGAAACAGCTTCACGGGGTCTCAAACGATCTCCATGGAAAATTTTATCCAATTCAGTTCTGCGGTTGTAGCGTGAAAAGGTAGACATACAGATTTACTTTCACATTTGTAATTTTAGTATGGATGCACCGATGCAGTTATCATCTCAAAGATTTAGCGATCGATTTGAAAATTACCGTACACCAATAAATATTTCGATCAGCTTACAATATTTACACTGACTAAAGATTCCTAATAAAGAAAATTGTACGTTCGGGCTTGTAAATTCACTGAGATTGCTCTATCTGACTTGGCTGGAACCTGATATTGTAATTTTGCCAGCAAATACTTGCTGTTAACAGCTACGCTGTTGATTGCGTTGCGCTCGCCTAATTCATAGTATTAACTAGACAGCTGAAGGAAGTATTGGTCTCTGTCCCTTGTTCGCAGGAACGCTAATCATAATAACAAACTTTCTCCGTTACCATTACCACCGGCATGTACCATGTATGTTGTTATGTTATTGAGAACTAACATTTTTAAACTTGTTTAGTCTAACAAACTATTTCATATATTATTATTGTGGTCAGAAGATTGAAGTCTTATGACACAGACCTATGAAACTTCAGTTTTCTTTTCGCTGTCCCATAATACAAGTTCGGAATAATATAAAAGATACAAGTTCATTTAATTGTAACGATTCAACACTTATTTTCATCCTGTATTTTGGACTATCATAGTTTCGGATTATCTGTGCTTAGTGACCTTGAACACTATAGAATACACTAGAATTCGCAGTGCTTGCTTTTTTTTTTCAACGTAAGTTAAGTTACGGAAGCTGATAAAAAAGGTTCGCAATAACCGTCTTCGACCGCCTGCATATTTTGTTCCGTTTAAATTTTTTATGATTTTTTTTAACAAAGTATTTTGTTAGTATTTATTTTACTAGGTCACATTCATGATCATCATCATCCTACGACACAACATTGAATGCCAACCAAGCACAATCTGAAAATCGTGTGTCTTATTAATTCCTTGAGACAATAATTATCATTATTTTAACAAGCCCTAATACAAACTCATAACTGAAAATTGATAACTATAATGTTGGTTTTCGTAGTCATTATTAATTCTCAATAAACCACAGCAGAACATCATAATGGCATGTCGAGCGCCGTCGGCTGATACAGTATCAATATACCTTCTCATCGACTCTAGAGAATATAATTAGAACCACATCCGCTTTGAATAATAGAAGGCGCGGCATAGGAAGCTTTCCGAGTTCTTGAGTGTCGCTCACAGTGGCTTTGCTAAAGTGTACTCTATTGCTCGGTATTAAAGGTTTCGGTAGAAGCATTTGTTTGTAAATGTGCTCCTGTAATGGACTGAGTTGCGTTCTGTTTACGGTGCAATTGGAACATCGACAGTCGCGGCGGTAAGGGCTGTGGTACAGTAGGGATTATAAATACTGACATATTGGAAAAAATCCTCGTTCAAATTGCACTTTGATTTTTAATAATGACAGACGAAAATTATAAATACAAATGTCGTCTACTGTGAAATGGACGTCCGCAAAAGGGACCGGAATGGATAAGGACGTACATAGTATTAACATGTACATTAGTCTCTCGGCCTATAGATAACAACAGAAGGGAAACCCTGATTTAACCAATGTAGAATTAAGTTATTGAGTGGGAACCACACACCAGAACTCGCAGCGGGACGTCCCCAACAAGGTACATGATCGTTAAAAAAGGGATCCTTGAGGAAGGCCTTCGTCCAGTAGTAATCGTCTTTCGGTTGATATGATGATGATGACGATGAGTTTTAAACCAATTTAAAAAAGTACCTGTAACGTCCTTCTGCTAGTAACCCTTGTTTTAATGTGGGTGTGTGTGGCGCCTCTAAGCTAACGTTAGTGCTAGTAACCCTTGTTTTAATGTGGGTGTGTGTGGCGCCTCTAAGCTAACGTTAGACTATTTCGAGATTATTTAAAAGGTAATTTTGCCCATATACATTGGAAGGCGTTTAGTTTAAGATTGGTAATGTCTACAACATTTAGAACCAATTAATGAAAGGTAAGGTAAGGTCACAATGTAAACTAGACTGTGCCAGCCAGGCCTGTTTCTCTTTCCGCTTCGGCTTTAGTGCACCTCCGAGGTGTGCTGATATTATATTACCAACGCATTACAATTGAAAGAAATCACGTGTTATTTGTCAAGAGCGTGCAAGTGGAATGCGTAGATGTTTTCTCTAAAATCGAGTTTGTTAAACCAAGAAGGACCTAGATAAGTACTTCTGTGACTGCGCTGATATGCAGGATACTTACGTTGATCACACTACTAAAAGAGACAGGTATGATAAGAATATAATGGGAAAAATTAGGCCAAGCAACCCTTTTTTCGTGAAGAAAACCTGGCAACCGTGCACCCAGCTATCTAAGACGAGTGGGTTATGTAGGAAATATCTGTCCACAATAAAATTTTAATGCTGAACCTTTAACTTTAAATAAGTACCCAAATTTTTATTTTACGAATAAAGCAATAGGTAAAGTATAATTATTATTTACTTCTCGTTTGTTTTATTTTTTGTTATATGTATATATTAGGTGCGTTCTTTGTACTTTATTAAGTTTGTTGTATTTAGACTATAAATCATATTATAGGTAATGTTTACAGAGTAAACCACTACAACAAAATATATACAATAAATTATATTCAAGTCTCGTTTCACCTCAATTAACATTAAAAACACAGTACTAAGACCTGTAACACAGGTAGGAGCTCCATACAGAGTTGGTAACTTAAATGAAACAAAAGGCACATCTACAATAAATGACACAGCAAGTTACGACTTTGTCTACTTAAGCTATTGAGGTTCTCGAGCGCTATTCATGCATACTAACTGGGATGCCTCACGATCCGGCACAGTCAGTTACACTACGCAAGTACTGTAAAATTAAAGTTATGAGAAAGGTAATTTAACAGAAACAGGATTAAAACTACGAAGAAATAGTACAAATATCGTCTGAGTTTTAGTTATTAGTTAGTAATCAATACTACACTACTCCTATACTATACTACTACTACATTTAGTGTAGTCACTTTTCAAATCAAATATAGTTAAATCAAAACGCGTACCTACTCCTTTAAGTTCTAATACTGTAACTCGTAATGCACTGGTAAAATAAGCGAAAAAAACCGGCCAAGAGCGTGTCGGGCCACGCTCAGTGTAGGGTTCCGTAGTTTTCCGTCCGTCACATGTTTTTTTTTTTTGAAAAAATTACAAAAACTATTCAACCTATCAAGTTCGAAATAATTTTCCTACAAAGTTTTTATAAAGTTCTACTTTTGAGATTTTTTTCATATTTTTAAAACTTATGGTTCAAAAGTTAGAGGGGGGGGACACATTTTTTTTTACTTCTGGAGCGATTATTTCCGAAAATATTAACATTATCAAAAAATGATTTTAGTAAACCCCTATTTATTTTTAAATACCTATCTAACAATATATCACACGTTAGGGTTAAAATGAAAAAAAAAAAAATCACTCCCCACTTTACGTATAGGGGAGGTACCCTAATAGAATATTTTTTTCCACTTTTTATTTTACCACTTTGTCGGCGTAATTGATATACATATTAGTACCAAATTTCAGCTTTCTAGTGCTAACGGTCACTGAGATTATCCGCGGACGGACGGACAGACGGACGGACAGACATGGCGAAACTATAAGGGTTCCTAGTTGACTACGGAACCCTAAAAATTAACGCGAACATTATAAATCGCTATGTGAAGCAAGACGAATACACAGAATAAGTAATACGTAATACGAATATTTCAATTTGTGATCACAAAAGAACGCCATGTGAAAATTCGCTGGTATGAGAAAAATATTTGTGAAAAATATCTAGCAAATCTGTATGGGGTAGTTGGCAAGGCAGAATTCACTCAGAGCAGTATTCTTGTGGAGCGTGGCCAACTAGATTTTAAGCTCATCAGATCACACACAAAATCATAACTCCCTCGAGAGTTATGAAAAACCACAACGAGTAGTTATGCCTGAGTGCAATAATACCCTTTACGAGCAATTGTCCAAGTGTGATGAAAAACCCTTTCCATACGGTATGGAAAATGATGAAATGCAGACAAATTTAACATCCTACATGAATTGGTCGTATCCTCGTCATAATATCTGTAGGCGATTTTATTAAATCTCAGTTTTGGTCATTTCCCTGTGCGTCAATAGATTCAATTATTTAGAAAATTAACTGAATAATATTTTGGTATTGTATGACGTCCTAAATGAGATGTATAATATCAATAAAGATATTCTAAACTATTTAGGTAAAAGCCATCTCCTTTTTAAAATTTGTGATGTGCTCTTGACTATTAACCACTCAAGTGCACGCGTTAAAAAAAAAGGTGGTCTAAAGTGCTCAAGATTCACCGGGCATTAGCAGCGCATTGTCTTGTGTTGTTAATAAATCGGTTGCCTGGCTTCGTCTTAACTTTATGCTATGATTATTTTTATGTTATAAAGCTAAAGGAACAGGCAATTTGTTTATATAATTAATTACATAGGTCACCATAGTAAAATATTTTTTTAAAAAGTCACAAACTTTACATACCGTTTCGAATGAGATCTTTTGCAATAAATATATTTTTATTTTATAATCTAAATCGATAACATATGAAAATCTTATGTTTATTTAAAACTGTAATAGTTTACGCTTCGATTGATACCAAATAAAGTATATGATCCCGGGGAAATATTTTGCATAAAACCTTTTTCATTTGCAATGTTTACATTGTCAGTTTTTCAATTCGCCGCAAAACAGTGTAGTTTGTTTATGATTTTTGTATGAATAATATAGGCAAACGAGTACAAAAATATTGTCAGACGTAGATAGAGACACTATTAATCTTCAAATAACAAGTGCCAATTTTGTCAAAATCGCAACAATTTCTGTCACAAATTATCAATAACAAAAAATAGCCTTACATACCTAACGTAATGAGTGCCGCTTTTGACGCCCGATTAAAAATAATTCCATACACTTCAAACCACATAAAACTCTTAACACATATACTACACATGTTACACTTCACAACTTGATAGATATTCGACCGATTACAACTCGATTTATATTTTTGTTCTCATTTCAAAAGTATACAAAAACCCACGCAAAGGTCCCGACTCAAACTAACGGACATACTCCGGCGGACCTGCGCTGTCAAAATTTAATCATGGCGGCGATATAGGACGGGATACACTGGTGCGCAACGAAACCACAGTTCACGCAGTGATCGTCAATATTGAAATTACGAAATTTACATTTCTTATTAAATCAATTACGAATAGTTACAGATCCTTAACTTATGACTTATACAATGCTAATACGAAATTAACAGCGGTACACTCATGGTGACTTTAATTATATATTCTTGAAGTAATAATAACGTTTGGCATTTTATTTTAAATATCATTGGCTGTCGTGATATAGAATAACTGACAAAGTAGAAAAGTTGGAAAACCGCCGATATTTTCATTTCAAAGTTATATATCTCAACAATGGCTGAACCGATTTTGATAAAACATGTTTTACTAATATTATCGTTTCCCGAGAGAAAAGTTATGTTATTAACTTATTATAAATTCGAGGAGTTAAAAATGCAGTATTTTTTACATACACACCATAATAGTTGCAACTTTTTGGCTCGACATATCAGATCTCAATGACCTCGTGTTTACGTGTCTAGGCATTTATAGTTGCTTCAGTCATATTGATCCACGGCTATAAGATACTACTAAATTTCTCTTGGAAATCCTGCTCTGAAAAAAAGACAACCAAATAGGTTCACCAGTTTAAATAAAAGCTACGATGCCACAGACAGATATACACATTAAACTTATAACCCCCCCCTCTTTTGCGTTGCGTAGTACAGTAGTAGTAGGTACGGTACCAGAACTGACTATATTGTAATTTCATCATGTCAGCCGAAGGACGTCCACTGCTGGACATAGGACATATATTTATTTGGCACCCCTACAAGTTTTTTTAAACTCTAACAGGTTCTCATTGCTGAGGTGGTAAGTTTTATGTGATGTGGTATGTGTGTGGTACACGAGAGCAAAGTTACCTACGAGTATATGCATATCGTGTATTCGAATCCCTTGATACGCTATAAAATCTATCATAGAATCACTTGCCCCGCTCCCTAATAGTGATTCGACTAAGGCATACTTCGCTACCTCGGGATTCGAAATTATTACTCGTCGTAAAAGAACGACTGCTCTCTTATTGCACAAATAATTATTGAATCCTTGCCTGACACATCCCATAACCACTAACGAGTAAAATTACAATGAAATTTTAAGAAATTAAATTAAATTAATATTTGAAAAAAATACATCACGAGTAACAACAAAATTCATACACTTATTTTGTGAGGTAAGTATTTTTTATTGGTACGTGGTTTTCACTGCAAATTTTTGGGTGTTAAGTTAAAACGACTATACAATAGTTTATATGCGAGCTACAAATAACTGAGATAACGGTCAATACGAGTCAAAATCAGATGGCCTACTCCGAACTTCGAAAATCGAACTTCGTGTCGTGCCGTCCCTTTCACTCTTGTGTTATACACTATATGACGGAAAGGGACGGCACGATACGAAGTTCGATTTTCGAAGTTCGGAGAAGGCCCTCAGAACTGGTTTTTTGAAAAAAGAAAACCATACATTCTTATTTGAACCATTACATGGAATTTGTGAATTTTATAAATTTATATGATCAGTTGAACAAGTAAAAGTGAACCCTACCTCTACTTCATACATTCATAAATAAAAGGTAAGCAGTTACATTGGTAATGGGCCGCCACTTAGTATGCGTAAAAGAACCTATCAAAAATGAAGAAAACTACATTAAACCATTCTGCGACAATAGCCCAGTGTGCACCACGCCTTATGACATAATACGTGGATCCGACGCGAATCGGCGGAAGTGCCTTGTGCAACCACAGTTGCGTACAAAAGTATTTATAGACGTCACAAGTTCATTCACCTAATCCTGCATAGAACATACCTAATTGTTCATTAAAAGTGGATTTATGTTGATTTTAATAGACGCATTTATTGATTTTAATAGCCTAGTACAGAAATATGGCATAATCACATAATTATGTACGATTTAAAATGAACCTCGCAAAATTTTCATCACTCAACGTACTTTGTTGGAAGAATTTATTACATTCCATTTTAATTAGTATCGAAATATATGCTTCGTCTTATGAAGCAGTAAACCAGGATTAATTCGGTATATAATACCAATTAAAAAATGCACAATTGATTACTCACAGCATTTTTTAATCGCGAGCTCTCTCGCTGACGTACCGAACTTCGATGGTCATGAAAACAACTTTTATATTTTATAAAAATTGTTCCGTAGACTGCGGTTTTAATTTTTTTTAATGTTGCCACATTCATACTCTACCTATATAATTCAATTAAAAAGCGTTCTTTGCATGTTCCGCATAGCAACAATTTAAAAACCGTTGGAACTCCAACTCGCAACTAGTGTTGCGAGAGCACTGTACGTTTTCCCAAGTCGCAACCCTAGTTGCGGAGAGCACGTGAGTGGTTAACAACATGGTACTTATACACTCAGAAAGTTGAGGACCAAACACAAAATATGCATTCATAATTATGATTCATCTGTCCGTAGTACTCTCAACCAGTTCGCAAAAGTCCAATCCTTGTGAGAAATAGCCCATTGCAATATTTTTGCCTTGTTTATTTTGCGTAATAATTTATGAAAATTAAACTAAAATTGTGTTTGGTCCTAAACTTTTTGACGGTAGAAACGTATATTTTTTGGTCTGATGCTAGTGCCATATCAGGAAAAGAGTTTTTCCTGATATGGCACTAGCATGCGAAATGTCAAACCAATTTAAGCACCAGAAAAGTATCTTACAAGCGTTTCCAAACTACGTTACGTGTGACCCCTGCCTATAGGTCGTTTAATATGCAAACACCTATGAAAGCATACCTCCATAAGGACCTTGCAAGCGAGCAAATAACTAGTAAGTGATTACAACCTAACGATGTGTTTAATATAGTATGAGCACTCAATTATCTATCAATCCTAATCTCTAAGGTGTGTATTTAATGTGACATCATTAATTTTGCTTAGAACCTTCGAAACGGATCCTACAAATTAACATTTTTATTATTATGACGTCACATAATACATTCGAACCAACCTTTTTATGAGAAAACAAGTAAAGCGCTGTTTTGGTCGTGAAGTACTGCGTTAAGGTGTTTGTATATAATATTACATAAGGAATCTTTTAATTTGCTCTTGCACGATTTTTTCGAATTTTTGTAAGTATCATATTTTTTATGAATTTTTCATGACAAAATTTGTTGCGAAATGAAAGCTTACTATACGTATAGTGACAAAACGTTATACGTTCTAACATTTGGAAAGTACAATACTACTCTTTATTATAACTTCACACAAATAAAATAGTTACAAACAGATAGAAAACAGCTACATCTAGGTAATTTACTCTGGAGCCAGAAGTGAGGTGAGCCGTCATGGGTCGCCAATTGCACACCTTGCGAATCATAGACACGACCTGTTTTCGTACCGGGTGGGAGTTATTTATCTATTTAATTTAGTTTTTTTTTCAATGAATTATACAATTAGCTCTGAAGTAGCTGGATTAACTTAATTGTGCACGATATCGGTGTTGATACGATAGGGTTTAACGACAATTTTCTCTGTAAATATATTTTTTTAAAAAGGTAGAGGTAGACAACAGGCGGTCTTATTGCTATAGATCGAATACCCAAAACCCACAAAAAAAGAAAAAGTAGTAAGTGAGTACCCAATTACCCACATATATCCTATGCCTTTTATAATTTTAATGATTTTTATAATGTTTAAAACAGTGATTGACCAATTATCTTATTATTTTAATACCTGATATATGTAATATTTCTATAATATTATTAATAAATGAGTATGAATATAAAATCAACCAATTTCGTGACAGGTACGCTAGGTCTATCAACTTGTTATCGTTGATTCATTTCAATTGCAATCCACAGACACACAGTATACAAATACACAATAAATCACGAAGCACCGTTATCCATAAACTGCCACGCTATCTATAAATAGGACATCAGTATGCCGGCCACAAAATAACAATTAAGTTCGACATGAGAATGCGTTTACACGCTGCGTTACAATGCACGATGCGTATTAAATAGACGAATTAATCTTTCGAGGAACCCTCATCTATTAATTATTGTTAAACAACGATGAATGTAGAATATACCGTAAAATGTATCCGTAATGTTGAAATATACGACATAAACGGTATAATATAAATCTGATCTTATTTACTAATTACTATCTATTTAATGTGAGCAATGTAGGGTTCCATAGTTGCTCACCCATTATTTTATGAAGAATTAAAAACTTTACTATACTTTTACACAACTAACAGCGTCATAGAGGTAATCAATGGGAATTGTACGAAAATTTGCTTTTCCAGGTAGGTACATTGTTCGGCTATTACTCGTTAACTAGTAATTTCTACTTAACTGTTATAGTTTTCCCTATAAGTACTGTTACCATGATTTTTTTACATAGCGGTTTTGCTGGAAGAGGGAGGAGGCTGAAGATGGAGGCTCACTTGACTCTAACAAAGATAAGCTCTTTGAAATTTAATATCACGCAAAAGAATTACTTAATCAGAAAAATGGTAATTTTATTTATTTAATCGTATGGCATTTATTTATGAACCGTGAGATCTTCGAGAAGACAAGTACGGTTGCCAGTTTTTGTTGCACTTTTAACACCATCCAGGGGTCACGTGTAGGGTAATGGTTGGTACTCCCTACGGACGTGGTGCAACTTCGACCCCCCTTTGTCAAGTGAGTGGGCAACTTGACTGTTAGAAGTTCTCAAGCTGCCCGAAGGCCTCTAACTTGGCTTAATGACTGCTGTCGTAGACAGCAGCCGGGATCAACGGCTTAACGTACCTTCCAAAGCACGAGAGCGCTCAGTTAGTAACCACGCAAAGCGGTCACCCATCCAAGAACTGACCTGCGCCCACATTGCTTAACCTCGCATGCCGCACGCGGTAGGCGGGTGCCGCTGGGCCACGAGCGCTCTAATTAAAACCCACATTGCTTTGGGTAATGAGTTACTAATGTGGCATAGGTAAACAATCTTATTAATCACGCCAACAAATAATCTTGAAAATATTTTTAGTGTATCTCTCGTATACGTAATAAAGAGATGCATTTTTTTCTTGCAAACCCTACCGTGTGGGATATTGTTAGATTGCCCGATTAAATTAAGTCATGTGGTTTTTAATTACCGCTAAGAAGCGGATCATCAGACTTACTCTATCTTCGATCCATAAATTAAATCTATTGAAAAACATGGTTCGCAAAATAGTCACGATATTTTGCGACGTTGTCTTTTGCCCTACCTGCATCAATTGAACGTAAATCTCGTCAATTATATGTGTCAAATAAAAGTAAACGTTTAAAATTACAATTAAGTTCCTGGAAACTGATATAAATAAACTGAGAGTACTCTGCGCGTGAAAATTTAAATCTAACTCATCATGTCAACACTTCCTTTTTACTCGTGATTCATTTTTGATTTGAGTAACAGAGACAAGAATACCGAGGTTTAAGATTTCATTCACGGATCAAATAACTTAATTCCCCGAAGTGTTGTCTCAACGGTGAGTGGATGTCTCTTCTCTAACAGTGTAAACGACGATCGCATGTATGACAATAATTGTCCCCATGTATATACTTATATTATATCGTCGTACAAGCTTTGCTTAGTTTGGGACTAGGTCGATTTATGTAAGATTGTCCCCCTGTTTTTTCTTTTTTTATGAACCACGTTTATTGTCTGCCACGCACGAGGAAACGAGATGCAACTTTTTTCAGCTCTGTCCGTAATTTTTCAAGTCACATGAAAGTAGTCAAAGGGAATTGCTTTATAATTATTTAATTTGATGTGATATCTCGGTACCTAATTAAACAACTGGGAAGAAAGCAGGTGGCTTTGAAGGTAAGATTGCAGTACACTTTAGAATTGCGGACTGCAGCATTAAATAATTACGCTAGTAGACGTACATTCTTGAAAGGTAGTTATATTTATTTGAATTTAAATGGAAATATTTCGTTAACAAACTGAATAATGTAATTGTCTTTATCACTAAATTATTAATTAGTCCGCACCACTATCATTACTTCATTTGAGAATCTGTTTAACCCTTTTTCGCTATTTTGTCAAACATAGTAACGTTGTTTCGCTAGGCCTCAGAATTGCATGGGTCCGTTGTCCAGTGACGGCAGCAAAAAAGCTGTCTGATAGCGGGCGTGTGCTCATAGAATGGGTCCCAGCACAAGAGCAGCTGCAAGATTCCAAACCTAAGCGTTGCTTCCGATGGCTCGAAGTGGCACACGTTTGCGCGCAGTTCCAAGTACAAAAGGACCGAAGCAACACAGCCCCAAGGCGATGTGCTTTGCCATATCGCACTGCGTGGTGTGTGCAGCGGCCAAAGAACTGGCAGGACACGCCTTAGGAAGCAAATCGTGCGCTGCTTCCAAAAAGAACAGGAAGTAGCACCGGCCCCCGAGCCGCCTCACAAAACGCCCACCCGCCTGCCAGTGTGACAGCTGAGGCCGAGGAGACAATTGAAATGAAGGTGCAATAATGGCATTACCATTCCTGCAGGCGAAACTCAACCAGCTTGGTGGCGATAGTCATGCAAACGGGTTAGTCTCATAACGACTACATTATCAAAACCTCCAAATCATCAGAAGGCCCAGATATCAGAAGGTCCATCTCTGTAGAAAGCCTATATCTCCGAATGACTTGGTAGCCAAACGACCGGTCCTCAAAATGACTACATCGTTAATAGACCACATTTCAAAAAGACTAGGTAGCAAAACGACTGGTTCTCAAAACGATTTTTGTACAGAATATTTAGGTACGACGACGAGCAGAGCGAGGAGGAATGTTGGTTCGCATTCAAAAAGGGACTCGCTGAATATATTATAGCAAACTATTAAAGTTAGCTTAGTCGTAATAAGTAACTAGTGGCTCTGAGAGCTCTGCAGCTCTCACCGCCCAAAAAAAAATAATGTCGAAAGCTGAAACGGAGCTACGCTCGCTAGGTTCAATTGATAAATAAATGAGTTGAATGAGTGAATAAACTAATTAATCATAGTAACCTACTGTACTGTGTTAATATTTGTATGTCTAAATTCTTTGTTATTTTTCATTATTTTATTTTACTGCATGTGTCTACCTTAAATATTTGCATTCTTGCGGTGACAACGACCAAGTAAATACATATTTTTGTGTAATAACCATGTTCTCATGGAAGTGATGTATATCTTATATGAGAATAAATGTCTTTAAACCTAAACCTGGTAGAACTGCGATGTGTTTCAAAATGTTGGGTTGTGGCGCGTCGCCGGCCGCTGCCGCGGCACACTCGCCTCGCTCGCTCGGCTCGCGCGCTGTAGGGTCTCAGGAGGCCAATTCTCGGGCAGTTCGAGATGATGTCTATACGAGATGATCGCGATTGATTGGTGAGATTTTACAATAGACACTATTGTAAAACCTCACCATAATGTCGAACCCAGCAAAATTTCTTATTATAGACTAGAGCATGATCGAGATTATGTCGAACGACGATCTCAATGTCAATACGCGTTCCGTTTTTGTCGATTGTGTTAGTTTACAACCAAGTGTATGATATATTTTTAACTTAAATAAATAATAATAATAAATAGAATAAAAATATTTTATACGTTTTTTAACCTAATTAAATAATAATAATAATAATAAATCAATATTATGGGACAATTTTAGACAAAAACAAAAGTGTTATTTATTTACAATAATAGATGTTACGGTGATTTAACGCATCAAACATAGTTAAAAAAAGTATTTTTTCGTTTATGTAATCTGTGTTCGTTTATGTAAATTTTTCAATTTTTCCCTTTAATTTGAAATTTTCATTAGCAGCGTTCCTGCTTTAGTGTGCAGCGTTGCTGCTGTGTTTCCCGTTTTTGAAGTAGATAATTAATTTCGTTTATGTACTTACAAAAACTGTGGACTAGACTTGACAGTTTTGAGTCCGAGACTACTTTCAATATTTGTAAGGTGTCAATATTTTCCGCCAACCAATCATTTAAATAAATCGACATATTTTTCGTAAATATGTTTGTTTTGTGCTGCTGTAAACTGTCGATCAACTTTATAATTTGTCAATATTTACAGCCACTGGTAGATCGAATGTCAAAAAAATAGTGATAAATCCATCTCGATTGCTACTGACCACTCGCTGTATCTCAAATGCTGGGAGTAGACATATCTCGAATGTGAGATTTCGAGAATACGCGTATTGGTTATCGCTATCCAGACATAAGGGCACCCTTCCCAGAGGCAGTGACCTCAGGGAATGTATATCATCATCATTCGCGTGCCCTTTTCCCATTAACTTGGGGTCGGCGCAGCATGTTTTTTTCTTCCATAACTCTAGATCGCCCGTCATCTCGTCACTCACACCCTTCCTCTTCATATCGTCTCTCACGCAATCCATCCACCTTTTCCTTGGTCTGCACCTCCTCTTACAACCCTCCACATTCATGCCTAATACGTTTCTTGTCACATGACTTTCATCCCTCCACATAACATGCCCATACCACCTTAGACGATTAGCTCTCAACTTACCATCTATTGGTGTCACTTTCAGGCTTCCTCTTTTATACTCATTCCTTATGTGATCCATTCTTGTTACGCCACTAATCCATCTCAACATTCTCATCTCCGTAACATGCAATTTCTTTTCATTCGTCACCTTTGCGGCCCAACATATCCATTAGTTTTAATAAATTTGTGCTTAGTTTTAGTAAGTATCTACATGTAATGTAGATGGAGGTTATAAAATAATGTAAATATATTATTCAAAATTCAAATTTTTTATTGCACAATTAATGTGACATAATATTACAAAGAAGTAATAAAATGGGCCCCCGCAAGGGCACATCAATACTGACTTATTTCTAATTATATTATTTATATACTAGGTACAGGTAGAACTTGCAATTAATGCATGTTGTAGGTACACAAATACCTCGCTTAAATTGAAGACAAGATGGTAAACTGTAAAAGGAACAAAAGAAAATTACATTTTTTTTCACATGTTATCAAAAAAATCCTGTAGCGTGTAAAAACTATATAAACCAAATAGTATAGATTACTATCGCACATTACAAAACTCCTTGCTTCTCCTTTTTATACCACCTGATTTTGAAAGGCAGAGATAAAGGCGGAGAAGCTCAACAATCGGATTAGGTTTTTTCTTTGCTTATAGCACAGTACATTTAGTATATGTATGACACATTTAGGTGCCTATTGCCTGCATTTCAACAATAACTTCTTTATTTGTAGGCGTTCATCCATTGAGAGTTTTTGGGTGTTAAAGGTTTCTCTTTATTGCATTTTATCTTTCCAGAACATCAATTGGTGGTAACACACATCAAAGCGTAAAAATTTTCTAATGTAATTTTACAATGTTGGAAACACGCATTTCGCAAAACATTTTAAGAGCACAAATGTTATTGTTACCCGAAAGATTTCAGGGTTGAGTGATAAAGTAGTCAATCAGCCATAATATCCTTAATTATTAGAAACCAGCAGCAGCAGTAAGTCACTTCTATCCAATTTAAACCGTTAAACCGTAACTTCGCCCAAATAATCAACACCTCTATTAAGGGTCACATCTCGAAGCGATCGATCAAATTCTCAACGCTTTCACCGTAACACTCTCACGTCCAGATTCGAAACACAATTATAACATATAGAAATAACACATCAATCATGCGCACCCTCATTCGTAAACGCGTGGCATCGTGTGTGAGAATGAGCAAGAGCAATATTGAAACGGAATAGGAATGGAATGAAATTGAGATGGAACTGCTAGTTTCTGAATGGGACCCTGACCAATGATAAATTAACTTAATAGACACTCTAAGGGCCTTAAGATCATTGGGCACATGCGTGGGAGTAGATTGAATTAACTCTAGTGATTCTGGTGTTTACGATAATCATTGAGCCGTTGATGTCACCATTATAGTTATTTTATGGAAAGTTTTACATTGTGTTAAATTTATTTATTACTCTTGTCTTACGTTACGTAGGAGAATACAAAATAAAAGTTTACTTATATAATCTCTATTGTGTAAAAATATTCAGGGTAAAACAGTTGTAAGTAGAGATCATTGTATTTCAAAATTGGTTACACAAGTGCACATTAGAAACTATGGTCCTAAAGGGATTTTTTGGAATCCTTTCATTGTTAAATTTCAGTTTGTAGATACCTATCAATTTTTTGTGGACATTTAAAGTGTCCACATATTGCATTCCAAAAGATACAGCTCTGTGAGAGACGGATAGACAAACGGAGGGACCGCGATGTTATAGCATTAGAGTATAATTACTCTGCTAGCTGATTCGCCTTCCAATAGATTTTTACTATGTTACATTAAAATTCTGTAATTCTAACTGAATTGTCAATTTCAAATTGAAACTAACAGTTCAGTTAGGATACACAATTACACAGCGTATACATTAACGAATATCAAAATATGAATATTAAGTAGCCAAAATATACCGGGTATCGGTGAATAATGTGCATTGCTATTGAAACAGCATTAGCATTAGGGAAATGTTAGTCCAGTACGTTGGTTTAAACTTTTAAAGAGTGATCAAAAAGGTGTTTACGTTACGTTTCCAATCTTACATAATTACGTTACGTATTTTTTTTAAAGCTGGAAAATTATTAATGCATTCCGGCCTTTTGGGGATAACCCCGGTATATGTCAGGTTACCTACTAAAAACCAGCGGCTTCCCATCGTCGCCTTAGGCTGAGTTGCACCAAACCGTTTGTAACCGTAAGCTGTATTCGTAAAAAATTGAATGTATGGAAAGTTTGACAAGTTTATATGGCATGACCATATTTGATGTTGATCGGCCTTTGATCGTAAATCGGTGCAATCCAGCCTTAGTGACACACCGCGGGATTCGCATGTGCATGCCGCCGCTGTGGGGTGATTATTACTTAACGTTCCAAACATAAGCAAGGTCTGTATTTTTCTCATGGGAAAGTAAGACATATACCTGTTAAGCCGTTAGCTAATCGACTCACAGTTTGGTTATTTATATCACTTCAGCCCTCTTATTCGCATCACAAACTGTCTCGTCCTCACTTGTCACCTCACACCTCACCCGTTTTTATATAGAAACTGTCAAATGTCATTTGTCGGTTTCTATATAAACAGGGGTGAGGTGTGAGGTGAGGATGTGTCGGTTTGTGAATAACATCCCAGTTCGTCGCACATGATCCATTGTAGACGACCCCTCCGACCCTGACGAGCATAGCTCACCCCAGCTTCCCGTCCGTATTTGCGGACGGCGTATGATACCGCCAAAAGTGGCCCAGCCACGAAAGGCTTCCCCGGACACCAACAGATCCGTGCAATGTCCCGAACGTCCAGTGTAGTTAGACTTCGTTGTTACAAAACCTGGCGACAGGATAATACAGGGTGGCCCCTGTAACTGAAGCAAATATTTAAAAGGATGATTTTATAGTCCACAATTTAATTTTTTGCTTCTGTTAGAGGGCCCACCCTGTACAAGGGTTATAGTGTGGTTAGGTGAAACAAGCTGTGAATATGAAGTAGAAATTATATGAGGTTTGCCATAAAGGCCCTGTTTTGTTTTGAGATTTTTGTGGCAGTAGTAAAGGAACCATTTTAGTAATTAGGTACAACGAAATTCTATAATATAGCGGACCTCGTCAAAATTTGAGGTTTAAATATAATCGTGTATTATATATATTACATCTATGACAGTAGGTATGAGAGGAGGGATGGTGATGAAAAGTGTACTGCTAGTAACGTGTCAAACTTACCCGGTGGTACATCTGTCATTTTTAGTATGGAAAATGGCATTAGAAAATTGGATCTCAGCGTGCGTAAGGTAGACCTTACGCACGCTCGAAAACGTAACATAACCGCTGCTGTTGAAGTATAAATTTCATCATCATGAATTTAAGTGTTAAACTCTTGTCGGCGTAGCCGATGAAGCAAGCAGTATTCTCTACCTTATCCTATCCAAAGCCATTTTCTTCGTTTCTTTGTACGAAACGACTTCTATTTTCTCTTTTATTTGCTTTATGTAGCTTATTCTTGGTCTTCCTCTTCCTCGTTTGCCGTCTACTTTCCCCTTCATAATGTAAGTTATAAAGGAATCGTGTCGTACAAGGTGACCAAAGTAGTTTTACAAAACTAAATTTTTTCATCACAGTGACAATTTATGTTAGGTAAATTTAACATGGTGAATCGCATAATAGCATCTTCTAACTTTAATCTTTTAAAACTTTAAATCGGCAATTTCCGAACTGTTTTAGCGAATGAGTCCTACCTCCTACCTCCCGTCAGATTATTGTGTGTTACCCAATTTCGTTTCCTTCAGCTTTTAATAAGGAGTAAGTTTCCTTGTTCGTAGCCTAACGAGTTGCAGATATGATGCGTGTGAAAGCATTACATTCAGATTAGATTAAGAGCTTAAAATGGTGGCTATGCAGATGTGGGCCTTTCTTCGGTTTATTTTTCGGAAGTTTCTTGGGAAAGAGTCCTAATACCGTCTGAATTTTATGAAGCATACTTTGAGAATAGCAGCCTTAGAAATTACTAGTTCTTTATTTAGGTCAAACTCATAAGAAGTACATTAGGCAACTTCTTGTATGAAATCGTAAAATCGACAACTACAAAGATTGCCTACCAAGTAGCTATCCATATCAGAAATAACACATTGTTGCAGAATGGTTCGTAAAACCGTACGGCAATAAATTGCAGACCGGAAATTATAAAACAGACGATACGTGAAACCCCTAATAATTGGGCAATTCGTAAACGGACTGGAGTTTACGATGCTATTGGAGGCCTGCATTGAGCGTACTTTTCCAAGCCTGCCCTCTGTCATTAAGAGATCAATCGAAGTAAGTAGGTGTTATAGAGAAATATTCAAAGCACATGAAAAAGTGGTCATACACTGACCAAGAAACGAAATTTAGTATTTTATGTAGTCGATAATTATCGCACAAAATTATTTTAAAGGAGACACCGATATTGTGGATTAAGTGTCCAACCAAAAATAGGCTTTATAGTCTTTAACTTTGGTAATGTCCGGACCTACGAGTAAATCTGTCTATGACCCAGAAGCCGAATTATTGAAGTGGTTTTTAATCTCAATTGTGTTTATTATTAGTGCCGCCTGCCTCCGAGAGCTTGTAACAGCTCCGGGCATGAGACTAGGTGGAGGACCTTGGACCCGCGGCCAGATCTGGGTCATAAATGGAACAAGCTGTTGGGCGCCTTAGAGAAGGACGAAACTCAGCGAAAGTCTACTGGTGTGTGTGTGTGTGTGTGTGTGTGTGTGTACTAATTTGTTCCTAAACAAAGGAGGATAACTTGGAACGGACTCACAATTTCATCGTCCGACTACCCGAGGTCGACTCCAAACTGTTGACACTCCCGTCTCTCTGGAACATGTGCGTGCAACTTGCAGGACTCTGCACCCACCTCAAGAACAGACACTCAGGCTTAGGGAGCCTTTAGCCGGTCCCAGGAAACAGAGATAATTTACCTTTTCATTTTTTTCTTCAAAGTTTGGAAATTTATGAATTAGTGCTCTTGAATTTGAGTGAAAAAAATAAGTGGTCTGATTTTTTTATGTTTTGGCTTCCACTATTATTATATGACTGGTCGTCTCAAAGCAGATTAAATGATATTGTGAGGCTTTTAGGTGGGTCTTTTTAAGGGGATAAACTAAACCCTAAATGTCGCCTAAAAAACACAATATTCATTCAGCCGTTACACCCAGCTTCAAAAAATGAAAAATCATTCTTCTTTATTCACACATTAAGGGTAAAAAAGATTCTATGGTACGATTTTTGAGTAGGGAGCAAATTGCCACTTCAACTATATTCAAGATTTATTATACAGACGCATCAGCATGTCCCGCTGTAATGGAAGCGTGCACTGACTGAGCTTGCCACAAGTCATGGAATGATGCGTATAAAGGTGAATATTCATCTGAGCTGTTCTGTGTTTCATACATTTGACTCTGCACGCATGGCAGCTAAGAGCCAAATATATGAAAAGACATCCTCGCACATCTCTTACCCTTAAGAGGCCTTTAACGTGTCCATTAGGGCCACTCGTCATTAATTCTGATTATTTAAATTTAACGATAGATATTGAAACAAGTAAATTTTTACAGAAAAAGACAGACTCCAAACTTTGCCAGATTCCATCCTCCTGCTATATAATTTGAGGAGTTCTCTCGATTTTGCCAGATCCCATCCTCCTGCTTTATAATTTGAGAAGTTCCCTCGATTTTTTCCAAGATCCCGTCATCAGATCCAGACTTAGTGACAATGGGACCAACTAGAAAACATACCTTTTCAAACAATAATTTTTGATAGGTATACAATATTATATTATACTTTGTTTTTCTTGTATGTTTATGTAGAATGTAGAAGAGCTTGATTTTGTGTACGGAACCTGCTGGGCCCGGAGCAAACTAGTTGCGAGGAAAACAGACAATCGTTACGGTGGTCTTAAGTTTCAGAATAAACATGAAAAATTACTAAAAAGCTTGGAATCGTTAACCCGTGAAGCCGTGTTATTATGTAACCTACTGAGTATTTTGACTATTTTTTTTGCTATTATTGTTGAATTTATTGTCTATGTACCCTCTATGGTATCAAAATAATCGTGCGCTACTAGCGCCACCAAGTTAATGTAATTTACTTACCTACCTGAAAACTAAAAATAAAGCATTAGTCCGTCCCCAACTATATCGAAGTTTTATTAGGTTATGCGGCCCAGTGACGGTTTCTATCAAAAAGTTTTTATACAGCACAGGTAGAATGGCAGCAAATTATTCATTAAGCGTACCGAAGCTTAGAGGGCGAGATAATTACGACGGCTGGGCATTCGCCGTGGCAAATTTTCTCATCCTAGAAGGAATAGACATCGCGGAGAGTACAGCGTTAAGTGAACAAGATGATCGGAAGGCTAAAGCGAAGTTGGTGATGACTATCGACCCCTCACTCTACGTCCACATCAAGAACGAACCAACAGTGCATACGTTGTGGGCAAAGCTAAAGTCGTTATTCGACGATTCTGGCTTCACGCGTCGCATCAGTCTACTTAGAACATTGATCTCAATTCGTCTAGAGAACTCAGATTCGATGACTGCGTACGTGACCCAGCTAGTGGATACTGTCCAGAAACTTAAAGGTACAGGTTTTGAGATAAATGATAAGTGGGTCGGTTCACTTTTGTTAGCCGGATTACCCGATAAGTTCGCGCCCATGATAATGGCCATTGAACACTCTGGCATCAAAATTTGTGCAGACGCTATAAAGACTAAATTATTAAACATGAGTGCAGATACCGAAATTAAAAACGCATTCATCGCAAAAGGAGGAACATACCATCACCGAAATCAACGATATTCAAATTCGAACAAAGACAAAGCAAATGGCGAAAAACGAACATAGATGTCAAATGTCAGTCATCCAAGTGACATGAAGCCGGTAAAAAATATTCGTTGTTATAAATGCAAGTTACCAGGACATTATAAAAGTCAGTGTCCTTCTACGGAAATGCAAAAAGACAGACAATTTAATAATGCATTTAGTGCAATGTTCCTGACCGGTGATTTTAGTGATAAAGATTGGTATGTTGATTCGGGAGCAAGTTGCCACCTAATTTCAGAGTCGAACAAAAACATGTTGAAAAATGTTTCGTACAATACAGAACCTCGAGATATTATTGCGGCAAATAAGGAATGTATGCCAGTAATATGTTCCGGAGACTTACAGTTAACGACGCGAGTCAGAAATTCAGAGCACGAAGTAAACGTTCACAACGTTTTGTGCATAAATAACCTCACCACCAATCTTCTATTTATCCGTTAGTAAGATGATATCTAGTGGTAACAGAGTGGTTTTCAAAGAAAACATGTGTCACATTTATAATCAATGGAATGAATGTATTGGAGAAGCTAACCTAACAAACGGTGTGTATAAGTTAAACATTGAGAAGTCAGAACAACTGTTAGCGGTGACGGCAGTGACTTCTAGTTGGACATGGCACAGACGGCTTGGCCATATAAATAGTAACGACCTAAATATCATGAAAGATGGTAGTGTGGAAGGCTTATCATTCCAAGATAAGGCAGAAATAACCCGAGGAAATTGTACAGTATGCTGTGAGGGAAAACAAACAAAACTGCCTTTCCCTATCAGTTCTTCGCGCAGTACTGAGGTCCTGAATATTGTTCATGCCGACCTTAGTGGGTCTATGGAGAATAAGTCTCTCGGAGAGGCTAGATATTTTCTTTTAAGTCTAAAGATGAAACATTCTCCTACTTCAAGCAATTCAAGAACTTAGTGGAAATCCAGAAATCAACAAAAATAAAAATCCTGAGGACGGACATTGGTGGAGAGTTCTGTTCAGCACAGATGGAAAATTACTTGAAGCACTTATTCACCGCAGTAAAATGGGCTTTGCGAGCGATACATGAGATCGGTTGTAGAAAAAGCCAGATGCTTACTATTCGATGCCAGATTTGAGAAAAAAATATGGGCTGAAGCAGTTCATACTGCAGTTTATTTAAAAAATAGGTCCCCAGCTGCAAGTCTTCATCGGCAAACACCATATGAACTATGGAATGGTAGAAGACCAGATGTCAGCCATATCCGTGTCTATGGCAGCTTAGTCATGACACATGTGCCTAAAGAAAAACGTCTCAAATGGGACAAGAAGGCGAAGAAGCTATATCTTGTTGGATATGCTGATAATGTGAAGGGTTATCGTTTATATGATCCTGAGTCACACTCTGTTACTGTGGCAAGAGATATTGTCATCATGGAGCAAGAGAATGACAGCTTTATTGCACAGATTCCAGTACAGGAGAGAGGTGCAGAACAACAGGATTCAGTAGGGGGAAAACAGATAGATAGTTCCCCTGATAAGTCTAGTTCAGATACAGAAGATGACCATATTAATGAACAAGATGAGACTTATGTACCAGAACAATCTGATGACTCTGAGGACAGTTTTTTTGAGTCAGTCTCATTTCCGTCGGATGATAATGATGTTACTCCTCAGTCACAAAATATTGGAGACTGTAATAAGCGTTCAAGAAGAAAACCCGACTACTTTGGTGTTGCAAACTTATGTGCCACAGATGAAGTGCCAGGTGTGGAGATTTCGCTAAATGACGCCATCAATGGACCAGAGAGGGAACAATGGCAGCGAGCAATTAAAGAAGAGTTGCAGTCATTCAGCGATAGAGATGCCTGGGAACTAGTGGACAGACCAGTGAATAAAACAATAGTTAAGTGCAAATGGGTGTTTAAGAAAAAGTATAGTGGTAAAAGTGAGGTACAAAGCAAGGCTTGTGGCGAAGGGATTTACTCAAACGGAAGGTATGGAATATTAGGAGACCTTCTCACCAGTCCTCAGGTATTCAACTTTGAGATTATTACTTGCTCTGAGTGTCAATCAAAACTTAGACATAGTGCACCTAGATGTACCTACTGCTTTTTTGGATGGTGTGTTAAAAGAAACAATTTATATGGAAATACCAGCTTGTTCAAATTTGCCTGATTGCAATAATAAAGTGCTAAAATTGAAAAGAGCTATACATATATGGTTTAAAGCAGTCGGCCAGAGCTTGGTACCAAAGAGTAGAAGTTTGTTTACTAGAACTAGGTTACACCAAGTCTCAGTATGAACCATGCTTGTTTATGAAATGTAATGGAAATGTCAAAGTGTATAAAACATTATTTGTTGATGATTTTTTTTGTATTCTACAACTGTAAAGAAACATGTGATAAATTAATAAGTGAATTAAAGGCAAAATTCAATATAAAAAATGTAGGCCTAATTAAGCATTGTCTTGGCATGAATGTAACTGTAATGAAAGATTCCATAACCATTGATCAGAAAGATTTAATTGATGTCATTTTGAAAAGATTTAACATGTATAACTGTAAAAGTTCAGATACACCAATGGAAAAGAATTTAAAATTAGATAAAAGTAAAACAATATGTCAAAAATATCCATATCAGCAGTTGCTAGGCGCTTTTATGTATTTGTGTGTCTTGACTCGACCAGATATTGCTTTTGCAGTGAGTTTCCTCAGCCAGTATAACAACTATTATGATGAGACTCACTGGAAACATTTAAAAAGAGTGCTTAAGTAGTTAAGTAAAACAAAAGACTATGGGCTAAAATATGTAAAGGGTGATAGTCAGTTAATAGGCTATGTTGATGCTGATTGGGCATCATGTGCAATATAGGTAGATAGAAAATCATACACAGGGTATATTTTTCAATTATCTGGAAGTGTTATATTTTATGAATGTAGAAAGCAAAAGACAGTGGCATTGTCAAGTACAGAGGCAGAATATATGGCTCTGTCTGAGGCGTGTAAAGAGGCTACGTATATTAAAAATTTAATGTCTGAGATTCATGGAAACAAGAATGTTAATAATGTACCAGTCAATTTATTAAGTGATAAACAAAGTTCACAAAAATTAGCATGTAATCCTTTGTATCATAGACGTACAAAACACATTGATGTTAGGCACCATTTCATTAGGGAATGTATAGCCAAAGAATTAATTAAGATTTCTTATTTGCCTACAGCCGATATGCCCGCTGACGTTTTGACAAAAAGCCTCTCTAATGTAAAGCATTATAAATTCATTAAAATGCTAGGGTTGTCACAAGTGTAATTAATTTTAATGTATGTTAAATATAAAAAGTTAAATTGAAGTGCATTGGGTGAATTTTAGTTTGATAAGTGGGGGTGTTGAATTTATTGTCTATGTACCCTCTATGGTATCAAAATAATCGTGCGCTACTAGCGCCACCAAGTTAATGTAATTTACTTACCTACCTGAAAACTAAAAATAAAGCATTAGTCCGTTCCAACTATACTGAAGTTATATTAATTACTAGCTTTTGCCCGCGACTTCGTCCGCGTAGAACTCGTTCTAGCCTTAGAATTATTTGTTTTCTATACAATTCTTCTCAAGCTGAGATGTTTGGACGGCGTCGAAAAGGACACCAGAACCTTAGGGGTGTATTCTCTAGAAATCCTATAGTCATAACGAATGATTAAGTGCTTATTTCGGAAAATCAAATGTAACGATTTTAGACGAATGAATACTGTCAAAAAAATATCAATTATAATGATAGAAGTCTCGCTACGCAGTTCTGGACTTCTGAGCGAGTTCTTCATGTAAGTATTATGGCCAAAGGCCCTAAGCAGACGGGCAACACATGCGGGCCTATCATTCCAACAGAGCAGGCTCCTTATGCAAGGCTGAGGGCCGAAGGCCCAAAGCAGAGCGGCAAGGCACGCGAGACCGAAGGCCGAACGTCCCAAACGAAACAAAATGGACCTTCGGCCCTAAACCGAATAGTAAGGCACGCAAGGCCGTAGTTTGAGCATCCCAACAGAGTGGGCTCTTTAATAAGGCTGAGGCCCGAAGGCCCGAAGCTGAGTGTTAAGACACGCGAGGCGGAAGATCGAGAATCCCAGCAGCGTACTCTATGAGAGGTAAGGCACGCGAGGCCGAAGATCGGGCAACCCAACAGAGCGAGAGCATCCCAAATATAAAAAATCAGCAAAAACTCAATAATGTGATTATTTATAGACGTAAAAAGGATGATTTTAATAGAATTACAAACATTTTTTTCTCAAAAATCTGTTATAATGATTTTTTAACGGCAGCTGCGACTCCTGCTTCTTCACCAGAAGAATCACTTCGGTTAGACGAAATGTAATAGTTTCCATCTGCCGAAGAATCATCTGAACCACGATTCTATGGCCTGATCTGCATTTTTTTCACTAATTTCAACTTTTTGCCTTTTTCGTGAGGTGTTCATATTCGCGCCGTTGATTTTATCGACAAAACTTTAATTGTTAATCGTGTTAAAAAAGTTACACTAACACTGACCATACGAAGCACATTTATTACGTCAAGAACATAAATTTAACTATTAAGAAATATCGTACACGCTCGTTCTTATCTGTTTTGGTCGCGTCACTGCATGTTAGGAAAATACTAACACCGGCATTAAAGACTACCCACCAGAAATTCGTACGTCAGTGGTTAAGGGATCAAGGGCTAAACGCTAATAGTTTTCAAATTTTGAAGAGACCGTGGCGGCTGGCGCGCACACTACACAGCGTCCCGGCGCAGCGCTAGCGTTTACTTCTTTTTTTCAGTTTTTTTGTTAAGATTTCACAAATTTTGAATGTGAATGTTTTTTCTTTGTCGTCAAGTATATGCTTACCAATTTTTATACCTGTACTCATGGATTATAGGAGTACAGAGAGATACAAAATTCAACCCCTCTTTTTACCCCTTCTTAACCCAAATCTGCACAATTTTGATACCCTAAAACCTGACCGGGTATTTACTCGACAGATTAGTAAAGTTTTCATCAACATCCGTTCAGCCGTTTTCACGTGATGCGCGTTCATATAAACAGACAAACAGATAAACAGACAAACAGACAAAAATTCTAAAAACTGTTGGAACGTGTTCTGTTAGCGATTCTAAGTATCCCCAGCCAACTTTTTTTTGAATATCTTCCATGTACAGACTTTCGACCCTCTTCAGCTTTATTATATGTATAGATTAATTAAAAAAGACAAAGCGCTCATTTGAAGTAGATAATTGAAACACAATTGTTACGAAATCAAAATCAGTTTGATTTAAATAAAATATTAAATAAATAATATTAGAGGACATTTTTTACACAAATCGAACTAGTCCCATTTTAAGCTCAATAAGGCTTGTGTTATGGGTACTAGACGACGATATATTTAATAGATATATATGTATCTCATCACAGAAACAAATGTCCTTACCAGGATTCGAACTCAGGACCTATAGCTTCGGAAGCAGTGTCACTACCAACTAGGCTAAACAGACCGACAAATCAACCATAATAAACCATCTAATCCAAAAAACCTTATAGATGGTTGTCGCAACAAATCTTTCTAATTAATTTGCAATTTTAATAAGACCGCTACCGCCCCACACTCACGCCATACTCCACTTGTAACAAAATACATGCGCACTCGTGTGCGTGCGAGCTCTCTTTACGAAACAACGCAATTTCGCGTCACTTTGCGCGCCCGTTACAAAGAACTGACAGATGTTGAGTCCCATTACAAGGATTATTAGGGTGCTAATTACAAGCTACAAACTTACTGCGATTATATTTATGTTTGTCGCCTGTTTTACTGATCTGTTAAACTGTTTCAATATTAAGGTGGGTTTATTAAACTAAGCGTATTGAAATGAAATCGATCGTAAAGGTATCGAATCGATGATACCAATTTCTCGCACAGTCTTCTTAATAGGCGTCGTTTTGTTTATTGCCCAGCGACTCGTGTTGTGTGAGTTGGGAGACGTTAGCAGGACTCCCGTAAGGTTGGTACTGAATAGTAATTTACAAGTTACGTATTATTTCGTACCAGTATTAGTGACGTCAAAGTTTATTTTGAAGTGGTTAATTCGTTTTCAGCTTGTATGAGGAAGCCGCCCTACACTCAGCATTTTCAAGTTTAGTTCCGTTATACGCTAGATGTTGCTAGCAATTTAATAGTGTGGTACTAGGGTCATATGACATGAGAGGACGTTATGGTCTTTTCTAATCCTACAGGTTGACAGCGCGAGGGAACACCATCAGTCGATCAACCTACATTCGCTAGTGACAAGACATTTATTGTCACTTGTCATCGGCACCATCGACACGGCTCCGCGGCCAGAGACTGTTCGGATATTTTCGACGTCTTTGCTTGTAACGATTGTTTTTTATAGTGAGTAAACACGGTTATACATAGGCCAACTGCGTACAGCTACTAGGCATGCATGAATGGCGAGGAGGTTTCACTAACTCAATAGCAGTATGTGACATGCCTCCTGTTTTGATTGAAATGTCAAAGTAAAAATATTAAAGAAAACTTAAACTACACCTGCTTGCCAAAAGTTCTTTAGCATGAGAAAATATTCGTTTTGAGTCTGCTACCATAAATTACCATTATATATTTACCATTTATACCCGTCTGCTCCCGACCCGACCCCTGCTGCTCGCTCCAAGGCGTAGGCTCGCCAAGTCACGGCGGTCGCTCAGCATCATGGGACCGGCTATATACAACTCAGTACCAGCTGTAGTAATGGACTCGGAAAGTGACTCAATATTTAAAAACAAGCTCAGATTGTTGCTCACTGAGAAAGCCTGTTACTCAATTGATGAATTTACGCATATACGAAAGGATCATTGACCCATGCAATATGTGTAGTGTATAACGTTTTTGGAACATCATGACTGAATGAATATTCTTTGTAATTAACCTGACTTGTAAAATGCTTATGTTTTACCAATAAATCCTGTATCCTGTATCCTATACATATATTATTATTATATATATTTACCTTACATTCGCAAAAGTAACGAAATATCAAATAAACGTTATTATATTACAATGTTTACATGAATGACAGAGATATTATTTTTATTGGCATCTATTACGTCAAGTTTTAATCATTAATATTTATTTTGTCACGTTTTTTGACCTCAAAAAGGTGATATACGAACCCATAACTTTTTAATTAGGTAAATGTTGTATATAACTTAACTGACACCTGACAAAACCTTAACAAATAAAATGATTATGTGGTAAGTTACAAAACTGAGTGAGCAATAGTACATTACTGCAGAGGCCGTGAAGTAAGGGACTGCTGGACGAGTTTGGGATAAACGGCTGAGTCGTAGACGAGGCCGGATAAAACGAGTCCTGCAATTCCTGTTCCGGCCGAGGATTGTATAGTACTTTTCTCAAACATGTTAGAAAAAAAAAACAATAAAAAACTACAATGTGAAAAAAAACTAAAAAATACAAAACGTCCAAAAATAGCAAAGCATCACGAAAAATAACAGAAATTAAATAAAAACACGTATAATGCTACAAAAAAATCCAACAAACACGAAAAAAACCAAAAATATCAAAATAATTAAACATAAAAAGCATAAGAACACGAATAATGCTAAAAATGAAAAGTACATAAAAACACGAAAAAAACTTTAAAAAAATCCAGAAACATCAAAAAACGCTAACAAATAACACGAAAAAACACGAATGCGGTAATCAGCAGATTACGTGCATATGCCGTTACTGTAAAGAGCCATATGTACTGTAAAACGTTGTACGATACACGTGCGAATAGGTAATTCGCAACTCGTGTCGATTTAAAACACTCCCTTCGGTCGTGTTTTAATTTATCACCGCTCGTTGCGAATTTCCTGTTATCTGCACTTGTATCGTAATGTACTATTAAGATTGCATCCCCGATACAACTCGTTATAAAACAATATGTTGCACCCAGTTAGATCAAGTATAATCTGCAATATTAATGAATAAATCGGGCAAGAAAAGGCAGTCTAAATACAGCTCCTTAGGTAATCGAGAAATTTAACACCAAAGATGGACCACGATGGCGTTATCATAGTTTATTCGCATGCTGTTACCCAATGTAAAACGTTTCCAAACCAGCAGACTTTGATCTCCCTCGACCCCTGTATTTTAAATTAAAAGGTGATTCCAGGAGAGCCGTGATTGGGCGGATGGGTCTTGGGAAACTGGTCATGGCTTGGCCTATTCAGTAAGGAAACAGCTTTATGGTTACCGCTACGACCACATCGTTCGTAAATACGGGTGATGCCCGATTTTACGCTCGGTACACTGGCTATATATTCGTCTATTACAGGAAACTGGAAACTATAATGGACTCCTTAGGGATTCGCCTGTAGTACATAGTTTACATAAATAAAAATAGTGTGTATTCATCCAAAAATGTATGTAAAAAGTAAAAAAGGCATATTATTGTACTAATCGCCCGTGTGTAAAAATGTTGGCATTAAGATTATCAGTATTTTAATACATCCAACCATTTTGTGTTGGTGCACAAAACATTTCGTTCATACGTTATTCTGCCACAAGGGAACTAAAATATCTGTAATTTTTTGAATGATTTGCGATGAAATGCCGACACTAAAATATTTATATGGAAATCAAATCAACCATCAATTTCACTTATCTCGTACGGGTTGTGATTAATATACATGTGAACATTGGGTCTTTCTAATGGTGTTTTCTGCTTCTAAGGAGACTGCATATTTGATACAATTACATATGATTGAAATTATGAACTCGAAATTAGCAATACAAAATACGGTCACAGGAATGAGGAATCTTCCCTTCTCACCCACAATACTCACTCACCCATTCACTTCATAATAGTTTTAGTTTTATTGACATTGAAAATGTCTTTTCAGTCGCTCCAGTATAGGGTCCCATTTCACGAAATAGTGCGATACCCTTATATTTCAGAGAGTTGTGAAGGTATGATATTCAAACTTGGCTCAAAAGACGCGTATTTACGAGATGTGTAAGATGCAAAGAGAATTATTTGAGAAAGTCCAGAACGAAAAAAGTTTTGGCCGAAATAGTGAAAAAAAAATTAAATTTCCTCCGATTTTTTCATTTTGGCACTCGATATTTTGGAAACGAAGAATGATATCAAAATTTTGATAAAAACTCCTCTGGACAATTTAGTCGGCTACAATTTGAGCCTAAAACAAAGACGATCGGGACAAGGGTTTGCGCTGTAGCCTAACCTTTTTGAAAGAAGTCAAAAAGTCAGAACGACTATTAGTAGGTAATATATATTTTTTTAAATCAACACAATTGTACAATTGTAGTTAGTTTTAGTTTTATATTTCAAATTGTTTAAATAAACATGTATTGTTTCTATAATAAATTATTATTAATTATAGTTCCAGACAACAATAGCACATTATTGCAGTGCCCGGGAAATAGCAATGATGTTTTGGAAGACCAATATCTTCCAAAACCTTGGCAAATAAAATAGTTGATTGAGATTGCATAAAACAAGCCATTTTATCCGAGACAATTTATCGACCCGAGCCGCAGGCAAGGGTCGATATAAAGTAGAGGATAAAATGAGTTTTATACATGAGTTATACATCTGCTTTTCACTTCGATTGCGAGAAAATTAAACAAATAATCAAGGTTATGATATCATATAATTTATCCTTCTCCTGGGGCCTAGGGTGTCATGTTGAATTCGACTTTGAAAATTCTTGTTATAGTTATAGTCGGAGTTTGGAGGTCGAGTTAATTTGAAGTCGCCGTTATCTTGCGTGAATATTAGTAAAGTGGCAAATGCCTTTTTATGTGGTTACCGTAGCTTGGCTGCGCTTTAAAAAATTGCCAATTTAATAGGAATTTTGTATGTGAGCTATGTTTATATATTATATATCAACCAAATTGGCATAACGTTAGCAAATGTAATGCATTTTTTTATTTTGTTGAGTTCATTTTCAATGTACCTTGATGGTCGTGTAGTGCACGAGATCTGTGAATTTTTTATTTGAAAATTAATAAATAAAATAAAAAAACTTAAGAATAACCTTATTACAAAATGCCCATATTATTTACAAGAGCTCACTCTTGGACGTTTGTTAATCTTATTATGTTGGCAAATTATAATTTTAACTCTTTATTCATATATTTTTAGGCATCTACCATATATTTATCTATTAATCTTATTTTTACTTTCACCCATGGGCTTCGCAAAATATTTCTACTATTTCAACTAACATAATACTTTCTCATTTCAATTCTAATCTTAAGTCTAACATGTTATAAGCGAATTTATGCTCGTTTATTACTAAGAGCAATTATATTAAACTCGTATCACAGGCATATAATTATAGTCTCTTTGATAATAAAGATCCCAAGATTTATATCTTTTTATTGAACTCCCATTGAAGATGGTTCTAACATATCGATTGATTTCTTGATTAATCTCATAACCATGCCATTGATTTATTTCTAGTGATTTGTATCTTATCTACTAACATATGTTTGAATGAAATAAACAGAAATTTTATGTTTAGATAAATGTTTTGATCAAAATCTTATCAAATGCTCAGTCATGGAAAACGCTTTTGACACAATAAAATCAATTCAATACTATTTAATATGCGTACTCTTTATTGCCCCCCTCTGATAAAAATGACCTATCACTAACGCTTGTTAAGTAAATCTTATCACTATAATATCGCATTTTCTCCATCTGTAAATTTACCATTGCCAAGAGTGGCAAGGAATTTAAATTTATGTGCTGTTGCCCTTTTTTGGAATACAGGTGTGATTTTAGTAGGATATTAAGTGGAAACGTATCGCTGTACCTATCACATTTTCTCAATCTGAAAACTTACCATGAACGCTAAGAGTGGCAGAATATTAAAATTTATGTGCTCTGTACCTTCTTGGGGATACAGCTCTGTGAGCTTGTGTGTATAATAAGATTAATAAGACTCATAATATCACAAGTGGATTGTAGAGATATTGTTGTCGTAGTAAGAAGAAAAATACGCATATACTCGTATGTAGACTAGGCTTAAAATGAACGCTTCTAGAGAGACTAGGACTATACCTTCCGCGGCCAGACATGAACCCTATGACACTGACAGTGACATTTCTGATAGTGTTGTGCAAGTTTCAATACTTCTATTTTTTTAGATTTCATTTCTTATGCACCCATGTCGGTTGACATTTTTTTTTTATTATTATTATAAAATGATACAACTTTACAATTGGTGTATGTCCCACAAAACGGTTTACACAATTTGACTGTGGGATCTGAGTCTCTTCGCTGACTACTATTACTACACATATATAATTAATATAATATAACATCTATTACAACTTATTACTATTTGTATATAGTTTAGACTCTATTCTCTATTATGCTATTAAAAAATAACTAAATAATTTTCTTTTAAATGTTGCTCTATTGGTGTCCAGTCTGATATCTGCCGGCACGTAGTTTAAAATGTAGGGTAGGCGTTTCCGCAGGCATCTATCGCCGTAGTAGTTGGTTACCCTCGGTATATCGTACTTGCCCGCAGCTACCGACCTGGTGCCGTAAGTGTGGCATATATGAGGTAGGCTATGTTCTCGACTGCCGTGGTGATTAAGTGCTAGGATGAATTTATGCTTAAGGCTTACTGGGAGAATCTTACACATTTTAAAAAGTTTAGTGTAATTTGTCTTACATTTATTTTTAGTCTTTTTGTTGACTACAAGTATTAAAAATTTTAATTGCATTCTTTCTTTTTTACTTAAAATTGTCTTAAAAGTTAGGCCGCAACAGCTTAGGGCGTATCCTATAATAGATTCTACTAGTGACTTGTACAGGTATTTTAAAGTATTTAACGGAACTTTAAAACTAAAACTTGCCAAGCAATATTCGCAGTTTATCACAAATGTAATCTACATGATGGAACCAAGAAAAGTTTTCATGCACTTTCAGACCAAGGTAAGTTACAGAGTTGACCTTTAAAATGGGTTGGCAGCTGCAAAGGGCTTGGTTGTCATGGAAACAATTCAAGTCATGAGCTATTATGGTAGTTGGTATACTAGTGAGCTGCAGGTGAGGTGAGCGAATAATTAGGAGCCTAGTTTTGTCAGCATTCAGTGTGATGCCATTGTCATAGGACCACCGAACCACGGCGTTCACATTCTGCTGAACCAAGTGTTTATTGATTTTATTGTATCTAATACACATATACTTAAATAAGGTATATAGGTATTATTTTTAGGCGTATAGGTATTATTATAATATCGCAACTCAGAGTAAGGATTTCTATAGAGATTCCAATACGCGTCCGAATTTGTCTTAAACGGCTGATGATGACGACCATATAATTCAACGTTGTCTTCTTTTTACACAATCTTGAAAGAATAAAATTGAATAAAACACGCATTTAATTACAGTCACTTCAATTATCGACCCCTGTTTATTGAAGACTAACGATATAACTTTTGCAGTACGTCACCAAATATATTCGGCTAAGCCTGTTTATGGAAATAAGGGTCAAAACAATTTTCTTTCATATTATTATTAAATAAATTTTACAATTTTACATAAACTAATTAGCTACATTACCAAAAGATTCTTATTAACATTTTGATGTGACAGCGACGCCGTTCCAAGGTTATATAAAGGAACTCTTACTGTCAGTGTCATAGGGTTCATATCTGGCCGCAGCGGGTATAGTAAACATTATTTCAATGTGCGAGCTGCGGAAATACGCTGATGGTGGGCGGTTAGGTTTTTGCTTTTAATCTGCTCAGGTTTCATGTATCTATATTTAATAATTTTTAAGAAAAAAAAAACCGACTTCAATGGGGGATGCCGGTGAAAGATTATTATACTTAGATGGTGCACTCTTAGATTCCATAAAATAAAATAAAAATGGCTATAAGTATGTTTATAATGGTAGAAGACTAAGTACCCTCAAATCCTCATGGAATCATGGAAAAACCTTGCTTGCTTGACAAACAAAACGAAGAGAACAAATCGCCAAACGTGAACTACGCGTCGTTGAAGAGTTCCGTTCTGATCATCATCAGCAGTTCCACTTCATCAAATGTCACTTTTATGAATGAAAATGCTTGATTAGTTCATGAAAATACTAAAAACACTATTTGTGTGCCTTTCACATTTGAGGAGTTCCCTCGATTCCTAATGAATCCCATCATCAGAACTCGAGCATGACAAAATCAATCGTGAAAATAGAACTTGCTTAACAAACACAGTTAGGAGGACAAATCACCAAACGTGAACTTTTCGTTGTTGAAGAGTTCTGTTCTGATCATCATCAGCAGTTCCACTTCATCCAATGTCACATTTTTGGATGCAAATGCTTGACTTGTTGATAAAAACACAAAAATCATTATATGTTTGCCTTAAAGATTTGAGGAGTTCCCTCAATTCCTCATGGATCCCTTCATCAGAACTGCGTTTTGACAAAAACGAGACCAACTTGGATATATATACTTACAATCAAAAAAATAATTTTCCAAATCGGTTAAGAAATGACAAAGTTATGGAGTGACAAACATTAAAAAAAATAAAAAAACATACAACCGAATTGATAACCTCCTCCTTTGAAATCTTGAAGTCGGTTAAAAATAGAGTTAAGTGGGGGTATCCATTGCATTCACGAAGTGCACAATTATGAATTTGGAGTCGGGCCGTAGGAAAGACAATATGTACTAAGCCGTAGTGAGTACAAAGATGTCTCACTTGCAAAATAGAAGCCAGCATTGTAATGATGTATACACTAAATAGTATACACTAGCTGTTTCCCGCGACTTCGTCCGCGTCTTCGCTCCTATTGGTCGCAGCGTGATGTTATATAGTCTTAATCCTTCCTCGATAAATGGTCAATCCAACACAAAAAGAATTTTTCAATTCAAACCAGTAGTTCCTGAGATTAGCGCGTTTAAACAAACAAACAAACTCTTCAGATTTATAATATTAGTATAGATTAAATAACCGTGATCTATGTTGCTTGTGTTCCACAATTTAAATATTTAATATCTATTCGAACACGCTACAACTATGTATTATACAATACAACAGATCCTTTTCTTCAATTTTTTACCTATACTTATTTACGACAAGAAATTGCTAAATATTCAAAATTATTACAAAAAACAGGCATTACATTCTAGCCATAAACAAGTTGGACCGGTAAATCATATTAAAATAATCCTCTCTGAATAGGACCGAAAATGTCTGAAGGTATAATTTAAAGCGAATGAATTACACGAGTTGTCTTCAAAAGGCAGCCAAGCTGGCAGCAGATAAGGATTACCTTTGGAGGTCCATTTTTATTCACAGCTTCCAACGGCAATCAAATTTCTATTTATTACGCAGGCTTGCTTCCGCGCGTGCTAAAGTAAAGCGATTTTACGATTTATCAGTGCAAAGGCGGTACGGTATCAAAAAGCAGTAAGCGGTCCGTATTAACTGTCATTCGAGTCAGTACAACATCTTTAGTACGCGTCTACATTTACATGAATTCTTCCTGATTGGCGTGAGATACGCGGAAGCGGGGCAGTACGCGGAAGTACTACGAGTATCCTGCTTCATACTACTGTCCAAGTAAATATTTATAAGGGCTTCTTTACTTAAAATTCGCTACCTCTTCTAAACTATTAGTGATATTATGACCGCTCTTTCGAGAAAATAATTCAGCTTCCGGTCTTTCCTGAGCGACTATCGTATGGGGTTCTTCAATACACATGTTTACATTTTAAAGGGTCGACAACGCGCACGCATTTAAATCCCCCGGAGTTGCAGGCGTCCATAAACTGCATTGATCGGTTATCATCAGCGGGCTCTATGCTAGTTTGCTACCAACTTGGTATAAAAAAAAATCTATTACCTTATGATAATTATTCATTTTTTAGTAATAATGATCCGTTATGAAAAAAATCGGCCAAGAACATGTCAGGCCATGCTCAGTGTAGGGTTCCGTAGTTGTCCAATGAATTTACTTTAAGAAAATCAATAACAAGCAAAAGGGAATACTTTTGCAGGGTTTCATACATCTTTAACTAAGAAGCGAAGACTTTTGGACTGATCATGCCGCTATAGTTTTCGTTGAAAGTCTTTATTAAGCTTTATTGATGAAGACCACTATTCATTTTGAAAGACCTATCCAACGACACCCCACACCATAGGGTTAAAGTAAAAAAAAAAACACCATCCCCACGTTTCGTGTAAGGGAGGTACTCTTTACCATTATTTTTTTTACGACTTAGTTTTATTTATTTATATATCCATATCAAATTGCAGCTATCTAGCACTAACAATCACAGAGCAAAGCTTCGGACAGACAGATAGATAGACAGACACAACCCTAAAAAATGATCCGATTTTTTGCAGGTTTTCACGCGCGGGCAACGAGCACATCATTTCCAATTAACATTAGACAGCGAGAGAGACAACATTTTGAACCATAAAAACAAAGATAGGCCGAGCACCCTGCAAACCCTGCATACGGGAACTGAACTGTAACAACAAAAAAAAATAAGCGCATTCGCAGCGCATCATGTCCAGCGCGCGAAAATTATTGAAATGCGATTAGTTTGAGAATAAGATGGACTGGATTGTGTCTCAAGAATGTCCACTACCGTAACCAGCCCCTACTTTGTTTTAGTATAGGACAGGCCTGAAGTTTAAGGTCAGCAAAATTTAATCTCAAGGACTTTAAATTCTTGGCAGAAGTTCAATCTTTGTTATTTACTGCTCAGAAAAACAGTAAACTTGTGGTTTTTCCTCGTAGCTACGAATACAATGGATTTATGAAAATTATCTATACAAGGTGCTGAAAAATTAGGTCCCAACACTTTTAGAAATGTTACTTATGGTAAATCCAAACAATCAACTTTAAATAAAAAACAATAAAATGTAATTTTCTTGCATAATTTCCTGAAAAACTGAAGTTTCCCCACCATATTAGCCCAAGGACGTCCACTGCATAATCGCCACGCTTGGAATGCGGATTTGCGATCGCAAAATCTCCACCGTACTCCAGGCTGCTACCCATCCCACGGTGGTCTTGGTTAGGACATACCCGGGTCCAGGGTTGCTACGCTCGTCGTGGGTTGCTATAAAACATTTATTGTCTTGGTTACATTAATAAGCCGTATGTCCCCGATAATACTACTGCCATAATACTCGGTTTAATACCGTTCGTTACCCCCCGTAACCAATTACTTTTCAACGTGCGCAATACGCCTATTTATACATCAAAGGTTATTATACCATGAGTCTGGATTTGCCCATTATTATGCCTAATGAAAATACCGACACGTTTCAAATACCTTTTGTGTAACGATTCGCTTATAATTTTCTGCATGGTTAACTTAGGCAACTTCCTGACTGATTCAGGAATTGATATGTGGTATTTTTTTCTTTGATATTAGCTTTCAGTATTACGTTTGCGCAGTTATAATATTCTGACCAGAAACGGGACAGTATTGCAGTCGTATCATATTTCTGTTACATCAGTAACCACACGCCAAAGAACAGGATACCCCATATCGATCCCGCAGCCAAGTTAGGAAGTCACCTTAGAGTACCTCAAAAGATACTGACGACAATAACTTGACTTTAATCATGAAACATGGGCATGATGGTTCTTTCCGAATGTAAAAGTAATATAACTCATGGTGTGTCTTTCATATTGATTGGAGATATTAACCATTAAAAGAACTAACTAAAACTAACTAACTATCTTGGCTCAGTGAGCCAAAACGGGTCTTGGCCTCTGAAACGAGAGCACGCCACTTACACCGATCCTGCACCACTGTTTGCCAATCTTTGACCTGCAGATGACACAGATCTGCCTCCACTGTGTCTTCCCCAGCGATACCTGGGTCGCCCGACTGGGCGGCGGGCTCTCTTCCGGGACCGGATGGAGTGCCCCGACGGGTGTGGGGTCTCGCGATAAGCGAGGTGAAGCAGCGCAGGCTTCGCCTCTTTACAGCGTGCATGGTGCAGGGCCGATTCCCCGTAGCATGGAAAACGGGGAAGTTAGTCCTGCTGAAAAAAGAAGGTCGACCGGCCAACTTGCCGTTGACGTATAGACCGATCGTCCTGCTGGACGAGGTGGCGAAGCTACTAGAGCGCATCATAGCTTCCCGCCTCAACGTGCACTTGCGGATTGTGGGCCCGGATCTAGCCGAGAACCAATTTGGGTTCAATTTGGCAGTGGCCGCTCCACGGTGGACGCCATACTAAGCGTGCGTGAGCTGGCACAGGAGGCCGTCTCCCAGGGTCACATGGTGCTGGCAGTAAAAAAAAGTAAAAGTAGTTTATTCTTCAAATTAGGCATATTACATGCACCTATGAACGTTAATAAACTACCACCGGTTCGGAAAAATATACCTCTGCCACGAGAAGAACCGGCGTAAGAAACTCGGCGAGGTGTCATTTATTCAAAACAATATACATTGTATAGTTAAATATAAAATTACAGTGTCAGCTACTACAAAATTACTTAAAATTTTTTAAAAAGTAAATATTTTGGACTAAATTCTACATTAAAGTAATGAATATTTGATAATAACTACCTACCAGCAGTATTCTTAGCCTATTTCACTTTTTTTTCACTGAAGTGACACTACACTGTTTTTCCTCACACAAAGAAGAAACTATAGTCTGTCAAGCAGTCAATTGCAGAGATGTCTGAGGCCTTCAATGCGAAGATGGCAGAGTTCCAGGCCAAAATCAAAAAAGCTGCCCCGGGTAGCCCCACCGTGTCGTCTGTGGCTACAGAGTTTGCAGCTTTCCGAGTGTTCATGCTGAATGCTGTAGATGGCCTGCAGCGACAGGTGGAGCTCCTGGGCAAACAGGTAGATGGTCTGGAGACGAGGTCTCGACGCAAGATCCTCCTGTTCCACGGCGTGACGGAGTCTGGTGGTGAGGACTCTACTGCACGGATCGTGGACTTGCTGAAGGCTCATCTGAAGAGCGATCTTACTGCTGACGACATAACTCGGAGTCATCGTATGGGCCGGCCTCGCAGCAATCAAACCAGATGCATTCTAGTGAAGTTGCGAGACATTACAGATCGCAATGCCGTCTGGTTTGGCAAGACAACGTTTAAGGGGTCAGGCGTGATTGTCTCCGAGTTCCTGACCAAGCCGCGGCACGAAGTATTCATGGCAGCCAGGCAGCGGTTCGGGGTCCGGAACTGCTACACACGGGACGGCAGAGTATACGTTTTGGGAAAGGAAGGCGAACGCCGAAGCGTAACCTCTCGTGCCGAGCTCGACCGGTTCCAGGACGCGCCGGAAAGTAAACTCAGGGCTGCGGGAGGTGCCGCGGATGAGGCGGGGTCGTCTGCCGTCTAGCCAGCCGACCGGTAGAGTAAAGAGACAAGCAGCTCTTAAGTCTCGTGCTTGATAGTTTACTCCATTTTTGTGCTTGCCGTATTCGATTGTTTCTATTATTTAATAACTTCTTATTTTGGCCGTGTAATATCTTTGCTAAATCTTAGTTTTACCCTCTTCTTGTGTAATATTTTCTTGTTTTCACCGTGTTTATTTGCATTTACTTTTACTTCTCACTGACATGACATTGACAATATTGACATACATTACAATTCATTGTTACCTGCTGTCACTGTCACTGAATGACGTTCGGTATCAGTGTCGCTACACTTAAAGATTGCGTTTTGTTAATTGTATAGTTTTAGTGTTTTACTTGTTTTACTGCTGGCGGGTAGCCGGATAGCATTTTTAGTGCAACTTAATTAGATATTTATATATATTGCAACTTTATTTTATATAAATTATATTTATTTTATTATATTGTAATTATTTCAGATATAAAAGGCCATGTTTTTTCGGTAATGATACTAATAATCTTAGTGATAATAGTGATTTTGTATCCGCTTCTTCTGATGACAGTTTCCATAGTCTCCCTCCCTCTCTTCAAGACTTACTTAACCGACAACTCTCTGACGTTCCTAAAAACTTTAATATCGCTCACATCAACGCGCAAAGTATTCCCGCCCATTATAATGATTTTTTTATTAACTTTTGATTACAGTAATATTGACGCCATTCTTATCTCGGAGTCCTGGCTCAAACCTTGCCTTCCTTCCACCTCGTACTCTTTGCCTGGTTTTTGTCTGGTCCGGAATGACCGTACTGGCAGGGGAGGTGGTGGTGTTGCGATTTATCTCCGTTCTCACATCCCGTACTCCATCTTAGACATGTCAGCTCAATCTTCTTATTCAGACGCCGCAGAGTATTTATTTCTCGAGTTGAGCTTATCTCACACGAGACTTCTTCTAGGTGTTTTTTATTCGCCTTCTCTTAATGTTAACTACTTCGCTTCTTTTGAAAAGCTTCTCGAAGATCTTATGCCCTCTTTCGATCACCATATTATTATGCGTGATTTTAATACTTGCCTGCTTAAAAAAGATTCTCGTTCTAAATCTATAAGGGCGCTCGTTGAGGCCTGCAACTTGAGTATTTTACCCTCAGACCCCACACACTACTTCCCGAACTGTTCCCCATCACTTCTTGATCTTACTCTTGTCTCATCAATAGATCATGTTGCAAATTATTCTCAATACTCTGCGGACGCTTTTTCCTATCACCAACTGTTGTTTTTATCGTATAAAATACGCCCCCCCCAAGCCTTAGCCTAAAATCCTTCTTCAGCGCAATTTTAGTCGGTTGAATATTGAAAAGCTTCGCGAGGACGCCGTAAATGTAGATTGGGTTTCAGTTTTGGAAGCTCGTACTGTGGATGAGAAAATATCTCTCTTTAACGCTGCTCTGTCTCATCTCTATGACAAACACGCTCCCGTGCGCCCAATTAAAGTCAAACATCTTCCTGCTCCATGGCTTACTGAGGAGATAAGAATACTTATAGCGAAAAAGAATTTGGCGAAATCTAGATATAAGGGGAATTCTTCCGAAAAAAACAAAGCTAAGTACCTTGCGCTGAGAAATCGGTGCAGCACGGTTTGTCGCGATGCTCAGCACCGTCACATACACTCAGCCGTAGAAAACGGTGATCTCTCTAAAATCTGGAAGTTTCTTAAGTCCTTGGGAGTTGGGAAATCAACACAAAGCTCAGTTTCTAACAAAGATGTAAACTTCGACCAGCTAAACCAGCATTTCACTTCTTCTCCCACTTTTACTGGGCCAGTTAAGACTGATACTCTTAACTTTCTTTCAAGTATCCCAACTCCTGACTTTTCTCCTTTCACTCTTGCTCAATTCACTGTCAGTGATGTTAAGAAGAACGTATTAGCTATTTCCTCCAATGCCGTTGGTGTCGACAGCGTTAGCCGTAAAATGATCCTCCCTCTTCTTGACCTCCTTTCTCCTGTTATCACTCATATCCTAAATTGTTCTGTTTCCACTGGTGTCTTTCCCACGCTGTGGAAAGATGCCGATGTTATCCCTCTACCTAAAAAGTCCAAACCTTCCTCTTTCTCTGATTATCGACCCATATCCATTCTTCCTTTTTTATCAAAAGTATTGGAACGGCTTGTTCATCATCAGCTGACTTCCTTTTTGAACAGACATAATTTAATGAATCCTTTGCAGTCCGGCTTTCGTTCTGGTCATAGCACGGCTACCGCTCTCGTAAAGATTACTGATGATATCCGTGCAGGCATGGACAATACAAAATGCACAGTGTTATCATTACTAGATTTTAGTAATGCCTTTAACACTGTTGATTTTGACATTTTGCTTAGTATACTACGATCTCTTAACATATCTCCTGTTGTGATTGATCGGTTTCGTAGTTATTTATACGGTCGTCGGCAGCGTATTAAGGTGGATTCTTCCCGGTCTTCGTGGTGCAGCATGCTTACTGGCGTTCCCCAGGGTGGCGTGCTGTCTCCTCTACTTTTTACCATTTTCATTAATTCCATTACCAGAAATATTTTCTCATCTTATCACCTTTATGCCGACGATCTTCAAATCTACTCCCAAGGGACTATTAGTGATTTACCTCTGGTTAACAACTCCGTGAATAAAGACTTGGAGAGTATTTCTAACTGGAGCGAACGCTATGGCCTTAAGGTAAACCCTGCTAAAATCCAGGTCATAATTATAGACAGTCCGAAGCTCATTCCTAGGGTTGATTTCTCTAACTTGCCGGACATAACATTCAACGGTGTTCAAATTCCATTCTCGCACCAGGTAAGAAACCTTGGAGTCATAATGGATCGTATCCTGTCCTGGGTACCTCAAGTGAGCGAGGTCAGCAGGAGGATGTTTGCTTCTGTGGGTTCTCTTCGTAGACTCCGTAACTTTCTACCTCTTGCCACTAAAATTGCGCTAGCTCAATCTCCCCTTCTCCCTATTTTGGACTATGCTGACATTTGCTATCTGGATCTTTCTGAGAACCAGCTGAATAAACTTGAGCGCCTCCAAAATCTTTGTATTAGGTTCATATTTGGCTTGCGCAAATATGACCACGTTTCTGCTTTTCGTTCTCAACTCAAGTGGCTTCCTATTCGCCTCCGTCGCGATTCTCATATTCTTTCCCTACTTTTTAGTGTACTTTTTGTCCCCACTACACCCTCTTATCTCAAAGAGCGTTTTAATCGTCTCACTTCCATCAGATCTTCACAAACCCATCTTCTCGCTCCACCACCTTCATCCACCAAATTTTATAACAACTCGTTCACCTTTCGGGCTGTTAGGCTATGGAATGCTTTACCGTCTTATATAAGATGTGCCAAATCTCTTAATATTTTTAAAAACCAGCTGAAACAATATTACTTGTCGCTCCCTTAAGTTGCCTTTTATTATATATATTTATATAAGTATGTATTTATGTATATTTATATATAAATCTATATATATTATGTTAATATGTATTTATTTAATATTTCAATCAATCAATCAATCAATCAATCAAATTGTTTATTTGCTGGAATACAGTAGGTACAAACAGGTGTTATACATTAAATTTTAAAATACAGTTCCATGTATTCAGCCTGCAAGCAGGCATGCAAACATTTCAGAGTGCTACGTTACGTCAACATTAACAAATAAGCAAACAATACAATAACAGAATATTAGAAATCACAAAATTTGTCGGTAATAATTATAAAATAAATGTCAATATAACGGAGTAAAAATTCAATTTTCTACGTCAACTTTGGTCTAAATAACTTTTTACGCTATAGAAACACTTGTCCAGAAGCCAAGTGGACAATTTGTGTTTAAAACTATTACCTCGTAGTGATTTTATTTCGTCAGGTAAGATATTAAATAGTTTTATACACATGTTGAACACATTTCTACCGTACATCGCCTTACGAGCACGAGGTTTATGCAACAGATTCATTCCTGTGAGATGTATGTATGACTCTTCTTCCTGTACTCTTGCACTACCTGTTCATAATTTTATTTTGATAACTTTTCTGCTACCCAAAGGTTGTCTGTAAGAGATCGCTTTAAGCGATAAGACCGCCTGTTGCTACCATTACTAGTTATGTAAGTTTTTTTGTGTAACATTACTCGTGCAGGACGCTATCACTGCCAAACATCCATGATGTAATCGTTTATCTTATAATATGCTCTTGAAATAAGTGTTTGCTTTACTACAGATTTGAATTTAGAATTGCTAAGTTCAGTAACGTGTTTAGGAATTTTATTGTAGAATTTGGTACAATTTCCCAAGAACGACTTTTTCGCCTTTACTAGTTGTAACGGGGTGTTTTTATGTTTGAAAGTAGGATTTTAAATTATATGTGGGTGAGTAATTATAATGCTACAGACCAATAGTGATGGTATACTCACCTACCCCGTGACAGGTTGCTTAAGTTGCACAGATAGTCAGCGAAGAGTGCTCATCAAACCAGACTGGGACACGAGCCGTCGGTCGAAACTCGCGGCCTGCGGCTTGGGTGAACGTCTACGTCTCGGGACGAGAGCGCTGGGCGATTTCACGCCCTCGTCGTGACAGCGTAGCTGAGAATGCCAAGGCTTCATCACGTCGGTCCTCTTTGTCTTCGGACTTCACCACCGTAGGTCGCGGGGTACATACCCGTCCCGCCCCGCGGGCCATCGGAGCGCCGGCGTCCCGCCGCGCCATCGTCACCGCGACGGGGCACCGCCGCCCAGTTCGCCATACCAAGGTGGCTAACCAAGGGACCACAGAGCCATCGCGACGACCTTCGAGTCCTTGATCTCCTCGCGGTTGCTTAACCGTTGAGTGACGACTGGGATCTCGACCAGCTCTGGAGCTCATCGTTGCTTAGCCCGTACTGGCGGATTCAGGATGAGCGTAATGTTACATCTCGTCGTGATTGAACTGTTGCCGTAAGTGTTTGACTTTTCACTATTTATTTGGCCAAATAAAATTAGCGTCTCGCGTTCGCGTCTGTATCGTATTGCGTCAGGAGGCCTCCACCCAACCGTCGTTTAGATATAGTATAACGCATGGTACTGGTGGAATTCACCCATGTAATTAGTTAAGTGTCGACTGAATCGCTTTTCCCATGTGTAATAAATACATGTACTTGACTCTGGCCTTATATATTATTAATTTCCCATGATTGAACCAGCCCAAGTTCCGATAGCACCAGACGGTCCTTCAACCAAAGGTTTGATGAGCACTCTTCGCTGACTATCTGTGCAACTTAAGCAACCTGTCACGGGGTAGGTGAGTATACCATCACTATTGGTCTGTAGCATTATAATTACTCACCCACATATATTTTAAAATCCTACTTTCAAACATAAAAACACCCCGTTACAATGGCGCCCGAATCCTTTCATTCATGTTCATTTTAATAAACCTGTGCTATTTGAAACTTGGTCTGGTTGAATTGTGTGGATATAATATACTTGTGCATAATTTCTGTTGACTTTGTCCGGTTATATGAAGATAACTTTGGCCATAATTATGACTGATTAATATTTCCTTTTGATATAGTGTAATATGTGAGCTTATGTGCAGTCAGAGACGCACAATTATTTGAATTATAATTATTATTAGGCCGTGCTATGAATATTTAGCATAGCAACCGCCACTTATGTGACACAGCACTTTGCTAAAGGCATTTGCTAGTGTGTATTTAATTTATTATACTATTTTATTGAAACTTCTCATCGGAGAAGCAATTTATTTCATCATTGGCTCTCTGATTCGCATAGGTAAACTATACCTAGCAACATGTCGGACGATGAATACCACGATCTTGATAAGAAAGACAATAATACCATAACAACGACACATGACACGACTCCATCAAACCCATCTTACGTTGACACAACACCACGAGACACTACAGGTACTAGCTTGACCATACCATCTACGTCCGGTGTTCGCGATACAAACTTACAGACAACACATGACATGACTAACTATAACCCGTCTTATGTCAATACACGACCACGGGGTATTAGAGATGTTCGTTTGCCTGTACCACCTACGTCTGGTGTTCACGAGTTTCCACCATTACGACCTTCAGCAGACCTAGCATCTGCTTATTTAGTGTCACAGGCGGACACACAATTACAACGCGAACACAACCAACCAACATATAGTACTGAGCGTGTAGTGCATGTACTACGTGAGGATAACTTGCGGTCATGGAACTTGAAATTTAGTGGTGATTCAGAAGTGGCAGATTTTTTCCTAAGAATAGAGGATTACATGCGTAGTAGGGATACGCCAGAGCATAAGGTATTGAAATGCTTTTCAGATTTGTTGAGCGGAAAAGCACTTGACTATTACAGGCACATACGCCATCGAATAACCTCCTTGTTCGAATTGCAAGAACAATTTAAATCATTCTTTACATCCATTGACAACGACTATGTATTGGAAAAAGCTATTAGAGAGCACAAACAATCAGCAGGCCAGTCACTACATTTCTATATACTAGAAATGCAAACAATGAACGCGCGATTAACATCACAATTGTCAGAGTCAACATTATTGGACATAATAAAACATAATATATTACCATCCTATGGGCATTTGCTGGCTGTCAGTGACTCGAATAGCATACAAAATCTTATAGAGCTCGGTAAACGTTTTGAAGCCTATGCAGGACCATTAGTCAATACAAATAATCAAAAAACGAACAAACAATCAAAGCAGATATTTGCAATAAAACCACATCAGCAAAAAAAATTCTTTAATAATAAAAATAAAAATTATTTTAGCTATACAGACACTTGCAAAAAATGTAAAAAGATGGGCCACTCATACAAGCAGTGCCGCACCATTCCGGGTATCATCTGCTTCCAATGTGGACATAGAGGGGTACTTACAAATACTTGCAAAAAATGCAACCCCCAAAATGACAGACCACATGTGGAAGCAAATGATAATCCAAAAAACGAATTACCCCAGGGGCCACCAAGCAGGAAATGAAAATCCCACACTTGGGTGCGGTGACTCCTGGTATAGAAAGTGTACTGGGTGATAACAGATTGTTTATAAGTTTTGAAATAGGACAAACATACTGCAAAGGATTGATGGACACAGGCTCTAATTTAAGCTTAGTCGGTAATAATTACCATAAAAAGATATTTTCGTAGCGCGTCAGTTCATTCGCGTGTGTTTTCGGAACGTATGACAGTGTGGGACACGGGACTAACAGAGGTCGACAGAAGGACAGGAGACGGCCGCGCGCCGGTATGTTGGCTTTTTAACAAAATCTTGGAGTTTTTGAAGAGGGTGAACGAACGTTCTAGCACACGCTCATGGCGTGGTCACAGCGCGCGAGGCGCCGTGCTAAACACCAACACTGACCGATTTCACCACTTATCAGTAGAAACGCGAGACGAGGGCTCGCAACTAGAACATGCTGGACGTTTACACACTCATCTTCAAAAACTCCAAGATTTTGTTAAAAAGCCAACATACCGGCGCGCGGCCGTCTCCTGTCCTTCTGTCGACCTCTGTTAGTCCCGTGTCCCACACTGTCATACGTTCCGAAAACACACGCGAATGAACTGACGCGCTACGAAAATATAATTTTACAAATCAATTCTACTTGTATTAAAACAACTAATGCTACAATAATTACTTTCGTAAGGAAAGGCGAATAAATATTCGGAAGTCGTTATTCTATACTTTTTATTTATTTTCTAAGTTTGCACAAATACATTACTAATTTCGCTAGTATGGGTTCGGAACGCTCCTCTGTTTGTTATGTCAACTGAGTGTCCAGGTTATGTTTTCATCTAATACGAGTATTCCTATCTAAATTCATTGTTTGTGATAAACTAGTGTTATGATTGGATTCCGGGTGTCCCAAGGACTAGATTGATGCGCATTAAGCCTAGTTCGGTTCAGGCGAAGTGTGAAAATTGTGAGTGGCAATGTCGCCAGGAATCGCCAATGTACCATGGGATATTATGGATTTGCTTTATGCTCCCAGGCAATCACGGCTATCTGTATGACATTGGATGGATATGGCATAAGGTCTGTAACAATCTCCTATAATTGCAGTGTCGGTAATATGTCTGTTTTTAAGAAAATCAGTAGTAGTGACAGCAGCCGTGCGGCAGGTCGCTTTTGTAGGAATAAATCACTACATAGTTTATAGAAGGTTATTTTGAGTTTCCCAGTATTTCTCGTGGCTATTGGTTTATCAGCGTTCGTTGGAAAATTGCCCAAATTCTTCCTAACATACATTATTATTTCAAATATGTATAGGGACGGCAGGGTTAGAATATCTATTTCTTTGAAAAATTCTCTTAATGAATCACGCGACCCCAAGTTATAAATTGCTCGGATAGCCCTTTTTTGCAAAATAAAAACAGTTTCAATATCTGCAGCTGATCCGCACAAGATAAGACCATAAGTAATTTTTTTTTTTTTTTTATTAAAAATGGGATTGCTCTTGGCCAGCATCTAGCCAGGGGGCAAAGATCAGGCCGACGATGAAGCGAGCTCACCCAGAAGATGCCTATTCACTCGTGCCTTAAAAAGGTCCAGGTTATATGAACTCGGAAATACAGACGCCGGCAGAGAATTCCAAACCTTAGAAGTGCGCATTATAAAAGAAGATGCAAAGCGCTTGGTTCGAATTAGAGGAATTTCGACCAGGTAAGGATGGTAGCCAGCCGTACGTCTGGATGTCCGATGGAAGAAGGGGGAAGGCGGTATGAGCTCATGGAGCTTATTTTAATAGTAATTATACTATTAAAATAATCAAAGTAAACTAACCGTGCCGTTGCCACATTGGTAAGCTGCCTTATTCTCCTGACTGCAAATGCAGCAGAGCTCAACCTACTTCCTATCGCTGTTATATTGAATTATCTCTGGCAACGCCTTCTACACCTTAACCTGGGATACTATCCATGAGGCGCTCAGGTATCACAGGGTGCCCCAGTATCTTAGCCGAATAATCCGGGCCTACCTTAGCGAGCGATCGGTTGTGTGGCCGGGACAAGGAACGTGGGACAGAAAGCAGATGGAGTGCGGTGTCCCACAGGGGTCGGTTTTGGAGCCACTCTTGTGGAACGTGGGGTATGACTGGGTCCTAAGGGGGGTAAACCTTCGTGGAGTCAGCGTATTCTGTTACGCTGATGACACGTTGGTGACAGCCAGGGGACCCAGCTTCCGTGATGCCGCCGTCTTGGCGACGGCTGGAGTGGCGCACGTGGTCGGCTGCATCAGGGAACTGGGATTGGAGGTTGCTCTCTAAAAATCGGAAGCTATTTGCTTCTATGGACCTCGGAGAGCAACTCAAGCAAATGCCCATATCATTATGGGGGGTGTTTCAATTGTTATCAGGCCGGCGCTGCGATATCTCGGCGTCGTGCTTGATAGCAAATGGAATTTCAGGGCTCACTTCGAGCGTTTGGCCCCGAAGTTGATGGGAGCGACGGCTGCGCTGGGGCGCATACTACCCAACCTGGGCGGACCGAAAGCGTCGTGCTGCCGCCTCTACACAGGAGTGGTGCGGTCAATGGCCCTATACGGTGCCATATGGCCATTGACCGCACCACTCCTCACTCTCAATGGCCGGAACGTCGCCTTATTGCGGAGACCGCAGAGAGCGATGGCGCAGAGGGCGATACGGGGGTATCGTACCGTGTCGGCGGAGGCTGCGTGCGCACTAGCGGGGACCCTACCTTGGGACATCGATGCCAGGGTGCTGGCCGACCTGTACCGATGGCGAAGGGGAAGCGGGGGATGGGATGAAGAAACGGGAACTGGCCGGCCCCGTTAGAAATAGAGGCTCGCCGTAACGAGCTCATTCAGAGAGCGATGGAGGTCTGGGCAGATCGGCTCGAGCGGCCGACAGCTGGTCTCCGCACAATAGAGGCAATCCGTCCGGTACCTAGGGAATGGGTGGAGAGGAAACACGGGGCTCTAACCTTCAGGCTGACCCAACTCCTGTCGGGCCATGGCTGTTTTGGCAGGTTCCTGTGGAAGGTTGTGGGGAGGGAGCCGACCCCCATGTGCCATGACTGCGGTGCGCCCGAAGACACCGCCCAACACACCTTGGCCGAGTGTCGAGCGTGGAGCGAGCAACGCCTATTGCTCGTGGCCGAGGTGGGACTGGTCACCAACGAGAACGAGAGGTCTGGACCTCTCGTTGCCGGCGGTGGTGGCGGCAATGGTCCAGAGCCGAGAGACGTGGGACTCAGTTCTCTCCTTCTGCGAAAATGTGGTGGCGCAGAAGGAGCAGACTGAGCGCGACCAGGAAACCGCAGCGGAAGCGGATCCCGCTCGCCGCCGAAGACCGGGGCGAAGACGCGCTGCGCACGAGCGCCGATTACCACCCTGAGGGGGGCTAGTGGGCAGCGGACAAGAGGGCGTCCGCTGCACTACGCCAGAGCCCTCGAGTCGGGAGGCGCACCGAAGCAAGCGAAGTGCGTCTCACAAAAAGCCGGAAGGGAGGAAGCATGATCCCCCCCCGTAAAGTCTAGTCTCTGCCTACTTTTGTGGGCAGCCGCTGGCGGGGACGCGGACGAGTGCGCGAGCGTCCCCGTGTCCCTGCCGTTTTAGCGGCGAAGCGGCCCAAGTGGGGTTTTAGTGGGTATTCCGTATACTTCACACCCAGGGAGTCCCACATAACCCAGCCTCCCTCTACAAGGCCGGGTATGCGTAAAGGCATTTCCCCACTATAATATATATATATGGGTGCTCTCTTGACGGCGCGATCCTCTCTCATTCTCTGTAGGTGGCCGAACCAGCGAAGTCTGTGGAACTTTATTTCGCCTATGATGTTGGGTTCAGCTACCAACTCATCAACCTCGGCGTTCTTTCCCATCCTCCATGTGCCATCATCTCTCCTCCTCCACCATCAGTAAGTATCATAATTTTAAATTGTAGGGCAATTTGTGAAACATATCATTGTTTCCTGAATTCTGAAACGTTTCAGCTCTAGAATCATGTGTAATGTTTCTGGAAGAAATGTTACGTGTTGAAGTTCACTTACATATGATTCTGAAATTTTATATGATACATATTATATGTACCAACCACTTACCAAGATCATTTAAGCAAAAAGATGATAATAACTTTACATTAAAGAAATCAAATTCTTACCAGATTTTAGTAGGTTTTTTTTTAATTATACTCCACATGTCATATACGTAGTTTTATTAAGTATGCATATTTTACATTTCAAATAATTTATAAGGTATTTTCGTATTCGAATATTTTAATGTAGCACATTCATAACTGTTATTAAATCTAACACAAATAAATTGTTTCAATAGTAAATTTTTAGTTTTAAATGGGTACATTTAATTTATTTGTTTAATAAATAATTGTTAGTACGTACAGCAACTTTTTACTTCTACCACGAAAAATGTTTTGATTTTTGTGTCTTACTGTAAAATTAGGGAGACAGGGTTCGATTCACAAGAGCTGGCGCGGAATGTCTATGAAATTAATGACAGTTTCATACATTTTCCGCGCCAGCTCTTGTGAATCGACCTATATACAATGGCTGTGATAACATAATTTATTGTCTTACGGTATATACATTTTCTTCTTTTTATTCCTTAGCATTAGCAGGGAGGCCAATTGAAAGTGGAATGTTAATTTGGTCACAACCGATGTTTTGTGTTTTGGAAAAAAATATGCACGTGTACAGTAAGCTTTAAGTAAAGATCTTTGGCCAGTTTGTCGGCTGACTATACTAAAGTGTAAGTACTTAGATAAAAGTATGAATGATTTGTTCTTGCATTCGCCGAAACAATTTTCATTCGGGACCTGTTCACGTCTCTCAAACGCCTCGTTTTCATATCACTCCAACGATCGATACAATTTCGCACCTGTATCGAGCGAATTCGCAAACGAGTGCCGCTCAGCCGCCCGTAACGCTCAACGTAGCCGCAGCAATCAAAGTTGTAATTAGCAGCTAGTGAAACAGCAAATTAAACGTCCTTTCATGTGACAAATTTACGTGAGAGACGAGGCCATATTGCGATTCTTGCGCCGGCAAAGTTTGGGTGTGGGGAATTTGTAGCAGTTGCGAACTTCTTTATTGTTATTAGGTTTGATGAGTATGAAGTCCGCGGAAGTTTGGCTCGAGTTGGTCTGCTCCGAATTTGTGGACAATAAAACTAATGAGTACCTATTATGGGGAACAGGATGTTCTTATCTAATTGTTGTTTATGTCTTAGTAACAGTTTAGCAAATACGGTGGGTTCCTAGTATTAAAACAAATATCGTACATGTATAAAAAGATTTTTGATAATACGTATAAGTAAATAGAAAAGCTGTGTATTCACTGACAATATAATAGTACATTTCGATGCTAGTGCGGAAAGTATGTCATTTCTTCACGAGTACCGAGGGATGCCACGAGCCGCAGGCGAGTGGCAACACTCGGGACGAGTGAAGAATGTCATTTCCGCACGTGTATTGAACGACGTTTTTTAATACAGTTGCGAAAAAATAAGAAAAACAACAAGTAATATTTATAAAAACAATATCGAATGTTGCCTTTAGAAACTTAAAACATGCTTGCAGTAAGTAAAAACGCCTCTTCTTTGACAGGCGTTTCGGCAGCTATTCCGTTCCACTCAGACAACTTATTAAGAACGGTTTTTCAATATTCAATATTAAAAAATAAACGTGTTATAATGATGAAGAGGTAAGTAATAAAATATGAAATGTGTATATTTTTCGTATTCTGATATTAACAGTAGGTTTTTATGTTGATTACGACGTTTAAAGGAAACTAATATTTAACACCCAGCAATAAGGAGTCATGCATTGGAACAAGCATAAATTTAAAAAAAATTGGAAAAGTGAAAAGCACTAGTGCGCGAAAACCAACTTTCCGCACGCTAAACAGCTACGTAAAGTAGCACTTTCTGAGCAACTGTATTAAAAAATATATAACTGTTAAAAGCAAGAAATAAAAAACAATGTTTGATGACTTCAAATGTACAGACAAACCGATGTTTGTATCTCGCAACCTTGGAATGAAATGCACAAATCACAGCGCGTGATTTCAAAACGCGAATGGTTAATTCTAAATTTGAAATTGGAACCCTCGAAACATTGACTTATTGACAGATTGTTGTGCGGCTAAACGATCAGTAATTAAACAGTTAATGAAGCTTTAAATTGCGTCAGCGAGTACTGGCGCCATTTTGATAACATTTCCTGTTCTGCCGCCTAATCGTAGAAAGGAAAAGGTAATAACTACAATATTGTCCTAGAAACATACGCTCTTTTTAGAGTATATCGAAACATTTCCTATTCCACCTTCTATCTGTGGAAAGGTATGATGAACGATATTTTCCATGGATTATACGCTCTTTTGTAAGCCGCGTAATATTTTGTTATTTATTTTCCCCTTGGTTAGATTAATTACATTTATCCTACTTAATTATATAAATGTATGAACCCGGCGAACTCTTATATTTAGCGCCTCGAAAAGAACCATGTATTCTTACTTCCTCCGCTGATCTTTTATTTATTAATCTTATTAGCATTATTTTCTTAGGGAGTGAGCCAAAAATATTATGTGAAGATGCCGTGGTAGTCGTGTGTGGTTTATGGAACTTTTATAAGCTACGAGTATTTGTGCAAACAATTGTCAACTTTACCATAATTATGTTTTGATGTGCCCAGGCGATGTGGAGTTAGGTACTCGTAATATAAAATTTACTTTTATCAGTTATTAACCAGTTTCTTATTGTCAAGTTTTGTATTTTTTTTGCATTCTATTAAGTGCCCAAAAAAAAATTTCGGCTCTTTAGCTTAAAATTTTGTTTGGGCACTTAATATATAAATAAATAAATAAATATTACGATACATTTTAAATAAATATTACAATAAATTTACGATATTTTTTTACACAAATCGAACTAGTCCCATAGTAATCTCATAAAGGCGTGTGTTTTAGGTACTAGACGACGATATATTTAATAGATATATACTTAAATACATAGAAAACATCCATGTCTCAGGAACAAATGTCTCTGCTCGCCACAGGAACAAATGCCCTTACCGGGAATCGAACCCGGGACCTCTAGCTTCGAAGGCAGTGGCACTACCAACTAGGCTAAAGAGGCCGACAATTATATACCTAATGTACTAATGTGGTGAAATCACATATTTTAATCGATCGAGTGTAACGAAGGTTTCCGTTTCAGCTTCGACAAAAATGATTTCGTATTTCCAGATGTGATTTCGTAATTCCGGTTGTCCTAAAATTTTGTAAGCAGGTTCTAAAATGTTATCGATATTTTTCGCGAGCCAGTTTTTGGAAATATTGAAATATAAAAAAAAATACATGTTTACAGCTCACAGAGCCACTATTTAATAAAATTTGTTCTTAAAAATCATACTTAGAGATCTGCATAAGAAGTTAGTCATGTAACAAAAGCTCTCTCGTTCTTTTATACTTCATTTATTAAGAAATACAGTAATAATGAAGTTGTTTTGACAGCCAGTGCGTAACTATAGGAATGAGATTTGACGCATGCCATTCAAAAATCACTACAATGAAGCATTCACTAGTAATGCTCAGTGCTGCGTCAGTGCTCTCACCGACGTGTCATAAAAGTGTTGAAAGAGCGGAAGCAATGGCCGATGGTGAAGGAAGACTGTCTGTTAGTACAGCAGTGACATGTCGACCTATATTGGCCGCGTCACTGTCAAAATGTCCGTATCTGTGTTGTGGTAAACCAGATCTTTTTCAACGAAGTTTTAATTCGGTAATGAGTGATTTATAAAAAAAAAAACATTTTTTCTCTTCATGGTGCTCAGCTAGCTACGACATCATAATAATAATATTTTTAACAACACAAAACGGAAATAAAAACAAGATATTCCTTGAAAACTAATAGGTAACAACAGGTTGTTTGATCACTATTGAGTGATCTCTTCTGGACTACCTTTGGGTAGCAGTGCTAGACTAAAACAAGAGGAGTACAACACATAGATCTAAACTACATAATATTAATAACTGGTTAATATTCCTCGGTTTTCCCGAGGAACTACAGTATGGGATTCTTCAAGAAAAGAGTGTATAAATTTTTAAATGGTCGGCAACGTGCATGTGACACCCCTGGAGTTGCAGGCGTCCATAGGCTGCAGTGACCGCTTACCATCAGGCGGGCCGTGCGCTTGTTTACCACCGACGTGGTAAAAAAAAATCACAGATCTCGTGCACTACACGACCATCAAGGTAAATTGAAAATGAACTCAACAAAATAAAAAAATGCATTACATTTGCTAACGTTATGCCAATTTGGTTGATATATAATTATAAACATAGCTCACATACAAAATTCCTATTAAATTGGCAATTTTTTAAAGCGCAGCCAAGTTATGGTAACCACATAAAAAGGCATTTGCCACTTTACTAATATTCACGCAAGATAACGGCGACTTCAAATTAACTCGACCTCCAAACTCCGACTATAACTATAACAAGAATTTTCAAAGTCGAATTCAACATGACACCCTAGGCCCCAGGAGAAGGATAAATTATATGATATCATAACCTTGATTATTTGTTTAATTTTCTCGCAATCGAAGTGAAAAAACGATGTATAAAACTCATTTTATCCTCTACTTTATATCTCGGATAAAATGGCTTGTTATATGCAATCTCAATCAACTATTTTATTTGCCAAGGTTTTAGAAGATATTGGTCTTCCAAAACATCATTGACATATCCACGAATTGCTATTTCCCGGGCACTGCAATAATGTGCTATTGTTGTCTCGAACTATAATTAATAATAATTTATTATAGAAACAATACATGTTTAATTTAAACAATTTGAAATATAAAACTAAAACTAACTACAATTGTGTTGATTTAAAAAAATATTTATTACCTACTAATAGTCGTTCTGACTTTTTGACTTCTTTCAAAAAGGTTAGGCTACAGCGCAAACCCTTGACCCGATCGTCTTTGTTTTAGGCTCAAATTGTAGCCGACTAAATTGTCCAGAGGATTTATGATCAAAATTTTGATATCATTCTTCGTTTCCAAAATATCGAGTGCCAATATGAAAAAATCGATGGAAATTGAATTTTTTTTTCACTATTTCGGCCAAAACTTTTTTCTTCCTGGACTTTCTCAAATAATTCTCTTTGCATCTTACACATCTCGTAAATACGCGTCTTTTGAGCCTAGTTTGAATATCATACCTTGACAACTCTCTGAAATATAAAGGGATCGCACTATTTCGTGAAATGGTATCCTATACTGGAGCGAACGAAAAGACATTTTCAATGTCAAAAATGCTGTAAAATACTTATTGGTAATAAACATGGTAAGGTAAATCTGGCCTCAATGCAAATGTTATTTAAATTATTCTGAAAGTTTTAAGGTTTCAGAGAACTTTTATGGCATATGTCTAATTACGAATATCGATGGGCTCCAAATTCGAACACGTAACTTTTTGTACCGTGTCGTCATAGTGACAAGAGCGAAAAAGCTAAGTATGTGCTCGAATTTGCTTGACTGTACACGGCTAACCCTATATTCAGTAAGAACTAAAGCTAACCCGATCGATGTCAGTTGAGGCATTGTATGCATTGTATTCCCAACATGTCTAAGAATAGACATCGATTATTGACCGCTCATACGAGTATGATGATAGGCTGCAGACGCGATATTTTTCGATTGATACATAAATTTTGAAAGGAAGTTACACATTTGTAAATGAAAACAAACTTTGTACTGTACCTTTGCTCTACGTCTAATTTTTACTAATATACATATAAATTAGTATTAGTCAAACGTGCTAATATTTTTTTTTATACAATATGCACAATTTACAAGACTGTCTAGGCTTAAAACGTAAATAGTTATTTTACAGCTTAAATGAGAACGTTGTTCGGAAGTACCACCACCACCACCATATCAGCCAAAGGACGTCCACTGCTGGAAATAGTCCTACTCCAAATTCACGAGGGGGTATATGACATAATCACCACCCTTGGCATGCGGGTTGGCGATCACAGTATCTCCACCGCACTCCAAAGATGCTGCCATCCCCCGATGGTCTTGGTCGTGGTTTTAGGACATATCCGGGTTCCTTCGGAAGTACAGTGAAGTGAAAATTGTCCGCAAACGTTAAATAAGTCATATTTATTATTATGCGCAAGCAAACAATAACTCATTACGCATAAAGTCATACACAACTCGTATCGGTGACCCACAGGTCGCATCGACTTAGCATCGGTACCTATACCATTCATGCTTTTACACTTCGACATTCAAATAACGCCTATTTACCTTTACGATTCAAGTTTCTACAGCGAAATGAAAGTGAAAAGAACCCAACGATCCCCAACATGATAGCCGTCGTTTAAAAGGAGCAAGTCATCTTCCAACAAAGAGGGAGATTAAACTCACTGCCCACTAAGTTCCAAATAATCCCTAAAATAACAAAACAAAAGGAAGCGATCGTTATACGGCGAGAAACTTTTTCAATATCGCTCAACAACAATGGGCGCCGTTCCTTTTTTATTCGCGGCTCAGGGAATAAATTCTGTATCAAATTTCTCCCTGGATAGCATTAACGATATATCTTCCGGGCTTAAGGACCGGCCCATCGAATTATCCCCGAAACAATGAACGCGAATAAAAAATTCGTAATGCACTTTTCATTTCTACAGCTTAACGCACGCATTACGCACACTAAACGACAGTACGGAAATACTCTGTGTGTAACGTCCCATATTCCTGCTCATCTCGGCAGCTCTTCTGTCTCATTTTTAGGCGAAATTCTGTCGTCGGACCTCGGGTGAAAGTCGATTTTCATAGTTCACGCACGACGCTTTGGTAGGGCGGTCGTCGCGTAAGCTACGCCACGTGCTCGTCGACAACTTGCGCTTAGTTCTTCACGAACAGTGTGGGAGGTTAGTCCGCTACATGAACATAATTTCACCAATGTCATGCGCTGTAGCGGCGGTACCGCGCGAATAAGCGTTTACATCGGTGAACGAACTGTGGATGTGTGCGTAAGTTCGGCTCCACGTGATTTTGACAGTCGAATCTTGTGAAAAGCCGGTTAGTGTTCTCGGTCGAGTGTTTATGTATTGATAACAGTTTTATCCGTTAATGACCGGCTGATTCAAAATAACAATGCGTCGGTCGTGATTGGATTGAAGTTCCGAAGTGTAAAACGTTTTATTATCAGCGGCTGATATGGCGTTGTTTTGGTAAGTCGCTTACTATTATAATTAACCGTAACGGTAGGTATAAATACATCACGCGTATGTGTTAAAATTAACAGATATATCTTTATGATTGTCAACAGCAATAAAATGAGAACACAATTAGTCTAGCTAGTTAACAGTTTCATAACAGGAATTCGCTTTTGTGAATTAACAATGCAGTTGTTTTAGTAAAACAAATCTGTTATACTCGTACTTGTATTATATGCGTATATAGATAATATCTCGTATGCGCATGCTCGTTACTATGTCAACAGGGTATGTTTATGTGCGTTATGTACGTGTTGAATTCTAATGTGGTTTAGTTTCCAGTAGTGCAGCTGAAATATTTATTGAAAATTCTGATGCCTGCTTTATATTCTGCACCAGAGCTAGCGATCGAAGCGTGAGAGGTGAAGGCCGGTTGCAGACGATCGGCTTTCTTTCTGGGTGTTGCAAAAAAAGGGTTGAATAGGGTGAATGATATCACTATTACCCATGGTGTAGTGTAAATACCTTCGAAATTTAAGCCATATATATATATATATTTTATTGTTGATATGTAACCGTCTCAAATTTTTAAGGTTAAAATTATATTGAACCTGAGATTCAAAATAAATGGGGGTCATCAGAGGTCAGACTTGTAGGTTTGGTTTATTATATGAGATCCAAATTATAAATAAGTGATTAGGGTTACTATACTAGGAGCAAAGAGTATACTTTATTTATGCTACGCATATATGGAGACGTCGACAGATTCATAAATGGTCGGCAAGGCGCATGTCACACAGCAGGTACATTGGAGTAATACTAATTTGATTTCTATATGATTTTAATAAATTTCTCGTGTTCATTTTGTAAGGCGATTTCCTGACTTGGCAGGGCGAGATCGATATGTCATAGGTATTTTGTTGTTTGACGTAAGCTTACTGATGTGAGATTTCCTCCCTTGACGAAACTGTCAGTATTACATTTGCGCAGTTTTACCATGCGCAGAAGTGGGGCATGTCTGCATTGGTATCGGTCGACACCACAGATATCAGAGTAAAGCAGATCCGCTCATTTAAGTTGAACGATTCTTGTACGTCTGATCTATTCTCACTAATGTACAAATCAGAAAGTTTGAGAGAGACAGACAAGTGACATCTGACACGTCTTCACCTGTCATTGTCTCCGTCTTCATAACTGAAAATTGTACTGAACTGACGTTATGGTGTGTTAAGTTTATATGGGATTTAACATTCTGGTGTGCTCACAAATCGAGACAACTTGTTAACAGCCGAAAATGCTTGTATTATCTGTCGCATTCTTACTCATTTTCGTGCACCATAAGGATTAAAGAGACAACTATATGGAAAATCATCTGGCTTAATACTGCGAGTCTGCTTTTCTCTGATGTCTGTGGTCGACACTGACAGTTTTCTCATATCGTACCCTCAGATCGTACCGCCTGTGCATCGACAAATCAGGAAGGCGCCTTAGGTTAGCTTAGCGTGCGAGAAAGCGAGCGAAACAAATTAGGATTGAATTTTTCATCACGGTATAAATCGACCCACTGGAAAACGCTTGCTTTCCTTAGATTATGATGATACTAACCATCAATCGATCTGTATGCTCGGCTGCCACTATTTTAGTGCAAACAAAAATGGAGTATCTGAATATACACTAACTAATCTGCGCAGTAATACACAACAGGTGGTCTACTTCAAAATTCGAAATCCGAACTTCGTATAGTGCCGTCCCTTTCACTCATAGAGTGTATGACAGTAGAGTGAAAGGAACGGCACCTTACGAATTTCGGATTTCGAATTTCGGAGTAGACCCCCAAGCTGGTCGCCGAATCACGCAGACTTGCCAAGTCAGAGCTATCCATGTACCATTTAGGCCCCTCTATTTACAACCGTTGTTAGGCTGAAGAAGTGACGCAGAGGTCATTTAATCATATTAAAAAAAAACGATAACGATGAGGAACTCCTCTAAAAACTTTTAAGTCCAACGACAATTCTTTAAAGGTAAAAAATATATTGTAAATAAAATTCGTATGTCATAAGAAGAAAATTGACATTTAAAATGAATTACTGTAGTTAATAATAATAACAATTAAACACTATTCAAAGCTTAATACTTATCGTACCTTGACTTGTAGCAATTGCTATTAATAATATATTTCATTTAACGTTATTTAATAAGTACAACAGAAGATAGCAGCGACAAATACTAGGGGCAGCCACGCCTACTCTAACAAAACTGTTCTAATGATGCAAGAGAGATGATATCTCGTCCCAGTTTCAAAACGAAGCCGTATTTTCCTAGTATTTTTATGCCCGACGGCGGTAGTGCCAAACCAGCACTAATAAGCTAGCAAAGAAAAACAAACGCAACGTTTGTTAATTTCGTCCATTCCCACGCTATTCGTAATAGGCCCTCCCTCGGGTGTCGTATGAAGCGACGAAACGAATTGAGGTAAAATGGATTTTGGGTCAGCTACCTAAAATTGCTCTAGTGTATCTTAAGGTGAAGTTATAAAAGGGATATTCTTATTTTCCTTATAAATTGAATGGATATTATAAAGGTCACGAGTGCCTACCGTAAGAGGATGGACTTGATGTTATTGGAATTTTTAAGCTAGAATAATGTTCTTCTGTTAATAAGAACTGTTACACCAAATTAAAATGTTGCAATCAGATGACCGGCAGGCGACAGTGATCACATCACCATTCTAGAAGTAATTTTTGAAGGCCTATCCATAGATAACCCACACGCCTATGTGCATTAAAAAAAAATTAACCCCCTTGTTACATGTATGGGGTGCCCCCCCCCAGTTTATTTGTTTTTTCAAAATTTCACGTCATATTTCTATAGCGGTTCATAGCATACACCTTCCTACCAAATTTCATAATCGTAGTGCTCATAGTCTTCGAGTAAATCGGCTGTGACATACGGACGGACAGACAGACAGACATGACGAATCCGTGGGTGGGCTTCGTATTTTGCCATTTGGCTACGGAACCCTAAAAACGCCATGATTAGGATTATTATTTTATTATTCAAAGGTTATCCTATACAGTTGCATCCTGAAGGATCCCTGGGGTCTACTACCTTATCCTAAGAATTGGCGTAGGCACTACAAACACTTTTTACGGGAGCGACGACGACCATCTGAGCTTCCAACCCAAGGTGGAAAGTAGACCTTATAGGAATTAAGCTTGTGAAGTTGAGTGAGCAACTTGACTATTAGAAGTTCTGAAGCCTCTCAAAGGTCTCTAACACTTGGGATCAACGGCTTAGCGTTCGTTCCAAAGCGCGGGAGCGCTCAGTTAGTAGATAACCACTCAAAGTGGTCAACCATTCAAGAGTTGACCAGGGCTGACGTTGCTTAACTTCGCATACCACGAGCGCTCCTCTCTCTAGCTGTACTATAGCTATTATAATCACGAGAGTATCTATTACAGAGTGTGATATATGTCCATTACAAATTATTTATGTTTGTGTGTCGGTGATTTAATATTATTACTTGATAATATGATATCTATTCCTACCGCAACTGAGAAACGTCGTATGTTTCCTTTTGATTCTTATACTATTATGCTCGTTATAAAAGCCACATCATACTAAGCATTAACACATTTCTCCAAACTGGGACATCACATTCCTACGATATAGGTAACATTATTTATACAGTCACAGAGACCCAACAAGTCTTTTTATCTTCCTGACCGTTCAACGTAAACTTTAGTACGGAAATGGTTTTTGGGATTTACATTAGCATAATGTTCTACGTAGTCGTATTCAGTGCAACAGAATTCGCAATCGGCAAATCTCTGGAAGCTTCTGACTTGAAGGAAACTTTTATCCTCTCCAATGAAACCATTTTTAAATAAAATATCATGCAAATTTTATGTTTCTGAACCTACTTTTTCTTCTTTCTTAAAATAACATAGATTAAATATAAATACTTTTTGATACCTATTTGTAACTACTTGCCTGTATCACACGCCCTGGGCAAAACCCATCCACACATCCGCTTACAAAAGAATCAAATTGAGAATCTCCTTTTTAAAGTCTGTAGAAAAGGGAACATTATAAATCGAGAGCGTTCAATCAACCTTAGTAATTTCAACTTGCATTCCCGCATAAAAGTATGCAAATTACATTCAATGCCTTTAATTTCACATGAGGACTATTAACCTGCGGCTCCTCTTGTATTCTCGGGAGTACAGCAATCGTAACTCTAATGTTAATTGCCGACTGGTTTTTATTATCTTGTGATAAATGTAAGCTCTGATAAAACCGTATTTTAAAAAACAAACCAGAATGTGGAATAGTGAAGTGGGTACCTTTGTACGCCCGCGTTTTGAATGAAACTTATTTTTAACCTTTCTGACAACGAAGAGCATCCACTCGTGGCTTTACCGTGTGGGTGTAGCAAATTTGCAATATAAATAAGTAGTGTTATGTTACAGTCTATGGCAGGGAAAAACGAATATGCTATTGATTGCTTCACTTGTATTACATGTTTTTTGTAGAATTATGAAATATCATTTATTCCAATAACTTGTTCCAAGTTAAAAAGGAAAAGTTTCCTTCCTTACCAAGTAATTTACATTGCCTGTAGCGTAATTAGCGTTCTAATGTAAATTAGAACTTAAATTAATGTAAGAAGGTTCAAAATTGGATGAATTGGATGATTGGTTGCATAAAATTGAATGTACATACATAAGCTATTGTCACCTGTTTGTTCGCATCGAACCGGTTCATCAGGGTTCACAATAAAGCCTTCAAGCAGTTGTATATTTCAGTAAGTACCGAAAATAATACAATTACTTTTTGTTGACGTTAAGATACTATTTTCAACCAACTGTTATTCATGTTATAGTACATTACTGCAGAGGCCGTGAAGTAAGGGATTGCTGGACGAGTTGGGATAAACGAGTCCTGCAATCCTTGTTCCGGCCGAGGATTGTATAGTACTTTTCTCAAACATGTTAGAAAAAAAAAACAATAAAAAAACTACAATGTAAAAAAAACTAAAAAATACAAAACGTCCAAAAATAGCAAAGCATCACGAAAAATAACGAAAATTAAATAAAAACACGAAAAATGCTATAAAATACAAGCACCATTTAAAAAAACACGAAAGAACTAAAAAATACCAAAAACACGTAAAAACAAAAAAAAATACCAAACCCATTGAAAAACAAAAAAAATATCGAAACGTACAAAAAAAATACGAAAAAACTTTTAAAAAGTCCAAACATATCAAAAAACACAAAAAACGCTACAAAATAACACGAAATAACTAAAATAAATATATAAATACTCGAAAAAAACAACAAAATACAAAAATACAAGAACGATAAAAAAAACCGGAAAACCTAAAAAAACACCATATTACATAACAAATTAAAAATATATATACAAAATCGTGGCGGTTGGCTCCATGTAATATTTCCTTCATCAGTTGATTTTAATAAGCAAATTTAAAAAGTTAGAGCAGCGGACAATAATGTTAGTTTCGTACATAAATAGGTAACTTCATGTCCTCTTTTCGTGACATTAATGCATACATTTAGGCTCATGTTTGAGAAAATTATAATATTGTTCCATCTGAGTGTGCCACTTGCCACTTCAAAAAAACTTGCCTCCAACTCGAGCGTCTTTAAAAACGGTCTTGTCTTTGCTTCCAGATACGGCAATCGTTTTATGTGACGATTTATAGATCCCTTGCTAAACGCTGAGCGTGGCTGTAAATCGTCCAGTTGGACACCTCTCTGTACACGAAATCAGAAAGATGTAAGAGCCTTTACTTTGCTTCTGATATCAGACATTTTGAACAACTGGACAGTAGGCCACCTTTCTTAGTCAAAAAGTCCTATGTCACTGTAAAGTAATATGAATGTGCGACTTTTTGACACAGGAAGATGATATGGTCTTCGTGGATTTAACACTACGTGACGTAAATCAAAATTGAGTGCGTTGTGGACGGAAATTTATATTTTGATTGAATATTAGATTTATGGCCATTTAGACCATATTGATATGTGGGTGGATTAAGTTATGAAAATGATTTACGATAAAGTTTTTTTGTAATATTTTATCACTTAAAATATTTCTGTATATTTAAACAGGTATAAATGCGTAATTATATTATAACGCTAGTAAATCTTTACTGACACCAATTAGTTTATTAACCATAACGTAGTGGGAAATTTCGTACATCTTATAAATAATGATAATATTTAAGAATCTGTGCTTTTTTTTGCCGGTAGATTATGGAATCTTGAATTTATTTCGTTTCAGACTTTCATTTATGTATATGTATCAATATCATATATGTCTATATTTAGAAAAATTATAAATGTATACTACCATGAGTAAAGTGCGTAATTAATAATGTATATATTGGTTTATTTATAATAAAAAAATCTACATCAACTTTACTTGCGTAATTTGTTTTTTGCCCACCACGCAATGATTGCCTGGAAAAGTTTCCTGTGTAGCGATAAGACCTCTGCCTACATGCCATTGTTTTCTTTCGCTTTGTAACTGATTCGAGGGTGTGATGTGTGCAATAAAGAGTTGAGATATTAATGTATTGTTATATTGATACTGAATGTTAATATATAATTAAAAAAATATATTAGGAGACAAATTATCACTCAAATCGAACTACTCTCAAAACAAGCTCAATAAGGCTTGTGTTTTGGGTACTGAACGACGACATATTTAATAGATGTATACTAAAATACATAAAAAACATCCAAGTCTCAGGACAAAATGTTTGTGCTCACCACAGAAACAAATGTCCTCACCGGGATTCGATCCCGGAACCTCTAGCTTCGAAGGTAGTGGCAATACCAACTAGGTTAAACAGGCCAACAATAATGCGCTTATATTTAATAAACGATTCTTATAATTTCATCTCATTCTTTTGAGTACAAAATACACCACTCAACAATTTTTCTGCTTTAATTTAAGCTTGATTGGTGGATAACGAACGCATAAAGCTCATCATCTTATGTACCACACCTTACAATAAAGTAAATAAATATCTTCAATCACTTTTAATGCGGCCAGTGTATACCTTTTATAAATAAACAAACATTCTAATGAGATAACACGATTCTGTGATATTTCAACGGAGTCATTTAATAACGTATTTTTTATACGTCATGATGACGTAAACCCATTACTACATTACATGTAGTGTAGCTGTACCCTTTACTACATGAAGGAAAGAGTACAGCACAATTAAACTCTCTTTGCAATTCTTTACTGCTTAGAGCAGATAAAATAGATCTTTCCAACAACAACAATTTTTCAAGTACTTCCTTTTTAATCCTTCGATTAATAGACAGTCTAATGATACGCGTACACTGTTTAATGAAAAGGCAGTGACATTGAAATCTATATACCTTACCTAACCAATCAGCCATTTTTGTACACGGTCAAATATGCGCCGCTTCTTAAAAAATTTTGGTACGCCTTTATGAGATCAGTGGGGCTAGTATGATCGCTTATATGTCGGACATATAGCATTCGTCCCTCTCGCACTTACATACTTGACAGTACGGGACGAATGCTATATGTCCGACATATAAGCGATCATACTAGCCTTGCAGATCACAGTGCACAGGTGCAGTTTTTGTAGGTTATATTCCTCAATATCGACGCTACATTTTTTAAGTAGCTTAGATAGTATACGTTCGGCAGCTGGCGACATGGTTGTCCTTAAGAGCTATTGTCCTGTGCCATTTAGTTTGATGACTTGATGCGTACATCATCATCATGTCAGCCAAAGGACGTCAACTGCTGGACATAGGCTTCCCCCAAAGACTTCCCCACAATAATCGGTCCTGCGCCACCCGCATCCAGCGGACACCCGTGACTCTTACCAGGTCATCAGTCCACCGTGTGGGGCGCCTGCCCACGCTGCGCCTTCCGGCCTTCTCATACATATTTCCATTTCAAAGCAATAGCCAGGAGCAATAATGGGATAACGAAATCGAATCCGAAAACGATGTCGAAGGTCGAGCGAAAACGTTGCCGCTGTCACTCTATGAGATACTAAGTAGAAAGAGAGTGAGAACAATAGAGGGGTTAAGATATAAATTTATATGTAGATTTTTTTTACTGTAAAGGATGGTTCCCACTAGACCGTTCTGTGTTCGGCCGGGCCCAGACGGGGCTGCTTCCGAGCCTTGGCCGTAGCCATCAAACGATTGCGTTGACTAAGGCGCCTTCCTGATTTGTCGATGCGGAGGCGGTACGATATGAGAAAACTGTCAGCTGTCATTGTCAACCGATACTAATGCAATACTGCTCCACTTCTGCGCATGGTATTACTACTACGCAAACGTAATACTGATAGTATTTCGCCAAATGAGGAAATCTCATATCAGTAAGCACACGTCAAAAAGCAAAATATCTATGATATATCGCTCCCGCTCCGCCAAGTCAGGAAGTCGTCTAAAGAGTGGCCGGCCGCGCAACGGTCGGCATCTTTTTGTCATAGACAACGAGCCGGCCAGGACATGGCACGGCCTACTATCATCCTCAAGTCCGCTTTATCTCACATCGGTTGCATCCTGAACAAATAGCAGAAATAGCCCTAATGAAAAAAAAACAAGAGCATTCATCCGCTGCGAAGCAAATTATTCTAAAATAACTAGCATTTATTAAATTAAATTCTCAACCTACATATTGTTACCGAACAATTTTATATTACACATAATCAAAACTTATTGGCTGTGTTAAAACATACAGAGTTACTGAAGTCGTAACAAGCAAAGTTTACATTATGGTGCGATGCTCTGCCGAATGACGCAGCGATGAATAAACACTCTCCGGAGAAATCTTTACATCAGAGCGTAAACATAAAAGTTTATGGCAATTTTAAAAGGATATTTTCTATGGACGACGGTAAAATATTGTACGCTAAAGTGCTGCAGAAAGTTATGACCAAGTTGCGAACATATTTTGCATGTGTAATAGGAATAGGTAAAATAATGATAGTTCACGTCTGGCAGTTTAATGTGTTGCACTTATATGACGCGATTTTTTTAACAAAGGCTTTGTTTTGTACTCATTACCTATCACATGTATGTATGTATGTATGAGTTTTACAAGCGTTTCGGAAAGTATGCACACGGGACGGATCCTTATTTCTTCCACCATACTAGGTTTGACAGAAGATGACAGTTCTGGAAGACGGAGGTGTGAAAGTGAGAATATTTTCCTATGTGAAAACTGACGCAGACTCTGTGTCTTTTAAATATTTTATTCACGCTAATAACTCTTCAACTCAAATAACAAAAGTATACACAAACAAATACAAAGTGACCAACAAATCTAAAATCTATTTAAACCTAATAAAAACTAAACCTAAACAAAAACCTAATTCAAAAAAAACTGCGACAAATCGGGACCCCTTGCTAGGGTACCAATAACGCAGGCAGCATTCCCGCGCTGGATAGCGATTTCTACCCTTTGCGCGAGAAAGCGGCCTGCCCTCGAGTCACCAGTAGATTCTCGCAGGCGCTTGCTCAGCGCCTTGTGGAACCCACGCGCGATCCGGCCCCACAGGCCGAGTGTCTCGACGCCAAATGCTATAAACTCATATTGGGCGCCGAGACAACCATATTTGCCCACCTTTAATCTCTCACGGGCGTGTTGTGTTTTTAACCCCCGCCACAAATGAGGGTTTTAACTTTCCTCGTGTGTATCTATAGCTTGACCAAGTTTAGTTTGCACCAAGTACGTATGGCGCCGCATACAAATGAGGTGCAAACTTAGCTCGGTTGAGTGATAAGTATATATCTATCTGTGACATTGTGGATCCCAAGCGAATGAACCGATTCCAATGTATTTATTTTAAAATCATCTCTTGTCTCTTGAGATGGTATTTGGCCATGTTTGGTGGAAACAAAAGCAGTTGTCTTCAAGACATTGAACTCCCGCTGGAATAAATAACGTGATCGCAGAATTGTCTGGGATCCTGCCCATGTGTGTTACATTGAAGCTAATACAATTTTTGTTTTGGTAATATTTTATATACCACTCAATAAATGATAATAAGTTTTTACTTGTGTTAGGGGTTTTCAATTTTATATTTTATAAACATTATTTTGGCTGTATTCATTCGGCTTACATTCAGGACGTTTTTGTGGCTTTTGCCGCGTAAATGAGGCTTTCAACGCGAAAAATACTGCGGTCATAACATTCTACGATCAAAAATACTTTACTATTTTTTCCGGAAAACATTCGAAAATTTCCAAAAAACATTGGCTTTGCCGCACTTTAACTGCAAATAAAGATTATACGGTGTACGATTGACGTCAAAACATGTTAACACCGTTGCACCTTATTCCTTGGTAATAAGGTGAAAAGTGTGTACATACATTTGATGTCGTCTGTATCAATAAAATGCACGTTTACAGCCACAAAACATACATGACGTGAGTAGGGTGATGACTTTTTAATTACTCGGACGAGATCAATGACTCGTGAGCGCAGTTTTGCAATTTTCCGATACTGTGACGTCAAGATAAACTGCGTGTTGTCTGTTTTAACCCCCGATGCGACATGCAAGCAGAATAGAAAAGAATATAAAATAAAAGTAAAAATAGTTTTAAGAGTCCCCAGTAATCTCGGATCTTCATACAAACGTAGTTTCGCTCTCATTTTAAAACGACATGCTGGAATAACATGCAACTCTATATACACAATGGGATTAAATTAGTTTCTGTTGCTCGAAATTATAATAGAGAAAAAATACAGCGATTTTTGAGGTTTTCATGCAAGACCTAAAAAACTCAAATGCTCGCTGTATTTTTTTTCCATTACACTTTTTATCAACAGAAACTAATTTCCGACCTAGATATGCTGGATCTCATTGTTTATACAAAGTTTCATGTTATTTCAGCACGGCGTTTTAAAATGAGAACGTAACTACGTTTGTATGGAGAATCCAGTTCAGTCGAGCGTAAGGTCCCCCTTACGCTTAATATTTGGTATTTTGTTATTTTCTTCATATTTGGAATTAGAAGCAGAGTGTTTGACTGAAGTGAAACCACCCATTTCAGCTAGAAAAAATATCTCGTCAGAAATGGGTGCCAATCAGCCTCGGTTAACAATCTAGTAATTGTATTCGTTGTGTCAGTTCCTGGTTCCTGTGGTACCTACAGTTCGCATCAAATATACCCGTACCCTTCAGGGTGTTCGAAAATATATAATTATGTTAAAAATATATTATTAAGGCCTTACCTTCACCTTGCTTGCTCCAATATATCTAATGGCGACTGTATCTGCGCGGAAGGAGTATTTGGTGTGACATTTTTTTTATTATTAAAAATGGGATTGCTCTTGGCCAGCATCTAGCCAGGGGGCAAAGATTAGGCCGACGATGAACCTAGAAGATGCCTATTCACTCGTGCCTTAAAAAGGTCTAGGTTATATGAGCTCAAAAGTGCCTGCTACGCTTGCACTTTCACCTCCTATTTAAAAAAGCAATACAACATGCGCATCACTGCATAGGTGTTTTAATCAAAGTTCAATTTCACCTGTACCTAAGTATCTACTCATACTTTTATAAAAATTACCTTGTTTAACAATAAGAAGTATAATGCTTAAGTGTAAGTATTATACAAAGTTGATGACAGCTATAATCGTCATCGACTATTAGGCATTTTTTTAATTTCTATGTTTGCTTTTTTAACATTAATTATTTTGTTCTACATATTGAAACACGAAATTATAAATATTTACTAGTCGCTATTCTTTAAATAAAATTTATATTTTTTAGGATTATAATTTTACAATAAATAATCTTCCTCAGCATAAATTATTCACTAAAAATGTAAATGGTGCATTAAAATGCGATTAAAAGATATTTTTTTTATACTCGGACGGTGGCAAACAAGCTTACGGTATTAAGATATCGCTAAATCAACAAGTCCTCTGAAATCTCAAATATTATGTGTGTGTATACCTATATATTAGAACACGCAAAATATAAACCGGGCTTTCAAGGTATTAAGTAGGTTACTAATAACCAGGATCACTCAATGCACTTCTCCAATATAGTAACATTAATAACCAAGCAGCATGACCAAGTCAAGAGTCAAAACTCTATCGGGTCGCACCAGGTAATTAAACTCCTCGAAATGCACAGTGAGTCGCCACGCCCTTGCCCTTTCACCCGGTCATGCCCCGGTAAACCTAATAGGGACCAAACAATGACATTAGGATTGGATTGTTCTGAGAAATAGTCATAAACTTATAAATAAATCAAGAATAAATCTCTGATACAAAATAGTTCGCTTGACTATCTAGGAAAATAGATATTTGTTCAACGAGAGAGCAATAGCTATTTACGATACAAGGGTTGTAAAACAAAGAAAGGCCGACATCGCAGATGTCTGAGGCCCGAGCCGCAGGCGAGAGAAGGCTTTCTGTTTTACGACCCGTGTTTTGTACACAATTTTACGTCACCACTTGGCCAAAAAGTGGGTTTTTCCGGACGCGCAGCGTGCGGAAACACGCGCTTTTTGGCAAGGTGTGGTGTAAAGTAGATTTTTGCTGCGAATGTTGATGTTGAGACCCGAGTAAGCGAAAGATCTTATAATTGAATCACGAGCGTAGCGAGTGATTCACAATTAGAATTTTGAGCGTAGCGAGGGACTTAAAGACACAAGAAAATGAAGTTTATATGTTCCAAGTTTGTATTTCACCCCGCAGTATGAAAAGATGACCTGCGACTAACCTACGATATGAAAAAAGTTTATTCACGCTCGCAGCAAAATTTAATTTTGCTCACTGGTTTCTAGCAGCAAAACCGCCATGTTCGTGCCGCTGAGGTGTAAAATATTTTTTTTAACCAGTGAGCAAAATGCAATTTTGCTGCGAGCGAGAATACGCTTACTTTTTAGCTCTCTTGTTGAACAAACAACTATTAATGTTACGATGTGATTGCCACGGAAAAAGTTTATAAATGGTTACTTCTTTGTTGACCGCCGGTATTAATTTTCAATTGCATTTTTTTTTTTTCTATTGAATAGAGATGTATGAATTCTGTTCATTATGTATTCTGTTATTACATCTTCACCAATCAAATAAACACATCTTTTCCAGTTAAGTGATAATTCCGCTAACTAAGTTATGTAAGTCTGAAACTTGAGTTCAAAGAAGCTTTTGTATCGGTACCTAGAGATAATGTCAAAAGGCCAAGTGGGTCGCGTGTGGGTTTCTTGGTGGATTGGTTTGTTATTTTATATGTATGTGAATAATAGCGCCAGTTTTTGTGGTAGTATTAGGTTGCTCTTACTAAATTAAGCATATAACTATGGATTGTTGCTGTATTTCTTCTAAATTACTTGAATAGCCAAATTGAGTATATAATAAAAATAAAAGAAGACCTCGGCAAACGTATTCCGACCAAATCGGAGACAATCTCCAGAAAGGCCAGATCTAGAGTTCCCTAAATGGGCGCGAATAATTTTTTTTTTTATATTTTTCAAATATTATATTTTTTCGCCATTTTCGCGAAATTGAAATACGTTGCTATATAAAATTCGATGCGCCAATTACATTGATAATTTTATTAAAGCCTAATTACATAAGGAGGTTAGCAAAAACAATGTTATTTTGCGCCAAAATGTTTACAGGTCGGTAATGGGATTTGTATCGGAAATTGCCGGCGAGTTATGACATTGCCGGCGCGGGCGGCAACAGCTGCTGCAGCGCGCATTTATAACAATTTTTCACTTCTCATGCCATGAGCAATCTCTTGCAGACAACATTTGGGTAATGGAGAAATGAAATGTAAAGCTGAGTAGTTGGCGCAGAAAATACGTATAGATACCTCGGCTAGAACAGAGATTGCCCTCGTAATGTTACACGACTAACACAAACTCATCCGACTCTAAAACATGCTCCGCCAGCAATCCCTTCCTGCCCACCCATCGTAAGAGGTACTACTAAACGCCTAAAGGCCTTTCTGGGCGATAGAACTCGCATTAACTTGTACCTTGTGTTGATATAATCCTCTCCTGTTTTATTGATATACAATTAATTCCTTGTAATGGTATGGAACCTAATGATAAATTAACAGCCACCTACAGCATATTTTTTACTTTTTTGATAACAAAGTATGTTCGTGAATGAATATAATGAACGTTATCCTTAATGTGAAATTGATTACTATGTTTAATCCTCGGAAGGACGTTCTGTTGGCTGTGACATTTAGATCTTATACTTCATTTATTTCATTCGCTCAAGTTTAGTCTAAGCAACATAACTTAAATAATATGTTTATAATTATAATAACTTAAATCAAAAGCAGGGCCTTGAGAAATTATTTAGTTTTAGTACTTTAGGTTAAGTAAATTATTTAGTTATCTTTACGTCTCTTTTGTTTAACTTTTATTGTTCTTAAATAAATAGTTACTAATATTAAACCCTATTAAGGTAGGCGGGTGTGAGTGCAATGCACTGACATTAAGATCTCAGTGCGCATGACATTTACACCCGCTCATTTAGGATATATTAGACATTATATTATATTTTAAAATAAAATATGTAAAATATATTGTGCTGATAACGCACAGCTCATCTACTAAAATTTAATTATAAATAGTGTCAACCTCAACATAAACATTTAAAATTATTTTACATAATCCTTTTTAATATTAACGTCAATAAGTCAATACAAGTTGAGGAATAGATTTAATTATTAGCACTTTGGAGGAAGAAAATCCAGCGATTGGAGTTATTATACCTATAAACTTTTGGAAATAGATAAATGCACAGAACAGGCACGGCGCGGTGCGGGTTTTTTGTTTTTTTATTTATTTTCAAAAAAAAGTTGCATTTTTCTAATTGAGAATTACTCGCCAAACTAAACGTTTGATGGCGAGACGCGCTTCTTTATTATAACAAAATTAACTTAACCTATTTCATTACCAGCTTAATTGCTAATGATTTTTTAATCAAACCAAATATTTCTTCACAGTATACAGCTTTGTGAGAAGGAAAAAAAAAAACATATTGCAGCTAAAAGAGGCTTGACAAGGGGTCGGAGGCGGTTTTGGATTTTTGATCTTTCCGAAACTGTCGACTATCGATAGTGTCGATTACTGCTTCATATGTCACACACACCGCCTCCGCTCCGTTTTTCGGTGCGACGTCCCCGGACCGCGTTCGCTTTATCGAAAAACTGCCTCCGCCCCACAACGACCCTGCGCCGCACTCTGTACGTTTCCAGCTTTAAGTACATATAAAGCATCCAAGATTAATTTAGAATTTTTCGTGCTCCTCTTACATATAAGGACATTTACATACCGGGATCCGAAGCCGGGACCATAAAATACAAAACGATTATTTTGTATGCTTTTATACATTCCCTTTCCGTTATCCATCGAAGATAATCCATCCTAAATGTTATTCAGACGCCACCGCCACCTCACGGTACTCAGTCTCAAATTAAGAATTAACTTTACCTTTTTGCATCAAAGGCTTCATTCAATTAATTACACCGTGTGCTAAACGCAATCCGTCAGTGAGCTCACTGTTTAATGAGACCACATCAAACACGCCACCGAATGTCAACAAACTGAGTCTCAAGGTACAAAACTTGCTAAACCACTACAATGCAAAAGCAGAATAAGGGCACGCCTTGCGCTGAATGAACAAGTATGAATGAAGAGCAATGAATGAACAAGTATTACGTATTGTGTATAAAAACACACTAAAAAATAATTAAAACAAACACATTTTATATTCGACTATTCTCACAGTTTTTCAATTCTCAATCACGGTGCGATAAAATTAATTGAATTTACTGGTATCAAGGATGAATTACAACAACAAATTTATTATCGCACAATACCACCACCACCACCATATCAGCCCTAGGACGCACAATACATTTGAACTTAATGTGAAAGTTCGGCGGTTGTTATCATTATTCATTAGGTAGTATAGCACATTTCGTATCTACTCCCACCGCTGTCATCTCACTGACTTACACCGTACCAAATGTAAAAGGTGAGTAAAAGAGATGAATGGATGATAGGTCACAGATACGTACTTACGCCGCCACTATGTTAACGGCTTATATCTTGTCGGACCAAGTAAGTAAATTTAGCTTTGGTTTTGTATGTAAATGGAGATGATATCTGTGGACGCAGAAATAATTACCAATATGACAGCGAGTAAGAATGCTTATTTGCCACAAAAAACTCGCTCCCTCTAAGACGTGTACTTACAACCAACAAGGTCCAAACGTCCATGCGTATTTAACTACGCAATTAACGCTAGGGAAAGTGTTCTCACAGGGAATTTGTAATGCACACAGAGAGGCGAAAGGTTATCCACGAACCACGGAGACTGAAGATAACGGAGACTGGGGAGTTGGAATTATACGGGTTGAACAACATTCAAGTTCATAGAAATTTTTCGTATAATTATTTTAAGTTAATTTATTTTTGGTATTTATTAATTTTATGTTACTTAGTTATTTTCTTATTTTTATGTTATTTATTTTGTCTAAATTATTTACTTAACTCAAAAGGCATTTGCCCTTGTATTTATTTTTATATTATTATATGATTATGTCCCTGAGTCATCGCAATAGGACGTTTTAAAGTTCCACATACGTACACATGCATTTTTGCGCTGGGGCTTTACCACATATAATTTCACCTCACCTAAGATATCCTCTCAATCCCCTTTTTACTTTTATATCAAACCACAATCCCTCCCTGTTCCATGTGCTTGTAATACCTACGTTTATGTAAACACTTTATCAAACGATGTCCCGAAACTAGGTGAAGTGCGGCGAATATGGGTGTCACCACGAAACATTGCAACACACACTAGGAAAGCTGACATGCTTGCCAGACTGCGAGGCACGTACGCATAAACTGAGAAAAGTTTTTCCCTGTCAAAATCTTTATGTCGTTGTAATAAGAGCGAGGTTGGCCTGGCCAGTGAAAAAGGCTTTTTCACCATACCTCTTTTCGGTTTTTGTAAGATTGTTTATGTACCTAGTGATGTGTAGGTTAATGGAACGATTGTTTGCCTTTATGTTTCTATACAAAGTGCAAACAAAGTGACAAAGGAAACATACACTTCAAGCCCAAAAAGTATGTACTATGCCAAGAACTTAAATGTATTTGAAACTTTCAGGGATTAGTTTCCGATAAGGTAGTTTTTTTTGTTTCAGGGGTTATTAAGAGAAACAAATATTTTTTTCCGTTCCCATCCAAACGTTTGGAATCTATATGTAAGACATCGCATGGTATCGTAACGTTCAAAGACATTTTATGCATCAGTCTCTTTGCAGTAGTTTATAAAAAAGTTGGGTAATGTTATTTTATTTTTGCCTCGCAATAAATTAATACGCACAAATATTTATCACATGACACTTTATTTGAAAATCCATTAATAATAACGTCAAATATACTTTAAAACAAAATCCAAAGACAACTCGAAGTAGTTTGCAGCACAGGTAATTTATCAAATGATTGAATTGTGTACCTAACTACTCGTATTATTTTGAAATGCATATTCTTTTACGCTACAAAATTAAGTGTTAACACAGCTAATTTTGTATTAAGCACTAACGCTGCTAAGGAAAAATCTAAATTTGAAAGTCTAGGATTTTTTTTATTGAAATTTAGAATTACTGTTGAATACAAAATTAATTTTGTTTGGGATGGCGCATCGTGATATCTCAATGTAATTTGAGATGTTGGTACCGTAAAAGAAGCCTAAGGCTGGGTTGCACCGACTTACGATCACAGACTGATCAACGTTAAATATGGCGCCGGCAGCTGTCATCCCATAGAAACTTGTCAAACCTTCCATACATTCAAATTTTAACGAACACAGCTTACAATTACAGACAGTTTGGTGCAACCCAGCCTAAGTCTTCTAAGGTAGATGTCGCTGTACGCCTTTTTTTTTATCGCAGAGGAAATGCGTTTATGCATCCCCCCGTTGGACTGTGGGGACGGCCCGTTGGGGGGTATGTGGGACTCACCCTATCCGAGGAAGGGAATACCCACTAAAACCTCTGCGGCGATATCCCGCTCTGCCGTGTAGGGGGACACCATGGGATCGCTAGCATTCTACCACGATGCCCCCCCGTCGCTGTACGCCTGCCTAAGGCGTTGTAAAGAGGAAACGTGAAGGGTTTCGTGCCTGAACTTGATTGGTTCCAATAGCTCAGTGGCTGGAGCGACTGGCCACGTATGCCGGATGTCGTGGGTGAGTCCTGCACGTAGCACAATTTTCCCCTTCAATTTGAAGTTTAGTATCTAACAGTCAGTTGTTAAAATAGAACCTAAGCAGCAGAATACTGAAAAGGAAAGAATTAAGAATTAGTGTAAGTACGTCTTTTCTTTCTAATTTTAAGTGTTACATTACACTCAATGCCAGTCATCTGAGTACTAACAAGACTAATTAATAAAAATAAAAATAAAAAACCCGGCGCTAAAAATCCGCCAATTTGTTTCTTTTTATTATTTTGATTTACCCAGTCTCACATTAAATACGAATCTAAACGATACCTCTCAAGCTAAAATCCATCGAGCCGTTCAGGCTGCAGAGCGCGCCAAACAATTATACATACATACAAACATACATACTCTCGAAAAACATAACCCTCCTTCTGGCGCAGTCGGGTAAAAAGGAATTCGTCGCGTAATCAATTAACTCCGATTGCGACAACCGTCAACCGTTTGATCGCGTGTCATTTGTTTTATTTCAAAATCCCTTTGACAGAACGCAGTCGTCTTGTTAGATACAAGTACCGATACCACTCCAAGAAAATCGTTCCGAAGAAACAGTTTTAAATTCAACGTCTTTGTAATAAGTTTTATTATGGAATGACACCGGATTCAAATGTTGAGATGACATTGTGTACGTACGGAAAAAGCGTTCGAATAGGAACGCTTGTTTATGCCCATCACGTCTTTTACTTCTGCATTTCGTCAATTAAGATTGATTCGTGCATCTCTATCCGAATTTTACTGCCTGTGGTAGTCAATATTTATTGCTGTAAGGCAATTGCTTAAATCAGGTCGCTGCATTAAAGTAAATCTTAGATCTTTATGGTGTAAACTTATTTAAAATTAGAACGGTAATAATTTGAGTTGATATATCCATCTTTGTTAGCTAGTTATTCTGTTGAATGCAATTCAAACATCGTTGATTTAATATATTTCAATATATTTATTGCCTCTCAAGGAACCTCCAAGCCTGCAACCAAATAAAACAAGCAAACACACAATTAACCTAAAGATAGTGAGCAATATTCGTATATTTAATTGTAATTGAGTTTTAAAAACGACTCATATGCTGTGTTAATTTACGACATACAGGTTCACGGGGATGCAAAATTGATCTACATAGCTAGCTAATATAGCTAACTCAAAACCCGTGTTCTTCAAAAACCACGAATAACGCCGAGTAAAACTCAATGCCACCACCACCACCACCACCATATCAGCCGAAAGACGTCCACTGCTGGACATAGGCCTCCCCCAATTTCATGGGGGGTAAATGCCATAATCGCCACGCTTGGCATGCGGGTTGGCGATCGCAGTATCTCCACCGCACTTCAGGGATGCTGCTGCCCATCCAGCAAACTCAATACACTTAACACTAAATAGGTATGTTTAATGATAAATAAAGCACTCTTAATTAACGCTGTACTTATTTTATAACCTACGAAGTAATTTATTATTTACATGTTAGTTTCAGGCAAAACTGAATCATGCGCAGACAGAAATATATTGAGAAGGATTGCTGGATTATGTATGGGCTTACCCACCTCAGCAATGATATATTGTAAGTAGAATCCCTACATTAATATTGAAATTAATGAATCATGAAAAATATTTCTCCATTATGGTTGAAACTCTAGAGTATTGTGATTTTTAGAGCCAACCAACTTTATACAAAATACTAGTAAGAATGATAATATGAAATGGTCCCATATAAAATTAGTAAAGGTCTAATGATGGGGTCCAAGAGGAATCGAGGGAACTCCTCAAACGTGATATACAGGCATTAGACGATTTCGGTATTTCCTACAGTAGCTTGTACTTGTCGCACTTGTGATTCTTCTGGTGTCGCAAGTGTCCATAGGCTACGGTGTCTGCTTACCATCTGGCAGGCCATAAGCTTGTTTACCACCATCGTTGTATTAAAAAATTAAGCATTTGCTCTCGGAAACCAATAATTTGGTAAAGTTGAAGTGATGATGAAGACAGATGATATATAGAACTCCTCAGTTACTGTTACTTCATCGGTTCCGATGAGAACTCGTTGACGTAGCGACTAATGACGTGACATCTAATTACACATCTTAAAGTGAAACTAAAGCTAGTACCTACCGAAGGCACGTATACGATGAGATACTTGAGGAATTAACTGAACTCCCCAAATATCATCGGCATTCTTTATTAACTACCGAATTTTCTATTGGAGAGCGGTTTATGTGCAAAGAATATGTGAAAATGAGTTTTACCACGGCGAAGTACATGATTGGAGTCGAATTTTTAGCGTTCCGTGGTAAACAAGTACTAGTAGAAAGCTGTAACTTAGTATGCGCTTAAAAATCAATCGCGCCGACAAAATGGTATAATAAATTTTGTAAAAAAAAATGTTTCCAGGGTGCCTCCCCAGAATACACGCTAAATGGCGATGCATTTTTTTTTCTTGCATAACCCATTTTGTTGGGTATCGTTAGATAGCTTGTCATAAAAGAATATTTTCTTTAATGATTTTTTGATAAAGCTTTTCGTCTGCGTGATCAAGTGTCCCCCTCTACTAAAACTATAAAGTACTTAAACGGCTGCGACTGGGTATGTAAAAAAAATAGTACTTTGTAATATATATAAGGTTTTTTTAGTGAAAACTATCACAGCTAAGTAGTCATTACTAGATAACGAGTAATAGCTGAACTTATGTCGTGTACTACAGCAAACGTTCGTACAATTTTCATTGATTATTTAGATATTTTGGTAATTATATCAAATATAGAGTAAATATATAGTTTCGACATTTTAATTTTTAATTTTCTTTTTTAATTTTCTTTATTAAAGAAAACAAACAGCAACAATCATGCATAAAGTTACAACATTCAAGTAGATCATAAGCCAGCAAAGTTTTCACTTATAAGTTCACACTTATCAGGAAAAATATGCACAAAGTAAAATTAAAAAAAAAACAAATGAAATTAAAATACGTAAGCACATACAGTCAACTAATCATCTATAAAGTGTTTCTTACTGCGATTACATAACTACTATACTTTTGGTGGAATATGTCAGTATGGTTGTAAAGTCTATTATGAGTAGAACAAGCTCTTATGACAAAGCGATTTCTGGAGTAATTGTTTCTACATGACTTTACAGCGAAAGTATTTTTGGAACGAGTACGTAGGCCAGAACACCTAAGAAATATGCGACTCAGGAGATACGGAGAATCGACAACATTAGTGATAATTTTATACAGTAGGGTCTGGTCATTGTGCTCCCTACGTTTCTGCAGGGGAATAATATCGTTGAGAGTAACATTTTTAAATTTAAAATTTAGTCGTTTTATGAATTTGTGTTGAATTCGTTCAATAGAGTCAATGTAACAATGATATTGTGGATTCCAGGCTGCAGATGCATATTCAAGCTGAGAGCGTACTAGTGCTTTATATAAAAGTTTAAAAGTATTCATGTTTTTAAAATCACTTCCCTGCCTGAATATAAATCCTATCATTTTATAAGCCTTCGCCGTAATTTTTTGAATATGAGAAGAAAATAACAGCTCCTGGTCTAGTTGAATTCCCAGATCCCTAATCTCGGTTACTTTTTTAACTATTGAGTTAAGTAATTTGTAATTACATGGGATAGGTTTCCGTTTCCGAGAATATGATATAAAGCAGCATTTATCAATATTTAGAACAAGCTTATTGTCAACACAATATTGTCCCAGGCGATCCAAGTCTTGCTGAAGTTCTAAGCAATCTTGTTCATTCTTTATTATCTTAAAGATTTTGGTGTCATCAGCGTAAAGTAGTATATTAGAGTTTTGAATACAATTTGTGACATCATTAACGAAAATATTAAACAGCAAGGGTCCAAGGTGGGAACCCTGAGGGACACCGGAAGTGATGGGGACAAAACTAGACAGGTAACCCTTCACCGCTACAGCTTGGGTTCTGTTACGTAGATATGACTCAAGCCATCTCAGCAGGTCACCGTGTATACCGACCGCTTCGAGCTTTTTTATTAACAAAGAATGGGAAATTTTATCGAATGCCTTCGAGTAGTCGGTATACACTGCGTCCACCTGATAGCCGTTGCTCATAGCCTCAAGGACAATGTCAAGAAACTCGCACAAGTTCGTCTCTGCCGACCGACCACTAACGAACCCGTGCTGATGAGGAGTGAGCAAAGGTTTAACAACTGGAAAAACGTGGTCACAAATAATCTTCTCGAACAGCTTGGGAATAACAGACAACTTAGAGATACCGCGATAATTTTTAACATTGTGTTTGTCACCGCTTTTGTGAATGGGCACCACCAAAGACCTTTTCCAGGTATCCGGTAGAATACCCTTCTTCAACGATGCCGTAAATAACATTGATAGTGGTAAAGCTAATTGCTCGGAACATTTACTCAAGAATACGGGATGAAGTCCATCAGGTCCAGTACCTTTAGAAATATCAAGTCCCGATAAGTACCTCGCAACGGTACTGGGGCTGGTGTCTATTGTACTAATCAGTATATTGTTACTTTCCGGGACACATGTTGTGCTACTGGAAATCGTGTCTGCCTCAAATACCGATTGAAAATATGTATTGAACACATTTGCCATACTCTGCCCATCCGATGCTACTTGGTTATCCAAGTATATGGAGTCAGGTATTGCATTGTTACACTGTTTGGATTTTATGAACGACCAAAATTGTTTTGAACTATATTTGATATTACTTTCTGCACGTGATATAAATAAGTCATAACAAGTTATTTTCAGATTTTTAACTTCACGTCTCAATAATGAAAAATAATTGTAATCACATTGTCTTTTATATGTTTTCCACTTTTTATGGACTTGTTTTTTTTTTATTAATTTAATTAATCGTTTGCTGAACCAAACCGGGTACTTCTGATAATCTTTAATCATTCTTGAGGGAACTTGCTTATTTACAACGCCAAAAACGACATGATAAAAAATGTTAACGGCTACTTAAATACGAATGTCACGGGTGGACAGCTACGAAACCCTACATTGCGCGTGGCCCGACCCGCACTAGGCCGCTGTATTTAAATTAAATTATTTCATTTAAGGAATCAAACATTTGGGCGTTTCCTTTCTGTTACTCTAAATTATCTTCAACAAACAAGTGTCTCTATTTTTAAATTTAAACTTCATCCGTTCTCATTGCTTCGCTTATAATATCACGTTTTCTGGCTTCATTACAGATGCAAATTATTTCCCTTGAGCCGATGACTTGTTGACTGACAAGACAAATCGCCTGCGAACTATCCGCTTAATGATATTTGCCATTTTATGCAGGTCGCGTCTTTCGTAATTGTTTTATTTCAAGGAAATTAGGGGCAAGGGAATACTTACAAGTAGGAAAATTATGCAGCGTTTTTTGTTCTGCTCCGTTTCAGGCTTTCAAACAGAATTTCTTTGAAATTTAATTGGCCATGAGAATTTTTGTCTCCTTAAATTTTGACTAAAACTGGAAGGAAAATAATATCAAACAAGCTGGAAAAATGTACGTGTTATAGCTACAAATTGTTGTTTTACATATTGATGGACACAACACGTTCATACAATACGTCGTAGTTCCTAGGGTTCATGGATAGATTTTTCTCTCAATAAAACAATGCAAAAAAAACAGGATATGAATAAAACATACACCCATTGGACGTTAATGTAAGTTAAATTAGAATATTATGTCCCCTCGTTGTTGGAACCCACATTATGTATCTAAAATATGTCAACTCATGTCTCGAGTATGCGCATATTTGCCAAAGAACAAACATAATGAAACTAAAACAGAATTCCCTTTAACTTTGTAAAGCGTTCCTTTTATGCTGCTTTCAATACGCGGTAATAAAATTTGCAAAATAATAGGCTAACTCTCTAGAGGTATCAGAAAGTTACGTAAATTGTATACCTACAAAGCTTTGGAAAAATAAACGACGACCAGTCTAGCCCTAATTTACATGAATAGCGGCGGGCGCGCTCTTTTGTCTTTTAAGTTGCTATTAATTATTCCGTTTTATGTTAATAAAGCCGCAGAGGCGTCAGGCTTCGCCTTTTTTGGACCACAGCATATTTATGCTGGGCAAAAAGATAACTTGGGAATAATCTGCCACCGACGAATTTTCAACTCTTAGGAAATATCCATTTTTCTTTAAGAAAAGTGTCTGTTGGTTTACTTAAACTGTTTATACTTAAACTGCTGTAATGAAAAAGTTTTTATTCATCTCTTTCGGATTTTACATTATACCTCGTATTTATTGGAACTTGATAATTAATACAGCTTACAATTCTGTTTACATGTGAATTAATTTTACGAATATGTGAGTAAGAGTATTTTAAGAGGGTACAAACATTTCGTTACAACTCATCATAGTCGCGATCGCCTGCGAGCGGCCATGATTATCACCCACACTACAATGTTTACTGTGTGCGTGCGGTTCGAGTGACGCCGGTTGAACCGACACTTCTTGATCATTGTTATACTTTTACTTTATAGTGAGGTAGGACAAAATAAAATCTGATGAGTTTTACATGTTTTATTTTATTAAAATTATGTACGCACTTATTAAGTGTCTCGTAGGTACGTATGTTACTAATTGGCATTGATCTACTGTTTCTCCCATCAACCATTCCGGGGAAAATACATTTCTGGAATTGACCACCTGGAAGAAAATGTTATAATTTGTACAGATTACGACCTTGTGATAAAAATAAAAAAAAATATACATCACATCTTTACAAAATGAAACCGGCCAAGTGCGTGTCGGACCACGCACAAAGAAGGGCTCCGTACCGACACCTCCTAATATATCTACATCTAGAACCACTATACAATACATTGAATCAAAAAAGGTCGTGTCTTCATAGGAAATTCACGACACCTACGCCCTTTTGTTTTGGCAAGACAGTTTTTCAGCAATAACTCAAAAACCATTCAACCTATCTTGTTAAAACTAAAAATCGTTGAAAGTATTAACCCATCAAAAACATAAATGTGAAAATGGGAGCCAAGTTCAATATTATGAATATGCGATGCTTGGTGGTCGTCTTCACCGACATAAGAATTGAGATCTAAATGGGTGCCAAGTTCCTTAGATTCTCTGAAATGGTGCCAAGTCCGGCACTACATTGTTTCCAGTAAAACTAATTCACTGCGGCTTAATGCATTTTGAGCTTTAACTTGGCAGTTTTCTTAAATATCCAATAGCTTTTATGGTATTATAACATACTGCATAGAAAAGTGCCATTATCACATTTATGTTTTTGATGGGATATCATTACTTTTTGTCAGTCTTCGCCAAATGGTAAAAAAAGTAAAAGTAGTTTATTCTTCAAATTAGGCACATTACGAGTACATAGGCGTGTAGTGTATGAATAGACCTTCAAAAATGCCATAGAGGTTTCTAAAAATGTTTTTCGTTTAAGTCAACCGTTGGTGAGATATTAGCGGTCAAAGTCGTAAAAAGTGTGTCCCCTACCCTCTAATTTCCATACGATGAAGTTTAAAATTATGACAAAAATCAAGATAATATACAAATCCCTTCAACGATTTTTGGTTTGAACAAGATAAGTTTAACAGTTTTTGAATCATTGCTGAAAAACTGTCATGCCAAAACAAAAGGGCGTAAGTGTCGTAAGTTTCCTATGAAGATACTATCGTATGTGATTAAATGTATTATATTGTGGTTTTAAATGTAGATTAGGAGGTGTCAGTACGGAACCCTTATTGTGCGTGGTCCGCGTGCACTTGGCCGGTTTCAACATTTCGGGACACGATTTTTTTCTTTAAGCCCGACCGACGATTACGTCCACGGTAGTTACACACGGTCACATCGTTTCAATTCCAAAACTTTGATGGACTTTTGTCAAAGTTGGTCTTATTGACCGAGCGAGCGAACGGAGCGAAGCGTCTCCGTTTCAGGTTTCGACGAAAATTCTTTGGTATGTCTGTGTCTGTCTGTCCGGATTTTTTCCTGTACAGGTCGCATTTCTCATCAGAAATGTTATATAGAATTTTAACGAGTCGGTTTTTGGAAATTTAGAAATTTGAAAAAATATACAAAATTTTATCGTATGTATGTCCGAATGTTCTTCTGTACAGGTCGCATTTCTCGGTCGAAATTTTGACTTTTAGAAAAAAAATGCGGGGTCTACAGCTCACGAAGCCACTAGTATAAGTTGGTTTGAAGCTTACCGGTGTTAAATGCTACGACAGCAGCGTGATAACAAGCCGAGAATGATTTATTCAAAGAAAAAATTATACGTTTGTAACTTACATAACACGTAGGCAGTATAAACATAAATAATACGTATGAAAAATATTTGGTAGCATTGTGACTTACCTTTTTGCTTGTCTGGCCGCAGTAGTATTGAATTTTTTCGTTTCAAATAATTTGCGTTTTTTGCCCATTTCTGAAATAAGTTTCTGTGAATAATGTAATTTTTGTTAAAATATTTTATTGCTGACTAGTTTTTTCGACAGTCGTCAACTACTTGTTGAGACGGTCCGAATAAGTTCAAACACGACGTGTTTATCTTGTGTAGTTTAGGAGTTGCCATGGCCACCTTCTGTCTACATCATCAGATCAGCTCGGTGGTACCATGATAATGTATTGTTATCTAACTTACAAAAGTATGCCAAATTTCAGCTTAATCCGATACCGGCAAGTAGCTGAAAAAAAGATTGCAAATTTTGATGGAAATTTATTCATTTATATACTTACTTACATAAGAACAGTACAAGTTAAATAAAAGCTTTAGTCCATTAAGAAAATATAAAATATATAAACTTACTTCGCATGTAATATTACTTACCAAGTATCAATATGTAGCGGACGCACTAAAGCTCAGGCGCGTGTCGGGTACGCTCGGTCATCGACCTTTAGGCAGCGACGAGAGCGATACGTCCGTTCTTTGGGAAGGCCCGGCGCGTAATGGATCAAACGAAGTTTTCGCGCGCGGTTATATAGTGGTTTTTAAAAAATGGACTAAATTAAATGGCTAATCTATGAGCGTTGAAAAAAATACTAAAAATAAAACAATTCCTGTAGTTTTATAATAAAATATTTTACTTCCAAAACATCATCAAATACGTGAGAAAAAAAATGTTTAATCAAACCAAATTAGACATTCTGTACAATTTTTTTTTAATAGTAAAAACGCATATTTTAGAACTATTGCGTTTGCTATGTACTAAAAGACTATATATCCTATTGAAAAAAGTAGACATTAGAACATTTTTGTAAGTTTAAAAGGGAAATATCCTAGCTAAAAGATAGCTCTGACGCGTGTTTTTGGAAAACACGTCGACTAAAACCTGGTTGTTTTAAATAACCGTTTATAGAAATAGAATTATAGCATGGCTATGGTCTAGAATAAAAGTGTATCTATACAAAACAGTAGTTTACGTTAACAATGTAAGCATTTGAACAAAAATATGGCCTTTGAAAAAACCTAAAGTTTGCTAAAACACCAACTTTTCGTTCGTACCCTCTTAAACCTTGTTTCTGTTTCTTTATATTTTTTACTAACTACATATTTAGTTAAATACTGAAAAGAAGCATTTTTTTTCATTTATTCGAGAGAGGCACTTAATACTAACACATTTTAAAGGTACTGCCAAACTGCTTGACAGTTTGTTGTTAGTTCGTAATGCTCGTTATGTACAGCCCTCAAATGTCATTTCAAAGTCGAAGTCAAGGTCAAAATATTCTTTACTCAAATAAGCCTAACCACAAGCACTCTCGAATCGTCAGTTATAAGTTTATAACATGTTAATATTAATTAATTATTTGACAAATTTTGTCAATTTTCATATAAAAACGGGTTAGGTATGAGGCGAGAGGTGAGGACGACTTAGTTTGTGAATAACACCTCAGTTGTGTCGTCAGCAGGGTCATAACAAAACTTTTCGAAAGTCATGTCATCATCAGCCTATGTCAGTCCACCGCTGGACATAAGCCTCTCCCATAGCACGCCGCCGAGCTCGGTCTTCAGCTCTTCTCCTCCAATCCCTGCCTACTGCCTTACGGATGTCGTCACCCCCCCTAGGTACAGGGCGTCCTACACTACGTTGGCCGACACGCGGTCTCCACTCAAGAACCAGTCTGCCCCAAAGAAAGTACAATAGGTTAAACCAACTATCATTTAAATTTTAAACCATGGAAAATTACATTTAGATTATACCTTACGCATTCTCCAAAACGTTGCGTAATTAACCCGCAAGAGTCAACTTTTTATCAGAAGGCCAAGGCTCGATGACGAAAAATAACAGTTTACAAAAAACAAAAATCCAGCCATTGCCGGAAACTTTCCAATGTTCTCGGCGACGGCATAATACTACCAAACTAATGCTTATCAATAGACTGATTCCCCAAGGATTTCCTAACAACCACGTGACTACACGCATGACGAAGACGGCACAGTAAAGTTCGTCCACCTGCACTTTATCTTAATAATAAATCAGTCGCTATCGACCAGCTGGCGAGTCATTGGCCTTCTACTTGTCAGCTGATACCAATGATTCACGCATTATGCAAACTATGTCAATATCAAAATAAACCATGTCTATAGGCATATTACGAGTGTTATCAAAATAAAGTACTTTGAAAAAAACGGTTTTCCCATGTTCAATCTTATCGACCGCTTTGATTACTAAAGTACATTTGGAACTCTAAGTACCGTCAAATGGGGTGAGTTGGGTCGAAATCAAAGTTCAAACCTGGATAAAAGTTTATTTTTATATGTGGCACATTGATTTATTATATACAAAAAAAGTGTGCCGTCAATAGACGATGATACGTCAATGATTGCGCATTTCTTTCATTTTTCAAAAAGTCAACCTTTGCTATATTTAGTTTAAACAGAAAGTTTTGTTAAAAGTGACAGAACAGTTTCTTGGTTTGCTGTATAAGAACGTTAACTTAAGTTCAAGAACTTAAATGATATATTTGAAGCATTTAAAAGCTTTGACAGAACCAGGGATTCAAAACCATAGTGCAGTCTACGAAACACCAATACAATGTACTGAAAAACAGTTCAATGCATATTATTAGTAAGTTTCTAAACTAATTTGATGATGAGCAGCACAATATAAACCTAACTTTGCATGCACTCAGATTTTAGACGCCACAAATCCAATTCCCTGAATATTCAGTCAGATGCCAAAAACAGTGTTTAACAGGCACTAAAAGCACGATGTCTGAGTTCCACTTATTTGACTAAAACAATGCGTGGCTCGATGGGAATTTATATCCGGCTTTAATGATGCCAATCCTAGTCGATTAACGTGAGCAAATAAACGCATATTGAAAAGACCACCCAGAGACCGCAATTCTACATTTAAAACCAAAAGGCGAACGATGGTGTCAGAAACAGATGCGCATATTAATAGTTCTGCAAGTAAATAATCTGATACAAAAGGCAAGAATCCCACATTGGTTGCTGATAGCGTGTGGTTTCGCTAATATTGTGACTATATTCCTATTGAAACTGATTATGGCTTAAATTTAAACATTCAGACTTGTTCAAAATTATACCACTACTCGTGAATACGGTTTAACTCACATCTCTTTGTGACTTGATCTACTTTGATTGAATAGCAAAATTTGAGGGAATACGCGCGTCGGTTTCGCTTTTGGTAAATTAAACTAAAGCTCTTATAGTTCATTGTCTATTATTTTTCATGTTTAAATTTACCAATGCGGTGTAAGAAGTCGGCTGTGGTTGGCTACTACTGTTTAATATTTCCGATTTATTTGATTTCAATTGGAACATATTTATGCACTAAACCATATCTATTTTTACCAAACCATCACCTCAGTATTTCCTTTAAGCGTGCTTAACAAAATCAAAACATCACCGTAAGCGAGTGAAGTGTGTCATTAGGATTCCACGATCTATTTCCGTACATACAGCCGATGGTTTTGTTCTATTTCTAGTGATCGGTTACAAGACGGATCACCGTGGATCAAAGTTTATTGGCGGAAGGAACATGGCTAAACTATAATAAAACGAGATTTTACGTGCGATGCCGCGCCAGCTGAGACGTCGTTTGAATTTGAGTGAGAGAATTATAAATGTATCTGATTTCTAAAGACTCCGTAATAAATAGTTTACTGTTAAAGATTATTCAGTCCACGACATAGGACTAGACATTCGGTTTAGAGATGATTCACAGTAGACCGTTCCGTGTCCGGGCCGGCCCGTTTTCTATGACAGCAAACGCAACGGCCGGCGTATTTCTCTAGAAGAAAACGGGCCTGCCCGGAACGGCCTACTGTGAATCATCCTTTAGTCCATAGCACAGTTAGTGAGAGGTGCGTTTTGCTGGACTGAAAATTGTTACACACTATTTTAAATTGTTACATGTCAGCATCTGATAATGAAAAATAACATTGTGAGAGCCCATGTTGTTAGTGTATAGTGAGAATTTAAAAAATGGAGATGTTGTGACTTTACGTGTGACGGGATAACTCTGCTTCAATATATTTTGATTCGAATTAAAACCAGTATAATTACCCCTCCCGCTCCTTCAGCTCGGAGTTCAAGCATCAATGAGAGGGATGTACTTACTCCGACCTATTGCAATTGCAAAATCGTCAATTGGAACTTGATGGTGAATCAGCTACAAGCATGTTTGTAGGATGAGAACTAAAAATGATAAATGCAATTCAGCGACTGCTTTCATTATCTTAGCTATGTTTAGTCGGCATGTTTGCATATTAGCATGTTTTATATTATTTTTAATGCTTTTGGTCAACGTTTACCTACCGAGCTACCAACCTCGGTATAGGTAATGGACGGAGGTTAGTAACAGTCCCCATCCAAAATGTAAATCTATATTTTATACTTTATTTATAACAAGGATTAGATTTATTTGTTTGTATGTAGGAAGTAATCTCTTGAACTACTCATCCAATTTCAAATGTACGAGTATGTTTTGCTAATGGATGAACATAAAATAAATTTAAAAAATTTGAATAACCCACGACGGTTATACCTAATTGCAAAATAATAATAAAAAAACAATTAAACGCCCCCGACCATATACGAAGTAAGTAAATAAAGATAAAAGTAGATTTCAAAAACGCTTGTATGATTGCGAGGTATAGGTACAAACCCAGAAAAATCCGTCGGGGGCTGCCATTGCCTGCCCTGAAATGAAGTAGGATTATGTAGTCTGTGTAATAGGCACCTCGATTTAAGTTGCTGTATTATGTACTTAATGTATCTTGAGTTTTATGAAATTGAGAACAGACATGGCAATGGCAGCCCCCGTCGGATTTTTCTGGGTTTGTAACTATACCTCGCAATCATACAACCGTTTTTGAAATCTACTTTTATCTTTATGTACTTACTTCGTATATGGTCGGGGGCGTGGGTTTTTCAATTTTTTTTTTTTTATAGAATAATGTATATACATTCCTCCCTAACACGCTTCAGTTGTGGAATGAGTGTATACATTTTTAAAGAGTCGGCAGCGCGCATTAACACCCCTGGAATTACAAGATGGACGCTTACTGTAGTCTCTAGGGAAAACCTCGGCAGGGAACTCATTCCACAACTGCAGGTTGCGGTAACCGCTTACCACCAAGCGGTCCGTAGGTACACTTGTATATCATCGATGTGGTATTATAAAAAAACTATAGTTGTTTCTCACCTAACGCTATATATTCAGGCGAAAGGGGCATAGTAGACCGAAAGTCGAGCTCAGCGTAGGGCCAAAGTTCCGAAATGTTTTATCGGAGAGCACTCTCTACGTGAGCCAGAGGGCCGGAGGTCCTAAGGGCGAGCCCACGTGTAAAGGATGATTCGAATTAGACCGTTCCGTTTCCGGGCTAGGCCCAGACCGAGCTGCTTCTGAGGGCCTGCTCCGAACTTCGAATCGTACTGTCCCTTTCCGTCATATACTGTATAAAGGGGGGGGTTTAAGGGACGGCACGACACGAAGTTCGATTTAAGAAGTTCAGACTAGGCCCTCTGAGCCTCGGCCGTAGCTGGGTCGGCCGTCAAACACTTGGGTTGAACAAAAGCGGCCGGGTCGGACCGCTTCCGAGCATCACCGGGCCCGGCCGAAATGAGCCCAAACACGGTCAAGTAGCTATATGCCTTCAAAAGGTTCTATGTGATGTTGTTCTTCTCCATCATCAGACCCTCAAAAGTTCGTTTACAACAGCTGCTGAGCAAACATAAACAAAAAGGCCTAAGAACAGACATAAAGGTATCTAACCCCTTAACAGTTCCCTACCATGTTTTTCTGCTCCATCATGATCCTCAGAGTTCAATTACATGTACTCCTCACCAAGCGCTATCGAAATCTTCTATGCTGGTCAAGCAGAGTTCCGGAGAAAATTCGTTCAAACGTACTTTCAAGAGGAAAAGGTCGTAAATTTTTTTGGAGGCTCGTCCCAAATATACCACAAACCCATTGCAGAAAACCGTATTCAAATCGGTCAAGCCGTTTTGGAGATATTGAGATGCACACACACACAAACAAACAAACAAACAACCTCTCACCCTTCTCCGTTCCGTCGTGGGTAAAAATAAAGAAAACATGTACCTAAATGAATACGTATTTTGGGCAGAGAAACAAAACTAAACCATTCTTCTGTTATCGCCTTGTTAGCGTAGAGGCATTAATGATCCGGTATTTACTTATTATCTAAACTATCACTTCTCCTGGTCTATTAGTACTTTTGACTTGCTGTTCATAAAAATGAACACTCTTTTTCATATACAATACTGTCAAAAAGTTTAGGACCAAACACAATTTTTTGTTTCATTTTCATTAACTATTACGCAAACCAAACAAGGCAAAAAGATTGCAATGGGCTATTTCTCACAAGGATTGGACTTTTGCAAACTGGTTGAGAGTACTACGGACAGATGAATCAAAATTGAGTGGATAATCAACCAATGTTGATTTTATTTGCATATTTTGTGTTTCGTCTTAAACTTTCTGACGGTAGTGTATAACGACGCCGACAGTTGCGTACAAGCTTACTACTTATCTGATGGTAAGCAGACATCGTAGCTTATGGACGCTATTTTATTATATTTTAATGTATACATGTTTTCCACGCGCTCTTTCCCACATGTCAGCTCAGTGGGCGTACGAGTAGAAGAAATGAAAATATTAAACTTCTTTGTGTCCCAGTATTCCGCCACTTGTCTTGGTCAAATTCAAGTTCCCAATTAATAAACATAATGAACACATCGTGAGTAATTGATGCACATTTGTGCTCGATACCCGAACAAAAACCTGATCAAGGCGAGAAATAATAAACCCAATAAAACCTTGCAGCGACCAACAGGTTTCTTCCCTCGAAACGAATGCTCACAAGTCTCACAACAATTTATCGAAGCATCGGTGACACGGTAAACGGTTCCTACTGCATTACTCAAATGCTACTTTTCCATTTACGGATACACGGTGTCAACCGTAAAGTCTTCTATTAATGTCAACCGTCAATTACTGTGTGTAATGTTTTATTTATACGGATATGCAAAATCCTAAGTACGAGTAGATACATGCCGAAGGTTTGCAATGCCTTGTGTGCCCATTTCAAGGCTTTCATCAATTAATATGGATAAGTTCAGTAAATCGACCAGCTCCATGGGTCAACGACATTAGAAAGATCGTGGGTCACTCCTGAATAAAGCTAGCGAAAGAGCGGGATGGGCAATAAATAAATAAATAGTAGGTATCAATTTTTTTCAAAAATCGGCCTAGTCCCATAGTAAGCTCATCAAAGCTTGTGTTATGCGTACTAGACTCGTCGACTTAAAAACGTAGAAACTATCCAAGTCTCAGGACCGCTTAAACACAAATAGTGAATACAGTGGTTAGTAGTTTGATGTCAATTCAATTTAATGTCTTTTTACCTATGTGGATTACAATGTAATAAGACTAACATAGATTAAGGCTATTAACAATAGTTAACAACTTTATAGACAGCTGGCCTGAACTGAACGTCGATTATTCTTATATATTTTTTCCTATTTTAACTATTAATTTAAAACGTTTAACATAAATTGTTGGTAAAAGCACGAACTGCACATTCAGGCTTCCAATGGTTTGTGTGTGTGTAGAATACAGACATTATTTAAATCATTTACATTTCAACATCACGACCGACGATAAAGTTTGACAGCCGACCATGTTTTGTCCATTTATGTCAATACACGAAGACATAACCGATTAGGTAAGCGGTCCCTGTAGCAAGATCCGATTGTTATCTTCATACATGTGTCATGTATTTATTGCTTATTGGATGTCTCAAGTATGCTATAATAAGCTTCTTGTTGTACTGTCCATTTATAATCGTGATCAATTGTTTTATTGTCACATTGACTCCTCGTGTGCTTTAAATGGGTATTCGATCATAAGCTTTCATTCCGTGTAGGTAGGTACTTACTTTAATTTTATTGTTCTTTTTGTATTGTTTGTGATACAACACGGCTAGGAATCAACATGTCCAGGCCGATTTGTTGTAATTGTGATTTAATTTCTAGCTTTGCTCGTGTTTTCCCGAAGAAGAGACGAAGCAAGATCGATTTTTCGCCCTTGTAAAAATATACAATTGTAAACTTCACTATTATTAGAGTAGTTTTCGAGATTTCCGTTACAAACAAGCAAATAAATATACTAAAATGTTGCTTATTTAATAGTATAGGATTGAACACATGTATCTAATCGTATACCTAATTCCAGATCCATGACCCACATGTCAGTTATAACTAACACTACAAGCAATTTCCACTATAAGGCGGAAAAATGCTGCTGCACGCTACGGCTGCTTGGCCTTGAATAGGATAGGGTAACCAATTAGTATTTTTTCTGGGTGAAGTTTAAAACAAGAGAATTATTTAATGGTAGATTAATTCTGCCCGAGTACCAAGAAGAAGAGAATCTTCAGACAGCTGAGATATTTTGCACCAAACGTTCTTCCGAAGAATTTTTCATTATTTCCTACATAGTATAAAATTTCACAAAGGCTTTGTGCCATCTTCGTTATGTGCATCTTCATTTACATAAATAGTTCAGAAGTTCGCTTAATGTGCATTTAATTATGCCTCGCTTAAGTAAACGGGGTATCGTGAAAACTCATAATTTATGTATGAAATGCGCTTCAGGTGTTGGATGTTTTAAAACCTGAATTCAATTAGCTATAGCCATTAAGATGCGCTACCTCGAATATTCAAAAACAAACACACATTTTGAAGAAGTTTTTAGTTATGTTAAGTATTTAGGTGAACAATATAAGTACGCGTGTCATAAAATGTTCAATCATACATACATACATACATACATATAATCACGCCTGTTTCCCATAGGGGTAGGCAGAGATCACGGATTTCCACTTGCTACGATCCTGACATACAACTTTCGCTTCATGAACTTTCATAACATTCTTCATGCATGCGCGCCGATTTAGGGTACTCCTGACCTGGCCTTTCTGCAGAATGTCTCCGATTTGGTCGGAGTACGTTCGCCGAGGTCTTCCCCTTCCAACTTTTCCATCCACTCTTCCTTCATACACTCGTTTTGTCAATCTTCTTTCATCCATCCTCTCTACATGTCCAAACCATCTTAGCATACCTTTCTCAATTTTCGTCACTATATCTTCATTCACTCCACACCTCCGTCTTATAACGGTGTTTCTCACTCTATCTCTCAAAGTAACGCTACACATACTTCTCAGCGCTCTCATTTCCACTGCATTCACTCGACTCTGATGTTTCTTCTGCCACACCCAACTTTCACTACCATACATTAGTGTCGGCACCAACACTCCTCTATGCACGGCCAGCCGCGCCTTTTCTGACACTTTCTGGCTACTCATAAAGGCGTGAAGTGCCCCATTCACTCGATTCCCAGCTATCACTCTCCTTTCAATATCTCCTTCATGCTTACCGTCTCTCGTGAACAAAGTCCCCAAATACACAAACCCATCCACTTGCTCCAACCTCTCTCCATCTACAGCAATTTCACAAACTGTCATACACTCATCTCTTTCAAATACCATCACTTTCGTCTTGCTTACATTCATTTTCATTCCTTTTCTCGCAAATAATCTGTGCATGCTAGTTACCATCTTCTGTAGCTTCTCAGCCGATGACGCTAATAAAACCTGGTCATCGGCGTAGAGTAGACATTTGATAAGCAACCCATTCATTTCCAACCCACATTCATCGTCTTTCAAATCTTGCAAACAACTGTCCAGAAATAGATTAAACAGCCACGGTGACGCTACACATCCCTGTCTAACACCCTTTTCGATGCTAAACCATTCAGTGTAGGACCCGTTTACTCTCACGCAAGCAGAGGAATCCTCGTAGAGAGATTTCAGAGCTTGAATGAGATGGTCGCTCACTCCATATCCGGACAGTACCGACCAAAGTTCATTCCTCACCACTCTGTCATAGGCCTTCTCCAAATCCACGAACGCGCAATAGACCTTTTGACCTTGGGCCAAATATTTTTCGGCTATGCATCGTAAAGAGAAGACCTGATCCGTACATCCCATACCTTTCCTAAATCCCGCTTGTACATCCCATATTTTCTCATCGGTTTCTTGCATTACCCTTTCAATCAACACTTTCGCATATAATTTGCCAACGATGCTGAGTAAGCTAATGCCCCTGTAGTTCTTGCAGTCAAGTTGTGAGCCCTTTCCCTTGTACAGTGGCACGATGACCGCCTTGCACCAATCTTTTGGAACTATGCCGGTATTAAAACATAAGTTGAAAAAACGATACAACTGACTTGCTACGACGCCTTGCCCAGCCTTCAGCATCTCGACTGAAATTCTATCATACCCCGCTGCCTTTCCTGGTTTCATTCCTTTCAAAGCTTTTACAATTTCATCCATACTAATACTCGTACTACACTCCTCATGTGGCAGTGCATTATCATTCACTCCTGACGTATTTTCCTCTTCTCTCTCAAACAAACCTTCAAAATATTCCTTCCATCTCCCTAATATGCATTCCTCATCATTCAATAAACTTCCATGCTGGTCTCTAATCGAGGTTAGCTCTGAGGTCTGAGTTTTACCTCTGGCTAGTCGAATGGCTTTCCAGAAAAACTTTATGTTTGCCCGGAAATCCTGAGACAACCTCTGATCCATCTCATCATTCTGTTCATCTTTCTTTCTTTTAACTACCTCCTTTACCAGAACATTCAACCTTTTATAGTTACTTTTCCTTTCACTCACGTCTTCAAGCGTGGCTTTTTGACTTCTTTGGTCAGCTCTTATCGCCAACCAATCTAGCCACGCTTTCTTCTTCTCACTTACTGCCTTTTGTACCTCTTTATCCCACCATACATTCTTCTTCTTCTTCCCTTTGCTCCTTTCTTTCACACCACATACATCCCTGGCTGTACTTACAAGCTTATCTTTAAAACCATTCCATAGTTGATCAATCTCGCATATATCATCTATCTCTCTAAGATTTTCCTTTAGTTTATGAATATACTCATCAGCCACACTTTCCTCTTGCAAATTTTCTACTTTTATTCTCTCCAGAACACTAGTGAATATACGAGGTCGATGCCGCCATCCTTGAAACAGCCCTTTCATTCGGCTCATCACCAGGAAGTGGTCTGTATTTATTCCGGCCCCGCGATACACCCTAGTGTCCAGAACATTCTTCCTCAATCTTTCGTCCACTATCACAAAATCAATCATACTCTTTCTTACGTTCTCCGCCTCACGCGTGTACAAATTAATCCATTTGTGGGCAAACATTGTATTTGTCACAAAAAGATTTCTCTCGAGGCAAATATCTAACAAACTCTCACCATTCTCATTCACTCTCTCGTCACCGTGAGTACCCAGAACCTTTTCAAATCCATCTCGCTTTACCCCTACCCATGCATTAAAATCACCTAACATAATCAACCTTTCATTATCCTTACATCTACTTGTGACATCCCTTAATTCCTCCCAGAACTGTTTTCCCTCTTCCTGGGTCGACTGTGATGTTCTCGTACCCAGGTTTACAGGGGCATATACCCCAACAACAAAGATACGAGTCAGTCCTAATTTCATTCTGACCCATATTAATCTGGGACTCACGCATTCAAATTCATTCACACACTTGGCAATCCTAGCTGAAAGTATGACACCAACCCCCTGACATGCTCTGTCTGAAACGGTCACTCCAGACCAGTACGCTGTATAGGGTCCATGTTTCGTGGTGTCACACCCTTTCCGTTTTGTCTCATTTACACAAAGAACATCAATCCTCTTTTTATCCATCATCTGCCTTACTTCATTCATTTTTCCTTCCATTCCTCCTCCAACATTCAACGTAGCAAAACGGCACTCCGTGAGCCGCTTTTCGCCCCCACTGGAAACGTGACGTGACGGGTGGCGGACCGCGTCGCCGCCATGCGGATGATTTTTATTTTTTCCAATCTCCATAGCGTTCCCACGAGTAAATAGGGAACTAAAGGTCCATCACAGCAGAGCCCTATACTGTGGTAAGGTGGATTACCACTGTGCCCTGTGACCACCAACACAGACACCCTCCGTTCGACACCAGACTCCCCTCTGGCCATGCATCCCTTGGCACGGGTCGGCTAACACCTTGGATTAGGGGTTTTATATCGGGGTTTTCCTTCCCCTAGTTCAATCAAGCCGACTAAATTGTAGCAGTAAAGTATGTATACATGATATCAAAACCATAATGTAAAAAAGCCAATTTCTAATGTTCCAACAAAAGGATTGGTAGGTATTTTGGTAGAACATGAGAACTTTTGGATATTTATATTTTGGTGATATATCATTACTTTTTGCTGAGTAGGCGACACCAACCTACTAAATACTTTTTTGTAAAAAAATTCTCCACGAACTTGGCCCAATTTTGTTTGTTTCCAGATCAATGTTAGTCCTTTTCTGATTTTTAGCGTTGTACATACATACATATTTACCCACCTGAACACTAAATTTCAAAGCATCTGGAAGTGAGTTAGGTTTTTAATCCATAAGTCAATGAGTCAGTATATAATATATGTATCAATGTCTCAGTATTATAAAATCTGTCTACAATAAAACATAGCTAATAATTACAAGTTAACAGTTGTTATAGAATGGGCTTACAATTAGTTGTCAGTTGTCACATTTATTGCTAGGAATGAATACCTACTGAGCCGACTATCGTACAGGGCCCAATACTGACATTTACTTTAGCCACAGAATAAATAATAAAACTTACTACGTCTGTAGCCGATAAACGCACACTTAATAGTTAACGCACACGGACAGACTGATGACAGTGACAAACTGATATAAAGAGAAGCCAAAACCAAAGGGTCTACTAATAAGGGTACGCTTTAAGCAAGTGACACTAAAACCATCCGTTGCAAAACGAACTTTTTAAATCTTCTTAAAAAATCTGCTCACTAAGAAAAATCTCAGCGAAGACGTCATTATTAGGCACTCACCGTAAGAAGAGGAATGATTTTTATATCGAGCGAGATCCCGTTATAATGAATCCACTCTTTCCTAATTTACATAAAAAGTGCCAGCTCCGAGCGAGTCTATAACGTGGTTTTAATACATTTTTCATCAGGGTTGTACCCACGACATTTTCAAGGAGATGGCAAGAAATTTTAATGCAATAATATTTTTTAATACCTTTGATACGTCAGATTAAGTATGCGTCTTCTAGAGTTGCAACTCCAGGCCGTCCACAGGGGGATGGGAGACGATCGTTCAGTGAGGAGAGCGTATGTGGGTCGGCCCCATGGAAAACGTCTAGTTGGTCGTCCCAAATACCGCTGGATTGACGACGCCCTCAAGGCCAACCTCAGAGTACCCAACTGGCGTGAGGTGGCGCAGAATAGCGAAGAGGGGCGTTATCTTGTGTCGGAGGCCAAGATCCTCTTAGAGGCTCTTCAGAGGCCAGGGTCATCGAGCCAGCATAGTAAGTAAGTAAAACTCTGGGTTCAGAAGTACGCTTATAAAAAGTAAAACATTAAATTCATCACTGAAGTGGAGTTAAAAAAGTCAAGTCCCTTTCCTTATGAACCTTTTCTCAATGAAAGTGTATTTATTGCGCCTACAATATTTATAGGTATATCAATAAAGTATGAGTGGAAACACTAGGGGCATTCAATTGATGTTTGTACTCTATTTTTTACAATATTCGGCTTGGGGATTTAATAAGCAGATAGTTTTTTTCCTAATAAAATGTAATGTCAATTAGGTGAGCGCTAAACGTGTGTGGAAGCGAAACACAATATCGAATTGCAAAACAAGACATCTCAAAGCGATCGATGATACTCGTGCAACCAGTAAAATGCACTTTATTTTCACTCGCCAAACGCTATCAACCCTGCTTCAACTAAGGTGTCGAAGCTACTTCCCAACTAACGCTTGAGTGCTTTAAAAAGTGCAAATTAAATAGACTTTGCAAACTAGTCGTTGCAAAAATTTCGTCAGTTTTGTTTTTTCAATAATAGTTTCATTTGCAAAACAATTTGAGCTTTAGAGCAGGCAAACAAAAATATTGCCTCTTCACAATGATAATTACTCATGTCTTTTTTCCAGTCTTACTCGTTTCCTTCTTTGTTGCATTAAGTAAAAATGTGAAATAAGGAAGTAACCTATGTTTCCGACGACATATTTACTACGAAGACCAGCAAAGTATTACTAGCCACCCCGTCTCACTCAGAAAGGCCTCACTGCCAGCTAAACGGTTGCTACCTACTGGTTATATGAGAAAAATCCTGGTAGTAGTAATGAATTTAAAATGAAAACTATAACCGCAAGAAGACATAACAACTTAGCGAGTAATAGCCGAACTTATGAAATGTACTTACATAGAAAACCAAAGTTTCGCACAATCTTCATTGTTTACTTAACGTATCTATGTTAGTTGGGGTCAAACATAGAGTAAATAAAATAATAATATATGCGTCTTAAAAGTTTGTAAGCTTTTAAGTCGCATAATTTGACGGATGGACTACTACTAAAACGCACTTAGCTGGTTTTTTATTAACATAAAGCTTACTCGTACTTAACGAAGGGCCCTATGTAGTGTATTAAACCCAGTCAGCATTTAATGGTCAGACGCTCACAGCGAGCCTTGTATTCCTTGTTTACTGAGTACGTTATTAGGAATGTTTAAGTCACATTTTACGACCCGTTTACGAAGTTGAATTCTGTTTTCTTATTTGTTTAGGTAATCTTTTGTTGTGTTAATATTTGATTTCAATGGGTTTCATATTCAAATGTTTGAGGATTTGGGATTTTGAGTGGATGTATAAAAAAGAGATAAAAAGCTAAATTGATAACTTTACAAACAACATGTCTTGCCGGAATTCCACTTACAAAATGCTACGTGTCACCAAGTGTCAACCTCACGGCTTTCAAAAAAACCGGCCAAGTGCCTGTCGGAATCATGCACCAAGGGTTCCGAAACCATTATCTATAAAAACGGCAATATAATAACGTTTATTGTATTTATAAATTATTAAATATTCATTATTCTGTTTTTTAGTATTTTCTGTTATAGCGGCAACAGATATCTCTGAAAATTTCAATTGCCTAACTATCACGGTTCATGAGATACAGCCTGGTTACAGACGGACATACAGACGGATCGTCCCGTTTTACCCTTTGGGTACGGAACCCTAAAAACAGAATACTTAGAGGCACGAATTGATGTCCCAGAGATGTCCCTTTCTGGATGAGTAGAATTACGGCCCGGATTTGATTTTATTACATAGTTGATTCGTAGCAATAGAATACGCTTCTGTCAAATGAGTGAGCTTTACGAATGAAAGTGCTTTACATCAAAGTGTATGCCATTCACCGAACACTTCAATAATTAAAGGTAATTATCCGCTTCAAGTTCAACACTAATTAGTCATACTTCAGCACAAGCCAATTCTAAATTGTGATTCCTGCATTCGGGCGGAGCTTTGTGACTAGGTAATTTCAACTTCCTACTTCATCGTCCTCGTATCTCTTTCGAATCTGCTAAGCAAAATTTAACCGTATTAGCTTAATAATAAAGTTCTAATCTTAAAGTTTATGCGTGATAAGATGCGAGTTGGGTGCAAGTAGTCGATTTACACGCTAATGACGCGCCACGTCTAGCCAGGCTCGGTTTGGCTTAAAATTAGATTCGGCTTCGCACTGAATCATCGCTCGCCAATTAGTATTTCGGTCATTTCCGTTTAGATCTCCTATTTTGATCCTGGATGGAGACTTACTAGTAGGGTTTCTACATTTTGGAAATAAACAATGGATCAACGTTCTAAAGTTCATAAAATACAATGCTTTCGTGCGCTGTAATATGAAATGGTTGCATAACTTCTATAAAAATAATATAACTTGTTCAATTTTATGATGGGTTTGAAAAATTTGACAGTGATATAAACTTGTCACACCGTGACTATTATATCGACTGGTGGAATGATCGATAAATATGTTCAATCGATCTGAAAGTCAATACATGACTGGCCAAAATTGAGTTCGGTTTTCATTCAATTTGCTATGCTTTGGGGTCAACTTTTGCCGCTAAGTACATTATCAACGACAAATCTCAAACAAGATATCCCAGACCCACGACCTATCATAATTTATGCAAGTTTCTTCTGCTAAAGGCAATTTCTCCTTACTCAGCTTCCTTTTACCACGAATTTTAATATTAATGCAAAGTTCTTGTTAAACATTTCTATTCTCGGATTATATAGAAGCAAAATCCTCCATCCGGATTAAATTCGTTAAAAGATCATAGTTGTTTGTGGAAACCGCAAACTGCAGCAGTGGAGCGGATAAATAGAAGAACAAAAGCAGTGTTTCGAAATATTAAGATACGTGATACTTTAAAATCTAGGAACAGATCACAGAATATTCATTAGTATGTAAATTCATTGCTTATAGCGCATGGGCTGTTTTTAATAGTCTTTATGGAGAGTTACTTTGTTTAAAATATCTATCTAGAACTAACCTACATACACTTTGATATTACAAAGACCAGTCAGCTATTTATTTATTTTAAAAAACGAGCAAAGCGAGCGTACATTTTCTGAGTCTACTGTCATAACTCGAGTTTTGTACGGAATGGAAGGTTTTTTTAGTTCAAACATGAGCTTGAACTATTTATATATCGGTCAAGAGATTGGAGAGATTGATATAGGTGGTTGCAAAGTTATATACAAAGGATACGTACGAACTGTAAGCGGTAAAATAAATTATTACAACCGAAATAATAATTTTGAAAATATGGTTTTCTCTTAACACCGCTTGAAGTTTGTATGTAGGGATGCACCTTTCTATACAATTGTCTGTACTCTTGACTTATCAGTGCCAATTACGGTACGTACTCTTTTAGAATACACCTTATCCTTATAGATTTTTTAAATTCTTTCACTATATTATCAGTCAAATGACGGACTGCTGCACATACTCGTAAATAGGCCTCCCCCAAAGCGTGCCACAATTACCAGTCCTGCACCAGCAGCATCCAGCGGATTCCCTTGACCTTCACCAGGACATTAGTCTATCTTGTGGCCTACCCACGCTGTGGTGTCCAATGGAAAATCCACCCCAACGACCATCGGTTCCATGTGCAATGTGCCCCGCCGACAGCCACTTAAATTTAGCGATTTGGAAGCGGATGGCCTCATTTCTGATGCGATTACGCAGATATACTCGTAGCATAGCCCTCCATTGCTCTTTGAGTGACTTTGAGCCTTCTTATGAGGTCTATTAGTAAGCAACCACGAGACCTATATATATTTTAGTAAATCTACGAAAAATATTTATGTTGGTCTTATTTTATTGCTTTCTTTATTGCCAGTAAAATTTACTTGCTCTCCGTGAATTGGCTTAATTCAAAAGCTATTATTAAGCGACCGGCTCATGAATAAACCTATTCATTTACGTGCCTGCTATCGGCCAAGCTCATGAAAACTTCCGACCATTTACATATCATTTATGTGTACGAGGCTACCTTAACTGATCACTATTTCCTTATCATAATAATGATTTATTCAGTGCTAGGGAACACGATTCTGTAGTTGAATGCAACAATGATTCTGTCTTTCGCACTTGTCATATCCCATCAGGTTGTCTGGAAGAGATCGCCCTTTAGCGATAAGATCGTGTGTTGTTTGCCTTTTCTTATTGTAAGTATGTTATTTACTGTGTTATTTTTTTGAGATGTGCAAAAAAGAGTGTATTGTTTTGTAGAATCCTACAAAAGAACAACAGAACAATGTCGAGTTATTAAATTTAGTGGAGCCCATAGCTATGTACGATTGTACAAGTTTTTTTTGTCATAGTAATGCGTGGAAACAATGAATAAATATTTAAATACGTATTCATAATTTAAATTCAAATCTTTGAAAAGATAATGTTATGATTTGCTTTGGGAAATAATAAATAAAAATCATCATGTATGCCGTAAAACGTCCACTACTGGACATAGGCCTCCCCCAATTCCATGGGGGTAAATGACATAATCGAAACGCTTGGCATGCGGGTTGGCGATAGCAGTATCTCTACCGCAGTCCAGGGGTGCTGCTGCCCATCCCCCGGTGCTCTTGACACTTGAAATAAACACATTTTAGGTATCATTAACCTAAATCTCATACAAGTTATGATCTCAACAGTTGATATGCCCCTGAACAACCCGAGGCCTCCATATTGCTACCAACTTTTCACTTCTAAGTATTTTCACAGAGAACGCATGATCCAAAACATTTCCCGCTAGTTACACCATATCAATTCGTCCAAAACGGCTTTTAAAAAAGTGCTTCAGTGTAGATTGACCCAACACTTTTTCACCCACGATATAACCGGACACTCAGGCCCAGCACACTTTAGCCCCGTTCCGGTCATGCCTCTTTACTTGTAGTGCAATCGACAACAACACAAATATTTGCCGTTTACTGTTTGTGCGGAGTTCTTGAGGCGAAACCGTGCGAGCCGAAATTGTGTTAGCCACTTTGAACCTACACTTTCCTTTTGAGAGGGTTTTAGCAAAATTGGGCGACAGATAAGGAGTTTACACCAAAATAATCCAGCACCTTTTCGTTTTTTTTTTTGTAAACTTCATTGCACAAAATATAATTATACAAATGGCGGACTTAATGCCTAATAGTATTTTCTACCAGCCAACCATTGGGCTAAGCATAGATTTATGAAAAGTGCTAAGAAAAAAAGTATGATAACATCTACTAAGAAAATTCGGAGACAAAATCAATATAATACACCACAAATAAATATACATAAATACAAGAAAAACTGTTAAAACAATTGTTATAACAGGATACTGGTGCTTGTTGCTAGGCTTATTTGAATAAAGAATACAAGATATTTATATAAATTACATACAAACAAGAATAGATAAATATATTATCATTGTATCTGTGGAGCAATTTTAAAATGACAACAAAAAAATAGGTACCGAAACATGATATGAAAAATGTAGCTGAAAGCAGAGTTCGACCTTCTTTTCCTAGGAAACGGGACCTTTAGACCAAAACAATTAAACAGACTATATTTGTTTATAATAATTGTATGACAAGGATCTAAAATAGTTCGTGGAGTAAATATGACTTTTAAACCAGACTCTACTTTTGACTTAAATTACAATAAAACAACAGCGAAAAAATGGGTGATTTCGACGCTAAAGTGGGAGTACGCGCAGATAGCGAATCGGTGATGGGGTCGCACGGAATTGGAAGCAGAAATCACAGGGGACAGATGCTTGTCAACTTTGGAGAACGAGAGGGACTTTTCCTGATGAATTCATTCTTCCAGAAGAAGCCTCAACGAAAGTGACTTGGCAGAGCCCGTATACTGTGACAAAAAATGAGATTGACTTTATCATGACGGACAAGAAACATATATTTAGAGATGTATCGGTGATCAATAGGTTCAACACAGGCAGTGACCATCGACTTGTGCGAGGCACTCTGAATATTGCCTACAAATTTGAACGCAACCGTCTGATAAAGTCCACGCTCCGACCTTCGCTGCACCAAACCATAGTTGGCTCGGAAAGATTCCAGCGGAACTTCAAAACCGATTCGACGTTCTGGAACCGACGGCGATATTGACGAGGAACATGACAGAATGAAAGGATCTTGAGGAACGAGGGTAAAAAGTATTGTCTGAATAGAGGTACGGGCAAGAAGTCGAAGCTTTCTGACGGAACTCTAGACCTAATGAGAATGAGACGCGAAAATACACGGCGACGGCGGTGGATCAGCGAGCACTTAATAAGCGATCAGAAAAGCGATTCGGCGGGGACCTCCGGTGTGCCAACACACGCCTTATTGAGCAGGCCATAGAACGGAACCGTGGTTCCAAAGTATTCGCGCAACGCCTTGGTAGAAGCTGTTTATCCAAGCTGACTGCTGCCGATAACCGGGTCGTCTCCTCTAAGCCAAGAAATTCTCGCGGAGGTAGAGAACTTCTACAGCCAGCTATATGCCTCACAATCTCCAAAGCCCATACCCCCCTTTTCTCACGATCCTCGAGCCACATTAGTCCGCCACTACACCGACGAATTGCCAGACTTCAACATCGACGAGATTGAATTGGCCCTCAACAGTTAAAGAATGAAAAAGCCCCAGGTGAAGATGTATTACTACGGAGCTCCTGAAAGCTGAGGAGTTCCTGTCCTAAAAGAACTCCAACGGATATTAACGCCATAATTCACGAAGGGAGAACTCCAAAGGCGTGGAGCAGGAGCGTTGTAGTTTTGTTTTTCAAAAAGGGTGATAAAACACTTCTTAAGAACTACAGACCGATAGCGCTCTTGAGCCACGTTTACAAACTTTTCTCGAGGGTCATCACCAATAGATTGGCGAGAAAGCTTGACGACTTCCAACCACCGGAGCAGGCCGGATTTCGCGGAGGGTTTAGCACCATAGACCACTTGCACACAGTAAGGCAGATTATAGAGAACTCAGGAATATAATCAGCCACTGTGTCTAGCATTCGTGGACTATGAGAAGGCCTTTGACTCCATAGAAATCTGGTCTGTGCTGGAATCCCTGCAGCGGAGCCAAGTCGATTGGCGTTATGTCGAGGTGTTGAGATGCTTGTATAACGGAGCATCGATGTCGGTCCGAGTACAGAACAGTCAAACACGACCTATCCAATTGCATCGAGGTGTAAGACAAGGGGACGTTATATCTCCGAAACTGTTTACAAATGCTTTGGAAGATCTGTTCAAGACTATAAACTGGAATGGACACGGCATCAACATAAACGGAGTGTACATCTCGCACCTACGCTTTGCCGATGATATCGTTGTCATGGCGGAAACGCCGCAGGGATTACAGGAGATGCTGTACAGCTTAAATGAATCCTGCCAACGAGTCGGTCTTCGGATGAACCTCGAGAAGACTAAGGTCATGTTCAATGATCTAGTCGTACCGATGCCGGTTAACGTGGGTGGCACACTTCTCGAAGCTGTCTCGGAGTATCTTTACCTGGGGCAGCTCTTGCAATTAGGCAGGAACAACTTCGAGAAGGAAGCCGATAGGAGGATCCAGTTAGGTTGGGCAGCGTTTGGGAAGTTGCGCCACATATTTTCGTCGGTGATACCTCAAAGCTTAAAGACGAAAGTCTTCAACCAGTGCGTACTTCCCGTTATGACTTATGGAGCCGAGACCTGGTCACTGACTGTGGGGCTAGTCCACAAACTGAAAGTAGCTCAGCGCGCTATGGAGAGAGCTATGCTTGGGGTCTCTCTCAGGGATAAAATACGGAACGAAGTAATCCGTCAGAGAACTAAAGTAACCGACATAGCTTTTAAAATTAGCACGCTGAAGTGACAGTGGGCTGGCCACACTTGTCGTAGATCTAACAACCGCTGGTGTAAGCGTGTCCTAGAGTGGAGGCAGCGCCTAGGCAAGCGTAGTGTGGGTCGCCCGCCGGCCAGGTGGCGAGACGACGTATGTCGGAGGGCGGGAAGCGACTGGATGCGTAAAGCAGAGGACCGCACTTTGTGGCGCGCCTTAGGAGAGGCCTATGTTCAGCAGTGGACTGCAGTGGGCTGATGATGATGATGATGATGATGATGAACAGGGAAAAAATGTATAATTTGGTGGCAATAGCCGCTCGTTATTTTTTAAAACTGCTTTGATACATACAAAATATAGACACCGGTTTGATTAGATAAAGACACCGCGAATAAACGCAAAACTGATGAGTTTATGCAATTTTCATCATCTGAGGCATTACAGCCGCGGGTGGGCCCTAGTCTAGTCAAGCAAATCTCTCCAGTCCGACCTATTTGTGGCTTTTATTCTCCAACATGTCACCCCCAAGGTCCTGATGTCCTTTCGACGCCGTCCAACCATCTGAAATTTAGGCCTGCCTCTACTTCTGCGGCCCTCTGGTCGGCCTTCTAGAAGGCATTTGGGTATTCTGGCCTCGTCCAATCGCAACACGTGCCCTGCCCATCGCAGCCTCCAATTTTTGCAATTTTACCATTGTAATTTTTCAGGCGGATTTTCCGTGAAAACTTAATAAATAAAAGTTATCTTTATTTATAATTAATAATGAAAATATATAAATGCAGCGTAGTAAGACAAGTAGCTTTAACTAATTATTTTTACTTCAACGCATTACATTAATATGTATTATTTACATGAGATTAGTTAGACGTGAGTAGAGAGATTGATGGATATAATGACAGATTCCATTAACGACAAAATAATACAGAAATAGAAAAAGTTATAATTTTTAGAATGTTCTATAAAAATCAAAACAATATATCAGAGTTTAGTTAATCCAATCTGTAACAGATCTTTACAAAACCAGGCCATACGAGTAGTTAATTATATTCTATGCCTTCAAAAATAAATATATATCTGGAAGTAGGAAGTTAAAACTGAAAGTGACACTACTTATAGGGCTGGTTGCATCAACTTACGATTACAGGCATATCAACGTTAAAATTGGCGCCGGCAGCTGCCTAACAAACACCACTTACGATCACACAAAGACGGTATGGTGCAATCCACCTCATCCAAACAACACAATTTTGACGATATTCGGCTTCCAGTTCGTTATCATGCTAGTTTAAACTTTTTGGTGCAACTTGTCATTATTTTGTCCCTTTTGATAGCTAATACTGTAAATTATTCTGGGTGAGTCATTACGGTATTTTACTAATAGTCAAATCAACAACTTTTTACGGAACGTAAAACACGCTTGTCAGTATGTATAAATTTGGTATGGAAGTATGCCGATGACGTCACATTTTTCACAATCATACTGCGTCCTTTTTGCCTGTTATGTATTTAATAATCTTTGAAATTGAATAAATAAGTTGAAGTTTGGTTTTTTACGAATATTTTCGAAATATAATCGATAGTTTGTATAATGGTAACGTAAAAAAAATATTTTTATATGTTGCGAAAAAGACCCTATTGTAAAGGCCCTCTATAATATCATCAACATCATCAACATGAACCTTAGATACAACCCACTGCTAGGCACAAATCTCCTCTCATTGGCCTCCTCCTTGTACAATATAATATATGCTTTTTGTATAGAAAATGAAAAATAAGTTTATTTAATTAGGTACCTATTTTGTAACACTGAATGTTTATTACTGTTAAATGTGCCGAACAAAGCAATATGCCGAAATTATCGGAAATGAAGACATACACCCCTGTATGTGTTCAAGATAAGAAATAAACTACACTAACTTCTAAAACGTAACCGTTTTCGCTTCAATATAAACGTTTTACTACAAACCTCATAAATTGATCGGATCTGCCGGTGAATCTATAAAATTCGACATAACACCGCCACACGTGACATCTTTCTGCTTTACGGAAGCGTCCCGGTTTGAAAATATTTCTGTACCAATAAGATAAGCTAAGCAATCTCCTGTAAGCTGCAGGCGCTTTGTGGAATACACTTTAGCACGAGACTCACCCTAAATAACGTTTAGATATTATTCCAAGGAAACTGTTCGTAGTTAATATCTTAGTATAAGTATATGAATCGGCGAGATATTAGTTTTGATAGTCGGTAGAGTGCACGTATATAATTAATATACATAAGAATCAATTGCGCGACTCTTAATACACATATTTAATTCGTCAATGTTTGCGGTTGCCTGTTGAGGTAGTAATTTAATAGTTTGGAGTATACATTTTAATTTAGGAGGTTAACACTTTATTTTAAAAAAATACTTTAGAGATCAAATTTAAGTAATTTAAAGAATAATATATAATATTGGAATATAATTTAGGAAGGAATAACATAATAGTAAAACTTACTTATTACTTGTATCATGCACGATTTGATAAAATTTTAGGATGTATCAATGAGTTCTCAATGGTATTATCTTTTGAAAACTCTTCAATAAAGTTAGTGAACTTCTTAAAGTACTTAGAACTAAATACGTCAGAAAAATTCCCCCTGCATTTAAAAATAGAAGTCACAGAAGATGGCCGATTAAATCAAGAAGTCGTCCATAATGAAAAGAAATCCAATTTCATTCCAATGCTTTTTAAAATTCAATAATTGTAGATTTTTCCAATACCGAAGTGCACTATAAATACGCTCGTAGAAAAGTTACATTTCTAAATGGACTAGCGAACTAAAATTAATCAGGAACTGTCTTAGTAATTTGAAAGTCAAGTTTATGTAATGCTGTTGAGATGAGAAAAGTAACTGGATTACAATAACACACGAGAGCGGAAGCCGGCTCAAAGCAGCTTTAAAAGTATAAAAACATAATAAAGTTCTTAGCCCAATTCGACACTAGAGAGCAAGTTTTACGGTTTAGCTAAAACCGGATAAAAAATATCCAGACAGAGTCAGTAATTTTAAAATGTTGAGCCAGTAATTTAAAGGAAGCCCACAGAAGCCCGGACGGACTTAAAGTGGGCCACGTTGTAGAATAATTAACAGCAAAAGTAGATGATCATTTTAGTACCTTGTTTTTCACTACTTTGACGCATCCAGAATGTCGCAGTATTGTTGCGACAAAATACAAAAATGATTTTTGCTGTTGACTGAACAATTATTTAATTTTTCTGCATTCACATACCTACTGATTATCATGTGTAATTGAAATAAATTAAATGAAGCAAAACCTTTTACTAACTAAATAATAATGTGGGATTGGTACTTTTTGATAATAGTACATGGTGCTGGCTGCAAGATGATGAATAAGGAACGTTCGAATGTGGTTTGAATTGCTTTGGATTGGCAAATGAGTTGACGGATGACTCAGTGTGAAAGTAGAACTGAAAGAAGTAAGACGTTATGGTCGTTAAGTAAATAAATAAATTTGTCGGCCTGTTTAGCCTAGTTGGTAGTGATACTGCCTCCTGCTTGGATGTTTTCTATGTATTTAGTTATAATTATGTATCTATTAAATATATTGTTGTCTAGTACCCATAACACAAGCCTTATTAAGCTAACTATGGGACTAGTTCAATTTGTGTAAAAAAATGTACCCTAATATATATTTATTTATATAAATAAGATGATATTTGCCTACTTACAATAATTTACATGCAAAGTGTAAAAATGAAAATGTATATACCCCTTTGCCGTCTTCTTACCAAAATTTCGTTTTGCCACTTTGATAAGATAACAAAAATTTAGATCTAAATAGTTAAAACGTGTGGACTAACTGTACGGGTATATGGAGAATCATTTATTTATGTACAACGAAAATATATACAAGAATACTTAACCAAAATAATATAAAGAAAATTAAAACTAACTTTAATCTAAAACGGGCCCTTGAGGCATTGTACCGAGGATGCTGGCGGCATTTACTCGCTGTATCGCAATGCTGATACGTTGAGCGAGGAAACTGCCAGCTCTTCGGTCACCAGTTACGTCAACCAGACGCTTCGCAATTTCTGCAAATAACTTATGCGCGCTGGGACCCCATGGACCTAGAGTTTCGACGCCAAAAGGTACAAACATGTACTCTCTGCCGAGGCCCTTGTATTTATTACGCTTTAGAATTTCGGCATTTTCCGCCGCTGCACCCGCTTTTACTGTAGTCCGTTGGAGGTGAGACGGTGCCAGTGTGTCTACACAGGTAGCATCCCACACCAACATCCGTCCCACGCTCCAAGGAACTAAAGACACCCCATCAGGTCTCTTACCATCGTCCCTGACCATGCCAGTCGGCTCAAGAAGAGCAGGCACATTGACGGTGGCAAGAGACCGGCGGATTATATCATTAAGCGTCGCATGTCTCGAAAAACGGCCTGCACTTTTTGACAACACAATCCATGGTGTCCCAGTCGGTCCACGTCCGTGCCACAAGAGCATATATGTGGGGTACATACCGCGACCCCGAGTCGCAGTCCAGTCGCCAATCTAAGCGAGGTCGGATCCAGGAAGGTACCGGTATTTGGCGAGGGATGGGCATGTAGCCAGTAACCAGCCTCCCGGGTTCTGACCGCCAAAAGTCTCGCACGATCTGGACCTGCACTGCTGTTTAGAAGAATATTATAATTTAAATCACTGTAAATATTATCCCAGCTCCTTTGTGATTTTGGGTTGTCTGGAAATTTTTTACCTGGGCAAGGAACTTTAAAAGCATTTTTGGCACCCTCCAAGCCCGCAATCTCACAGTATGTGGGCAAAGCCCTTAGGATATTTCCTATGAGACCAGACGTGGATGCCAAAAAGGCTGGGGATGCCACACTGGACACTTTGCGGATTCCTAAGCCACCGTATCGAATAGGAAGGGACGCTTGAGACCAGGAAGGCTCAGTTAGCTGAATATTTAGAATCATTTCTAAACTAGTTTTGATTAAGTCATCCATCGTGACAAAAGATTTTGATGTTTCCAGAAAGGACAGCAACGGAGCACATATGTAAATTTAGGGACAAAAAGACAAAACTTAAGAATGATTAGCGCATAATGTGGGCTAATTTCGAGTAAACGATTCGCGTGGCTTTGGAATTTAGAAATAGTGTCAGAAATATAACCGGGAAAGGATTCTTCAAAAATAGGAGAACCCAGGAGGCAAAGTGAAAATTTGTCGACTATTCTGATACCAGGAGCCAGATGAACAAATTTTTGTATTAAATCGACCAAACTACAAGAAGTCTTTTGAATAAAGAGTTCGCATTTGCTAAAATTTAGTTCTAAACCAATATTTTCGAAATTAGTTTTAATAAAAGCCAAATCAGAGAGCACAGTATCCACGTCGCCTCCTAGAGTTCCGTCATCTAAGTACCATACATTAAATTTAGATTTTAATTTTTGAATTATTGCATTTATGGCCAAACTAAAAATTGCTGGCCCTAGAGGATCACCCTGCTGATAGCCAACTTGTGAAGATAATTCATGGGAATTGTACATTAATTTAGAAGGATCTGCATAGCAGAGGAGAAGATAATTGTAAATTTCTGGAATTTTGTCTTTTACTTCCGCCAGCAAAGTGTCCCTATTTACCGAATTGAAGGCATTTTTCACATCAATTTTGACAACGATTTCACAATCGTCGTATGAAAGGTAGGTCCTTAAGGCATGGACGGCTGCCTCGCACCCACCTTTCGTGCCAAAACCTAACTGCACTGGTTCAAAAAGAGACTGCAATTTTGATCTGATATGTCTAACCGCAATTTTGGATGCCAGACGCCGTAAAGTTGACCCCACAGCGATAGGTCTCACCCCTCCGTCCTTTTTGGTTAGGGCGATCAGGTTAGCACCATATAATAGTGGGACAACTTCATTGTTAATTTTGCCTGAAAACATAAAATTTATTAATTTTGTAAGGGAACAGATAAGCTGCTCACCTGCGTCACCCACAGACTGAGAAATTAGATCCTTCAAATGCTGGGGTGAGATCCCATCCAGGCCGGCCGCTGAACCGGTTTTGAATGAAATTATGGCGTCAACAACGTCTTTGCCTTCGATTTGAAGGCAGGCCTGGTCAGCTGTAGGAGGGTCAATAACGTAAGGTATTACAGGAGCCAGGGGGTGTTTCGAACGTAAAGCCAGGAGGCTATCTGGAGTATCTGGCGACAGCACGTCGTTTGTGAAAAGGAGACGAGCGGCACCTTTAAGATCGCCGTCGCCGATTTTACATTCAATCAATTTAGTATTTATTAAAGGTGGATGAGGCGCACCTTTTAAGAGGTCGAGAAAAGTGTGGAGTTGTATTCGAAACGCAATTGTTTTTGATTTTTTGGGTTAATGAAATTGCCTCATCATTTTTGGCATGAAGGGTATTGAATGAAAAAAGGAGAAGATTATGCCAATCATCAATTTGGTTGTTTTCCACACATTTTGTAATCAGGCCTGAAAGGTGGTTAGCGACGGAGATCCTAGCGCCGCGCGGAACTCTTTTAACAACGGGCACATTATTTTTTAGATCGCTCCAGATACAAATGGAATGGGATAGAATTTGGTTTGTCGGAAAGAGGGGCGGGTATAAAGGCTGGGTCTAAATTTAGAGCAGGGCCATTTTGGCTGAGACAAAGACGATGTTTTTGGAAATATGAATATTGAGGCCTCTCTGGTTTTAAAAGAGTTGTCGCATTGTACACAAATAAAATTTAGATTTGACGTGCCCATCGTCTGGATTGGGTTGCGGCATGCATCCACTTACCTTAAATAATAATCCAATAAAGAAAACACAATCACTTGAATACAAAATAATAAATATTACTAAAATATATAAATATAGTTCTTCAAAGGCGTTGACGTCGGACGTCAGGGCGACACGACGTTGCCAAAGAAGACCGCAATCTGAAACAAAAAGATATGTTATTATTTATTCGGTAATGGGGCCTGCCTACACTTTTGCACAACAATTTAGCCTTGTTTAACAAAATAAGATTAGTTTTCGGTATCTAGAGCCATGTATAATTTGTAAGGGTATATTAAACGCTGTATAGGTAAAAAACTAAAGAAAATGACTTAAAAAAAAACTTATGAATGATACTTATGGATGATTCTCAGTAGCTTGTTCCGTGTCCGGGCCGGCCCGTTCAATTCTAGAGAAATACGCCGGCCGTTGCGTTTGCTGTCATAGAAAACGGGCCGGCCCGGACACGGAACGGTCTACTATGAATTATCCTTTAAAATGTGCAACACAAACAAAACAAACGCGCATTCAAAAACGTACATCAGGTCATTTTCTCAAGTTTTTCACTATACCGACCAACATGGTCGCCCCAAGACGCTCAGACGGAAAAAATAATTCATAAAATAAAACCTGCAGCATAACAAACTATAGTGTGGTTCGTCTCGAAGTATTTCGTCGAGATACTTTTTAAATGCTATTGTAGAATTTTTCGATATTGTGGCTGAATTTTAAGCGCTAGATTTTTACCTTCCAATGGATTTAAAAGCTGCTTTTAGATCACAATGTTTCCCTCGAACTCCGGTCAAGATTCCAGAAGCTTTTAAAGACCAACCAGGAATTTTTCAAAGACATGTTTATACCAAAGAGTGCGTCATAAATTGCTCTACCGATTTCCGTTAGCAAAATATATAATGGCTGAAAATGTTTCCTTTTAAACGTTGTACAAGACGCAGGCTTTCGCTGTGAAATATATTATTTGTGCTGTGGCTTTTACTTGTCTTCCACGCCGTAATAAGATTACGTACTTAGGTATTATTACTAGAATGTTTAAGCTTCTTAGTATTTTACCCTGAAAAATAAGTTTTTCTAACAATATTTATATAAAAAACCGGGCATGTTTGAGTCTGACTCGCGCACCGAGGGTTCCGTACCAATGTGATTTATCGATATATTGGTATTTGTTGTAAAATAACGTAACCATAACCATTATCACCATATTTCAAGTCATAGGTTATTGGAAATTAGAAAAACTCTATGTGTGATAGACGACAGTTCGACACGCAAGTGACTGCAATAGGGCTCCCCCCTGGACTCCTCGGGTACGAAACCATAAAAAATAAAATTATTGATAAAATATAATAATATAACCAAGAGTATATTTGAAGCTTCGTAAAAAATTACTCACATTCTTCACTCTTAAGTTAATGATTCACATAGTTAAATCCATAAAATGTGTATTTTTTTATTTTCCTAATACATATAAATAATTCATCATTTTAATTCAGTAGATACGAGTAAGCAGGTAAGTAGCTCAATTATAATAAAAAATAAAATAATATCCATTCTCTTTATTACCTATACTGAGATAAAAACGCATATACCTTCTCAGTTCCGTCGTGGGTAAAAATATGAAATAGAAAAACTATTACCAAATAATACAGTTATGTAGATGATGTTGTGATGTTGATGTCTGTGTAGATGTTAAGCTAAGGAATGTCTTAAAACTAAATCACTTTAAATTTCAACAGTGTCTCTAGACTTATATGTATAATGTCTTTTATCTCAGTTCGCCTCTTGGCAAAGGCCTCATCCAACTCTCTCCATTGAGCTTGGTCCATTTGGTGACTCTTCTCCAGTATGATCCTGCGAAACCTCGACTGTACCGTATCAATCACGAAAAAAAACACTTATGTTCGAATAAAAGGGACAAGAAGAGGGTATTGGACTCAGCAGTTTTATAATGTCAGAAAAGAATCATGAACTCACGTAAATTTATAATTCCGGCTACTTTTTCTCTAAATACGATTTCTATAGTTTTGTAGTAATCTGAATTGTAACATTATTGTATCTCTAAAGTTATTATCGAATATCATCACATTAAAAAGGGATTTAAGGTCTCCATCTCATATTGCATTCAAATGATGGTATTTAAAAGCCATTTATTTAAATTGCATGACATACATTTTTAACTTAAATTATCAGCTTAGCAATCAGTTACGAACACAAACCCGTAAAAGTATGTCAATCAGCTGGTATTTGAGTTAATATGTAGTCATACTTTTTTATATTAACGAAATGATTATGATCATAATTCACTCACTGACACTGATTTTCGATTGTTTAGATTGCGATAACCCTACATGTATCGAATGTAACAATCGATAAGTATTGCATTTGTATGTATGGGCATTTAATTCTTTAAGTTATTGTACCATTAACACCGTTAGATATAGATATAGGCGTCATTGTGTGCACCATAGTGCAGTGTCTCATTGCAACTACGAGCTGTATCGACAGTTGCCATATTTCTTTTATAATAATACTATTTACGTGTGTAAGACGATATTTCTACATTTCCGACGTTTCAATGTGGGGTGATCGCCGGCCGTGATCTCTGACAACTAACGTGTCAGCAAATACTACATGTATAGTATAGTGTCAGCTATTTCGTCACCTAAATAATATGTTTTAGTTTTCAAAAATATGAAATATTTATATGTTTACTTTTGTGGCTGATTCAGAAACATAAAATATAGTTTTATATAGGGTGACATCGGATAGGTGATAGTAACTTAATACCTATACAAAGTCTTATACTTGTGGCCATGGTATAAAGTATACCGATACTACTTCTTTACTGTCATTTTGAAATAATAATAATAATAATAAGTCGCCAATAACCTGGCCAAGTGAGTGGGCAACTTGACTGCTAGAAGTTCTCAAGCCGCCCGAAGGCCTCTAACTTGGCTTAACGGCTGCTGTCTACGACAGCAGTCAACGGCTTACCGTACCTTCCAAACCACAAGAACGAACGCTCACGTTAGTAACCACTCAAAGCGGTCACCCATCCAAGAACTGACCTGCGCCCACATTGCTTAACCTCGCATACCGCACGCAGTACGCGAGCGCCGCTGGGCCACGAGCGCTGAAAAGGACACGTGAATGGTAAACAAGCATACGGATCAGCCGATGGTAAGCCGTCACAGTAGCTTATAGATGCTTGCAACTCCAGGTATGACACATGCGCGTTGCCGACCTTATAAAAATGTAGGTATATGTATTGTATATAGTATATACTCCTTTTTTAGAGCCCCATACTGACAGTCCCTCGGGAAAACCTTAGCAAAGAGCTCATTCTACAGCCAAAGCGTTTGCGGAAAGAAATTCCTCTGAAACCGTGGATACTGTAGGCGACGCCACGACGTTTATTGACTGAGTGAAACGAAGGTCTCCGCTTCAGCTTCGTTAAAAATGCTTTCGTATGTCCGGATTTCTGGTTGTTCTCGTCTACAGGTCATATTTCTTAACCGATTTTCGTGAAAATTTATTTGCAGGTTGAATAATTATATTAATAGATTTTTATTTTTCGAGTAAAAATAACAGTAAAAAAAACGTACTTAACGAGATTTGAACCCGGAATTGCCAGACAAGCAGGCAAGGTGACCAAAATAACCAGGGCCCCATGGTAACTGCCTCGATTTCGATTTTTTATTTATGTCAAATTAGTTTGCTGTCGCAGAAAAATATTATAAGTAAAAAAATGTTTACGTCGGTTAATTGACACTGCCTCCGAAACTCGTTTTTTTTAAATCTAATTTTCATATTGGACAAAGTTGCGACAACGGGAGGACGTCAATTTATGTCAGTGTTGTATTTTTTATACTGTTTGTATGGGAAGAGCTCACATGTGCTCATTGCTCAATCAAATCGCCACGGGAAAGTGCACTTACTCGTATGATTATAATTAACAATCGTACCGCCATGTGTCCGTGTTTACAAAGTTGTGTTTGCTATGAAGTTATAATATATGGGTTTTATTGCACACCTGCTGCTATCGTATTGAACACTCTTATACAACTACGGTGGCAAACAAGCTTACGGATTGGCTTATGGTAAGCAGACGCAGTAGCCTAAGGACGCTGATGTGACTCCAGAAGGGATCACAAGTCGCTCTTGTATGTGTTCGACAATTTTTTTTTCAGAGATATGTATGGTACTCTTTACATTTAATATCAGTTTCACCAAACGATAAACTTATGCGAAAATATTACACTCACTTCCATTTTTGCATCAAGTTATCTTATTTAATGACCTAAGTAATCATTAACCTAAATTAGACCCAAGATGGGTATTTTTTTATTTATTAATCTTACCTATTTGATCAATTGTGTCTGTCTATCCTACCGTTTGTCCGTTTCGTTACGTAGGTCACTGTCTGTAGGTTTTTTCACATAGACGTACACGTCTATATAAAATCGCCATGATATTGGTGTTTACGGTAAAGTAACAAAATGGATTTCCCACGCACATTTTTTAGGGTTCTGTGCCTCAAAAGAAATAAACGAAACCCTTATAGGATAACTTTTGTGTCTTTATGTCGGTCCTACCGTCCATCCGTCTGGCACAGCCAATTAGCTCCGAAACTACTGGACCAATTTGGTTAAAATTTGGTACACATACGTAAGTCGGTAACCCTAAGGCGGACGTGCAACGTAACTAAACGAATTTTAAACATTCTTTGAATATCATATCATTATTTTTGTTACGTGGGTACTTACATGTTATAGCATATTCGTAGAAGGTTCAAAGTATGAATCAAATCTTGAGTGACAAGAACTTCAGTTTACGGTTAAAGTTCTTTCCCACCGTTTAACTAACGCAAGCAAACAATGATGTCAAACTAACAATTGCATCATGCAAATTGACTTTGACTCACTCCCCAGTCATTCGTCTTGCAATTTGCGTGCGTTGAGTTCTAATTAGAAAGCAGACTATTGCATAAGTTGGTTCAAAAATTGTCCATAAAGTTTATTAGACATGTGATCGCTTGACCCTAGGCTATCGCTATTTTTACCGTAATTGACGATGTCGACGGCTGATTCTGAGACAAAATCAAAATAAAAAATGTCGCAAAAAAGGCATTCATGAGTAGCAAATTTTTATCTTAAAATCATTTTTCAGAGACTAGTAGATAGTTGCGCATCTTTTCGTAAGCGCCGTAATAGGAAATATTAATTGTACATTGTTGCAGGCAAAAATGGCACGCAATCTCAAGAATTCAATTACACAACGCAAAAACACAATATAGTGGGCAGGTGAAAATCAATCTTATGACAATGTTACAGTAAAACACTTCCACTTTGTATCATGTTTGCTTTATGTCATACTAGCTGTCCTAGCAAACTTCGTACCGCCCACGAATCTTTGCCTTAAAAATGTAGGAAATTATTTTTATTCGTACCGATATTTTTTTCTGTTTTTCGAAGTGAAGACGAATCCAAAAAATCAAAGAACATCAAAATTGGCGCACCTTTTCTTGATTTATTAAACACGACTTTGTTTTACATATACAGATATTTGATAAGCAATAGCCTCTCTCGCTCTCCAAAGTACATACATACATATAATCACGCCTGTTTCCCAGAGGGGTAGGCAGAGATCACGGATTTCCACTTGCTACGATCCTGACATACAACTTTGGCTTCATGGACTTTCATAACATTCTTCATGCATGCGCGCCGATTTAGGGTACTCCTGACTTGGCCCTTCTGCAGAATGTCTCCGATTTGGTCGGAGTAACTACTAACTTCCAACTTTTCCATCCACTCTTCCTACATACACTCGTTTTGTCAATCTTCTTTCATCCATCCTCTCTACAAACCAAAGATATTTATATATTTTTGATATTAATTTTAGTCTCCAAAGTTATTTATATATTTGTCGGTCAGTATGTGTTTATTCACAGTGGTTGCGATAAATGACAAAAATTCAGCGCTCATACTCGTGCAGAGAGAAAGTGTGGATTCCTACGACATCGTGGGAATTAATGTATAACGTTTTGACGTTTGAATAAGGAAAGAAACAAGCGGGTGATCGCTTAGATCATTGATGATCTTTGAACTCTCTTAGTGTTTAATAATTAAAGAGAGAACGAGAGTTTTGCTCTTGTGCGTAGTTTTTTTATGTGTCCTCGTCCCCGTTTGAATACGGCAGACTTTTATTAGGAACTAGCTTTTGCCCGCGACTTCGTCCGCGTAGAACTCGTTCTCGCCTTAGTTTTATATATTTTCCCAAACAATTTTTCTTAAGCTGAGATGTTTAAACGGAGTCGAAAAGTACACCAAGACCAAACGTAGTCCCAACAGAGCGAGTTCTTCATGTAAATATTATGGCCAAAGGCCCTAAGCAGACCGGCAAGACATGCGGGAGTATCATTCCAACAGAGCAGGCTTCTTATTCACGGCTGAGGGCCGAAGGCCCAAAGCAGAGCAGCAAGGCACGCAAGACCGAAGGATGATGATGGCCGAAAATGCGAAGCAGAACGGCAACAAATGCGAGATCGAAAGCCGATCATTAACACACAGCGGCCTCCTTATGTATGGCTGAGGGCCGAAGGCCCGAGTCTCTGTTGGGCCTTACATGAAAGTCCCAACAGAGCGGACTATTCATATAAGACTGAGGGCCGAAGGCCCGATGGGCGTGCTTAGTCTAGCCAAGAGTGTTATATGCGATAATGAAGGCGTGGTGGAGGGCGGTAAGGCACGCGAGGCTGACGCCGGAGCGTAGTTATATACACTATGTATAGGTTATTTAGGACGGCATCATGTGTCTATCTTTCTTTCTTTATCTTTCTATTTATGTGGTATCAGTGACTGAATATTAAGTAATCGGCAAAAGTAAAGGATTACAAAGTTACACATGTAGATTTTATATCTAGGAAACGGCACCGAAATTTGGGTTCATGGTCACAGTTAGGTACTTAAAGGGCAAAACGCTAATAGCTTTCAAATTATGAAGAGACCGTAGCGGCTGGCGCGCACACTGCATAGCGTCCGTCCCGGCGCAGCGCTAGCGTTTACTTCTTTTTTTCAGTTTTTATCTTAAGATTTGACAAATTTAATAATGTGAATGTTTTTTCTTTGTCGTCTAGTATGTGGTTACCAATTTTCAAACCTGTAACTCATGGATTATAGGAGTTCCCTTAAAAAATTCAACCCATCTATTTACCCCCTTTTAACCCAAATCTTAACTGACAGGGCCAAATCTGGGATTTTAATCAAAATCCGTTCAGCCGTTTTCACGTGATGCGCGGTCAAGTAAACAGACAAACAGATAAACAGATAAACAGATAAACAGATAAACAGGCAAACAGACAAAATTCTAAAAACTATTGTAACGTGTTCTGTTATTGATTCTAAGTATCCCCAGCCAATTTTTTTTCGAATATCTTCCATGCACAGACTTTTGACCATCTTCAACTTTATTATATGTATAGAAGATCTACTGGGCTCGAAGCGTCTCCTGCTTAAACGCTGTAACGATGATCTCGATCTAAATAAGATTCTGTATCTGTTCAGGATAGATATAATTATATTGCCTTAAATGTTAATCCATTAGTTATTAACTGAGCACCCTTTGAAAGGAAGTTGCAAGTATTACTTGAGATTAAGGAAGATATTCGGTTTCACGAACGGTGGAAGCTACCTTATTTCGCCATTTTATTGGCTTCGTATCCGTTCCACATCGAGACAGATGGTAAATCTAGTAACTTGCGGTAAAACGTAATCGGTTATTTCTGCTATAATATTACTTATTAGTATATTTATACGTTATACGCATTGATTACTGTATACAAAATTAACAACTAACTGCTAGTTAAAATATCTAATTTAAATTAACAAACAACTAGAGTGTAGGATATTCAATATAGGGTGAATATTTATCATACCAGAATAATAAGTACTTCGTAGTTTGTAGTTACTTCTCAGACAAATCTTTTCAACTAAGGTAAATTCCTCATTTGGCGGTTTCATATCGGTGCAAGATGCGGTATTTCTGCATCAATATAACATTATACCAATAAGTAAATAAATCAGTAAGCTTTCGGTAAACTAGAAAATACCGTAAACAGATTCCGCTCCACCACGCTAGGAAGTGACCTAAACCTAAATTACATATCATACTTTCATGCGACGCGCGTTATCTTCCACAAGTCAGCATTTTGTGCATGTCACAAACCGCCGAAGTTATGCAAAATATGCAACGATAAAGGCTGCTAAAGCCGTATGCAGACTATTGTGCTATTTTACGTATCCCGCCCGTCCATCACGTCTTGACGTGTACCTGGGCTTAACGAAAATGAAATTCTCTATTATACATAACGTGAGTGATGGAATATTGTGGCCCTCTGTGCTAAGGATTATAATATTAGAGAAAACATAATGGCAACATTGTCAGGCTTTTAGAGGGTTTTAGAGACTGACAGCTTGGTGAATTGTAGATGTGGATACGAGGGATATATTATTAAAAATGTTCTCACTGCATGAATATCAAAACTTGATTTTAGACGGGTATCACTATTCGCTTTTCAGTCAAAGTTTTGAATAGTAGGTGCCTGATCATCAGATATTTCTATTACATCGAGATTCACGAAAAAAGTGTATAAAAGAATCATAAAACGAGCCTTTAAACTATAAATAATATTAGTTCAATTTCAACTAACGCTTAAGTCAATTTATATTTATGCTTAATGCTCAAAATCGTACTAGACAGATACCCGCACGCAGAAGGTAGCGTCATGTTTGATAATACTTACAATGAGCTTTGTTTGCAAATGGCATCTCAATAATTCAGTTTAGTTTGTAGGTAATCTTTTGCAACCTCTTATCACATTTTAATGATAGTCTAGAAAATCGACTCTATAATTTAGGGTGTAAGGTATAAGTAGATTTTACATTCATGCAATAGAGCAAAATACAAAAGTAAGGAATACATTAACAGTGATATTTGCATTATCCTTTGGCTGTTATAGTAGACCTAAGTAACTTGCAACTGGGCAGTCGTAACTTAACATAACTATTAATTTTAATAACATCCTTTCACTTAGGCAAATTGGAGTAACGGCTAATCTCAAACTGCACGAAATCAAAGATCATATTTATCTATGACGAAATATATTTTGGTTTAGTAGAGTGAGCCTTATGGATGGTACACAGTACACACGTGTAGTTAGAGAGGTACACACTAAAGTAATTAGAGCAAGCCAGTACATATGGAATCATCTATTAAAGTAAGTAAAAAACAATGAGAAGAAAAGACATTGTGGACATATTGTGGACATAGTAAGTTTACTAAATGCGACCTCCCGATTTGTCAACGCGAAGGCGGTACGATATGGACAACTGATAGCTGTCAGTGTCAACCGATACGGATGCAGTACCACCTCACTTCTGCACATGGTATTACTACTGCCTAAACGTAATACTGACATTATTTCGTCAAGTGAGGAAATCTTACATCAGTAGCCTTGAGCCCACGTCAAAGAACAAAATACCAAAAACCTACCAGATATCGATCCCGCCCCGCCAAGTCATTAAGTCGCCAAAGTCTGTCAAATTTGTGTATAATTAGGTTAAACGGTAGTTCTATAGCATACAAGTTTTAACTGACTTCAATAAAGGATGTAGGTTCTCAAATCGGTTGTATTTTTTATTAGCTCAGAAATCCTTAATTTGTAAACTGATTTAGAAAGTAATTATTTTTCCTACTAGATGAAAGCCCGGCTTCGCTCGGGTGAAATAAATAAGAAAGAAATAAACAAAACATTTATTCGTGACAGTTATGCAAACGACGAAAGAAATAGTGTACAAAAATGTATAAAATAAAAACATTACAACAACGGATTATGATGAAACTTCGAATCGTATAGAAATATAGTCTGTAGTCTGGATTGGGAATAAAAGTATGGAATGGAATTATATGGAATTGGGAGTAAAAGATTACGCAAACGACGTCACGGGCAAAGGCTAGTATCTTTGCAAGTTAATCCTAAGCATTTTTATAAGGGTAGTATTTAAAGGCACATAAAAAATTTGACACCGTAATCAGTACTGATTTGTATAGCTAAAATACTAATCGTTCATTAAAATTCAATTCAGATGTGCATTGTTAAATATTGATGTGCCAGTCAGTATTTTTGGTGCGAAGTCAGAGCATGGTCAGAGCTGCTAACGCGAAAAACAAATGAAGTTCGTGTATCTCCCTCTCTGTCGCACTTGCAAATTCGAGCGGCACAGAGGGAAATACACGATGTTCGTTCGTTTTCGTTTCGCGATAGAAGCTCTCTATTCTCCGCCAAATTCTATTCAGTGGGGCCCTTTACACTCAATATTATCGCGATTTTTAAAATTGTATAGGGTCTGTTAAACGCTTAATACTATCACAATACTGGTGTGTCAATATTATCGTGGTTTTCAAAATCGTATGGATTTTTCTTCAATATTCATTGCACGTGATACGGATCGTGATATGAGTATATCGCGTGATAATAATAACCATGTAACAGGCCCCTATGGATGTTGCTTCAATATTCAGTGTTTCACGTGATAATAATAACAGTTGGTAATATTTTCTCCAATTAATGGAAGCTATTTAACAACTTGTTCCGTTTTGCCAAAGGTATTTCACATTCCGATACGCGCACCATCCAGGAATAGGAGCCGTCAGACCAGAGGGCCTACCGCGATCTGAAAACGAAGTATTTCCCTCTCCGCGCTCGAATATGCAAGTGCGACAGAGAGGCATATATATTTAGTTTTCGGTTGGTAGCACCTTAGTCCGAGCGTGGCGGACGGTCGAAGAAAGTCAAAGAACATTCCGTGTGTTGTCTGTCACACATAAATTTTTTTAGCTTCCCATCGACCTATGAACTTGAAATTAAGTGATAATGTTTATTATGAAGTATATTTTACCAAAAATATCAATATATTGATAAATCACATTTGTTTTTTAGTTGTACGGAACCCTCAGTGTGCGACTCCGACGCACTTGGCTGGTTTTTATTACATTTTGAATTTTATTTCTCTTATAGTAAAATACCCTATTCGTTTTAAAGTTGACGCCTGAGGGCCTACCGCGAACCAAAAACGAACTATCTTCCTCTCTGTCCTTCGAATATACATGTGCGAGAGAGGCAGATACTTCGTTTTCGGTTCGCAGTAGCGCCTCTAACGTCCGAGCGCGGCGAACGGCATGAGCTGAGGGTCTACTCCGAAATTCAAAATCCTAACTTCGTATGGTGCCGTCCCTTTCACTCTCCTGTCATAGACTATATGAGTGAAAGGGACGGCACCATACGAAGTTCGGATTTCGAATTTCGGAGTAGTCCCCCAGTACCAGTAAGTTATAAGATAGAGCGAGATAGGGATAGAATTTTGCTAGACGTTTAAAAGCCATAAGTCACCTAGTAGTTTGTCACAAACAAAATAGAGACGCAGCTTTAAGACGGCGGACAGACTCAGCAAACATTCAAGTGGTGTCCTTTACACGATTAATATTATCACAATACTGGGGTGTCAATATTATAGCAGTTTTCAAATTTGTATGGATTCTGCTTTAATATTCACGTGATACTTATCGTGATATGAATCCATGTAACAGGTCCCATACATTCGCTTTGAAGGCGGTTGTTGTGACAATCAGTCTAGCTAGCACGATAGATTATACAATTACGTTTTATGTGACGTTTTAATACATTTCGCCCATATAACGTGACGGTATAAGTTATCGTGCTAGCTAGGCTGATAGGTGTATAGAACGCTTGAAAACTACAAAAACAAAACGCTGCAGACGCGGCTAGCCGAATCCACACAATGGGCGATGATGACCCATCACCCAGAGCGCAGCCCAGCAACCTGGCCAACATACCGGACGCAAAAATAGTTCACGATTTTCGAACGTAGCCGACACTGTCAACCAACAAATTTAATATAGCAATATAGTCTGTGGGCAATATGGCCGACGTTTTGTCATCAAATTAACACTTTTAAATGCAAAATACGCGACAATCCGAATTTTGCGGATACATATGTTCAACTCAAAAATCGTTATTTTTATACGTTCTTCAATTTGAGACAGGTCTCGTTCGGGTCTACCGTACCCCTGCACGAAATTATTAATATAGATTACAAATTAAAAGGATAAATTGAAACATTTTGCGCTCCGAGCAGGATTCGAATTTGGAATTTTCGTTAGCAGCGTTACTGCTTAAGACAAAATTAATTATGTTTAGTTGACACCCCTACCCTAACATACCTAATATGTAAGTTTATATGAGTATAATGTGTAATTGAATTATTGATGTATAAAATGTTGTTTTACAATAAATGATTGAAATTGAAATTGAGAGTTGGATTCATGATATGACTTGATTTTTTTCAATAAGTTTTCTCATCAATCTTGTTATATTTTATTAAGTTGTTTAGTAAGTTGTTTAGTGAGTTATACTTAGGTCTTTATAATTTGACTCACCTCGCGATATTTAAATAAATATAAGTTTCAATTTAATGTTAAGCCCTAGGTCGCCTGCGTATTATATATATATATTATGTGTATATTATATGTAAAGTTCAATATTATGGTATTTAACATATTTAGCCATGGGACACATTAGAATGTAGGTCGCTTTATTATTTAATCAAGTTAATGTATTCACCCTTACGTTGACTTCCTATAGTTTCCTTATTAATTCAGGCTACTTCGGGTATGGAATTGAACCCGTTGTGGATCGTAGTTGCGGAACATGGATCCCTAATGATCCGTGGTTTGGAAACACAATTAGTTATTGATTGTTCAAATGTTTGTATGTTAATAGGTGGAAATGAGAATTTTATTTCAGATTTTGAAAGAGTAAGTTCCGGGAAAACGGATGGAAATTGGCTGGAGTGAATTACACTAGTATTTGTATTTAATATGACCTGTTAACATTTTTCTTGCATAATAATATCAAGAATACACTTTTAATCGTTTATTTATTTTATTTAGAGGCATCAGCGGCATTAAAATACAAGGAAAAATATCTACTTAAATAACTAAATAGCCATTAACAAGCGCCCACGATCATCATTAGAGTTGGGATGTTTGGTGGCATTGGGGTGAACAAAGAGCAATGGAGTCGTTGATATATATCTTTTGATTAAATGAATGAATGAATAAATGATTGATAAACCAATAATGTATAATTAAATTTATTGGTTTCATATAAGTAAGATAATACTTATGCAAGATTTTGAAACTTTAATTCCAGTTGCTAGTTGTTCAATCAAGCTCTTGAATATATAAACATTTTAGCAAACAAGAAAAAAAATATTAAATTTTGCATTATAAAATAATCATTGTAATTACAGTATTGCATTGCAGTTGTCTTCAAAAGATTATGTAAAATATGTTACTAGTAACTAAATTGTTTACTCGATAGACATTCATACAATAAAACGCAAAGGTGATATATTATTGGCCGATACTGTAATATTGATTTATCGTACACTTATTCATTTATTCAAATAAAAAAATATACAATGGCGACTCCACTGCATTACTTGTGCTAAACTACCACCAGAATCCTAACCCTAATCATCATCATCATCATCATCATCCTAGCGTTATTCCAGTACAGTTGCATCCTGAAAGATGCCAGGGATGCGCTGCCTAATCACCAACAATTGGCAGATGGCTACGATGATTGTATTAAATAAAAAGCCAACATTAGTCTTTAAAGATGTAGGTTAGGTAAATTAACGCTTGATAAAATATCAATTAAGCCTGTAAGTGCTAACAAAATAATGTTGGGACGAACGGAGGGACATGCGCGTTTACACTAATATTGTTAAGAAATAATGTTTGTGACTTTTAAGCTTATAACTAGAGGTAGTTGGTTTTTATGTTGTCGTGCACGTGTATATCTACTTGCACTTACGCACGTATGTACAGTCACCAGCACCAATATCTGCCACAACAAAGCGCGCATAAATATCTGACACGACTATTTGTAGGGCCGTTAGGTCGTGTCAGATATTTTTGCCGCCTTTGGTTAGGCAGATATTAATGCTGGTGACTGTACAAACTTATCGAATCCAAACTATTATAAAGAATAGACATTACGGCAGGCGCGGCAAGTACATGTCGGCCGCCCGCATTGCGGGCTTATAGCCTGGCCTAGCGCTAAGGCAATTTAATGTATTTAAAACGATTGTTGTTATTGACGTCATAAAGAGATGGTGAAATCCAACTATGAGATAAATGATATGAATCCCACTAATCCCACTAATATTATAAATGCGAAAGTTTAGATGTTTGGATGTTTGTTGCTCAATCACGCAAAAACGGCTGAACAGGTCAAGATGTTTTTTTGTATACTAACAGTATATAATCTGGATTCACTTATAGAATACTTTTTGTCCCCGATAATCACCCTCAAAGGGATGAAATCGGGGGTGCAAATATGGTCTATGAAACGGGGTGATTTAAATCCTCATACGCCATTCTAAGCTTTAAGTTTCAGCCAATTGGGAATATAACGGCGTGTCAATAAATTTAACTTAACCATAGCAGAATTTGACGTATTGTAAACAAGCTGACGTTTCAATACGTCAAAGCCGAAGTATCATAATTCTTTCTGATTGATGACGCTATTTATGAGCATAACCTCTTAGCAATTAGGTATATTATTGCGTGTAAATCAAAATAAATTTGCGATACTTTGGAATTGGTGGCCTTCATATGCTTAAATACAAAAACATCTGCTTCAATGCAGTCTTTGTATCGTCGGTGTACAATTTAATTTTGTCGTGTATTATTTTTTACGTAATGGTGACCCTTCACACCATAATAACCGTTTGATATAAGAGATCACTTGGGCTGGGCAGCCCAATCGTCAACATTGAGAGTTGAAGCACCTTAGATCTATGCACAAAGTACAATATATATATACACTGAGATAGAGTGAAAGACCAGTGAAGTATTCCACATACTTCGTCGTATCGCTGTTGTATATTTAGTAAGAACTAACCGCACGAACGCTGCATCTCTGTCACTTCAATATGGAAGTGCGATAGAGATAGCACCCAGTGACATCCGGTACAAACAAGTTAAACTAACATTGCCATAGAAAAAATCCTACTTCGAGCTGAAAGGCCCCTGGATCTATGCTCATCCGTACATATAATAAAGCTGTAGAGGGTCGAAAATCTGTACATTGAAGATATTTGATAAATCAATGGAGCAATTGGAGGGCCCTTGGCATCAAAACAGAACACATTTCAACAGTTTTGAGAATTCGTGTCTGTTTGTCTATCTGTTTATATGTCTAAGCATTGTGACTCTCGGCCTTCAGTCTCCCGTGCATTGCCGCTCTGCTTCAGGCCTTCGGCCCTCAGCCTTACATGAGCGGACCGCTCTCTGTTACCTTGCCACTCTGTGTGAATAATCTGCATGATTAGCCCGCTCTGTGTCTGCCTTTGGAATCGCATGCTTTGCCCCTCTGCATCAGGCCTTCGGCCCCACATAAGGACCCGCTCTGTTGGGTCGCTCGGCCTTCAGCCTCGCGTGCGTACTACACGGCTCCGGGCCTTCAGCCCTCAGCCTTATAATTATAAGGATCCCGCTTTATGTGAATGCTCGGCCTCGCATGCCTTGCCACTCTGTTTCGGCCCGTTAGTCATCAACTTTACATAAAAAATCTACTCTGTTGGGAAGCTCGGCCTTCGGCTTCGCGTATCTCCCCTCCCCGCTTCAGGCATTCGGCCCTCAACCTTACATAAGAAGCCCGCTCTGTGTGAATACTCGGCCTTCGGCCATCATACTTACACGAAGAACCCGCTCTGTTGGGACGTTTTAGGAAAGAACTGCGTAGCGAGTATTTTATCATTGTACATGTAATATTTTTACGGGCTTCATTTGTCTAGAACCGGTACATTTGATATTCTGAAATAAGCTTAATCATTCGTTTTGAAAGCACGAGCACGTAGCACCAACTCCTGTTACAATCGGACACTTTTACTCGAAGTTGTAGACGATTATATATACCTAGGACAGACTGTCCAGTTAGTTAGGTCCAACTTCGAGAAGGGTATCGTCGAATCCAACTCGGCTGGGCAGCATTCGGGAACCTACGGCACCTCTTTTCGTCCAATATTCCGCAGTGTCTCAAGACGAGGCTCTTTGACCAGTGTGTGTTGCCAGTGATGACATATGGCACGGAAACGTGGTCGGTTACTATGGCCCTCATAAGAAGGCTCAAAGTCACCCAAAGAGCAATGGAGAGGGCTATGCTAGGAGTATCTCTGCGTGATCGCATCAGAAATGAGGCCATCCGCAGTAGAACCAAAGTAACCGACATAGCCCTCCGAACCGCTAAACTTAAGTGGCAGTGGGTGGGGCATATTGCACGTAGAACCGTTGGCCGTTGGGGAGGAAAGGTTCTCGAGTGGCGACTACGTACCGGAAGGCGCGGCGTAGGAAGGACCCCACAAGGAGGACTGTAGACCCGGTAAAGGTCACAGGTGTCCGCTGGATGCGGATGGCAAAGGAACGGCCATTGTTTCACTCTTTGGGGGAGGCTTCCCAGTAAACATTTTAAGTGTTTTTTCCTAGGTTGACGAATATATTACCAATTTAAGTAAAAATTACGTTTAACGCACCAATTATATTCACTTATTGTACACTTTTACTGCCAAGTAAATTGAAAAGACATTAAAACGTAATTTTCACTTAATTAATACACCAAGAAGTCCGAGACTTAATGGTTGAAAACATGATAGAAATATGATGTAAAATTGACTACAAATCCTGACCAATAGGAAATATCTACCTATAAGTGCATGTTAGAGGTATTTGGTACGTAAATATTACCTATACGGAGACCTCCAGGTCGTTTATTTTATGTCGATTTTGCTACCAATTCTTAGTAAATATTACTTTCAGTGGATACTAAATTACGACTATGTAGTTAAAAATACTTGTAAGATATTTACAATACCATAAGTTTATTGTCTAATTACCTAATAGTCAGACTTACTGCCAAATTCAACCAATTAGTCGAGGGCGACTTCTGGTTAAATTTGTTTTATTACGTAATCGTCAGTATTTGGTGACAGCAGACGTATTTACTTTGAGGTAATTTTCTTTAATAACAGTTTCCGATTTATAATGGCCAAAGATAAAAAAAATATAGACATTCAAGTAGTTACTATAGAAAGTGTAAAGGTAAAATGAAAGTTCAAAAGGAAACGTTAAACAAAGAACAACAGTGTAAATTGTCTGCAAATTTTGCGAAATCCCATGATCTTCCATCGGCTTCTACATCAAATTGTGATGAAAATTCAACGAGTAAATTAACTGATTCCCATACACAGCCAAGTAAGAGTTTCAATTTCGTGTCTTCGAATAATGAAGAATTTCAAATTCAAGAATCTGTAAATGAAGACTCTGGAGAAGAAGACGTTGGAAATGAAGACTCTGGAGAAGAAGACGTTGGAAATGAAGACTCAGCTGATATGAAATCAATAAAACTTATGGAAGACCTAAAAATATGGACCGTACAGCATAAACCCACCTCCTCGTCTCTAACTCGTGACCTCGCAGTCGCGTTCAGTACTTGATTGGCAGTGGTCGCGCGCGGTGTAATTAAAGAAGAAATACTTACGTGTAGTGTGTGAGATTCAAGAGTGGGTAAGTTATATAAGATAATCTAAATTTTAAACTTTTTCCACCGCTTGGCGGCTAAAATTGTTAAGAGTAAACGCGGGCTGACGCATGGTCCATACAAAAATTTGAATGTCGAGCCTACAGATGTTTAGAAAGTGTACATACAATAGAAAAACCAAATATATGGTCATAGTAAAACTCTTCATTGCTCTCTATTAAACAATTGTTATATATTAACCAAACAACAAGCACAGTGTGTCCTTGAACCCCATTTTGAGACAGTCTAATTTTATTGGATGATCGAATAGAGGAATACGTCACGAATGAAGGACAAAAACTCCCCCGCGGCTCACTATCATAGTTTTGAAACAAATCGAATCTAAACTTAAAGTCCCGGAATCTTAAGATAATCTTTATTTTTATTTTTTAAAGAAACAACGTATATAAATCTTAATTTTGCACTGTGATGTAAAAGGTTTAGAATAAAGCTAAATTATAAACCATTTGTGGCCAGGCTAGGGCTTCTCAGTTTCAAGGTAATCGCGAAAATGACAAAAACTTATTTATTTATTTGTGATTAATGTCTTTAGTATTCGCAATTTATTTTAGCTTTAAAACGTAGCCACTATGGACTACTTCCCCAAAAAAATCCGAAAGCAAATATCGCGGACTTTCGGAGATATCCAGTTTCTTAAAAATCCCGATTTCCGGGATTTTGGTAAAATTAAAGTGTTATTTTTTAATAATTTAATTTTTTCTTCTCATATATTATGTCATTTTCGTTTAAAAGAATAGATGTATATTTACTTTCATCAGTTTCTATACATAGGTACTATTCGCTCTCATTATCTTTCTCCGTCATCATCGTTAATGACTTGCTATAGCATTAACATTTCGATGACTGGAGGGGTAAAGGCATACGTTTTATGCTGTTTTGACGTCTACTCAACCTTGTACCTCCTTAAAATTAGATTAAAAAAAACTTGGCTGTGGTGTTCGCGGTCGTATCGCCAAAACTTATTCCTCGACTCTCCAGCCTGCTCTGAAAGAACTCCTATGCAAAGCTGCACTTTCTATCATTTTTGGCCATGAACGAGGATTTTGTGCATAGTTGTGGTCATGGGATGCCAGCTATAAAGGGGCTACATATTTTTTGGCTACAATTTTGGAATCCGAATTTTTTGGAATCGATCGGCAACTGTGGGCTGCCGATGGATTCCAAAAAATTCGGCGATGGCAACTAGAATGATGTCCACAAGCCATTTACTAATTCCAACTATTTCGGCAAAATTTCCTCTTCGGGCAGTATTTTCGTCATTAGTCGTTCCCGAGTTGGGTCGCACAACATTAATTAGTAAACGTAAGCGATCCCTTATATCCGCCTGTATTCTTTTTTCCGGACCTCGGTTATTTGTCCCGCCGTGGACGATTTGGCGACTCGCCACCATCTTACTTGGGGGTCATTTTTATACCCCAAACTTAGTAAGAACTCTAAAAAGGCATGAAGGGGACTCATACCATTTTTTATTGTTCTTTCGACTTCAATAGGTTTGGAAAATGCCAAATCTAAATCATTTACGAGTAAATGAGTAGAAGTTAACTTACAAATGGGACATCTAAGTTGCGAAAATGTGTTGTGAATAATATTAAAAGTAATTGCTCCTCAATTCAATACTGGGTCGGCAACGCTCTTGCGATTCTCCTGGAGTCACAGGCGTCCATAGGCTCCGGTGTCAGTTTACCATCAGGCAGGTCGTAAGCTTGTTTGCCACCACCGTGGTATAAAAAAATATTGCTATTAAAACTATTTTAGACGCAGGCTTAATTATCGCTCTCTCATACAAACTTTGACCCCCCTTTTCGCTCCCATAAGGAATGATTTTCGGGATAAAAACTATCCTATGGCCTTTCTCGGGACTCAAACTATCTCTTTACCAAATTTTATATAAATCAGTTCAGCTGTTTAAGCGTGAAGAGGTGACAGACAGACAGACACCCTTTCGCATTTATAATATAAGTATGGAGTATGGATATTGCCACACGCCAGCTACATACGAGGTACTTTATAATATCGCCAAAAAACAAAACATTATTCTAACAAATTCCCGGAAATCGGGACTTTTAAAAATTGGACATCTCCGAAAGTCCGCGATATTTGCTATCGGATTTTTTTGGAGTAGTAGTCCATAATAGTGGCTACGTTTTAAAGCTATAATAAACTGCGAATACTAAAGACATTAATCACAAATAAATAAATAAGTTTTTCTCATTTTCGCGATTATCTTGAAACTGAGAAGCCCTAGCCTGGCCACAAATGGTTTATAATTTAGACTTATCCTAAGCCTTTTACACCACAGTGCAAAATTAAGATTTATATACGTTGTTTCTTTAAAAAATAAAAATATAGATTATCTTAAGATTCCGGGACTTTAAGTTTAGATTCGATTTGTTTCAAAACTATGATAGTGAGCCGCGGGGGAGTTTTTGTCCTTCATTCGTGACGTATTCCTCTATTCGATCATCCAATAAAATTAGACTGTCTCAAAATGGGGTTCAAGGACACACTGTGCTTGTTGTTTGGTTAATATATAACAATTGTTTAATAGAGAGCAATGAAGAGTTTTACTATGACCATATATTTGGTTTTTCTATTGTATGTACACTTTCTAAACATCTGTAGGCTCGACATTCAAATTTTTGTATGGACCATGCGTCAGCCCGCGTTTACTCTTAACAATTTTAGCCGCCAAGCGGTGGAAAAAGTTTAAAATTTAGATTATCTTATATAACTTACCCTCTCTTGAATCTCACACACTACACGTAAGTATTTCTTCTTTAATTACACCGCGCGCGACCACTGCCAATCAAGTACTGAACGCGACTGCGAGGTCACGAGACGGTCGCATCGACTCTCCACCACCAGTTTTTGTAATTATTACCTATAGGTCGCTGATACGACCTCATGGTCAAAGTATTGACGACTTAAATAGGTAATTTATACCATTAAGTTGCAGGTATATGTATATTTAGCCTAAAATTAACTTAATTACCTACTGGTCGTATTTGTAGGTGAAATGTAACTTTCTGGTCGAGCCGACATTTTGTTTTATTATAACTAAGGCGCGATATTTCCAATGGCATAGTTTATATTGTAATATCTTAGATAATTCCGTCGAAAAGTACTTTAATGTGCTGACATTTCAAATAAAATAATATATTTTATCAAATTAGTTCATTTACATACACTAAAGCTCAATTTGACACTCTACTACAACCATGTATATGCATCTTCACTTTACAAAAATTCGGAATACTTGAATATTTCATAAGCCCATCGGTGTATTTGAACGTAATCCTAACATAATACACGAAAAAATTTTCACCGCACTAGATTTCATCATATCATCTGCACTAATAACTTTAATTATTTTACAAAGAATTTGTAGCCGCCATCTTCATTTAAAACTAGAGATTACTTTTTAGTTAGACATTTTGCTTTTGCATTGAAATGAAAACATGTCCGTTATACGTTTGTCTCTTTTTTACACCATCAACGTCTGATTAAAATTTACCTCGGCAAGTGATTAAATGGTAAAATATACGTTGCCATATTGTTCAAAAGTGGTAAAGATTACCAAATTAGTACATTGCAACTACACGGCACGTCGTGGCGACGTCGAATCCACGTCGAAAATGTGACCTTTGTAATGACCTAATAGTTGTAATTACTAAAGTTACGTGGAATCGACGTAGCCGGCACGTGCTTTTTTTCCCCATTTAGGTTGAATCCACGTCGATTCGACGTCGATTCGAGGTAACTCATTTTGGTCACCGTAAAATTTGTAACCTAAAATAGGTGCATTTATCCTAATTTTTACTTAAAATGTTTGCTGGGTTATGTCCAGCAGTGGACGTCTTTCGGCTGATATGTTGATTCGTTTTGAAAAAAGGATCCCTATTAAAAAGCATGTCATATTGAATGTAATCATTTCTTAAGGGGGTGTAAAGAAGGGAGAAAGATTTATGGGAAAACAAATAATTCTAAAGCGAGAATGAGTTTTACGCAGACGAAGTCGCGGGCAAAAGCTAGTATAATATAAGGGCACGTTGCGTGCGATAGAAAAAGATGGTCATGCTTAGGCACGTTCGGCATACCTAAACGGGGGATTAGTTAACGGTGGTCTTTCTGTACGTGGTACTACTAGTACTATAACTTATTCTGTGCTTACGGATGAACATATATCTTCTTCTTCGCATTCTCTTGACTGAGGGTCGTGACTACATCACGAGCCCGTCACCTTGTGCACTATTATTGCTCTCCAAGCCGCTCGGTTCTCAGCCATCTGGATAGACGTCTGCAAGTTTCCCTTGCAGATTTTCTCCACGATATCGGTCGAACGGATCGGCGATCTTCATCAACATCGGCCTGTTTAGCCTAGTTGATAGGTACACTTGCCTCCGAAGCTAGGAGGTCCCGGGTCTTGGATGTTTTCTATGTATTTATTTAGATAATAATAATAATAATTCTTTATTCGGATAACTAAGATCCATTGGTTAGTAATATTTACAAATAGGTATCCTATAAAACTAGTGTTAGTAATCGAAATTACTTAAAAACTTTTTTAATTACAAATTAATACCTTCTGTCAATAACTAAGTTATGACTATGACTACTAATCATCAAATTATTGACACGAAGGTAAGTATGTAAGTGTGACATGTAATATGTACGAGTATGTCGTCGTCTAGTACCCATAGTACAAGCTTTGCTTAGTTTGGGACCAGGACGATTTGTGTAAGATTATCCCTCAATATTTATCTTTTTCCTTCCACATGCCCCACAACCACCACACAACGATGAGTTGTTTCCTTCTCGCTATCAGGAAGAACTTATAGTGTGTATTGTATGCCGTGGCTAAACCTATCTATGTTCTTAAAAAAACACTTATGGGATCGCTGTGACAGCTAGTTATAAATGAATTTTGATAAAAGAAAACATATTTTTTATTTTTAAAAAGAATACGTTACCGTCGAGTGCACCGAACGAGCTTTGTCCGTTAGTTGTCTTGTTCAACAAACACTTTTAAAAATAAAGTCTTAAAGTTTAACCTCAGAGGAACAATGAGTAGCACTTGAATTAGACAAGGCGGATGTAGATACTAAGCGGGTCAGCAGGGAAACAAATACATACAAGGTAATGACATTGAGGACATTAACATTAAAAAATCTTTTACGATTTAACAGAAGTCCATATAACTTGTTCAATTAGGTTTGAAAACCTTTAAGCGATCCAAATAAAAAAATACTTATTTTGTCTATAATTTAATGAAATTAACTTCTACGTTAAACACTTTTTCTGACATTGGCAGTTTCCATATAAAAACGGGTGAGGTGAAAGGTCAGGAGCAGGACATTTCGATGTCGTTGACGGTTTGTGAATAAGAGGGCAGTATATCAGTGAGAGAGCGATGACATGATGCTTTACGTCCAATATAATAGCGGGCATGCTAAGCCGCATGTGATTTCTGTTATACATATCTTAGAATAAAACAACATGCAGTTCCCTAATTGACAAAATTAAAAAAAAAATATTAGTATGAAATCTTAACTCATTTCGTTAATTTGGTAACAAGAAACCCTTAAATATTTTTTTTTTATTTTTATAGCTATTAGTTTTCTAAATATTCACGAAAATATGAAAAAAGCCCATATCGTAGTCATTACTACGAAATTGTGACAGTCACAGCGCACAAAAAGAACAGCAGTTCACATTCTTTAGTAAATTTGACTTAGTAACAGTGCTTCTGTATGATTTGTTACGCTGTGACGCCTTACTTGTCACTTACTCTCTTTTAGAATGAGAAACTTTTGAAATTGATTTAATTATATGAAATTGGGATATAATCGAGAATTTAAAAATGTGGTTTTACTTAACATTTTATCCTCTATTTAATTTCATTGGAAAAAAGCCAGTATAAAAAAAAAATGTTGTCAATTCCTTAAGTATTTTTTTGGTCAATGCCTTGACAATAAGTAACTTCCAATCTAAACGAATAGATCAATATCTTTATCTGTTTACAAGTCGAGCAAGATAAGATAGTAGTTGTTTACAAATCGATTATTTGATTTTAATAAATGATTAGAATTTGTTAAAAATATATATCTAAATCAAAAAAATAATTATGTAAGTTTAACTGAAGTGAAAGTACCCTATATATATATATTATTTGTACTTTTCTTCACGTAAGTGTTATTTTTATGACAGTGGTAGGTAACATCGATAATCTAAAAACCTATAGTGTTATGATGATGTGAGTAATTAATAGCTATATTTAAGACACTTGAAATCAACAAAAATTGTAAATCACTCATAATGCAAAACGATTGTATGAAATCTGAATGAACAAATTTGATAAATGCTTCTTGTCGTCAATTTCACATCACTAATAAAACGCATCACTATGGACTTACTACTTTACTACCTTCACTTTAAGATTCAAATTAATCTGTATATTATTATCAAACTTATACGGATGCTTAAGTACAATGTAATAACTATAATAAATAGTCTTCCCACACTACGCCCACGATTTTGTAGGTTATGGGTATCGTAATAAAATAATGTTTAACACGTCTCATCGATCAATAATCATAGCATAATGACTTACAAATTATAATAGGCGTTTAAAAACTTGTATCTTTATCCAAAAGAAATAGAGAAAAAGTTAAGCTAAAAGTTACGCTGCATAGGAGTGGTATTTTAATGGATAAAACATTCATATTTGATGCATACAAAAGTGGTCGAGTGGTTTGAATTAAGTCTTAGATACCTACAACGTTCGATTCGATCTATTCCGTAAGCCGTTTTATGAACATCATGCAGTTCATTTTCAATGGGTTCTTTCAAAAAACTTCTCTGGTTAACATGAGACTCAACATTTTACACAAGTATATAAACGTTCATTTGTTTAAACGAAATCAATGAAAGTTACTATTACCTACACACAGCGCCAGAAAACTTAAATGGAATAATTCGAATTCAAACTGGCTCAATGCGTCATGTTCTCGCATATTTAAATACATACTAGCACAAGCGAGAACGCACCAAGTAATACCTGGAACACAAGTGTAAGTACACGTGACAAGATATGAGTTACCTAATGGTACCTTTTGTAACTTCTACTACTTACTCCTAATGCCTCTATGTATCTCACTACTGTATATCTAACCAGCGGCAGCGATTCCACTAAGGACCTCTACATTTAGTAGCCATAAGAGACGTTCTTACTTTTTTCTAGTACTTTAAGAGTACTCACGAGATAAGTCGGAAAGGAACACATTTTATCTTATCTCCCTAAGTAGACCACCTCTGGAATTTTGTATAACGAAAAGAAACGTTCAGGAAATCATACCTTTAATCTAGTAATTGAACTTTCTTTGTAGATTTTTTGCTTTTGCTTTATTTGCTATTTGGTTAGTAATTATTATAATTTGATTCTAAAATAATAATATGTTCCTTTTCTTACAGTCAGTTTTAATTTACTCTAATAAATCAAGAGACGACTCTTACGTGCTCATACACGAAGAAGTAAAAAGTTTGATCAGCAATTCGTATTTTAGTCTAGAAAATGAACCCTGATTTAGCGTAAACATCTCAGTGATCCCATTGTCGAACCATTCGTGCTTGGCATAAAGGTCACACTCAAACAAATCCTAATCTACAATCCACTAGCTTCCGGGGTGAGGACCTGGAGATCTGTATTACAGATCTGTACCTTATTTTTATTAACAGCGTAAAGTTAAGTTAATTAGGATATCCTTTTGACATTGAAAATGTCTTTTCGTTCGCTCCAGTATAGGGTCCCATTTCACGAAATAGTGCGATCCCCTTATATTACAGAGAGTTGTGAAGGTATGATATTCAAACTAGGCTCAAAAGACGCGTATTTACGAGATGTGTAAGATGCAAAGAGAATTATTTGAGAAAGTCCAGAACGAAAAAAGTTTTGGCCGAAATAGTGAAAAAAAAATTCAATTTCCTCCGAGTTTTTCATTTCGGCACTCGATATTTTACGAAGAATGATATCAAAATTTTGTTCAAAATTCCTCTGGACAATTTAGTCGGCTACAATTTGAGCCTAAAACAAAGACGATCGCGTCAAGGGTTTGCGCTGTACGAGTAGCTTATCCTTTTTGAAAGAAGTCAAAAAGTCAGAACGACTATTAGTAGGTAATATATATTTTTTTAAATCAACACAATTGTAGTTAGTTTTAGTTTTATATTTCAAATTGTTTAAATTAAACATGTATTGTTTCTATAATAAATTATTATTAATTATAGTTCGAGACAACAATAGCACATTATTGCAGTGCACGGGAAATAGCAATTCGTGGATAAGTCAATGATGTTTTGGAAGACCAATATCTTCCATAAAACAAGCCATTTTATCCGAGACAATTTAGAGGATAAAGTAGAGGATAAAATGAGTTTTAGACATGAGTTATACATCTGCTTTTCACTTCGATTGCGAGAAAATGAAACAAATAATCAAGGTTATGATATCATATGGACCCGGGTATGTCCTAAAACTACGACCAAGACCACCGGGGAATGGGCAGCAGCATTCCTTGAGTGCGGTGGAGATACTGCGATCGCCAACCCGCATGCCAAGCGTGGCGATTATGGCATTTACCCCCCCACGAAATTGGGGGAGGCCTATGTCCAGCTGTGGACGTCCTAGGGCTGATATGGTGATGGTGGATGATATCATATAATTTATCCTTCTCCTGGGGCCTAGGGTGTCATGTTCAATTCGACTTTGAAAATTCTTGTTATATTTATAGTCGGAGTTTGGAGGTCGAGTTAATTTGAAGTCGCCGTTATCTTGCGTGAATATTAGTAAAGTGGCAAATACCTTTTTATGTGGTTACCGTAACTGGGCTGCGCTTTAAAAAATTGCCAATTTAATAGGAATTTTGTATGTGAGCTATGTTTATATATTATATATCAACCAAATTGGCATAACGTTAGCAAATGTAATGCATTTATTTATTTTGTTGAGTTCATTTTCAATGTACCTTGATGGTCGTATAGTGCACGAGATCTGTGATTTTTTTACTTCAGTACTAATTACAGTTAAGTTACCTAGGTATCACATCACATAACGGTTTTTCTGCTTTGGATAATTAGTTTACACTTCATCATATGTTTCTCATAATCAAAGTACAGTTCCGCGATTCTCACACGTAATCACTGGTAATCATATAACTAAGGTTTGATTACGTGCATTGGCCGATTCGTTACAACTCAATTACTCGTACTTACACTATAATGGCTGTCACAATTACATGTTAGTTTAGATCTCTTTTCCCGGCGCTTTTGATCAATCTTTCTCTCAGTCTCAGACCTTATATATCTATTAGATAATTGATTACGGCATTTATTTTATATTTAGACAGTTTTGTTAATGCAAGAACAATAAACTCTTATTTATTCATTATTTCATTTTGACGATTAGAGACTTCATATCAAATAGTTTAACGGTCCAGCCACGATCTTACCATTTATTCTACATACGCTAGGTTCCACTTGCGTCAGAACTTTTTTTTTAACTGAGATTTATTCCATTTATTTCAGGTCGCGAAAGTCCGCTGGATGCGGGTGGTGTATAAGGAACGGTCATTGTGGCACTCTTTGGGGGAGGCCTATGTTCAGCACCGGACGTCCATCATCTGATATGATGTTGATGAGATCAGTTCTGCTGTTTGCGGCATTAAAAGCCAGTTGTTCCCTTGCGCAGGCCACGCTTGAGACGTGCTACAATTTTGCCACCGCTCGCTGCTTTGTCAGAAACTCGTGTTCAAACTATAACGGCCTTGCATACGATTTTTATTACATTGCTGGGTTTAATTGTAATCTTTATACCCCGGTAGCCCGAAACCCCGCAATGTAATCAAAATGCATGTAAGTTCTTGCATCATGTATCAGCCTTAATCTCGAACTGTCGTCGATCGACGCCGTAATATTCACCATTTGGGGCACTAGATACCGTACTTTCATAGACACAAGATTTCATTTAGCATGGCATAATATTAAAACACCGGTGGCTGCTGTGCTGAGACTTTATAGCATAAAGCTATCTATCAAAGGTTATTCACGGATGCTATAGCGTTGGTAATACAATACGACCGGTGCTGCTTGTATATCTGTTTTTGATTAAATGTGTTTTGTTTCAGGTAAGCTTAATAAAGATGGTGATAAAGGGATTTTTTTGTTTAAATCATGTGAGTAAGTAGTTGTACTGTTTTTTAATGTTAATTGTTTTTTTATTTAGAAATTTTTGTAACTTCACATATCAGTGTAATACCTAGAGTATAAAGTAGTACCAAACACGTTATATCAATTTGTTCTGTTTTACATGTTCAATGGTGCATTGAGTGAACTCCACAATGAAGATATTATGGAATAATATTATATTACCCGGATCGTGCTCGAATTTTGGCTATCGGTGAGCGAGTCGGGCCACTGGCTGCATGCCCTCCCATCAAGAGACGTGGGCACAGTTCTGGATCCAAACTGCCTGAGAATATCGGTATGCCTCAGACTTGGAGCCAGAATGTGCCTCGCTCTTACGTCTAACTGTGGGAGGAATGTGGACCAGCTGGGCAGACATGTCCTCTCATGCCATAGAAGCGCTGACCGCCTATACCGCTATGGCACTATAAACGATCTTATCCGCCGTTCACTTGCCACCGCCACCGTGCCACCAATTCTCGAACCTGTAGGTTTGGCGCGGGACGACGGCAAGCGTCCTAACGGGGCTACATTAGTACCATGGAAACTAGGCAGGGCCCTGGTGTGGGACGTAACTTGCGTTTACACTTTCGCCCTGTCCCACATTCAGGGCACCCGTTCTCAGGCCGGCACTGCTGCCGACCAGGCCCAAGTTAACAAGCGCCGAAAATACTCTTCCTTATTAAAGGATTACGATTTTTCGGCGCTTGCCCTGAAAACCTTGGGGCCCTGGTCGGCAGATATGAAAAACTTCTTAAAGGCCTTGTTTTCGCGGCTGGTCCAAACAACTGGCGACCCCAGAGCTGGTGCTTACCTCTCGCAACGCATCTCTATAGCGATTCAGAGAGGTAATGCCGCCAGTGTAATGGGGTCCATGCTACAGTCTGACCTGCTTGAGGCGGTGTTCTTTTTTTAATACACTTAGCCATTAGGTATAGGTAGTATTTTTAGGTTGTGTTTTTACTAGTAATGTTTTATTAGTACTATAATTTCATTACTTACTAAATATATTTATATTTCGGTATTTATATTATTTTCACATGTTACATATTGTTTTATAATTATGAAACCGAGTTAAAAAATATTATTTTAGATTAATATAAAAATTTACAAGTAAATTTACCGGTCTTACGTTCGAAAAGTTAGGTAATTACCCTGCCACTGGTCCATTGGTTATTTGCCATGTGATAAAGTTAAGTATCCATAGTACCGCTCTATGGATAGTTAACCATCAGTATATTACGATGATTTGCAAATTACTATTTTTTACCAAAATCATAAAGACCTATGTTACTTCAAAACTGTGAAAAATTAGGTACGTTTTTTCTAACTTTACGAGTATACTAGCTCAGACCAAGTAAGTCAAAGTTTTATAGTCCAAAAGTCAAATAAAAGGTGCGAATGGAATCCTTATGTACAAATAAAAAATATATAGTTTAACAACTATGTTTATCCAAAATATATTTAGTCAAATACCGTAATATGTAACCTTTCAAACGTACGTTTCGCTTTTTTCCCATAAACAAAAGACTAGGTCTACCTTACGTACATATGCTTGAAACTTTATGTAAGCCCTCTTTCATCTACCAATCCCGGAGAGGTCCGCATGTTAACTTGTATACGCAAAAAAAATACCAATGTCCTTAAAATAATTCTGAGTCTTATTTAAGTCAAAGCCCACATTTTCAATTCAGCAATTACACTGACCGGACGTAATTAATACATGGTAAGCATACATAAAATAAGTCACAGCACAATGCTGCAAATCATTCGCCTCGCATTTAATCTGTCAACGTAGACACGCGTTATGCTCACGAACTTAATGGTTTATCGTATAACACGGTTGAGTAAAGACAGCATCCCACTTGTATGGGAACTCATGGAAACCAGCAGCATACCTAACTCAACCGGTTGTATACGAATTAATCTTAAACTACAATGTGACCTTTCGAAAATGTCGCCAGTTTTTTCCGTCCGAAATAAAGTTGTCACTTTATAAAAGCGTTACCGGGTCGTATGAAGCCGTCCGCGACAAAGCTAGTTTTACATCTGGGTAACGAAAAGCTAGGTTAAATTAGGCCTTCAGACCTTTGAATAAGATTAGCTCTTTTTTAGGGTTCCGTAGTCAACTAGGAACCCTTATAGTTTCGCCATGTCTGTCCGTCCGTCTGTCCGTCCGTCCGCGGATAATCTCAGTGACCGTTAGCACTAGAAAGCTGAAATTTGGTACTAATATGTATATCAATTAAGCCGACAAAGTGGTAAAATAAAAAGTGGAAAAAAATATTTTATTAGGGTACCTCCCCTATACGTAAAGTGGGGAGTGTTTTTTTTTTCATTTTAACCCTAACGTGTGATATATTGTTAGATAGGTATTTAAAAATAAATAGGGGTTTACTAAAATCATTTTTTGATAATGTTAATATTTTCGGAAATAATCGCTCCAGAAGTAAAAAAAAATGTGTCCCCCCCCCCTCTAACTTTTGAACCATAAGTTTTAAAAATATGAAAAAAATCTCAAAAGTAGAACTTTATAAAAACTTTGTAGGAAAATTATTTTGAACTTGATAGGTTGAATAGTTTTTGAAAAAATTTCAAAAATAATTTCTGAACTAAGTTTGTAATTTAACCGTATAAACAGGTGTTTATTGTACCTGTCATTTCTACAAAATCACAATGAAATGACGTGCTTTTTAGGGTTTTGTGTTTCTGTACTTAATATGTCAACTTAATGTGACGGACGGAAAACTACGGAACCCTACACTGAGCGTGGCCCGACACGCTCTTGGCCGGTTTTTTATTTCTAGTATTACTTTTTCTAGAGAACATTTTTACATCATACATATTATTATGCCAAGGTTATCTTAATACATATAAGTAGGTACCTAATGAAATGAAATGAAATGATTTTATTCCAAATAATGTCCACAAATTGAGAAAAAAAATCTAAGTTACTAATTAACTAATAAAGCTTCATATCTAATCATACCGATCAAGATATGTTTATATATCGGGATAATCGTCTATTTTTTGCTAATATATAATTTGTCATTTTCATTTTCAACAAATGACAGTTATACCGTACTATATTACCTATTTGTGGTTAATGATAATAAAGAATAGAAAAAGTTAATATTTGAATATAAATCCGGACACTTTGAACTCTGTTTCCATGTTTCGACAAATCGAGCCTTAACCGGGCAGAAATTCCTAGTTATTATTTAGTGACATGTATTTCGAATCTGACCTCAATATTTGCTTGTGCGTGTCTCGTTGCTACCATTAGTGTAAAATATTAGCTTATAAGCAAGGAATTTTAGTTGGACGCGAAATATACAGCTTATCTGGAAACGTGCGGTGTCGCACCTCAACTGTTATATACCTACTTGCTCGTATAAAACAAGACATTAATTGAATAACGGCAACTACTCGTAATTATCGATGGTGTAACATAGACTATGCAAACGTACGCCAAGGATTTTTTGTGATACAAGTAAAAAAGCGTAACTGAAACTTTTTTATTTATAGAAATTGATAACCAGGCTATACAATGGTCATTGCGTAAGTAACTAAGTTCTAACTTCTTCAAATATTATAAAGCGCCAAAGTTTGTGCGGATATTATGATACTGTTTCAGGTAAAAACTACCGAACGAATGTTGATGTAACTTTCTAGCAATAACTTATACTTCAAAAGTACGGGTAAAGACTGTAACTTACATAAAAATGTTATACCCTTAATAATACTATAGCAGAATTATACCTAATCAATTATAAATCCATCTATCCATCCATCCATTATATCCATCTTAAAGGTCGGCAACGCACTTACTACCCCTCTGGTGTTGCGAGTGTCCATGGGCGGCGCTAATCGCTTACCATCAGGCGATTCGTCTGCTCGTTTGCATCGTATGTCATAAAAAATATTATAGATAGGTACAATAAGAATTCTCGCTAAGAATTTTTAATAACACCGACAAACAAGTACATTGTCAATACTACAAAGTGGTTTCGAATCGTTATTAGCTGTCCAAAATGGCACAGATAGTAACAAAGGCGGCGGCAAAATGTTCCGGAAGCCAGATGTTTTCACTCGGCTACGGCTCCGAGTAAATACGCGACCGTAACGCCTCCAAACTTCGCCCGTACTTACGTAATGCTGTACCTAAATAGCACACATATTCTCACAGTAGCGCTACATTTCAATATCCAATTACTTAATGCTGAGGGTACATAAAAGATCTATCCAATTTTCGAATCACACGCACTTCATCAAACACATTTGGCTGACTGAGATAGGTATACATACATACATATAGATAGAAACGTGACCATGAATTTTGAGAGCTACTTACATAGGCATCACTATTTACTTGTAGAAAATTACTTTTGCCAAACATCGTTAAATACATCATATTTCAGTTTAGAAAATCGTTTTAAACATCACTGATTACAAAGAGAAATGTAAAAGGTATCATGATATTATTTCGTTTCAATAGCGTATAAATCACCTACTGTTTTTGTACGTTTACTGTGTCCATACGTATCCAGGCGAGCGTTCTGAAGTGCCATTTCAGAGACTGCATTGTTTGTAAAAACTTTGTAAGTTTCTGTTTGAAATTGTCAATGCACGTACGGCAGTTGTGATAATAGGTCGGTTTGTTTGTATTATTGCTCCCGCTTATAAAACTCGTTTCGTTGTAAGTTTAGCAAAGTAGTATTTTAACTTTACTTACTTCTATAGAAAATAAACTATTGGCGAGGTATGTCTTAGCCTTTTTGACTCTGTAACAACTAATAAAACTGACAGCTATACAAATCTTACTTAGTAACTGAAGTTATTTATAATATTGAAGTTAGCAAAAATGAGACTCTCTGAATGTGTGGTGCGAGGTATGCGCAAACTGAACGGTTTGTAGTGTTACATTTTACTTTAGGCAATATTATCATCATTAACTTACATGTAAGAGTTGTCATGTGGAGCAATCTCTATGTATTATTTCTTGAACCTTAATTTGGCCCATATAATGTAATTCGCAGCGTGGGTAGGCCCCCGACAAGGTGGACGGTATGGTGATGACCTGGTGAAAGTTGCAAGAGTCTACTAGATGCGAGGGGCGCAGGATCGGTCATTGTGGCACCCTTTGGGGGAGGCCTATGTCCAGTAGTGGACGTCACGACGACGTGATATGATGATAATGAATGTTCTTCTTGGTTTTTAGTTGGTGCAAGTCCGCCATAACCTCCACACTGTCCCCGCGGGGCGATAGTATCCATAATCAGTACAGTGATTTTGATTATTTTTAGGCAATATGTATTTATTTTTATTTAGTAGAATAAAACTAACTACTAAACTATTTAGATGATTTGATTGTGTTCTGCTGCTTGAAATTAGATTGGAGAAAAAATACAGCGATTATTAAGGTTTTCATACAAGACCTAAAAAATTCAAGAACTCACTGTATTTTTTTTCCATTCCAATTTCTAGCAGTTTTTTTAGTTTACTTTGCCACTGATATAACATTCTTATTTCAATAGTTACTCTACAAATAATTACAAGTGTTTATTTGCTGGAATACAGTTATATTATAATGAATGTTACCTATAATATTTCAGGTCTGTGTATCCAGTCTGTATACACGCTATTTTAACACTAATATCATAAAGGTTCTATTACCTACATACACGATGATTTGTTTGTAATAAATACTTAATTAAATTGATGTTTAGACACAATATCAACTGACAGACTGAAAACGCGTTTTTAACGCCGTATAGAATTACATTGTATTATTTTCTAATTCATTGAAACACTGCTTTAAAATATACACGTTTCTAATACTCAATATTTTATTTTATTAGAAAGTGTTGGTGAATTAGGAAAGTAAACTGCCACAAAAGCATTCAGACACAATTGACTTTAATGGAACTCGAAATGCTTCAATATCTCTCTGGCTGGGTAATCTCGTTAGCACATCGGCCAATTCTGTTTCCAAAAATTCCTCGTATTACGGATTTTTTTAAAGATAAGATGGGGCTGGTTAAAAATACAAACTTTATCAGCTTATCATTGCACTACTAGTTCTATTAACTATAAGTTGTTTTATTTTGACTGGGTATTAAAGGTATACATAAATATTAAGCATATTAAAAATATGAAGGTACTCTGCTTTTCTATTTCGGGCTTGCTATCTGTACCAGCAATGGTGCATAATACTATTCATCCATAAAATAAACTAGTAGGAAAAAGGAAAAGAATATGAATATTTGTACAGGCTTTCTCATTCTTATTTATGCTTAAAACCTCATAGAAAAACTTAAACGCAATTACATACAATAAAACGAGCTTCATAATCGGACACACTTAATAGTACTCACTCTCGCAAGTGATACGAGACTGAACTGAACGAGTGACATTGAGAAAATGAAGCACTGTGAATACTTTGAAGTCGTTCATTCTAATAGTGGTTACCCAGCGCTGATTTTCAGTTTGGCCCCCTTTTTTATTTGGAGGTGTAAATGTTAGGTACATTTAAGGATGCGCTGTGCAATTTGCCGTTACATAGGTAAACATAAAATTGAAAAAGAAGAAAATAAAAGAAAATATGTTTGTGCATGTATGCAGGTAATATGTTTATGTTAGTGTCATTGTTTATTTGTGCAGTCTATTATAATATGGTTCAGTGTGTGATACTTTAGTCTCTCAATATCTGCAGTTAATAATTAAGTTTTAGACTTCGAACTTGGTTTAACTTTGCCATTGCATTTCAAGTAGGTGCTTTTGCATCAGTTTCTTAAATTTTACTAATGGCATTGGTTCTCGCAGAGGTGGAGGTAGGTCATTCCAAATTTTAGCTGCGGCAAACTTAAAACAACCCCTAAAAGACGCGGTTCTATGTGGAGGAACTATTAGTTTGGTTTCCCTACAGCTTCTGAGTGACCTCGTACGAGAATCTTTAACCCACTTTAAATCATTGTACAGATATGTCGGTTTAACAAATTCTATAATTTTACGAAGGGTAAAAGCTAGGTGCAGATGTCTCCTGTTATTCATATTCAGAATTTGTTAAGTTCTGTTGTTAAGGTATGGGGTAATATGTGCTCGCTTTGGAATATCGTAGCAGAAACGTATACAGGCATTTTGTACCCGCTGTATGGCCTTTTTGGTTTTTCAAAAACCCGTGGTCCGTATACAATATCGCCGTAGTTGAAATGCGAAAGGACTAACGATTCCATGAGAATTTCTTTGGTCTCTTCAGAGAGATACCTTCGCATATGGTATAGCGTCTTGATTTTATAAAAGGCATTTCGGATTTTTATATTGATTATATTCTGTAAATCGCATTTCACCGTCCAATATCATACCCAGGTTTTTTACATGTTCTACTCTGGTTACGGGCTCTGTCCCTATGGACACTTGTGGACTCTGCTCGATAATCTTTGCGCGGTGCCATTTATTACCCATGACTATAAACTTAGATTTAGATGGATTCAATACTAAATTATTTTTAATTGACCAGTCCATGATTGCTTCGAGATCCTCATTGATATTATTTACTGCAACCTTGACGTCTTGAGGTGCAAATGCGTAATATAGTTGCGTGTCATCCGCTTATAGGTGAACATTGCAGTGTTTTAAGTTTTTCACAAGGTACGCAGTGTAAAGGATAAACAGTAGTGGGCTTAGAATGGATCCTTGTGGTGTACCTCGGGTGACACGTTTAACCTCGGATTTAGCTAGTATTCCCTGTGGAGTCTGTCAAGTAAAACTCATCAATATGAAATTGCATACTACCTTCTTTTAACCTTTAGCGAATGCTCTCTGAGAGAAAACGTATCCCTCTATTTCCACTTCTTTTATACTTAGTCCTTTTTTGGGCACTATATCCGATTCAAACATCTCAGAGGTTTTCACTGCCAGAACGCCTATTCCCGAGAAATTAAATATGGTTAATCTTCGGCACACGTAAATAATATAGGGTATTTAATTACAAGAGCGTGCTTTATAGTTAGCTTCATATTCCTTAAGTCTCGAGTTCCATTTGCAGATATTAGTCCAGCAAGTCTATTCAGAAAGTTTATAAACTTTCGAAATGTAGCTAATGGACTTAGGCTTTTGCGTCTGTCATACGAACAAAAGGACTATTGTCTCAGTCCCTAGCTACATATTCTATTCGCAATCTGTCTCGACTCATCTCACTGCTCATATCTAGTATATCTTTACGCTGAGACTCGCAGCAACTGTCTATAATCAGAAGTTAGATTTATACTGGTTAGCCTCAGAAGAGTTGACTGATACTGTTGTGAATAACCAGCTACAATAATGACTATTAACATTACTAATTCTTAATTGGCTGCCATTGACTCGCTGGTTCCTTTTATATTCTAAGTGTATTTTAAAGTGCTTGAATGTATTTTATAATTATCTGGATCGTTGTTAGTACGAAATTATTGATTTAATTTAGCTTTTGTTATACTCCTTGAAATATTTAAGACTTAATATCAAGTGCTTTTTAGATTGAAATCTGCTAACAAGATAGGTGATTAATGATTAAGATTTAAACAGTGAAAGAGAAATCAAATCGATTTAGGTTTTATTGACTAACATTAATTGCTATCTGATTCTCATCAATGTTAATGAATTTACAATTTTACTGCGGTCTTTTTGAAATTTTGTCAATTAGTGAAACATTAAAGCAGCCACTAAGTTTATCTTCGTGCTTAATAGATACGTGAGTACATGCCTGATATTAAATGAATGCTGACCGGATTTTTATGGTAACAGTTGCTGTTGAATGTATTCTTAAAATAGTTTTTTATTAATAATTCTCAATTAGGGCGTGCTATTAGCGATGCAATCTAATCTGGCGGTGCACTCCCCAGGCATGATTTATTGCGTTTCGAATGTTTGAGCGAAAATAAGAGACTCTACCAGGCTTGTCTCGCTTGCCGTTTTGGGTATACTTGGCTATCCGGCTGCTCCAGGCTGCTCCGTGCAAATAATTGAAAGCGTTTTACACTTTAGAATGCGTTTGATGGCAAACCTAATAACTCTCAATTAAAAAAAAAACACTTGTTATGCGTTATGCTACAAAGAATGTTGTAGTGCTCTAGTGCTGTAGTGAGCGCTGTAAATTTTTAATAAATTAATAATAAAATAATAAATATTGGGGGACAATCTTACACAAATCGACCTAGTCCAAAACTAAGAAAAGATTGTACTATGGGTACTAGACGACGATATACATACGTATATAGATAAATGCATAGAAAACTTCCAAGACCCAAGGACAAATATCCGTGCTAAGTGCACAAATAATGCCCGGGATTCGAACACGGGACCTCTAGCTTCGGAGGCAGTGTCACTACCAACTAGGCTAAACAGGCCGTCAAATTAATTAATTTAGTTCATAGCTTATATATTATTTGTTCTCTTTGCCTCGTAAAAAAAGACAAATAAATCACCAATTTATTAAAATTCACTCATTAAAATCACTAATAGGTTTTAAACTAGTTCCTCTCGACGTCTTTTGTGGTTGAACCTATTTATTAAATTTTAACAAATAAGCAAGCAAGATTGTATGTACTATAGCAATATTTCAGAAGACAAAATAAAATCAACCATGTCGCCTTAAATCAATGTAATGAAATGGATCTTTATACGCAACATGAACAATTTAAAGTGAGATATGGCTGTTCAGAATGTAATAACAGAATAATCCCAAGAATACATATACACCAGAACAGCTGTGCGGACGAATCAGCGACAAATCAAACAAAATAAATGTCAAATGTCTGCCGCCTAAAGGAAAATCATATAACAACTTATTATTTCATGTACAGGTACGGCCGGGGTGATGAAATTGGAAATTAAAAGACGTTTGTATCCACGACTATATATAGATATTTTTTTAATGAAAATAACTTATTTGCTAATTTATCAATAAGGAGAAGGCCAAACGCGTGTCATACCGCGCACAATGAAGGGATCCGTACCTACTACTACTAGTCTTAATTTAAAACCACTATCCTATACTGTGCCTATCCTATACTTAATATATTTATTCTTAGGCGAGGCAGTTTTTCTGCGTTAACTTAAAAACTGTTCAACTTATCTAGTAAAAAACCAAAATTTGTTGTTAGAAATGTTTATTAATGTACACCACCTAAATTTGAAATTTTCAGATTTCAAACTTAATAATTTGGAAATTAGACCGGATACTTTTTTACAATTTTGACAGCTTGCTAATTATCTCAACAGGTGGTTTTGGTTGGTGGTGGTTTAGTGTTTTTTTTTAGAAACGTATTATTGAACGTGTATGGAGTTCGTAATACCCATTGTTTCTGTTTTTACTATTTCTCTTTTGTTGTATTGTATCGTCATGAATAAATGTTTACTATTCTATTCTATTACAAATTGGCGTCATTGTTCCATTAAAAATTGTCCTATCTACCATGGTTCCAGAATTTCCTTCACAGATCCACAGATTGCTCACTCTGTATACTTACTGCGATATTTCTCAGCACACTGGTTTTGGCATAAATAAATCTTTGATATATCGCGTTGGGAACGGCTAGCATCGCCTGTCTTGTAAATACAAGATTATTATTGTAATGCTATTCGGAGCGAATTGTAGTGAAACTTCTTGATAGTTTTGCTAAGAGGCTCGTGGTTAGCAAGTGGGGCGTATATAGTCTGCTGATGATAATGCTGACTGAATTTCAGTGATGAGGCCATCCGCAGTAGAACCAAAGCGACCGACATAGCCCTACGAATCGCTAAACTTAAGTGGCAGTGGGCGCATTGCACGTAGAACCGATGGCCGTTGGGGCAAAAAGGTTCTCGAGTGGCGACCACGTACTGGAAGGCGCAGCGTAAGTAGGCCCCCCACAAGGTGGACTGATGGCCTGGTACAGGTCGCAGGAGTCAACTGGATGCGGGTGGCGCAGTATCGGTTATTGTGGCACTCTTTGGAACACACGACAGCAGATGGAGCATGTAACTAGCAATGTATGTATGTACTCGTATTATATAATAAAAATTAATAATCTTTACATTATAGGTCTACTAACTCTAGCTGATAAGTTTTTATTGTTTTGTAATGTACTAACAACATATGGATGAAATATCCGAAATAAAGATTTATTTATTTTTTTGGGGAGGCCTTTGTCCAGCAGTTTTTTTTTCTTTGTCGGCTGATATGATAATGATGATGATGACTTTGAGTGTGAGTGTATTCTTGTTTTAGAATCTTCAATCAATTCATTAAAATACCAAAAGTGTTTGTTGCGCGTATGACGTTAATTTTACTTGTTGAAAAAAGAAACGCAAAACACCTTTATGTGTCGAACTCTAACATTATATTTTAAACTTTATTACCTGTTAATGATAAAAACATTAAGAATTGTTTTATTGACTTTTATTTAAATACATAATAAATCAGAGAAGTGCAGCAAAAGGTCGTTACAACACTTTAATACGCAAACATCTTTATTTTATGTATTTCCCAATAAATATAAATAATGCTTGTCTACTAAACACGCTTAAGTTGAAGCGTCTATAAAACTGCCTTAACATGTATTTATTTTAATGCATAACTCTAAAATTAAATTGCATTCATTTCAACGCCAGTGTATTATTACGTTTAAAAAAAATTGCGGTCTTGGAATTGAATTTCAAATGTCACACATTTAAATTATGATGATTCAAAAATAGCATCTTATAGAAAGGACTGTAACTCTTCCTATGGTTATTTTGTACTGAACTAACTAACAAGCTCCAAGCTATTTGTAGAGAACGAACTGTCATTTAAACTTTGCGTGAAGTCTTTTGAAACTGGGTTTCATTAGTATGAATACTGAATTAAACCGAACTATTCTCGGTAGTTCAAAGAGTTTCTTTTTATTCGTATCACAGAATAAGTAATAGTTGTTCGTATTAACTAACCAATCGAATGGGTGTCCAATAGGTATTATGAATATTATACACTTATTATAATTATATTTAATATCTTGGCAGCATATGACGGAAGAAATTAGACGTTTAACAATACCGTTACGCGTGTGAGCACTAAAAGCACCAAAGCATCTTTGTGATAGCGATATAACTAATATGCTACAATTGCTACATATATACATACCTCGCTCATATTATGTTTACGTATTCAAAACATTTTCATTGAATATTCATGCAATTTCTAAACGAGCTACTACCATTACTACTTTATCACATTCGTGAAATATTAAAAAACCGTAGATGCAACTTTTTATCTCAAAATTTCAATGATACAGTGGCAAGAAATGGGACACTGCACAAATGCACATCCACGCCCAAGTGATTTATACACAAGCTGGGAACACGAGACGTGTTCGATTCACCCAGCTAACTATGCACAGATGCATTTATGAACTAACAAAGCAAAAAACACTGGAATCCTTTGAAAATCAACATTTATGAGATCGTAACAGAAGGGGTTGGCCACAAATCTCTCTTGGAGTTCGCAATGTTGCCATTCCAAGCCGTCACGAGTGCAAGCATCTTAGGGTAATCCGTTAAATTTATTTGGAGTTCCTGACATTTAAAGAGTTTGTTGATGGGTTCTATTTGAGGGTTCTTGTCAAACAACTTTGGTGTGTACTGTGTATTCGAAATAGTACTTATAGAATTATATTTACTGCGTAGCTCAACGTGTTTATTTGTTTTATTTTTACTTAAATTTAAGTATAGTTTATTTTTCTTATAGAAACTAAATGGTCCGTTTTGTGTTCACAAACAAAATTGTTCCAATGGAAAAAAAAGCAATCACTCATAATCATCATTATAATTATTTATTTGCTTAACATGATTATGATGATGATTTCGTTGATTTTTATTATTTGCTTGGTTACTTAGACAAACGGAACCCTTATAGGATCACTTTGTTGTCCGTCCGTCTATATGTCTGTCAAGACCCTTTTTCTCAGGGACTCGTGGAGGTATCAACCTGGAATTTATATCAAATACTCAGGTCTACTGTCCTTTGAAGTTGTGAAAAAATCAAACTTCTAAGCCAACGCAATCAAAAGATACAGCCGTTTATGCCGCAAATTTTTGACACTCACAAGGAAATCAAAACCCGTGAACTCAGAATCTTGGAATTTGGTACGAAGCATCGTCACAAATAAAGTAAAAATTGCGAAAACCGTAAATTTTTAGTTACATCATATAATAAAAATATTTTGTACGGAGGGTTCCGTAAAAGGCTCCGAGTCCGACTCGCACTTGGCCGGTTTTTTTTTGATAGCCTGAAATAGGCTGTCCTGCTGATGGCCAAAGGCCACTCCTTTTTTCCTCCAATTACTTGCATGCTACTTAACCGCCAATCCGACTAGAATGCGTCCAAATCATCCCGCCACCTCCTTTTTTAGTCCGTTTCTTTATGGGTTTTCTGCGTAAGTACGAGTGCAAAATAAGTTTTTTCTTTCCGGATATATACGCCAGATACTTCGGTTCTTGACATCCACATCTAGAACTCGTGTTTTGGAGCGCAGTTCCTTTTTTCTGATTCATTAAGTTCTGCGAACTCCTAGTATATTTCGCCCGTCTCCGTCGCCCGTTCACAAACCTTGACGATATTGATCCTGATCATACAAACTTAATATTACTAACTATCGGCATTTTATTATTTAACTGGTAGGCTACTGGTTACATGCAACATCAAATCATGCGTCTCAGAAATTCGCAAATACATTACTTTCAACCATTGAATCGGGATCAGAATTTTAAATTCTGTCTGCCTATTACAAACAAACAGCTCAAATAATGTATGTCTCGTATTGAACTCATTGCAATACCTTGTGTACAATAGGGAATTCAGTTTTGAAGAAAACTTATTTACATTGTAACAAGCTTGGCTTGTTATGCTCTTTGAAGTTTACAATTTACGATGCCGTAGGAAGTATTACAAAGCATGTCAATATTTTCTACTGTTGAGCGAATGTCCGTAGTAAATGTATATGAAATTAAATTGTTTTACACCCAATTATCTATTTTCTTTGTGGTAACTTTAGTAGTTCATAGACTTTCGCAGTTCTCTAACAAAGATTATACAACACATTATACATGAGATAATTAACAAAGATTTATTATAATATTTATTAAAGATTACGAATAGGTTATTGTTTTGTTGTTGTATTCTACTCATGTACAATTTGTTTTACATACATACGTCTGCATGTTTGTTTTTTTATACACATTCATACATTAAATTGCGTAAAAATAGTACGTAATAAATATATTCTAATCTTTGAACACATTACGGCGAGCATAGCCAAACCGGTAGACTGAAAAAAATATGCATGCATATATATGAATTGCGTTTAATTACCCTCATACATTTTGAAATTTAACTTGTATTTCCTTTGAATATAAAAAACAAGGAATAATTAGTAGAAAATATTCATTACTAAAATTAAAATTAAACTAACTTAAAAACTTTTAAGTTAAAAGTAACCTCCATTATCACCATAATATCTTACGATCCACTGCGAGACATAGGCTAATAATAACCTGCGAAAACTAAATTTAAAATTTATACCAAAAAAAACGACTCCAATTTTGTACGTCACTATGCCACAATTTGTGGTTTCCGTGACGTGAGCCAATACTTGGTTACCTACAGAAAATACCGAAACCGGCATATTCCCTCGATTCCTCTTAGATCCCATCATCAAACTTTCATCAAATTTATATGGGACCAAATTGGAAAGAAAAAAAGAATTATCAAAATCGGCCAACGCGTTCAAGAGTTATCGGGGAACAATAATAAATAAATAATAAATAAATAAATATTAGGGGACATTTTTTACACAAATCGAACTAGTCCCACAGTAAGCTCAATAAGGCTTGTGTTATGGGTACCAGACGACGACAATGTATACATTTAAAAAAAACATGCAGACAAACCGAGAACCTCCTTCCTTCTATTGAAGTCCGTTAAAAATAATAATCGACTCTAAATTTTTAGTACCACTAGATTAGTTGTAATGAATTCGAATAATGTACTGGAAATAAATGTATCAAAAAATGAAATCAGAAACTCTCTGACTAATTAATATTCATCGTGAAAAATTAAAAAAAAAAACGTCGCGTAGGGGATTTGAACCCACGATCTCGGGAATCCGTTTCAAATTTTCACTTTGAATGGTAATTATAGGTATGTTAGCGGTCGCTTCCTCTTGACAAAAAATTACAGTCTGCGACTATCTCATTAAATAATGTGCTTCGCATAGATAATTTAATCAATTTGCTCAAAAAATAGAACAATAATGTCTTCTTTATCGTTGGGAAAGTCTTAATGAAGGCCAATTAGCGCACTTCAAATTAAAGCTCATTGGCTCCTGTTAATTTAGCAGCTAATTAGGAGGTGTCAGTGAATGCCGTAGTTTCATCAACTGCATTGTGAGAAGTGGTGGGAAAGTTGGTAGGCAATGTTCTATGATGTGTGTTAGTTCCGAATTCTATTAGTTTGTAAAAACAATTTTATTATACATATTTCTATCTTACTCGTATATCGATAACCAACGTTACCACGTTTAAAGCCAAAGAGAGCAGAACTCGTCATTATTATGTGTTCAATACTTCTCACAAAGAAATTCCTAGAAAAGCAATTAATAGTCCGGTATTCTATCACAATGTTCCATTGTGCCGAATAATATGTCACCACCGTCTCGAAGAGGTATGAAAAGAGGTTATTCCGTGTGTTTAATACCTAACAGATAACAATATGTGATGCCGACACACTAATGTTAGGCCAAACGCAATATTTGGTTAACGTACCTCTATTGTTACATTATAACAGTGTCACCGTATGTTGGATAGTAACTAAACCATCAAATTATCAATAGAAAGAATTTGTGAAGAATTATATTATAATAGGTAATGAGCTACATACACATCTAGTTTTTTTGTTTTTTATAACTGTCTCCGGAACTATATTGCTACTCTCAAAGAAGTCTTCAAGAACCTGGTGGCTGTTCGGCAGGAATTATTATAATCGTCGGCGAGAAAAGGTTATCAAACCTTTCGTTTCGCCGACTTCATTATTTTATTTCTTATTCGTCTATCCCGCAATAGAATTCCAGCTAATATTCGAAGATCTGAGCTTGGCAGGCCTTTATCTTGGACTAAAAATGAATCCGTCACAAACTCAGTTGATGGCTAACAGCACAAAACATACAGGGTTGACGCAGAGAGGCATATCATACATACACTGTGCCGACGAGTATATTTTACTTGGAACAGCTAGTCTCTTATAGCAACAGGCAAGACAAGGAACTCGAGCGCAGTAGAGCCTGGAAGAGCTACTAGTCCATGAAGGGCAACCTTCCATTGTAATTGAAGCGGAAACTCGTCGAAATTGTGCATCTTGTCTGACCTAACCTTCGGTGTGTGTAATGTGGTCGTTCACTGTTATCCAGAAGTCAAAATTTGAAGGTTTGTGGTATTTAGGTGTTAAACGGACGGATCTAGTCTGAAACACTATGCTGCGTTCGAAAACACGCATAGTTTACGTCAGGCACAAAAACTGCCAGGCTCAAGTAGGACTTGGCCGGCCACGTCTGTCGCATGCATCCTGATAGGTGGGTGGGTATAAATGGTATAATAAATAGCTACCAAGTAGGGTGCCACTTGACGGGCGACGCCGTGGTGCAGGCCTAGACGAGAAGGAGATGACAGGATGACCTTGATGCATTTCTTAACGACAAGGGGGAAGAAGCACTCAATATATTAAGTATATATCGCAATGAATACGAAATAATGTACTTTCATTTCATATCAAAGCAAAGTTATATTTTCATTTTATGAAATTATTGTAAAAACCTAACTTAAGTTAAAAATAAATTAATTAAAAATATAACTGAAAAAAAAATAAAGAATAAGATACATTAAGTATAATATCACAATATCAAATATTAGAGGCAGGGGGTGCTCTAGCCTGCTATCTGTCCGGTAGTAGGTAACTAAGTGCACGGGCATGCGATCCCGCCTACCCTGAGCTACTATAGACCACAATCCTCTCTCCCGTGGCCATAGGTATCCCGTCCCTCCTTATCCAACATTCTCTCACCATCCATTATACCTATCCCCTACATGTGATTCCCTCCCGCTTACCACACAAAGTGGTAAAGTGGTAACCTGGCGAGGAAGGTAACACAACGCAGATATGCAACGTGATTTGGCGGACTCGGCAGGCAGCAAGGCAAGGTGGATGGCCTAGGGCGGCGGTGGAGGGCGTATAGTCACCGTCGGCCAGACACAGCATCCGACCTCTCCTTCAGGCGTAGCGGTTTTCCGTTCCACTGATTCAGGGAGGGGAAGGACGAGTGTGTGCGCCTGCGTTTGCGCGAACGCTTGCGCACCTTAAAATATCCTGCGCATCTGACCGCTCCCGTTGGATAGGAGTCGGAGTGGTCGCTATGGCCGAAAACGGTCGGATCGATCATCATCATCATCAATATCACAATTAATACGAAATAATGTGGTTTAATTTCTTATCAAAGCATAGTGTAATGATGCGCTTTGTAAAAATTAACTGTAAAACCACACTTGAACTAACAACGCTCTTCTAGTATTTATAAAGATGTTATTAACAATGAATTAAAATTTAATGTTATCGTTACGTATTGGTAACTTAATTTATCTTTAACCCTAGAAGAAGAGACTCCTATCTGTATAAAATTAGAATACATTTGATCAAAATCAGTTGTATCTCTATTTTTGATACGATATCTATTCTACAATACCTACATAATGTATGTGTTCCCAAAGAGGTTAGAAAGAACACTTGAAAATAAACTTTCAGTACCACTTCTAGTACTCGTAATAAAATTGTGTACGAGTGTGGTGATGAATTTCAACAATTGTGATGATATTCCAGTGACAGGTTGCATCACAGAACTATAGGTTCTGTGGGTTGCATGCCCATCACCCACATTACACTTGAACCCTAATCCCGTATTCGACACTTACGACACCCGCGGAAAGAAATGAGTGCATTTTTTTATACCACGTAGGTCTTGTTAGCAAGCGTACGGCCCCCCGATTTTTGGTAAGTGGTGACACCATACGGGCAATATTATTTACGAGTTCGGTTCCTTCATTTTACGCATGGAAACACTTAACTGACAATGTTTTTTTTTCTATATGTAATTTCTAATTTCAGAAGCTTGTCCATCGCCTCCGTGGCGCAATGGTTAGCGCGTTCGGCTGTTAACCGAAAGGTTGGTGGTTCGAGCCCACCCGGGGGCGAATATTTTTCTTTTGTTAATTTCGTACACTAAATTAACGTATGTTTTAATTGCTACAAGCAAACAGAAACGTTTCGTTGTATCTTTTTTACATATATAAGTGGCTTTTAACCGACTTAAAAAAATGAGGAGGATCTCAATTCGACGGAATCTTTCTTTACAGTACAATTGATAATTTCAGTAGCTTTCCCGACGCCTCCGTGGCGCAATGGTTAGCGCGTTCGGCTGTTAACCGAAAGGTTGGTGGTTCGAGCCCACCCGGGGGCGATAATTTTTATTTTGTATACTCAGTAAACGTAGGTTTCAATTGTTTTTGGCTTTGAGACCCTAGCTCCGTGGAGCCCTAGCGCACTAGCCCTCTTTAAAGACATCTCGAGGAGGTTTACTGATGTTGCTGATGGCCGGAGAACAGGCGGTTTCCTCGCTCAAACAACTCCTCAGTTTGGCCATTCAAAGAGGAAACGTCGCCAGCATCTTCCACAGAATGCCGCAGGGGCACTTTTAGATTTCGTTTAAATTACTTTGTTATATTTGTAGGTTTAGTTTAGCTATAAATCTTTTTAGCCCTTATATCATGACACCTATTGCTTATTGATAACCTCAAAAGATAATTCATGGGACTTGCACATTAATTTAGAAGGGTCTGTATAGCAAGGAGAGTAATTGCTTTAAGCAAACAGCAACATTTAGTTTTCTTTGCACGTAAGTTGCTTTTATACAGAACAATTGATAATTTCAATGGCTTGTCCAACGCCTCCGTGGCGCAATGGTTAGCGCGTTCGGCTGTTAACCGAAAGGTTGGTGGTTCGAGCCCACCCGGGGGCGATCAATCTTTTTTGTATAATAAACATAATAATTTTAAGTATGTTTTGAGCGTTTTATTGACTAGTAAGATATTACAAGCAGTATTTTATAGTTCTAGATTTTATTCAAAATGTAACATAACATATTATCTTTTTTTGAAAATATATTTATATTTTTGCAACTTTTATAAGGAATGGCATAAAATCTGCAACAGCGCTAGAGGGAACCTTCTCATTGTTCGTTTCAATTAAGCAAATCAAATTTTGTATCCCTGGATCTAATATAATAATGCTGGCTTTGCCCGTGAAATCAGGTTTAAAATAGCATCAGCCGCTGGCCCATAGACAAACGAGTGTTAAAGTGACAAATGACTGACAAGATGAATAAATGGCAATATGAATTATGAAATTAACAGCTTCTCTACATTGAATGGGACTTTTTACTGGTACTTTATACCTACTTGTAACAATTATATCTTCGGAATAAAATACATTAGACAGTACCTAAGAAAGAATGTATATTCACTTATCTTATCTATTCACTTAAATGATATATGGATATTAAACGATTATTTCAAAGCCAATAATCAGAATCAAAAGAACCACATATAGGAAAATTAAGCTTTCCAATAATAACAAATATATGTATAATTGTGCTATCAAAATCTCTTAGTTAATGGCGGGATTTCGAGTTTTTACTATAAAATATATAAATTATAAAACTGGCGGTTATACACCTCCCTCTTTATCTGAAGTTTTCCGAAAACATCAACACTAAGAATTTTCAGTATGAAACATTTCAAGAAGCAAAAGACATTTCGCCCCCGGGTGGGCTTGAACCACCAACCTTTCGGTTAACAGCCGAACGCGCTAACCAATTGCGCCACGGAGGCGTTGTTTGGGCCGATGAATTTCGCCTACCAGTAGTGCTATTACTAAATAATACACGGTAGTTTAGATTTCAATTTACTTGAGAGACGTAATAACGCAACAATAGCTCACACTATCTCACAGACTTGCTCATTTTACATCAGCTAGAGCTTATCTAGTTTTTGTTAAAAGAAGAACCTGGTATTCTTATTAATAATTTTAAAACATTATTTACGGCAGTTGTACCTTATCGCGGGTCATCGCAAATTATCAATTTATCTCATTACACTATCATGCCTGGCCTGTTTTAGGGTTCCATAGTAAACAAAGAACTCTTATAGTTTCGCCGATCGTCCATCCATCTATCCGTCCGTCTGTCCGCAACGTAACTCGGTGACCGTTACTACTAGAGAGCTATAATTTGCTATAGGTATACAAATCAATTACGCCGACAAAAAATTTACAACAAATTTTGAATAATATTTTTTTTAGGGTACACGTAAAGTGGAGGCTTATTTTTCCGTAGGCAAAATGGCGTAAACGGAACCGTTATAGTTTCGTCATGGGATTACAATTATAAAAATTAGTGGGTTTATAAAAAGGATACAGTAATTTCTAAAATAAATTCCGTTATAGTCAACCTTTGGTGAAATGTTAGCTGTCAAAGTCGTCAAAAGTGTCCCCCCGCCCCTCATTTTAAAACTATGAAGTGTAAATTTCGAAAAAATTTAAGTGATACACAATAAGGCACGAGTGAATAGGCATCTTCTGGGTGAGCTCGCTTCATCGTCGGCCTCATCTTTGCCCCTTGGGTAGATGCTGGCCAAGAGCAATCCCATTTGTAATAAAAAAAATATACATATTGTAAATAATTTTAACGACTTTTAGTTTGAACAAGATAGTTCTATCGGTTTTTGGGTTATCACTGTCAGTTCCCCTCCTTTGTCCGTGATCTGACACGTACTGGGCCATGTTTTTTTTTCTTGCAAAAGTCATCGTGTTGTTTATCGTTAGATAGCTCGATTATGTGAAAAAAAAACTATCAAAGCTAAGTAGACAGTACTAGCCAAACTTATAAAGTGTACATGAAAAAGCAAATAATCGTACAATTTTCATTGATTAGGTACTTCGATATCGTATTACTCTTATTAGTTATATCAAATATAATCTGGGTAGTCATATAGACTAAATATAAGCTTTCGACATTTTTAATCCGCATAATGTCACGGGCAGCTAAGGAACTCTACATTTTGCGTGGCCCGACACTCACTTGGCCGCTTTTTTTACTATTCCCGAATCCAGTTACTTATCTTCTGTTGACACCATTACTGGTTCTTATTATATCAAGTGGGTTTTGTAGTTTTAGTAGCAGTTGACATCTTTATTTACTACCTATTTTTTAACGAGTAATAAGTTTACTACTGTCGTCAAACCAGACTGGTGATTGGTGCCGTAATAAGTATGAGAAAAACTCTTGTAACATTAGATAACATTATCAACTCAGCTGGCAGTTTGGCATGCGTATACTAATTGACCTTCGTTAATCTGAGAATACCTATTATGCATTGATAATACTATCAGTTTTCTCAAAAATATAAAGTATGTAATAAAAAATCAACTATCATTGCAACAAATAATTACAACCGACATTTCATAGTACAGTCAACATCAAATGTAGATGATCATTTATGTACTTTGTTGTACTAACGTAACCATACTGCGGTAGTTGGGATGCGTCAAAGTAGTGAACGCAACAAGGTACTAAAATAATTCTGCTGTTGACTATACCTAACTTTACAAATGTCACTTAAGACAAAGAAAAACACTTACAAATAGAATTGAGGAAAACATTTTTACTTCGCTTTCACGTTTTACTCTGCGAATAAAATCCATAAAGAAAACATTACGAAACACTACATAACCATATCAAGCGAACCTCTTTCATTTCATATTCCGAGAAACACAAAACACATTTCACTACAAAATACGTCTCCCTGGTGAATTCTAGAACATTGTGCATTTTCTTTCAATGAAACCTAACGCGCGTCGAAACCCATGGGAGCCCGTGGAAATTTTGAACGATTCTGTCTTCTTTGACGCATGTGTTTTAGTAATAAAATATGATTCTGTTACAAAACCTCATACGTCTTCTTAATTTCTACACCTAGTTACATAATATCATCATCATATCAGCTGTTGGACGTCCACTATTGGACAAAGGCTTCCATCAAATAGAGCAACAATGACCGGTCCTGCGCCACCCGCACCCAGCGGACTTCCACGATATTTACTAGGTCATCAGTTCAAATCATCAGTTACAAACAGAAATGATTATTATAGCAAACTTAGTTCCGTGGGGTCATGGGGTTGTGTTGTTCTATTACAGGGCATTTAACTCCATCATCAGATCGGCCGGAAATTGAACTCATACTTCACTAAGCACAGACGCACAGATAGATATTAAAAAATAAATAAATAAATTTCGTGTTAGACCCGTGTACGAATATTTTAAGAATGTGTACAAAGCGCGAGAGTTCAAAGTGTTATATATTAAAAATACCCCGAGAAACTTGAATTCAGGATTTCCTTGTTTTCCTCTTTTTTGTGAGACTTTTTTTCTCCTTTGGTGAGCGATTAATAATATTTTTTATTGTGATGTATGCCTATCATTTGTTTAGTTGCGAAGTTTACTCATATGCAGGTAGCTTTGCCGTTGCCACATCAATTTGATTGCCTGCCCTATTGGCTTTTATTATAATAACGACCTATTAGTTTAAAACACCGTAGCAAATATTATAATGCTATAATTACTTAAATAGTCTTAATGACGGCACATAATCGTCATTTCATGGCATGTATCTAATTTTCTAAAAATATATGCAAAACTATAGCTTTCAACCTTTTAGCTCCGTTGAAATCGTAAATTGAAACCCATGTATAACCTAATATATGGGGACTCGTTGATTCCTCTAAAATAAAGAATTATCAAAGTAGAATAGCGTAGTTGCTGAACGTACCTAAATAGAAACCAATGAAAAAATGCAGCTAACGTAACTTATAAAACCTGAATTGTCGGTGGATGCATATATTATGGAAGAAATAACGAATGACACAGGTTTTTACCATTATTTTTTGCAGATTTTCCATTGTACCTCAAGCTATTTTGGCAACATTCACTATTTTATGACGTGCAGGTTAATTGAAATAGTAACAACAATAGAACACTCCTAACCATATATGCTACAAAGGAAATTTGATTTAGAGCGTTTCTGTAACAAGCGCGAGTGCTCCTCTTTGTACCATCCAATCTCAAACTTACTCCCTCAACCTCGCATCTCAAATGCGTGTGTATTAGAAATGTAAACTTTAATATAACAAGATAAGGTTTCTTTTAAAAATGTACGTTCGGCGAAGTTATGAAGTTGCGTAACTAGGCAATAGATTTTGTATACGTAGTCACGTGGAGCTCTTAAAAAATGTTCTGTGAAAGGGACCTCGATTTGAATTGCTTGTTTTTAAACGCATGAGTGGTTTGGAGTTGTTTCAATATTTTATGAACAACGAATACTAGACAGTGAGCTGAATAGGTACATGAGTATTGGGTGAATTGGTTATAGCATGCATAGTTAACTGTAAAGCAGGAACGAAACTCTCCAATCTATTTGAAGCAAATATGTAATCACCAGGCAGCGAAACTTTGGTGCCGATGACATCATTATGACGCAACTAAATTGGCATACAGGATGTTATTATAAATTATACACAACATAGTTGTTAATCTTTACCACGCTTTGACAGATGCAACAGTTGTCACTAGCATGCCGATTTAATAGCAATGTCAATGATATATTGTATTATAATAGAAATTTGTTAAATCCATATAAAAGTCTTGATGTGTCATTTTTGATCCTTCTCTTTCAATGTGCTTTCTAGTTTTTAAATGTTTTTCTATGATACTTGGTTTAGCTGGTAAATTTTGCTGACATCAGGAGCAAAACATTTTTTCATTTTTAACAACTGAAAAGGAAACGTCTGCAAATACGGCTGCATAGACTCCATGGCGACTACGGTCAAGCCAGGTCAAGCGATACCTATAATGTGTACCTAAAGGTATAATGTTACCTTATCAATTCACATTTCTTAAATTCACGAATAAAAAATACTAAAACGATGTACAATATTGCCTTCGATAATTTTCTGATGAAAATGACAAAGACAGTTAAGTAATGATGTTTTTATAAGTACTGGCCGTCTCAAGTGTCAATAAAATATCCGTGTACTAAAGAGGCCAATAAGTTGTTAGTGATTAATGATTATCTATCATCTAAATAAAAACACTCTGTATGAAGCCGCTACGTCATACGTCTGTCATCGGCACCAAAGTTTCGCTGCCTGGTAATCACTATCATCGTAATCTTACTAGCGTTATCCCAGTACAGTTGCATATAGAAGGAAGCCCGGGACCCGCTACCTAACCCAAGAATTGCCGCAACCACTAGTTTTTACGGAAGTGACTGCTATCTGACCTTCTGACCGAGGGGGAGACCAATATATTTGTAGCAAATATGTAGCTGTAACCAAAAATTGAAAATTAAATGGACTTTAACAAGCTTTTATTTAACTTGCACTGTGAGTATGTAAATATGAAAGTTATGTATAGTCACAGAATGAAGAGTTTTGTCACTAATAGAGCTTAAAAGCATGAAAATAGAGTTGAAAAGTGACGGAACTTTTTATTCCGCGAATGTACTCGTAATAGGTATCCAAGTTGTCATCAAAATTTACAATCCCTTTTTTTCAGCCACTTCCCGGTATCCGATTGAGCTTACATTTTGACAAACTTATCTAAGTTCGGTGAAAATACAATATTATGATACAACCGAGCTGAACTGATGATGGAGACAGGAGGTGGCCATAGCGACTCCTAAACTACAAAAGATAAACCCATCGTGTTTGTGCTCATTCGAACCATCTCAAAGAATACAGACAGTAACTTGTAGGTTAACAAACGGCAATAAAATCTTGTACAAAAAATGTTTTTTGACAGAAATTTATTCTGTTTCGATGTTGAAAGACAACGTACTTGATGGTAAGCATATACCGTAGCCTATGAACGATTCGCGGCTCCCGAATATCAAAAGCCTATTGCAGACGTTTTTTTTTTAAATGTTGGATGCAATATAATAAAATGTGTAATGTTATCTTTAGTTCATACTTTAGGGACTTTCTAATGGAAACTTTCTAGTCAATAAGGATATACTCGTATTTATATAATAACACAACTAGCAATTGGCCTTTCGACATCGATACAGGGATCTTTTACTTGAGAATGACATCAAAAACATATATTAATGCGGAAGTGTATATCTACTTTTTTCTCAACAATTATTTTATTAGGTCGTAAGACGATGTAACCCTTTCAAATATTAGTACCCCATTAAAAAAAAAAACAAAACGTTACAGTTTTATGAATCTAAACCAGCAATACTGATTAAATATGTATTCTTATCAAATGTTACATGTGATACAAAACAGTTATATTGGTGCATTTCTTCATTATTAATACATCTTATAAAATACCTAATTAAAGAGAAAATATGTTTTCTCAAACATGCAATGAAATATTGATGTTATGTTCCTTATAATAGGCTGCGAAGTATGACGTTTCAGGTGCGGCTAGGACAAGAGGTCGTTAATGTAATAAGGCCGGCAAAGCCCTCTTTTTTAATTTCCATTCCACATAAATTTGTGGCACAGGTATCATGACATTCTGACACTATGCGTATAAAAAATAAAACTTTGATGTTTTTGTTGTTTATTTCATTGCATGTTTGAGAAAAGCACTATACATACCTCGGCGGAAAATATAGGGTTGCCCGCCTTAGACCTATACCGTCTATATGTCTTCGGCCGGCAACCCCTTTCGTCCCGGCCTCTGTAGTAATGTACTATTTATCTAGCCATTGGTAAAAGAATCTTTGCATTGGCAGTTCAGGCTTGTAAAATTGTTATCGACTGATTCATGACATGACGAAGAATTGAAGACTATATTTAATGTTTTATACTAATCATTTCAAACACCACCATTTAATACCTAATAAAAAATTAAAGTACATACGACTTCTGAATATTCCAAGTTTTCTTTTATTGTACTTTAACCCAATACCATACTTTAATTATGACCAATATGAAACACGGGTTTTATAAATAGGCCCCTGAAACTCTCCTGATTTGTTTGCAGAGCAAAACCAAATTCCAAGAAACTTCCAGAAATATTTAAACAAAGGCAATCCGGCCGTTAATCTTGATTACATAGCGCTTATTCATAAATCTAAATGCGTTCACCAATTAGCCTCACAGCTGCTGTTAATTTGTCTGAATTTCGCATGCACTGCTGAGTGCAGCTTAAGGGGAATCTATACCCAAAATTTGCATACATGATAGTATGTTTAATTTATTAGGATTGGAAAACATTTGTATTTGTATTAAACCTGTACGCCCCAAGTTAGATACAATGACGTACTTATTCGCACTAAGCGATTTTCCTCGGCTTCCTTAATGTGAACTGCTTAGGAATGTAATTCGCTTCAGTCAATCTGTATTCCTTGATATAAGAGTGGATAGGATTTCCCTTAAAGAGCTTGATTGTAGGTTCTGCCTGATATAGTCACTTACCATCAGCTGAGGTTCATCACTAGTTTTGTGCGACGTGTGAAGTGTCTAAATAAGTTTACTTTTTGGTGGCGAGGGTGCCGGTCGCTGATGCAGCATGTGAAACGCGCGTGAAGAGTGATATGTTGTTTATTCGTATCAAATAACTCGATACAACTTAAATATAAAATCAACAGAATCTTTTGTGTTACATAAAAGAGACAGCCGAAAACTGTCAAACAAAAAGAAGGCTTACTTCGCCTTATAAAGAAGGTCGCCGCACCACCCCCCCCCCCCCCCCCCCCACGGAGAAAAATAAAATATTAAAAATAACAAAAATCATCACACTTACTGAAAGTTACCTTGCGACCAGATCGCGTGCGCATGATAGGTGACTGGTTTCTTTGGGTGGTGGACCCTGTGGGTAATTTTCCCAGATTTTTACTAAAACAAGGCTCAGACAGTCTAGGACAGGTTGAAGGCGCCTTGTTACACGCCGATTTAGCCGATGCCGATGATGGTATACTCGTAGCGTTCTGAGACTTCTGAGCTTCCTGGTTAACATGCGATTCGTTATCAACCTCAATGAAGGCTGGTTTTACACGATCGATACTGACTATCAGTTTCCTGCCTTTTACGTTAAGGGTCAAAGTTTTACCGTCATCAGCACGAGATAAAATTTCGTAAGGACCCGAGTAAGGCGGTTGCAGTGGGCGTCGAACTGTATCGTCACGCAAGAAAACGTGGGACGCTGTTGACAAAGAATATTAGCTACGCCGATGATATGGCGCTGCTGGGTCCATCGATTGGGGCCCTTGAGATTCTGATTAGCATATGTGAGAGGTACGCGGAGGCCCACGGTCTCAGATATAACTGCAAGAAAAGTGAACTATTTACTTGTATTTAAGGCAGGGAACAAAAAACCAAAATACGTACCACCGCTAAGACTTGAAGGAACTGAGTTAACTAAAGTCACAAAGTTCAAGTATCTGGGGCACTGGGTCACCGAGGACCTCTCAGATGATCTTGATGTGGAGCGGGAGCGTAGGGCATTGGCAGTGAGGTGCAACATGTTGGTCCGCCGGTTTGCACGTTGTACGAGGGATGTCAAAATAACCCTTTTTAAGGCATTTTGCCAGACCTTTTACACGTGTAGCTTGTGGGCCAAATGCACGCAGAGATCTCTCAATTCCTTACGCGTCCAATACAATAATGGTTTCAGGATGTTGTTGGGGCTGCCTCGCTTTTGTAGTGCATCAGGCATGTTTGCAGAAGCTAGAGTTGATAGCTTTAAAGCTATACTTCGTAAACGAGTTGCATCCCTGATGTGCCGCGTGCGAGACAGTACCAAAAGCCTCCTGAACAGTATTATTGAAGAATTGGAGTGCCCAATTGTGAAGCACTGGAACACTGTCCATGTTGACTCACGGAAGTGAATGGTATTAATGTAAAAATATGTATATATAAGTATATTGTAATCCAATTCTAACTAATTTTATTGTTACTTTAATCTAGTTTGTGAGTTTATTTGTTATTTTGTTTATTTAATTTAATATAATTTAAAGTCAAAGTAATGTTTTTAGATATGGACTGTATGGTTCGAAATAAACGATTATTATTATTATTATTAAAGCCTTAGAAACGAAAATAACTGGCTTCGAATGACGTGAGGCTGGTATAGGTCGAATAGAAGCCATTTTTTACGAAGGTTGGTGACGTAATCAGCTGGTTAACCAGGAAGCTCAGGTTAATCATCACGTCGGGGTCACCACTTTGGTGGCAAGGGTGCCGGTCGATGATGCAGCATGTGAAACGCGCGTGAAGAGTGATATGTTGTTTATTCGTCACAAATAACTCGATACAACTTAAATATAAAATCAACAGAATCTTTTGTGTTACATAAAATTGACAGCCGAAAACTGTCAACAAAAAGAAGGCTTACTTCGCCTTATAAAGAAGGTCGCCACACCTTATACTAGTACGAATCGTACGTATTCTGTCTACAGTATAAGAAGCATCTAGTAGGACAGTAGTAAGTAGTAATAGTAGTCGAACACCTAGCAATTTTACATAGATCATAGTACTTTAACTTATGTTCTTACAAAAGGATCATGTTACCTGAAAAATAAATAAATTTGTATTCGATTAAACTAGTACTTATGTACAAAAGTGCAGGTAAAGATTTAGTTGAAGGGTACAATTTTAAAACCCCGTTTTTGTGGCAATGTGTTAAAGCAGAGTTATAAGTTTTCAACCCCAAATACTCGTACGTACTTGAACTAACCTTTTATTACCATTTTATACAGGTAACATGGGCCCGCATACTTAAATAACCAAATTAATTATGTACGAAATATAGTATAAGCCTTAAAATGCTATGAAGCGCCTATTAATTAACTTTTAAATGAACAGAGTAAATTACAAATTTATCTTATTAATAACCAGCCATGGAACGATGAACTTGCTTGACATTTGCGTACAAAATTGACTTTTAGCGTACCTCAGGTTCCACGGCAAAATGCCAGACAAAACATATTTTCTCGTTAATTAGATATTTTATAACATGATTAATAATGACGAAATGCGCCAATGTCACTGTATCGTTTAAATTTGATAAAAATACCTTTTCTAATTGAGGACCGAAGTTCAGGGTCGCAGGTAAAGGTTTTTACGGACAAATGTGGCAGCTTCGAAAATGAATAGAGAGGGGAGGGTCAGTAATTTAAAATTTTAGAAATGGGGTTTGCAACTTCGTGTTTGATGGATATTTGCTAAGACTCTTAAGCACTTTTTTTGTTTAACAAACAGGTGATGCATGTCTGTGCTTTGGCCTCGCATCGCAAGACCGTAGCGCAGCCAGCGGCCACGTTATCGCCTGTGAGTGGTACACCGTCAACACCCACTCTATACTGTTACCCCTCTTTAATATGCTGAGTGCAAAACGGGATAGCTTATTTTTATTTTCTTCTATATGTATTTTCCAGTTTAAATGGCTATCTGTTGTAAGGCCTAGCAAAGTGCACTCGGTAACTTCTTCAATCTTTAAATCATTTGAAAGGGTGTTTAAATTTAGGTGTGTTTTTTGTCTTGGTCTGAATTGAAAAAAATTACATTTTTCTGTATTTATTATAAGATTATGGTCTTATAGCCAGATAATGCGTTAAAAGTTGATTCTATTCTGGGTTACTCAGATTATCTGGACACTCGAATAGGATCGACACGTCATCAGCAAAAATTACGATATTATGTGGTTATCTTCGGGAGGTCATTAATATAGATTAAGAACAGTATGCACCGTAACACACTTCCTTAAGGAATTGAGCATTCTGTACACTGAATGTTAGATTTTATGTATTGCAATTTTCCGGGCCGTTTATCAAGCTAGGTGTTCGATTTCGACATACTGTTGTCGCGACGTGACCTCATCCAATTTAATGCCTTACCACGTATGCCAATTGCATTTAATTTATGTAATTTTTGTATATAACTGTCATATGCTTTTGACATGTCTAACTGCAATACTACTGCATGACTTTTATTTCTTATGAAGTCTAGTATTGTTTGTACATAATTGTAAACTGCAAGACTTGTCGAGTGTTTCTTCCGGAATGCTTACTGGTCTTCATTCAGTAAATGGAATTTCATCAATCAAAAGTTGTAGATCGGGTTTGACATGCATTTGTTGAAGATTTTTGAAACAACGGTAAGGAGTGTGATATTTCTGTAATGGGCGGGATTATCTGCTTTACCACTTTTCTTTAATATAAGTTTAATTTTAGCGATTTTTAATTTATCTGGGGAAGTGCATTCATCATAAGATTGGTTTGTAAGTTTCGTAATAGGCGGAGAGAGCTCATTGATGCAAGTTTTTTATTAAAGTAGAGGTAGGTACTGCTAGAAAGCTGTAATTTGGCATAGGTATGCCATACCTTATACTCGTACATAACAATCACGCCGTAGGCACGGTAGAATAAAAACGTGAAAAAAAAAAGTGTGGCGGATAATTAATTATTCATCATAGTTAGCCAATTTTGTTGTGTTGCTGTTGAAAATAATCAAACTATGTCTAAGAGTACGTATAGTGACGATCAAAGATTTCGCCTGAGATTTTACTGGCAAAAAGTGCGACAAATGTATCGTATTTAGATATTATCGTCAAAATCAAAGAAAATCTATCTCGGCACATTCGAACTGTCGAAGAAATTACAGCCTCCAATTCTGTGTAGCAATTATTCAATGCTCAAATCTATCGTGCGTGCAATTTAAAACATGACGTGAATATAGTGCACTGAATAAATATAGCATTACGCAGACATTTTTTTCATTAGTCTATCAAGGGATCCCAATCCCACTGTTGGGCAAAGGCCTCCCATAGGTTTTCACACATCTCTATCCCCCGCAATCTCTGGCCTATCATTTGCGAACGCGGTCAGGTCATCCCGCCGTCTCCACCAGGGACAATAGACAAATTGTTTCAATTAATTTTCATAAATATGATTTTCCTTGTTTTATTTCCTTGCAACCGAAGTAAAAAGCAGAGTTCTCTCATGTACAAAACTCATTTTATCCTCGACGTGAATATCTACAATAATGTCTTGGGTAAAATGACTCGTTTTATGCTCTTGTTGTACAGTCACGGACTTTTTATCGAAGAGCCATTTCAGAGCTCCTTAATTTTGCTGCATTAACATGCGAACATTTGTGGCAACTGTTTTAACGTTACCGTGGTATATTGGTAATTTAGTTTTGAATGAAACTAAACCAAACATCAGTAGATAGAGTGAATAAGAACGCTTGACACGTTATGAAGCTCTCCCGACTGGATATGATCCATGTCGCGAGTGGTGGCTTTGACAATTTTCTCACTCAAGACACCCTCTTAAATCATTCGAGTTGTTAATTTAAAAACTTCCTCTCAATTGCATACATAGCCATTAAAATACTATTTAACTTCCGGTTCTGTTTCATAGAGACTAGCAGATTTGCCTGTTATCCTATTGGCCGGAAAGAACGGTAACGTGTGATTGGCGTAAATAAGCTGTCGCTCCTTAGTAACTTATAATATAAACATGTTACAGTTCGTATGTTTGTACCGTCGAATGAAGTCTGATATTTAATTTAACGTAGTTGAATCAATGAAAAGTGGCACATTGTTCCTGTTGTTGTGCCTTATTTGTAGCTTAATGTTTTGTTATTTTTTAATTAATCTTTCAATTTTTTAGCTTTTTTTACCACGTCGGTGGCAAACAAGCTTACGGCCCGCCTTATGGTAAGCGGTCACCGCAGTCTATAGACGCCTGCAACTCCAGGGTGTCACATGCTCGTTGCAATGGCTTTAGCTGAAAACAGGCACAATAGAGTCATTAAGACATTTGTTTTAATAAATGCCATTGATGCGCGGCAATGATTATTTATTTATGATAATTTACTTTACGCGTTAAATGCTTTATTATTTCTATTCAAAACAATAAGTACACTAAAAGTTACACGCCTTTCGTACTCATTATTACAAACACAGCTGATACAAAAGAAAATACACCTACGCAAACGCATACATTTAGCATTTTAGTATAACTAAATAGGTTGCTTGTACCTTTCTTTCTACATATTCAATTAATAACTCGAAGAAATCATGCGCTCGTTTCCCCAAAATCGGTGGTATCGTCGACTACAAAATGATGCAGGTTTATTATCATGTAATGGGGGAAAAAAATATGGGTCTCTATGTAGTGGGCTCAGACCAAGAAAAAAGATAAATGGAGCATTCCGAACAACCTTCTGAAGCCGGTTCTGAAACCATGCCCAAATGAGTATTCACATGCACACATACAAATTCAGGCTTCTAATTAAAGCAGGGTAATTTAAGCCTTCAGTACATGTCGTAATCATGTCATAGTTTACGAGATCACTTTTCATTATGTACTTACTTTAATGGGTATGGTTTATAAACGGGCTTCACTTGATGGTAGTAGCATGTTTAGTCTATCTTTTTTTATTAGTATGAGGCTGACTTTCTACAAAAATTCGCAGCTTTTTCTAATCTGATGAAATCTGAAGCAGTTAAGACTCAATAAAACTGAAAGTACGTCCCTTTAAGCACAGTAACGAATCTCCTTTGATCCTTTTGCCAATCAACAACTAAACATTGTTCTTGACTGGATATTTTTCACTTCGCCAATTTGTTTAGTCGCTACAACGACGTCTTTTATTCCTTTTATCACAGCTCAAAGACTTTTATCACGATTGCGCTTTGGCAAAATAAAACAAAGCTCTGTCAGTGAAATGAAATATGCTGAGATGTGCCTTTTATGGCTGCAGCTTTGTGCCGATGTTTTTCTGATTGAGTAATGTTGAAAAAAATCTATAAATCATTATTAAACTGGATTCAATATTTACCCAATCGCCGGATATGTAAAATTATTCGAGCTCCCTCTATGTTACATGCCGTTGTTAAGAGTTAAGTAGTATATTTTTAGGGTTCCGTAGCCAAAATGGCGAAAACGGAACCCTTATAGATTCGTCATGTCTGTCCGTCCGTCCGTCCTTATGTCACAGCCGATTTACTCAGAGACTATAAGCACTACAATTATAAAATTTGGTAGGAAGGTGTATTCTATAAACCGCTATAGTGATATGGTGTGAAATGATGAAAAAAATATTAAACTGGGGGGTACCTCATACAGGGGGGTCAACATTATTTTTTCAATGCATATAGGCGTGTTGGATATGAAATGGATAGGACTTCAAAAATGAAATAGAGGTTTCTACAAAACTTTTATATTTAAGCCATCCGTTGGTGAGATATTAGCTGTCAAAAGTGTGCCCCCCCCCCCCTATGAGTATAGTGTAAATTTCTGTAAAAAATTAAGATGATGTACATAAAATGGTGTAATAAGCCTAAAAACATGCTAAAACGTTTTAAATACACCAGGTATAAAAAATAAATGTTCTAAAACAATAAATAAATAAAAAATAAGTATTACAAAAAGTTTCTAATAGGGCGTAATATAAATAATAATATAATAATAATAATAATATTGGGGGACAATCCCACACAAATCGACCTAGTCCCAAACTAAGCAAAGCTTGTACTATGGGGTACTGGACGACGATATACATACTTATATAGATAAATACATACTTAAATACATAGAAAACATCCAAGACCCAAGAACAAATATCCGTGAAAAATGCACAAATAAATGCCCTGGCTGGGATTCGAACGCGGGACCTCTAGCTTCGGAGGCAGAGTCACTACCAACTAGGCTAAACAGGTCGTCGAAATATAAAGAAGTTATGGATAAGGAGATATATTTTGATGGGGGAAGAGAACAAGAGTTTGGATTATGTCATTCACTCAAATATGCAATGCTAAAGAGACGTCGATTATATAATGTAACAAATTTTCCTACAGTTTCACTGACGAAATCAAGAAATCCGTCAAGAGTCCTCAAGTTACAAAAATAATAAACAATATGAGTGCTAACAAATCTCCGGACAGTGATCTAGTGCGCGTGTCAGATATAAAAATCTTCGTAAATAAAATCAGTCCTGTCTTAGCTAGGTTGGTTAATCTATCAGTTAAGCATCACATAATATTTCCTGATAAACTTAAAGAAGCCATAGTTCGCCCAATTTACAAAGAAAGTAATCGTAAATCCTTCTCTTACTACAGACGTAAAGCAATAATTCTCGAGCATTATACTCGTATAATATTCCCTTATAATTTAGAAATATAATGTACAATTATTATGTTCCTAGAAACTAACATTGACCAAATTATGGAAAAATAATAAACAGGTATAACGTTTTAAATTCTTGTCAACATGGTTTTCAAAAAGGAAAAAGTACCGCTACATTATTGTCAAAGTTTATTGATGATATCAACAGCTAACTTAATGACAAAAAAAAATTATTACCCCTATTTTTTATTTTTTAATTATTCAAGACAACAACAGCCGTAAATACATTTTAAATTAGATTGGTTACATAGCAGAAGGCCTATAACAGGGTTTTTTTAATATTTTTTTTAACAATAATTACACAGTGTATACAAAAACACATTTTTTTCGCCAAACTGCATGCCGCTATGCATAGTATGACGTTATGCATAGTATTACAAAATTACATATTTGTTTACAATAAATGAAAGTGAACAGTAGTAAATTGAAAGCTACACAAAGTATATACGAAATGAGACATGAGACATAAAGAATATTTTTTGACTTAAAAAGCATACGACACACAAGAAACGAGTACCTTATTGAAAGTTATATACGAGTGTGGAGGGAGCGAGTCACTAAACGAATGGTCCAGTGACTATCTCACCTCACGCTCGTTCAACGTTAGGGTTGGAAGCATTTATAGTCGTGAGTAAACAGTGGAGTGCGGAGTGTCACAGGGCTCGAGCTGTGATCCTATTTGCTACTTGATGCACGTCAACAGCTTGTGCGGTGTGCTGCAGCACTCGTTCGCAGACGACCTGTGTGCCCTATGCGCGGGCATGGTCCTTGAGGACACCTTCCACCTTATACAGCAAGATATAGACGCTGTAGTTAAGTGGACACACAACAATGGGATACAACTCAATAATACCTATACTCACCTATATGCTCATACTTAACCATGTTTCCATCAAAACATGTCTAACTGCATCTAGAAACCTATTGAAATATTCAAAGCCTTCGATCATACCCATAGTACCAAAGCTATATTGTACTGAAAAACTATTTGCTCTCAGAATAAATGAGTACTATTGGGACAGAACCCTAGTAAAACGCATGCCATACCTCCTTAATAGTTTGCCAGAAAATATCAGGTAAGAAAGAAACAAGAAGAAGTTCAAGAGACTGCTAAAGAAGCATTACCTGGACTGTGGGTAGTGCATCATTAGTAGGCTCTTGAACTTGTAATACCTACATCTTATCATTTTATACTCTACCTACTACTGTAAGTACTTAAACATAATAATGCCTTATTAAGAGACTACCGATCCCACTCTCAGACTGTTGCTACAGTTTAGTGAGGCAATGTAATATTCTCAAGTGTCCTATCATTGTAATAAATATATTTTTTTATTTCGCCTTTATAATATTAGTTAAGTACCTATAGTCATTTGTGAATAATCGTCGATTTATCCTTAAAGTCACAAAGTCAAACGAATAAACGTATTCACATTTCCGCCTCCGTACCTTCGTAACAGACCAACAATCGCATTGTTAATTTAATTCAAAAATTGGGGTTCATTAGGCGACAATAAAATTAATTTCTCTGTTTGTATTTCGAACGTACTGTCACGTATGTGGCTTAATAAGCGAGCCTCGTTAGAATTTATGGTTCCTACAAACGACCCGAAAATTAGGCACAATTTCGTTCACCTGACCCAATGTTTACAAAGACAACAGCCCTGAATTAAACCAATGTTGATAGATCCCCGGGCCCCTGTTAACATATTTGTGACAAGTGTATTTCAATGAAGATCCAAGGGTCATCTTTAATTGGTTCATGTTATAATAGGACGTCACGGGCATAATAATACGTCTGGTGTTCTGTACATGACAAAGGTACAATTAGTCAACGTTTGGCGTTGTTGTAACGGTTAGACAACGTATATAACACGTTGTTGAGGTGATTGAGAGCCCAATCACCGGTAAAGGTTCACTTCAGTCGTGGTAAATAAACTTCAAAGGGACTATCCATTTATATATGTTATGAAACGGACCGTTACTGCAGAAGCAAAAGGCGGCTAATTGCAATTTATGACAAATATAATATATGTTACTCGTCTCAAATCACACATCGATATGTCATTTTAATCTCAAATAAAAACGGCCGAGTGCATGTCATCTGACATGACATCGCACACTTGCAATGTAGGGTTCGGAAACGTACCCGCGTGTCATCATGTGGACTTAAAATATCACAACTTCTTATTTACTATGTATTTGATACAACTAACAACTTATGACCTCCTCGGCAGTTACAACTTTGTTCCGTTAGGATCAAGATCCGTGTGGCCTATCGTTACACTAATAATACTGGTTTTTGGCCAAACGTTTGGTCTATATAACGCGGACAGTAGAGCTGGTAACTCTCTTGCTCAACGCATAACTGATTCAGCAAGGAAACCCTGCCAGTTTCCCCGATACCTTTCAAAACTTGATGTATAATTTTATAATGATAACTCTTATTATTATTATTTTATTAAAAATGGTATTGCTCTTGGCCAGCATCTAGTCAGGGGGCAAAGATAACGCTGACGATGAAGCGAGCTCACCCAGAAGATGCCTATTCACTCGTGCCTTAAAAAGGTCTAGGTTATATGAACTTGGAAATACAGACGCCGGCAGAGAATTCTAAACCTTGGAAGTGCGCATTATGAAAGATGAAGCAAAGCGCTTGGTTCGAATTAGAGGAATTTCGACCAGGTAAGGATGGTAGCCAGCCGTACGTCTGGATGTCCGATGGAAGAAGGGGAAAGGCGGTATGAGTTCATGGAGCTCCTGAGCACACTCCCCGAAGTACAATTTGTAGAAGACGCACAGACATGCTACTTTGCGTCTATGTATGTGCTAGGCTCTGCAGCTTATTTCCCACTACCGTACTGCCGCCACCGGGGGATGGGCAGCAGCATCCCTGGAGTGCGGTGGAGATACTGGGATCGCCAACCCGCATGCCAAGCGTGGCGATTATGGCATTTACCCCCCATGAAATTGGGGGAGACCTATGTCCAGCAGTGGACGTCCTTCGGCTGATATGGTGGTGGTGGTGGTGGTACTGCCGCCAATGAGCCTCCTGGCTCTGCGGTCCACCGAGTCGAGTGCGGCAAGTTGGTACTTAGCCGAGCGATCCCAAAGGTGACTACAATACTCCATGCAAGATCGGACTTGGGTTTTGTATAAAGAAAGAAGCTGCCCAGGCGTGAAATATCGCTTGAACTTATTTAGGATGCTCAGCTTTTTGGCTGCTGTTCCGGCTTTGAACTCGATGGTAGTGCCGAAGTTAAGGTTCAAGCTCAACCTCATGCCAAGCAGCTCGCGATCGTTGGCTACAGACAAGGTTGTACCTCGGAAAGTAAGAACCAGATTGAATGAGCTCCTTTTTGCGGTAAACAGACACGCTTGCGTTTTGGTGGCGTTGAAACTAACCAGATTGTTGTCACCCCATTGGGAGACAAGAATTATTATTATTTTTAACCGAGCTATCCTATAATATACAATGGATTTTGTCAGAAAAAAAATTGCATGCCCACTTTACGTGCAGGAGAAGTCGCATGAATAACAAAAAAAAGATTTAATTGTACCGTTAATTGTCAGTGTACATAATTAATAATGATACCTTTGAAAACAGTTACTGAGCTAAGCGCTGATGGACGGACGGATGTACATGGCGAAACAATAAAGGTTCTATGTTTAGTACGGAACCTTAAAAACTACTTATTCTTGCTCACTATAAAATGACCTGAATTTATGTTGGATGGTGTTTTGTATAGCGAACCCCAGGCATCCTTCAGGATGCAACTGCACTGGGAATAACGCATGGAGGATGATGTTGTTTTGTATCACGATTTAACATAGAAAATATGCGCTCAATATATATTCACTCACATGTTTATTACTTACATGTTAGATCTCAAATTGAAATTATGAAAATAAATGTTTTTTTTTTTATATTTATATCTGCTTTTTTTTGACGGCCTGTTTAGCCTAGTTAGTAGTGACACTGCCTCCAAAGCTAGAGGTCCCGGGTTCGAATGCCGGCCAGGGCATTATTTGTGCTTTCAGCACGGATATTTTGTTCCTGGGCCTTGGATGTTTGTATGTATTTAAGTATTTATTTATCTATATAAGTATGTATATCGTCGCCTAGTACCCATAGTACAAACTTTGCTTTGTTTGGGACTAGGTCGATTGAGTAAGATTTTCCCCCCCATTTTTTTAAATCTGTCTCTAAAACAACGCTTATGACATTTTGAACAAATTGTATTATTTGTTCACGAGGATAAGTATTTGAACTCATAATGCATGCACCCTTGAGTATGCATGCACCTTGTATCTACTCATAATGCATGCACTCAACCAAAATCTAAATTTATATCACGCTTTAAAATATGAATAAATATGAACGTAATGAAGACATAAAAGAACTAAAGTATGGGACAAAATTTAATTACGCTCTCGAGTCCTTTTAAATGTCAAGGATATATTAAAAAGATTTAGTGCCCCAAAAATGCGGGGTTTATAAATATCTGAGGGTATCTTTTGATATAATTCAAGGAGACACTTTTTTGAATTAGCTGGTTCCCCGGAGAAGGCGGCAGAATTGAGATTTTTGTAATGGAATCCGCCTTTGTGGCATGCATACTCAAGGGGTTCGCTCTACCATAAAACCTCTTAATAAGTCAGGATATTAATTTGTACGAAGTTTAGCCTGTTTATTATTTTTAAACTTGTTAAAAGGTAATTACTGGTCATATGTATTATGTGGCTTTTGTTTTAATAAAGCCAAGATATTGGACAAACGCTATATTTTTCGAATCGAATTTGTTTTTTTTGCTATTTAAACCAATCAATTCATTTAATTATACCTAAATGCAGGGTGCACCGGAAGACGCAGCGTGGGAAGGTCCCCAACAAGGTGGACTGACGATCTGATCAAGAACGCGGGTCGCCGTTGAATGAGGGCGGCGCAGGACCAGTCATTGTTGCAATCCTTCGGGGAGGCCTTTGTCCATCAGTGGACGTCTTTCGACTGATATGATTATGATGATCAAAAGCTGAGTTAGTGGCTACGTAATATCGTTCAGTTTGGATTGTTTTCTTCGATTAGTTGTAAAACAATGTCGAGAATTTAAATTGTTCTCTTACTGTCAATATTTCTGAATTGGTACGGTATTTGCTTCGAGAACAATTAATAATTTGCCATAGTCATATTTTAATACTATCCTCCGTACCCATCAAACAACAGGAATCAATTTAAATATTGAAAATGTTGATAAATTCATCATAGAATCAATACAACGCGTAGTTCTGGGAACGATCAATTACACGCTCGCATTGATTACTAGAAGCTGTAACCAATCCAAACGTAGATTGATTCCTAGTAAACGGTAAAACATTCATGAGGCATAGTCCATGTACCGATTTATACTTCGTTTTAAACGGTAGAAATGATTAACAGGAATAGTAAAATTGGAATTGTTTCTTTTAAACCGTTATATGTATAGTCATATACATCCTTTACTGGTCAAAAACACATGACACACATAGGTCACCTTACAGGTCAAAAATTATGTTTGAATATAAATAATAAAAAAACAGCCAAGTGCGAGTAGGACTCGCGCACGAAGGGTTCCGTACCGCATGATCTATAAAAAGAGTCCGACTCGCACTTGGCAGGTTTTTAATATTTGTTGTTATAGCGGTAACAGAAATACATAATCTGTGCAAATTTCAACTGTCTAGCTATTACGGTTCTTGAGATCTAGCTCGGCGAGTGGTAGCCATGAAAAAGGGGTAAAATATCACGTTTTTTGTATGGGAGCTGGGAGCCCCCCTTAATTATTATTATTATTATTTTATTTTTAGTATTTGTTGTTATAGCGGCAACAGAAATACACAATCTGTGAAAATTTCAACTGTCTAGTACGGTTCTTGAGATACAGCCTGGTGACACACGGACGGACGGACAGCGAAGTCTTAGTAATAGGGTCCCGTTTTTACCCTTTGGGTACGGAACCCTAAAAACAACATATTAGATCAAAAATTAACATATTATCAGTCATTTTCTGCATTTTTAAATTGCAAAAATTAATTTTACGTGCGGTTTTATGTTTATAAAACCGCACGTAAAATTCATTTTTCACCGCACTTACTGATTTTATGTTTATTAGAAGCAATCGAAGAAATCACTAAATATTTATTATTTAAAAATACCACAGATTTACTTTTCCACAAAATTAGGTACCTTGAAATCAGTGTCAAAACATGACATGTTCCCATCGTGTTCCATGTTACATTCTCTTGTGTTGATCTAGAAAAGGTATAGAGAGGAAGCATACTAGGGACAAGTCACAATATGAAATTTAAATTTAATCCAGGTATTTGGCACCCTTGTTTGAATCTCTATAATCCGTTACTGTTATTATTTTCCAAACAATTAGAAAACTTAGGTTTGAAATTACCTACGTCCTAACAATCAGTACTAAACACTAACTTGGTCTGACCGAACAGAAATAAAGCAGCCCATTTGCGACCCGCTTCGTTGGTAATCACTTACAGCTAATGACCTGCTAACAAGTGAATACAGATTATGCTTGCATTTCAGTGTCAGCGTGAGTTAAGCAAAACCAGCCTTTATTTAATGGTATTAAGAGCGACTAAATTTATCATAACTCAACATAGTTATAACTTTTGAAATTGCATATATTCGGAAAAGATAATGCTGGTGTGAAGGCTACTTTGAATAACCCGTGTTCTTCAATTGTTTTATGTAAAATGTGTTCGGTAACTTGCCGTTGACGTGGAATAAGGACCTACCGCCGAGGTAACAAATAAGCGCTCCAAATATATATTGTTTGAACTTTGAATTCGAGTATGGTTATTCCGAGCAGCAGAATAAGGTTTATACGTATGTCATTTTTACCGTTTTTATTGTTTTAATTTCATTCAGTTTCTACTCTTCTCGATGATTATTAACAATAAATAGTTGTTGAGACTTGATCAAAAACGTCAGTGTTAAATCTCTGATTGCCCAAATTAGAAGACGATGTCTACCGAATTGTCTAAAGGCTACTTTAAAAACGCGTAGGTACACTGTCGAATTAATGTCGTAAACTAGCATTGCTTAACCATACACATTACTCATTGAAACATGCTTAACCCAAGACCTAGTAATAATTATACTTCAAAAATGCTGTAATTGTTTACTTTGTAAATTTTCGTGTAACCGATTGGTTTTTTTTCGAGTAGGTACAAGTGAATACAAATACGGATTATCTTCGAATACTTATCCGATTTGAAGAATTCTTAGGGTTCCGTTGTCAACTAGGAACCCTTGGAGTTTCGCCATGTCCGTCTGTCTGTCCATCTGTCCGTCCGAGGCTTTGCTTTGTAATTGTTAGTGCTAGAAAGCTGCAATTTGGTATGGATATATAAATCAATAAATCCAACAAAATGGTAAAGTGAAAAAAATAAGGGTACCTACGAGTACAATGTGGGGATGTATTTTTTTTTGCTTCAACCCTATGGTGTGGGGTGTTGTTGGATAGGTCTTTCAAAATGAATACAGGTCTTCATCAACCACTTTTCCATAAAGTTCAATTAATACTCATATAGCTTTATAAAAGTTCAGTAGCTTAGTAATATTTTGTGAACTGATCTATCTATATATGTATTGTGTTATTATATATCTGATCTCACTGCAACTTGCGTAGCTAATTTTATGTACTCCGAAATTATCGTATAAATCGGATTAAATACCTCCTAAGATACTAGCTTTAAGTGTAATGTAATTTATATAAAGTGGATGTATTAAATAAAAATGAAAGAAAAAATCGGAAATATTCACTCCAAAAGAAATAAAAATTGTGTCCCCGTATAACTTTTGAACTATGGGTCCGAAAATATGAAAAAATCATGAAAGTAAAACTTAATAAAGACTTTCAACGAAAACTATAGCGGATATGATCAGTTGAGCTGTTTAGTTATCGTAAAAAGTCTTTCCTTCTTAGTAAAAGACGTATGAAACGCTGCGAAGGTATTCCCTTTTGCTTGTTATTGATGTTTTAAAGTAAGTTCATTGGATAACTACGGAATCCTACACTGAGCATAGCCCGACATGCTCTTGGCCGATTTTTTACAAGTATAAATACTTAGTAAAGTAACGGCATGCCTGGATGAGCATAGACTCTATCTATATGTATTCCGCTTCCGTCTTTACATACGGTCCGCTCCGCACGATGACACTTCATGAAAATTCCACATTTGTATTACAAGAATGGAAATTATTCTATTACAATTTGTATCCGCTGAATTGAAAATGACCGATGTTTACAAACAAACCATGTTGTTCGTAAATATGGACCTCCAATAACAAGTCTATTCCGCAATAACGGTTTGCCGATTTATTTCGTTCTTATTGTTTGGTAGCTGAGTCAATGGGAATAATGAGTCGTATTAAAATAAGCTTTTATTGTTATTATTTAATTCAACAAGGCCTATAATACGAGCAGCTTTTGTGTTTTTGTTAAGCGATGAAACTAATTCGATACAATGTTAGTAGTTAGGAGTATACTGTTTCTGCGGCACCCCTGCGGCGCGGCCCGAAGGGCCGAAATTTTTTTTGGTTTTTTGCTGCGGCAGGTTTTTTTGGGTGTCTTTTTCGTGTGAATTTGAAATGCAGCTATGTGATATGTGACCCCCCGTTGTTTTATGTTTATGACAGGTGTGGGTGCATTGTTGTTTTTTTGCTGCGGCAGGTTTTTTGGGTATCTTTTTCGTGTGAATTTGAAATGCAGGTATGTGATATGTGACCCCCCGTTGTTTTATGTTTATGACCGGTGTGGGTGCATTGTTGTTTTTTGTTAGAAGATTGCTTTTTTAAGACGATTTGCGTATTTTATTTAAAAACGATTTATTTGATTAGGATCAACAGTCTGTTTTTGCTCTATTCCCACGCAAAGGTAGGTAATTAATTACATTCTGTGAACAGCAATATATTTTAAAATTAATGTTGACAGAAATGATCGTGAGAATGACATGGGTTTTCTATTTGATTGGGTATAAATAAAAGTAAAGAACATTTGAAGCTAAGCAGGTTCAAACACGCCCCATCCGTTGGAATATTGCAGTAAAAAACTAGTTGTTTCGTGTCGTAACATGCAACGAACAGATGTTCATTTTTATGGGGGTAACATATTTATTGTCTTATCTGTGACATGTGAGCGTGTATTATATTTGGGAAAAAAAACGATAAATATCAGCAACTATTACGAAATGTCATGCTTGCCGTATTTTATTGGTCACTAAACTACCTAAAGATCATTTAAATCTATGCAGGTTCCATTTCCAAGAATATTGCAGTAAAAAACTAATAAAATTCCACGTCTTGCTACAAGTTAGAACGTGTTATATCAAATGAACAGGTACCTGTTTTATTAATAGATTTTTTTCTCCTAACCGCTACGTGTGTCCCGGTGTGTGTGTGTGTGTGTGTCTGTCGTGAATAAAAGCAAAGCTCAAATCCAGAGGGCCGCCATTCGCTCAGATTAGTTTGTCTGAAGTTTGTGTGTCAAGTGTTAAATAAAAGTGTACTAAAGTAGATAGTTGTCAATAGTTTTAATTTTTAAATTTCTTGCTACGAGTGTTAACAACTGTATAAATAATCCTTTGAATTTACATGATTTTACATGATAAATCAGTCATTTAAACATTTTTGTTTCGATTTGTTGAAGTCACAATCAAAGATGAACTTCCGGTTGCCGCCATTTTCGACAGTAGATGACCTATATAAGAACCGTGATGGCGTCAACTCAAGTAGTTCATCTTTGATCGCCAAGCAGCGAAAAGTGGAAAAGGAAATTGTAATCTGTGCGTAAATTTATATTAGAAGTGAGGTTTGTGGTAATTACACGAAGTGAGTATCTATTTTCTGTCGTTTCTTTTATTAACTAATACATCACACCCGTTTGCTAAACTGATGTGAGTGAACCTTGCCAACGTTTTACAATCAAAACTAATAACGAAGCACCATTTGCTGTCTTATCATGTATCAAATTGGCAAGGCTACACTCCCATGAATTTAGACTATATACCCTAAATATGACACTGACGGCTAGCCCATTTCAATCGAAACCTAAAACACTGTTTTGACAAACGGATAAATACCTATTAAATTTTAACTTATTCCGAAAGGAAGGACCGATTGAAAAGGGCATAGCTATTAACATTTCAGAAGTGGGTATGATCCTATTTTGTTGTGTTAAAACGATTTAAACGAGTAAAATAAAACTTCTTTTAAGAAAATTTTATTAAAAGAGGGTACTTTTGTTTTTTATCGTTTCATTACTGGCCGGAATGACTAATCGAAACGATTTATTACTAATTAACTCGTTTAATAAGTTTTACATTCAATGGAATGGATTTTCATTGCTTGCAAAGTTTTTTTTTTTTTTCTCACCTTTGTACCAATTAAGTATTTTCATTAAACGATAGTGGTAAATTGGCACACGATCCTGACAACGGTGAGCTGTTACAGTAATCTCCCAACCCTTGCTAGGGACATTACATTTCCATTCCTTATCTCTAAATTCGTATGTGCCTTTTCATGTAGCTTAAATTATATCCGCAATACCGTGTTTTGTTTGATTGTTATGACCAATAAACTGTTCGCCAATATTTGCTAAATTCCAGTGGAGGCAGAGTTCGGACAACTGGGCTTGTACACGCCTTCGCGTCCCACCGGGAACGAGCGGCAATCGCGAAGTCGCGAGAGACGAGCAGCATCTCGCAGGGCGTCTCACCAGCACACCCGGTCACGCAGCCGACTGAAGCATCGGTCTGGCAGCCGAACGAGTAGTCGTTCGCGCAGTCGGACGAGCCGTCGGCCGCGCAGCTGTGCGCGCCGACTCACTCGCAGCAGAGCGAGCCGCCGTACACGGAGCCGAACGAGTCGACGTTCGCGCGGGCGGGCAAGCCGTCGGCCACGCAGCCGGACCAGCCGCCGTTCGTGCAGCCGGACCAGCCGCCGTTCGCGCAACCGGGCGAGCCGCCGCTCGCGCAGCCGAGCGAGCCGCCGCTCGCGCAGCCGAGCGAGCCGCCGCTCGCGCAACCGGGCTAGCCGCCGCTCGCGCAGCCAGCAGAGCCACCGTTCGCGCAGTCAGGCGAGCCACCGCTCGCGCAGCCGCGTGCAACAGCCAGTGGGCGGCAGTGCAGATAAATGTGAGTCTTCTTGTAATAACTCTGATGCTAATAACCTTAATCTTTTACTTAACGCATTAAAGTCGTTAGGGCGGAATGATTCCGTGGATAGAATAGGAAATATGCAAAATACTGTCCCTGAGTTTGACCCCGCTAAAAAGGAACAAACAATGACCATGTGGCTTCATAAAGTCAATGAATGCGCGTCTATATATGGTTGGACCGAAAAACAGTTGGTACATTACGCTTTACCAAAATTACGGGGGTTGGCACAGAGATGGTACGAGGGGCTGTCCTCTGTTCTATTTTCCTGGGAAGAGTGGCAAGCAAAACTTATGGCAGCCTTTCCCTCCAAGGAAAATTATGGACAGATGCTTAGCGATATGCTTGCAAGGCGGGCTCGCTTTGGGGATTCGCTTGAGGAATACTTCTACGACAAAGTAGCATTAGTGAACAGGGTTTCCGAACCCATAACGGGTAGGCTAGCTGTTGAATGTATACTGCATGGTATAGACGACCGCTCTATTCGATTGGGGGCTGAAGCGGCGCAATTCAATGACCCCGATAAGTTGTTAGCTTACCTTCGTAATACGCGTAATATAAAATCAGTTTCCGATCGTAAAGTTATTACAAAAACAACCAGTACAAGACCAAGTGACTTTTCAACTCGGCCGTATAAGCCGCGGTGTTACAATTGCAAGCAGGATGGTCACGTCTCCTCTCAGTGTACTTTGCCGATAAAAAAATGCACTAAATGTTCAAGATTAGGCCACGACGCTGATCAATGTTATTCCAAGGTAGCAACCACCCAACCAACGACTACTGAGAAAACCATTCGGTGCTGTGTATCTGATACTAACAGTCCCGGAAATAAATATATAAAAATGATAGACGTTGACGGTTTACCGTTTAAAGCATTTGTTGATTTCGGTAGTGAGTGCTGTATGATTAGGGAGACTGATTTCAAAAATATTAACAAACGGGTTTTTACGGATTCCTTACCATCGCTAAAGGGCTTTGGCGGCTCTGTCGTTCATGCATTAGGCAAGTGTAAGGTTAGTATAACAATCGATCAGGTGAAAGCTGACGTAGACCTATACATAGTTCCCGACTGTGCGATGCAAGTACCTCTCATGATAGGACAGTCCTTCACAGAACAACCACATGTATTGGTTTACAAAAATAAAGAACAGTTGCTCATGCTGAACGAAATAAGTGATGATATAGCTAGCCATAAAATAAAGTTGTTCTGTAAAGACGACATTAATCTTACCGGACTATCGATCGTTGATATCTACACAGACCCGTTGTTTGCTGGAGACGTTTATGTGGAAGGTGGTTTGAGATTGAACCGTAATGTTAGCTTTTCAGTGTATTCGGGATTATTTCAGGTTGACGAAGGAGGGGTAGGGAAGCTTGTAGTAAACGTAGCCAAAGGCCAAACGGTCTCGTTGAGAAAAGGTTCACTGTTGGCACGTGGCCGAATAGCAAGTGAAGATAGCGATATTCCTCCCTCTCAGTCAATGCAAGTATCAACTGTAAATGAAGACACATCACCAGCTATCGATGTTTCAAATATCCGCGTGGGCGAGCAGATTACGCAGCCTCAAAAGAAACAACTAGTAGCTCTCTTAAATAAATATAGGAGGTGTTTTGCTTTTAACTTGTCTGAACTAGGGACTACATCGGCAGGCGAAATGTCCATATCGTTAAGTGACAATGATCCTGTGGTTTACAGGCCTTATAGATTAGCGATTCATGAGAAGGGGGTGGTTCGAGATATGGTTACCGAGTTGTTAGACAATGGGATAATACGTCCTTCCACCTCACCTTACGCCAGTCCTGTGGTCCTTGTCCGTAAAAAAACCGGTGAATACCGGCTCTGCATCGATTATCGCGCTCTCAATAAACGCACGGTAAAGGAGAATTATCCCATGCCACTAATAGATGACCAGCTAGATGTACTTTCAGGGCACCGCTTCTATACAACTTTAGATTTAGCATCTGGCTATTATCAAGTGCCCATCAAAGAGACTGATAGATATAAAACCGCGTTTGTTACGCCGGATGGACATTTCGAATTTAATAGAATGCCTTTCGGCCTAGCAAATGCGCCGGCCACGTTTCAGCGCATCATGAACCAGGTTTTAGGCTCTTCACGGCACAAGGAAGCCTTAGCTTACTTAGACGACGTAATAATCCCTGCCAGGGACTTTTCTGAGGGTTTAGTACGGTTGGAAAATACCTTAAAGTTGTTTGCCAATGCGGGCCTTACTCTCAAGTTAGCAAAATGTGTCTTTTTTGGGCAGTCTGTTGATTATTTAGGGTTCGAAGTGTCTAGCGATGGTATCCGCCCTGGCTCTCGAAAAGTAGAAGCTGTTGAGAAATTTCCGGTCCCTACTAGCCAACATAATGTTCGACAATTTCTTGGGCTTGCCAGTTTCTTTCGTAGGTTTGTACCGGGGTTCTCTATTATTGCCAAACCATTAACAAACCTCCTAAAAAAGGATGTGACCTGGGTTTGGGGCACAGAGCAGGCGAATGCTTTTAAAACTTTGAAGGCAAAGTTAGTGACAAAGCCTACCTTGGCACTTTACAATCCGCAAGCTCAGACCGAGCTTCATACAGATGCGTGCAAGTTAGGACTTGGCGCGATTCTGCTCCAGCGAGATGACAATAATGTTCTGAAACCGGTTGCCTATTATAGTAGGCAGACAACACCGGAAGAGCAAAACTACTCATCATACGACTTGGAAACGCTCGCGGTCGTATCAGCCTTGCAGAAATTCAGAGTTTATCTTGTAGGTATCCCCTTCAAGGTTATAACTGACTGCAATTCCTTACGAGCCACTTTTCAGAAAAAAGATATGATCTCACGAGTCGCGCGTTGGTGGGAACAAATGCAGGAATTTAATCTAAGCATTGACTATAGACCAGGAGCGGCTATGGCACATGTTGATGCTTTAAGTCGCAACCCAATAGACAGTTCCCCGCGTAAAGAATGTGAGATATTGACAATTTCAGAATCCGAATCAGACTGGCTAGTAACCGTTCAGAGTACGGATTCAGAGATTCAACGGATTGTAGGCATTCTCAAGAACCCGGACTTTGAAAATGTGGTCGACGTTAAAAACAATTACAAGTTAAAAGGTAATAAGTTGTTTAGAGTAACACCACATGGGGATAGATGGGTTGTACCAAAGGGCGTTCGCTGGCAGATTGTCAAACAAAACCATGATGACATTGGCCATTTCTCAATTGACAAAACATTAGAAAAAATCATGGCTGCTTACTGGTTCCCTAAAATGAGAAATTTCGTAAAGAAATACGTACGATCATGTTTGGAGTGTACATATGCGAAATCTAAAGGAGGTAAACAGCCAGGATTTTTGCACCCTATAAAGAAAATTGATAACCCCTTTGATACAATCCATGCGGACCACGTTGGGCCGTTCGTTCGGAGTAGACGGGGAAACATGCACATATTGGTCATAATTGACGCATTTACCCGGTTTGTGTTCTTAAAGCCTGTTAGGAATACTAAGTCAAACACCTCCATAAAAGTGTTCAAAGAATATTTTGGACTTTTTGGAGTACCGAGAAGGCTAATTTCCGATCGCGGTACGTCGTTTACGAGTGCATCTTTTAAAAAATATATGAACGATAAAGGCGTAAAACATATCCTCAACGCCGTTGCTACCCCCCGTGCCAACGGCCAGGTAGAAAGATATAACAAAGTGATTATTGATGCCCTCACGGCCAAGTCCGTAGGTACATCAGATAATAAATGGGATGAGTACCTACCCGATATCCAATGGGGTATGAATAATACACTAAATAAGGGTATTAATCGTAGTCCTGCTGAGGCGTTGTTCGGGATAAGACCGGTAGGCGAGAGTGATAGTAGGTTGCAGGCTGAGTTGGCTGAGGATATTACTGACAGCATAAATAATGATCGATCAGAAATTAGGGAAGAGATCAAAGCTTATGTTGAATCTTATCAACAACGACAGAAAGATAGGTACGACAAGAAAAGATGTCAACCTGGGAATTTTCAAGTTGGTGATTTAGTTCGGATTGAACGTCAGGTACCTGCCACAGGCCAGAGTAAAAAGTTAGTTCCGCGGTTTCAGGGACCGTACAAAATTACCTCTGTTCTAGACAATGATCGATTCCAGGTGGAAGATACTCCACTGACCAGAAAGTGCGGTCGACGTTTTACCACAGTCGTGCCTATAGATAAAATTGCTCCTTGGCTTAGTTTTAACAGGCCGCATACTGAAGATATGTCTTCATCGAGTGATGTTAGCGACATTGATTAACTAATTAGCAATTTGTTTACAGCAATCTAGATCAACATGCGGTTATTGACATTCAGGACGTAGTGGGGCCTGTTGTCAAATTAATAATGTATGGCATTCAGGACGTAGTGGGGCCTGTTGTCAAATTAATCATGTATGGCATTCAGGACGTAGTGGGGCCTGTTGTCATCTAAATTGATTATAGCATATGGCATTCAGGACGTAGTGGGGCCTGTTGTCAACTAAATTATTGTAACATGGCATTCAGGACGTAGTGGGACCTGTTGTCAGCTGAATTATTGTAACATTTGGCATTCAGGACGTAGTGGGGCCTGTTGTCAACTGAATTATTATAACACATGACATTCAGGACGTAGTGGGGCCTGTTGTCAATTAAATAGCTATATATGTAAGGCATTCAGGACGTAGCGGGGCCTGTTGTCAAATTGATTATTGTATGTGTTGAGACCTGAGTTATTGTCTTGTGAACTGTGGTAATTTGCCAGATTTTTTATTATTAATCCATATAATGTTGCATTCAACCTGTTAATTACATCTTTATAAAATAACTTTAATGTTATATAATGTTACATTATATCTAATTATATTGACTATTATTTTTGTATTAAGCATCTTATGTGGCACTTTTCATATATTGTTTTAAGATAACTTATTAAAAAAAAAAATTAAATCTTGTTAGAATTAAGAAACAAGTTGATCCTGGCTAGAATTATTGCAATGTGTAACTTCTTTAGTACGAGGTCGTACTACCTGAATTTGGATGGCCGACTGTTAACAACTGTATAAATAATCCTTTGAATTTACATGATTTTACATGATAAATCAGTCATTTAAACATTTTTGTTTCGATTTGTTGAAGTCACAATCAAAGATGAACTTCCGGTTGCCGCCATTTTCGACAGTAGATGACCTATATAAGAACCGTGATGGCGTCAACTCAAGTAGTTCATCTTTGATCGCCAAGCAGCGAAAAGTGGAAAAGGAAATTGTAATCTGTGCGTAAATTTATATTAGAAGTGAGGTTTGTGGTAATTACACGAAGTGAGTATCTATTTTCTGTCGTTTCTTTTAGCCACTCACGTGCTCTCCGCAACTAGGGTTGCGACTTGGGAAAACGTACAGTGCTCTCGCAACACTAGTTGCGAGTTGGAGTTCCAACGGTTTTTAAATTGTTGCTATGCGGAACATGCAAAGAACGCTTTTTAATTGAGTTATATAGGTAGAGTATGAATGTGGCAACTATAAAAAAAATTAAAACGGCAGTCTACGGAACAATTTTTATAAAATATAAAAGTTGTTTTGATGACCATCGAAGTTCGGTACGTCAGCGAAAGAGCTCGCGATTAAAAAATGCTGTAAGCAATCAATTTCGCATTTTTTAGTTGGTATTATATACCAAATTAATCCTGGTTTACTGCTTCATAAGACGAAGCATATATTTCGATACTAATTAAAATGGAATGTGATAAATTCTTCCAACAAAGTACGTTGAGTGATGAAAATTTTGCGAGGTTAAATTTAAATCGTACATTATTATGTGATTATTCCATATTTCTGTACTAGGCTATTAAAATCAATAAATGCGTCTATTAAAATCAACATAAATCCACTTTTAATGAACAATTAGGTATGTTCTATGCAGGATTAGGTGAATGAACTTGTGACGTCTATAAATACTATTGTACGCAACTGTGGTTGCACAAGGCACTTCCGCCGATTCGCGTCGGATCCACGTATTATGTCGTAAGGCGCGGTGCACACTGGGCTATTGTCGCAGAATGGTTTAATTTAGTTTATTTATTTTTGGTAGGTTCTTTTACGCATACTAAGTGGCGGCCCATTACCAATATAACTGCTTACCTTTTATTTATGAATCTATGAAGTAGAGGTAGGGTTCACTTTAACGTGTTTAACTGATCATATAAATTTATAAAATTCACATATTCCATGTAATGGGTCAAATAAGAATGTACCTATGGTTTTTTTAAAAAAAAAACCAGTTCTGATTATGACCCGTATTGACCGTTATCTCAGTTATTTGTAGCTAGCATATATATTGTCATAGTCGTTTTAACTTAACACCCCAAAATTTCTTCATTGCGGCAGTGAAAACCACGTACCAATAAAAAAATACTTAACCTCACAAATTAAGTGTATGAATTTTGTTGTTACATGTGATTATTTTTTTCAAATATTAATTTAATTTAATTTCTTAAATTTTCATTACAATTTTCCTCTTTAGTGGTTACGTGATGTGTCAGGCAAGGATTTAATAATTATTTGTGCAATAAGAGAGCATTCGTTTTTTTGCGACGAGTGATAATTTCGAATACCGAGGTAGCGAAGGATACCTTAGTGCCTTAATCGAATCACTAGGGAGCGTGGCAAGTGATTCTATGATAGGTTTTATAGCGTATCGAGAGATTCAAATACACGATATGCATATAGGTAACTTTGCTCTCGTGTACCACACACATACCACATCACATAAAACTTATCACCTCAGCAATGAGAACCTGTTAGAGTTAAAATAAACTTGTTGAGGTGCCAAATAAATATATGTCCTATGTCCAGCAGTGGACGTCCTTCGGCTGACATGATGAAATTACAATATAGTCAGTTCTGGTACCGTACCTACTACTACTATACTACGCAACGCAAAAGAGGGGGGTTATAAGTTTAATGTGTATATCTGTCGGTGGCATCGTAGCTTTTATTTAAACTGGTGAACCGATTTAGTTGTCTTTTTTTCAGAGCAGGATTTCCAAGAGAAATTTAGTAGTATCTTATAGCCGTGGATCAATATGACTGAAGCAACTATAAATGTCTAGACACGTAAACACGAGGTCTTTGAGATCTGATATGTCGAGCCAAAAAGTTGTAACTATTATGGTGAAAAAACACTGCATTTTTAACTCCTCGAATTTATAATAGGAGAATAACATAACTTTTCTCTCTGAAACGATAATATTAGTAAAACATGTTTTATCAAAATCGGTTCAGCCATTGTTGAGATATATAACTTTGAAGTGAAAAAATCGGCGGTTTTCCAACTTTTCTACTTTGTCAGTTATTCTATATCACGACAGCCACTGATATTTAAAATAAAATGCCAAACGTTATTATTACTCCAAGAATATATATAATTAAAGTCACCATGAGTGTACAGCTGTTAATTTTGTATTAGCATTGTATAAGTAATAAGTTAAGGATCTGTAACTATTCGTAATTGATATAATAAGAAATGTAAATTTCGTGATTTCAATATTGACGATCACTGCATGAACTGTGGTTTCGTTGCGCACCAGTGTACCCCGTCCTTTATCGCCGCCATGATTAAATTTTGACAGCGCAGGCCCGCCGGAGTATGTCCGTTAGTTTGAGTCGGGACCTTTACGTGGGTTTTTGTATACCTTTGAAATGAGAACAAAAATATAAATCGAGTTGTAATCGGTCGCATATCTATTAAGTTGTGAACTGTAACATGTGTAGTATATGTGTTAAGTGTTTTATGTGGTTTGAAGTGCACGGAACTATTTGTAATCGGGCGTCAAAAGCGGCCCTCATTACGTTAGGTATGTAAGGCTATTTTTTGTTATTGATAATTTGTGACAGAAATTGCTGCGATTTTGACAAAACTGGCACTTGTTATTTAAAGATTAATAGTGTCTCTATCTACGTCTGACAATATTTTTGTACTCGTTTGCCTAAATTATTCATAAAAAAATCATAAACAAACTACACTGTTTTGCGGCGAATTGCAAAACTGACAATGTAAACATTGCAAATGAAAAAGGTTTTATGATAAATATTTCCCCGGGAACATATACTTTATTTGGTATCAATCGAAGCGTAACCTATTACAGTTTTAAATAAACATAAAATTTACATATGTTATCGATTTAGATTTTAAAATAAAAATATATTTATTGCAAAAGATCTCATTCGAAACGGTATGTTAAGTTTGTGACTTTTAAAAAAAATATTTTACTATGGTGACCGATGTAATTAATTATATAAACAAATTGCCTGTTTCTTTAGCTTTATAACATAAAAAGAATCATAGCAAAAAGTTTAGACGAAGCCAGGCAATCGATTTATTAACAACACAAGACAATGCGCTGCTAATGCCCGGTGAATCTTGAGCACTTTAGACCACCTTTTTTTTTAACGCGAGCACTTGAGTGGTTATTAACTAATACATCACACCCGTTTGCTAAACTGATGTGAGTGAACCTTGCCAACGTTTTACAATCAAAACTAATAACGAAGCACCATTTGCTGTCTTATCATGTATCAAATTGGCAAGGCTACACTCCCATGAATTTAGACTATATACCCTAAATATGACACTGACGGCTAGCCCATTTCAATCGAAACCTAAAACACTGTTTTGACAAACGGATAAATACCTATTAAATTTTAACTTATTCCGAAAGGAAGGACCGATTGAAAAGGGCATAGCTATTAACACGAGTTAAAATGGAGGTAAGTCCCACATTAACTAATTAATTATGTGCAAAAATTACATGTTTCCATTTGTATCAAGCATCTCACATGTTTTTTTGGTTGTTTTAGATATCAAACGAGAATTCCCTTGAGTACACTATGAAAAATTATTATTATAACAATTTGAGTGACGATGAAGCCCAATGCTCAAAACCACTTATAATTCAAGCACAAAAACGAACCAACAACATTGATGCATTTTTTGATAAGCCTAAAAAGAAGCAGGCTACAGAATATTCATCTACTGTCGCCAAGTCTACAAATGGAGGCACTAATTATATATCTTCTCGCGTAGATGATGTTACAAAGATCACTCATGTCGTTAAAATTGACGTCTACGATATAAAAAAATTGCGTGGTATCCCAAACGATCAGCACTGGAAATTCGCGGATACTAGAATCAAATACTATACGCAGGGTGAAGAAGATGACTTTTATTCTAACACAAAAGAATTGATTTACAATATTACGAAAGATATTGCAACAAAAAACGATTGCAAGAAATATTTTATCAACGCTAAGCCATAAATTATATCTTACTCCACCCACAAGCAACTCTCCCCCCACCAACGAACAAATGATTTTTGGGGCTATATAAAGTTCGACACCGCAAAAGAAACCATACCGTATCTCTATTAACACCCGTGAAAGTCAAGCTGCACAATGGATCTACAAAACTCACAATACGATGAAGAGCTTTATGAACGCTGCGAAGACGTGGATCTATATAACTCATTTTACGACGAAGATTTGAGTAACCTCTGCGACGACGCTGAAATGCTCCATGCGTCATCAAACGGTTATTCACCAGCTTTGCAACCTATATTTTCGGGGTATGTCGGTAACCCTCTTTTGATAGAATGGGAAGATGAAGAAGACACAGAAATGTATGACATGGAGACGAGACCTCCGAGTGGCGATGCATATGAACCCATAGCATATGAAACATTGCGTTTGCCTGCATTTAAAAGTGATGAACTATTTATGGAGTGTGAAAAGTGGTGTGATATGTAATAAGGATTTCAGCTTATTGATGTAATAAAATGAAAACCGTTCTGTATTATTGTTTTTATTTTAATGTGTTACTTTTGTTTTAATGTATGAAATACTTGTATGTGAAATAAATGGTTCCAACGATCCTCTTGCATTTTTGATGAATTTATAATCCTGTATATGTTTACTAAGAATTAGTGAAGGAAAGAAAAGACAACTTTTAATAAAATATTTATTAATTTCGTAAAAACATAGATCTATACATATCTTCTATAATCAAATCATTATACACGGTATTTTCAAAAAATAAGTTTACAAAATCAAACATTGTTTTACCTTTGAACTTAAAATATATATAAACTAAACAGTATTTACCACAAACTGAAGTAAGATGGTTTTGAATTATTATATGGTTATAAAACCATTTTTTTGCATTCCGTTTTAAAAACAACTTATGATAACCAGAAGGTTTTCTACCAAATGAATCAAAATATTCACCATTACCATTAATATCAATATGAATTGCCACCCAGTGAGAGCCAGGTTTTGAGTCAGGGTCCAAATTACTTATGATATAAATCGGAAGATCCATGAAAACAGGGATTCTATTTGCCGCAAAAACATGTGATTCAATTGTAGGACAAATTTTTTTCATATATAATTGCAATTCCTTGGTGTCCATTACAAAGTATTGCATTTACCGATGAATTCGTTACTAAGGTTTGGTAAAAAGTGGTACAATCTCTCATAAACGTTTTATTATATATGTACATCATTCTAATTAACTGTTATAATCTACACTTACATCTCGATGTTTGTTTATTTCAATTATATTATCAAACTCTGCATAGACGACGCAATTAACGGTCGTGGTAAGAGCTTTTTCAAATCGAACTTCTAACCGTACACTACCATGTCTAACAAGATTCCAATGAGAAGTAGAACTCGCTGATAAATCAGGTGTTAAATCGAAACACATCAAACAATAACCGTTGCCATAATCTTCTCGACTTATTGAGTTCCCTTCATTAAGAAAATGAATACCCGTTCCAGAAAACAGAGTGTGATATGTTGTTACCATTAAATCGGTATTGAAAGATGGTTGTAGTGTTTTAGAAGGAATTTGATGACCGTCTACATACAAACTAAATAAGTTCATATCGTGGTGGTGGAAGTTGAAGGGATTATGTTTTAAACTTCCATTAAATGCTGTATTATCAACAAAACCTACAATACACCTTTTTGGAACTTGACCGAGGAATATATTATCAAGGGATTTCCCTTGTACCCCTGATGGTATTGTAAGTACTTTAACTTCCGCTCTTGTGATGGGATATTTTGCAGTCGTTGAAGCTAAAACCTTTTGATGTGCAAGCAAAACACTTGGGTTAATTTTTGTTCTTCTTATTATTAAACTAGCATCCATTATGCGTACTTTAAGTTTTTTATCTTGAATGCACATTAGATTAAACGACTCTTTTGATCGTACTAATTTAACTCGAACTTCAACGCCATTTATTAAAAACTTTTCTTGATTAAAAATATCACCGTGTAAGTGTCCTATCATTTCAACTTCCTTACTATCTTTAATAAATTCTTGTCTTTTAGTCCAGCCTTTGTTAGCCGTATCAGTTCCATCCATATGACCCGAAGTGTCTTCATACCATAGCCCACATGTAAGATGGGACTGTTTTGCTGCAGGTCCATAATTTAGTAGGGTTTCCATATATGCACGGTACGCATATGTATTATTAGGCGGTGAAACTAGTTTTTGATTTAAATATATGTCCAACTGGTTAAACAGTGAATGTAACCAATTATTCACTGGAGCAACATGAGTTTCTGCGGATTTGATCTTAGTACCGTCTTGATTCAATACCTTGGCTTTGATATGTAGTAAAGTGTGAGACAGGTCAATATAGTCATCGCCTGATCCTGGAACTAGAAATTCAATAGGACCATCATCACTAAGAGACGAAATAGGTTTATAATGTATCCACTGCCCATTTTCTATACTTGTTTGCGTCGATGGCAGTGCAAATAAATCTAACTCTGACTTAGCGCATTCACATGAATGATGATGTAAAAATGACATGATTTAATTAGAAAAAATATCGTTTGTATATTTTTTACTTTTTTTTGTACCTCTCCCCCGTAATGCTTTGGATGCAATGGTGCGCTCTCGTCTTTTTCGTATCATTTTATACCCAGACCCTGACATTAAAGAATCAATTTTTTCATCAGCTTTTCTTTTTAAATTACTGCTCGCATTCTTTAAACGAGACTTTATTGATTCGTCCATAGGGTGCGAATTCATCATGTCGGATAAAAGACCAACACCAGCATTTAATGCTTCTTTCCCAACCGTTCTAAATCCGCTAGATAACAGAGGAAATACCGATCTAAACAAGCCTCCTAAAAAACTTCCTATGCCATGCCCTCGCTGGTGAGGAACACCTTTATAAACAATGCCTACTCCTGAACCAGCTTGATGAGTATAATAATGTTCATATGGGCAGGGAATATTTTCACGTCTATAATTCATTTTATTCGTTGAAAATGTAGCTTCACGCATGAAGTTCCAAACTGGAATGGAACCTTTCCACCCGTATGCATTCTTATATCAATTTCAATAGTATCAAATTCTCTACGTAAAACTGGTATGTAATGTGCAGGAGAAAAGCTATGCATTTTATATGCTCCATATATGTATTTCGTTGGATCAAGTGGTATTATTCTTACTAACGATGTCATAACATCCCCTACTATTTGAGGTTGAACGATATCCGAATATATAAACAATTGTGATGGTAGACCCAAATATAAATTAGCAGGAAATTTTCCAATTTGACATTGAATAAGGTTCGTATTCGGTTTGAAACCTAGCTGGAGGTTTAGTATTGGTGTTGCACGTACGGAAACTATGTCTTTATGTGAAGTAGTGACCTTGATAACTTTCGATATTCCATCATAGCTAAATTTCACCTTATTTCTTAATAAGGAATTTTCATTAAAAGCAGATAAAAACTGATCCATGTCGTCATATGTCGTTGCTGGAATATGTGACTTAAATTCAACATTAACAGGCGACACTTCGTTTGGTAATTTCACCATCTTTTTTACATAGACTGCGTTTTCATGTTCTTGAACGTTGTACATTGAACATGGGTAGTGAAACTCCACTAATCCGACAACCCATTCTCCTTCTAGTTTTATTGTCTTTGGGAGTTTGGTGAGAAAGTTTGCTGTTGTATTTTCGGGGAAATATTGCATAGAGCTGTTACTTAACAAAGTTAAATAAAAACTGTCGTCACTCATGTTTCTTCTAAGCTAGAAGCAGGTATCCAACTATTAAATTTATTCGGATAACCTCTCCACTTCACAAGCACCTCCTTTCTGTTACCTATGCGTCTAGAACGTATTATTTTATCTATTTTATATATCATGGTGGGGTTATAAGTAACTTTCTGTAACTCTTTAGAATAGAAAGTGCCAGTGATTTGTTCATTTTGTAAGTCCTTCAATGTGTAAACAAGATGAGGTGACCTATTAATTATTGATTCGATTACGAAGATTTCATCGCTCCAATTAGTTTCGTAACCTTTTTGAAATATGTGTTTATACTTCGTTATTCTGACATGATCACCAACATTTAAAGTACTATTACTAAATTTTTTTAATCCATTTTTTGGTGTATCGTATAAATTGGTCCAAACAGTCATAATATTGTTAAAATTAACATCTATCGGACGCATTTTAATACTTGAATGGTAACTGTGATTATATGAATAAAGGAGATCTTGCAAAATGTCAATGTATTTATAAGTATTTTTATGTGTAAAATAGCGCCACATTTTCATTTTTAATGTTCTTTGAAATCTTTCTACAATACTCGCCTTAATGTCAGGATTATTCGTTGTATAGTAGTTTATGTTTTTACTCTTAAAATATTGTCTTACCTCTTTGGAAACAAATTCAGTACCTTTATCGGATTGGATATGACGTGGAGTTGCTCGAGCCTCGGTAAATATATCCTCAAAGCATTGTTTAACTGTTTCTGAATTTTTCTTTTTCATTGCCCTAGCAAAAGCATATTTACTAAAGACATCAATAACACATAATATATAATTAAAACCATCATTATATTTACTATATGTACGCATATCACTTAAATCTACTTGCCAAAGGTCATTATAGTTGGACAAAATGTACTTGTTTCGTGTAAAACGTCTTTGAACTGGTTTATGTAATGTATATGTTTCCTGGGACCGTAACCAGTTTGCTACCTCATCTTTGTTCATTCGACCATGCATTGCTTTAGCTAACTTATCAATACTACTGTAGCCAGCTGGATCAGAAACATTATAGTAAATCCTACTGATGTCTAATAGGGGGTCCATCTCTCCCAATCTATTTTCTTTTTTGATGATTCAGGAGTTTTGTATGAAATTGGTGTTGATTGTCCTTTTGATTGAATCGAAGTTGATCTGGTATTTTTGTATATTGGGGATTCTTGAACCTCGTCGATCTGAAGACCATTTATATATTCCAGATTAGTTGGGTTACCTATACAAGATATAGGAACTTCAATATCTTTTAAAACTGAAGCAAACTGTTTCCAACCAATCGGTTTGGGACGTTTGAGAGGTCTCAGCGTGTCACTTATCAATTCTGTTATATTGCTTTCTGGGATAACTTGATTATTTACTACGATTTCCCCTCCTTCTTTCCACCAAATCTTCGGTTTATTTTTTAAAATATCGTCAATCAAAGATTGTCCTTTTTTCACATAACTTTTAGGAATTTTGTTTATGATGTGAGATGGAGTAAACTTCTCAGGGTAAGTATGATTCGAAGGAGTACTCGTAGCGTCACTTTCGAACGGTCTTGAATGTGGTAATGTAGCATTATGTTCAGTTTCCTCCTTTTTAACCATCGATTTGTCAGAATATTCTTGGTGGACATTATTTGTATCATCAATCATTATTGGCACCTTGAACGGTTTTCGATCTGATTCAGTAAAATGCAAAAAACGTTGTAGTGCTTGAGAATACAATGCCCATTTTTCGCGATCCTCTATTTTACTTTTCAGTATTTTTTGCATGTCCTCATCTAAGCGAGATAGGGAATTTAAAGGAGCATTTTCATTGTGTTTGAGCTTCTCAATAAAGTCTGGTTCTACTAAAATCATTTTCTTCGTGTTCTCCATTTTAACTATGTTAATGAGCTCAATAAACTACTTAATACAGCCCCCAGTATAATTGGTAAAAACGCACCACCCTTTTGCACTATAATAGTCTTCCTTAATTTTTGTTTCCCCTTAGAAACTAATTTGCGTAATATATTCTTATGTTTATTTAACCTGTTTTTTTCTAAATTGTCTAATGGAACTTTTCCCTTTAAAACGTTGTAAATGCACTCACAAATTATATTTATTTCATCTTCATCACATGCTTTCAGTAAAGCTTTACGATACTTTGGTTTGAGCGTATGCAATGCTTTAAGTAAATGTTGATATGTGGCTACTCTGTCAGGCATTATCTAGAACTGACCAAAACAGAATAACTACTGGTATATTTAAACCCTTTTTTTGGAATGTATACTGTACAACCTTTATCGAATGGAAATACCTTAGTTTTAAAACGACATATATCATCAGTGCTTTGTTTTAAATCCATCATCAGGTATCCATGAGCTGTCATAGTGGCATCTTTATATGCTTCTTCAACAAATTTTGTATTTTCTGGATAAACTTGTCGGGACAAGTAGCGTATTTGAGTTTTGTCTCGAGGATTTTTAAAATAAATAATGTAGGTTGTGTTCAAAGAGATATCACGTTGTCCTCTTCCTTGGTGAAATAAGTTTTGAGTTATATAAAAAACGCTTAAATTTCTGTGATGGCTACCTTTAGTAAAAATATCAACAATACGTCCATCTGACTCTCTCATTAAATCATCGATTATAAGCAGTTTAGGTTGCTTTCCATCAAACATACTTAAATCGGGAATACCTTGAACATAATCAACACCATTCAAGTTATAAAGAGGCTGCATTTCATCATAGCACCACAGCACTTGACTAAAATCTATATTACACATATGTGCTACATTTTTCAAAAAATTTGTGACAAAGTTTGATTTTCCACAACCACTTGGACCAGCAATAATAGCTGTAAATGGATGAATGAAATGGTACATTATAAAAACTGTCCTTCCTCACTAAAGGTTGTCTAGAAAATAAAATACATTTATGAGGCTATAGATATATATATGTATCCATAATCTAATATAAGCATATATATAATAATAATAATAATATAATAATAATATTGGGGGACAATCTTACACAAATCGACCTAGTCCCAAACTAAGCAAAGCTTGTACTATGGGTACTAGACGACGATATACATACTTATATAGATAAATACATACTTATATACATAGAAAACATCCAAGACCCAAGAACAAATATCCGTGAAAAATGCACAAATAAATGCCCTGGCCGGGATTCGAACCCGGGACCTCTAGCTTCGGAGGCAGAGTCACTACCAACTAGGCTAAACAGGTCGTCGTATATGATTGGCATACCATTGCTTATAATGTAATAATAAAAAAAAGACGTTTTTCTTTTTCTGATATATTTATATTTGATGTAATACACGATTTACAAAATAAAAAGTACTTAAAACTAAAATATAAAAAAAAAAACACTTATTTTAATATAAACAAAATTAAATCTAAAACCCCCCATGCAACGAACATTTTTTTTTAAATCTAAACACAGTTAATACGTCAACTTGTAATTATATTTACTAATACTTAAATACTGTGAATTATAGTTATTGATACTTAAATATTTGTGACCCTAGATCTAACTTAATTTATAATGACCCCAAGCTAAAGTGTCAAATGAATCTTTACACAGATATCTTTTTGTGTCACAAGATGATAACGAGATTTTATTTATCTTCTGTGTAAAAATTACATGCTTAATAGAACGAAATCGGTACATTTCCGATAATACATATTTTTTCTCATTTAAACAACTTTTATAATCTTGAATCTGAAACTTTTTAGTCACGCATTTATTTACACCTTTAGCCTTAGCCACTATACAGTCCTCAACATTTAAAGCGTACATTTTAGACCGTAAACCTACAAATTCCTTTAAAATTTTACCTTTATTTTCATCTTTAAAATATCCAATTTTTTTTTTATTTATACATGGAAAACTGTAAATATTATTAGGCGCATAGTCAGATGTATCGAAATATTTTTTCAAGTCATTTCTTATGTCATCGTAAAAATCCTGCGTAAAAATTTGATATATGAAACTATCTGTATCAGTATACAACAATTTAAGCCTTTTCTCGAATTTTTGTTGCATGTATCCATAATGAAATTGGTACATTAAAGTTTTCGATAAATCTAAAATACAGAAGCCTAAATAGATAGGCTTGTTATAAATTAGTTAAGTTTTTTTTAATTGTACTGCAGCTAAACTATCCGAAAAAATTGAAATGCTATGGAATTCAGGCCGAGCAATATAACTTTCAATTCCTTTGATATGACCATGATTTGCCCAATGCGTTAATAACTTAACATCGACCCTTTTCTCAATATTTTCCATTGTTTTTCCAAAAACTGCATTATTCATAAGTTTGTAAAAATCTTTTTCAAAGTCGCTTTTTGCAGCTATTCTTAATGTTGTGTTCAAATCGATATATTTTTAAGCCAGTTAGTTTGTTTAAATTTTAAGATTCTATGAACTTTAGTTAAATTTAAACCATTTTGTAAACATTGTATAAGATTTCTATAGTGTATAATGTATTTTTGTTTATTTTTCAAATTTGAAACCAATTTTTTTTGTCTACTTTCATCAATTATGTGCTCAGCACAAAATGGTAGATCTGAATGGGAATTATGCAATGAATCAGGGTATTCAAGATCGACTTCTAAAATGTATCCAATGTCAGCTTCGTTAGAAATATTAAAATCCGTAGCAGGATCAACCCATTCAAATTCACCTACAGGAAGATATTGCGACATCGCCCAACCATACAAGTTATTAGCGTCAAGGTAAATGAGATAAGATGACGGCTTATCAGGATCAAATTCTACCATGTAGTGATTATTTGATTTAGCATATCGATTGCTACATTGTGATATACCACCTCGTAGGCCTTTTTTAATAAACGAAACTTTATCAAAATCGGTTAAAAGTTCAAGTTTAATCCCGGTCATTTTAAGCATAGCATCCCAACTGAGACCAGGTGCCGTAAAATAATGAGCTGGATCCAAGCTATATGTTTCAAGGCAAACGGAGCGAAAATTCTCAAATATATCTGTTAATAAGAGTACGTCTGTTTTTAAATACAAATTAGAATAATCTAACATTTTTTTACAATTGAAATGAGTCCAGACGTTTTGTGCATGTTGATAATCTTCACTTGTTATACAGCTATCTGTTAAGGAACTATAAAAGTGGCTTATTTCAGGCAGTGATGACGCTTCAAGCGATTTACTCGATTTCATGAACTCATATGGAAATATCCCCTTTTGCTTCAGAAGTTTAAAATCTCCATCTGTAGGATATTGCTTCCTTAATTCATGAAATTGATTTTCTTGAAGATTTCTAGCTAAACTATCTAAACTACTCGACATGAACCTAAAGGAATCAACAAATCTCAGTGATAAGCATTTCTTATCAAATTTCAGTTGTTTGCTAAACGAAATATATTTTTCTTTATTTTGTGGGATAATGTCGATAGGTCCTTCACGGAAGTTCAAAGCTTTTACAATAAAATGTGCGTCGTAGTTGCTCAGATTGTGAAAAAATACTGGTACATATGAGGGAGGTATGAATTTATAATCACATGACTTATGTGCCACACCCTGAAATTTTCCCGTTGTCCAATTATAACTGAAAACGCTTTGGGATTTTAAGACATTGTTACATATAAAACACTTATTATTAGCATCCCCAATTCTTTTTAAATCACTCTGGTTTAATGGGATTGGATTTTTCCGAAAGTGAATGAATTTTATTATTTTTGCTAAATCATTATAAAGGGTGTCCATAAATACTTTAGCACAATCTGGACCTGTATGTGAATAATACCGTGAAAGACTATCATCAAATGAACATTTTATAAAATAACCAAAACTGTACATTTCATGTTGTTGAATGTTTTTTGTGTAAGATTTTGACGGATCTGGATCACAAGATGATATTGGATTTAAATATGCCTCAAAATCTGCATACACAACAAACGGTAATTTAAGCTTTCGTTGATATTTATCAAAATAAATCTTATCACATGAGATCTCATCACCAAGCCAATCTTTTCTTGTCTTATCACGGTTTGGAAGTTCAATAACAACGTGAGTACAATCATTTTTTTGATGATTCGTTAACTGTTCATTTGAATAGAATGCTAATAAACAACCATCGCAAATGTGAAAGCTATAATTGGTTGTTGATATTTGTCGGCTTACTAATCGAGAAAGATTTTTTATATAGCAGTAATGCCCCTGGCTACCTCTAGATATGTAAAGTAAATTTATGTGTATTGATTTACGGCATTTGGTAAAGTAGAGTGGACCGATTACTTCATGTGATTTAGAAGTTTTATTGTAATGTAATCCAAAAACATTAATGCTTATATCATTTAGCTTTTCAACTTTATGAATATCTGTTAATTTTACTGGAAATGGTACATCTGAAAAATTTAATTTGTTTTGATGAGTGACGTAGGATGATACTCTCTGTGAACTATCCTTAACTGGATACAATGCTGAAAGTATTGCCCATTTCAAACACTCGTGGTCACGATTTTGCACGTTAACAATTGCTTTTTTTGCTTTGATATCGTGTGGTAAATCAATATATGAAGAACCACGTAAAGGGTTAAATTGATTTATATTCATATCCAAGTAATTTATGTGTTTAAGACTCCATCCACTGTCTTTTTTTTCAAAGTTTGAAATTTTATTCATAATAGAATTTTTTAGATTATCTAAAAATGTTTCTCTGTCATCACCTTTGCAAATGGTCCAACTCAAGACGTTAAAATCAAAAAAATTGTTTATTCCCTTGGATTCTTGTACGAATTCAGCGTGTAAGATAAAACTAGTCTTGAAAATTGTTAGCTGATTAATGGTGTCGTCTATTAGTTTATTAAGAGATGGTTTTATCCTCTCAAAAAAAAGTTCAGGTGTTTCAAATTCAAGGTTAGTAGTTTCCTGGGCTGATACTATTCTATAAGTTAACAATCTATTTCCAAAAGCAGCTTCAATAAGTTCAACATTAGGATATGAATGTTGAAATCTTAAACAGTTATTTTTATGAATATTACTTCTTAAGTGCTGGGCATAGTACCTTCTGGAAACGTTCCGTTTGCAGGTTTTACACTCGACGGTATCACAAACGTTGGATGTAGATGATGATTCAGCTGTGTCTCGTGAAGTTGATGGTTGCTGCTGCGATCTAAGGTCTTGTTTTGGTTCCTTGACATCTGTTGGAGTGTGCGAATCACAAGGTTGCAAGGTATCTTCTGATATCCGTTTTCGTTTAACTCCACGTGTTATAGATCTAAAAATGAGTAAAAAAATCATTAAATTGTACAAAATATACTAAGCTACAAGCCACTTCAACAGAGCCACTTGAAGCACCGTATTACCTGATTTATTTGATTGACAAAGAGAACAATACGCTTCCATGGGTAATACGCCATCTATCTCATCATAATGTGAAATCATTGATTGTAAAACGGTTACGTGTCCACTGCAAGGCGTGATATATGGTTTAATATCTGGATCGCAAGCTATAGTAGGATCGAGTTTTCCACTGATAAACCACAGCCTTAAATATTTATGAAAACTATTTAATAACACTGGCTTGCTAAACATTTTAATATCCTCACTTGTAGTCGCCATAATGATGGTGTGAATAATATGGTGTATTTCGTTGAGAATTAACACTTATATTGGGATCTCCTCCCCACTGCTAGTCAACAAATATAACTGGTTAAAACATGTTTCAATTTTGAGTACTCACATATTTTGCGGTTGATTCTCGACTTCCAAACAATGTTGATAGAGTTCATCATCAAAAAGGGACTTATTGAGGTCTGAGACGTCTTCGCAGCGTTCATAAAGCTCTTCATCGTATTGTGAGTTTTGTAGATCCATTGTGCAGCTTGACTTTCACGGGTGTTAATAGAGATACGGTATGGTTTCTTTTGCGGTGTCGAACTTTATATAGCCCCAAAAATCATTTGTTCGTTGGTGGGGGGAGAGTTGCTTGTGGGTGGAGTAAGATATAATTTATGGCTTAGCGTTGATAAAATATTTCTTGCAATCGTTTTTTGTTGCAATATCTTTCGTAATATTGTAAATCAATTCTTTTGTGTTAGAATAAAAGTCATCTTCTTCACCCTGCGTATAGTATTTGATTCTAGTATCCGCGAATTTCCAGTGCTGATCGTTTGGGATACCACGCAATTTTTTTATATCGTAGACGTCAATTTTAACGACATGAGTGATCTTTGTAACATCATCTACGCGAGAAGATATATAATTAGTGCCTCCATTTGTAGACTTGGCGACAGTAGATGAATATTCTGTAGCCTGCTTCTTTTTAGGCTTATCAAAAAATGCATCAATGTTGTTGGTTCGTTTTTGTGCTTGAATTATAAGTGGTTTTGAGCATTGGGCTTCATCGTCACTCAAATTGTTATAATAATAATTTTTCATAGTGTACTCAAGGGAATTCTCGTTTGATATCTAAAACAACCAAAAAAACATGTGAGATGCTTGATACAAATGGAAACATGTAATTTTTGCACATAATTAATTAGTTAATGTGGGACTTACCTCCATTTTAACTCGTAGCAAGAAATTTAAAAATTAAAACTATTGACAACTATCTACTTTAGTACACTTTTATTTAACACTTGACACACAAACTTCAGACAAACTAATCTGAGCGAATGGCGGCCCTCTGGATTTGAGCTTTGCTTTTATTCACGACAGACACACACACACACACACACCGGGACACACGTAGCGGTTAGGAGAAAAAAATCTATTAATAAAACAGGTACCTGTTCATTTGATACAACACGTTCTAACTTGTAGCAAGACGTGGAATTTTATTAGTTTTTTACTGCAATATTCTTGGAAATGGAACCTGCATAGATTTAAATGATCTTTAGGTAGTTTAGTGACCAATAAAATACGGCAAGCATGACATTTCGTAATAGTTGCTGATATTTATCGTTTTTTTCCCAAATATAATACACGCTCACATGTCACAGATAAGACAATAAATATGTTACCCCCATAAAAATGAACATCTGGTCGTTGCATGTTACGACACGAAACAACTAGTTTTTTACTGCAATATTCCAACGGATGGGGCGTGTTTGAACCTGCTTAGCTTCAAATGTTCTTTACTTTTATTTATACCCAATCAAATAGAAAACCCATGTCATTCTCACGATCATTTCTGTCAACATTAATTTTAAAATATATTGCTGTTCACAGAATGTAATTAATTACCTACCTTTGCGTGGGAATAGAGCAAAAACAGACTGTTGATCCTAATCAAATAAATCGTTTTTAAATAAAATACGCAAATCGTCTCAAAACAGCAATCTTCTAACAAAAAACAACAATGCACCCACACCGGTCATAAACATAAAACAACGGGGGGTCACATATCACATACCTGCATTTCAAATTCACACGAAAAAGATACCCAAAAAACCTGCCGCAGCAAAAAAACAACAATGCACCCACACCTGTCATAAACATAAAACAACGGGGGGTCACATATCACATAGCTGCATTTCAAATTCACACGAAAAAGACACCCAAAAAAACCTGCCGCAGCAAAAAACCAAAAAAAATTTCGGCCCTTCGGGCCGCGCCGCAGGGGTGCCGCAGAAACAGTATACTCCTAACTACTAATGTTAATTGTTACCTTTAGCAAGAAAATAGGAAAATGAAAAACTTGACAAGAAAAATTCTATATGTACAGAATGCCAGTGCCTTATACATAAGTTACGTGAACCGATTTAGATGTTATTTTGGTCAAGAGGTAATTTAAGCCCCGGTAAAGGACATAGGATAGTTTTTATCCCAGAAATCATTACTTCGGGGGTAAAAAGGGGGGTGGAAGTTTGTACAGCGTTATTTTTTTTACCACGTCGATTGCAAATAAGCGTACGGCCCTCCTGATGGTAAGCGGTCACCGCAGCCTATGGACGCTTGTGACTCCAGGGTTGTCACATGCCCATTGCCGACCCTTTAAAAATGTATAGGCTCTTTTCTTGAAGAATCCCATACTGTAGTTCCTCGGGAAAACCTCGGCAGGGAGCTCATTCCACAACCGGAAGATCGACATTCAAATCATGCACTTTGTATTCAAAATATATAGACAGCGACTATAACAACGTAAACAATACAAGTTCAAATCAATGAACATTAAAACAATGCCCCATGGGCGTATTTCTGGTTTTTAACAATTCGTATGCAAGTGTAAGTGTGGTATGCATAAAAACGAGCACGAACTTAAGACAATATTTTATTTTTAATATAGGTACTATTCCTTGAAACGATCTGTAATTTTAAACATCGAGGAAAATGGTTTGAAGACGTGTTGATGCCGCTGATCGATATGGTAATTCTCTCAAATATAAGGCCGCGATCAGAATGGGAATGAAATTTAATAACTGTCAAAAGCCAATTTATATTTATATAAAGTTGACGTAAATATAGAGACAAGCGAGCGGAGAGTGAGAAAGACATGAATTTTTTTATAGTTGCCACCGCAACCAATCTTAAAATCAATAACGGGATAAGCGGCATTAAGCTATAGTTTTTTACTTACGATCATATATCTCTTGTGGCAAATAAAAAAAAAACTACTGCCTCTGCCCGAATTCTTTGTAAAATAGTAGCGGACAGATACAGTAAGAATTTTACAGTACATATGGTGCTACTTTACCGCACGAGTGCGGTAATCAGCAGATTACGTGCATATGTCGCAACTTTAAAGAGCCATATGTACTGTAAAACGTTGTACGATACACGTGCGAACAGGTAATTCGCAACTCGTGTCGATTTTTTAATTTATAGCCACTCGTTGCAAATTTCCTGCTCTCTACACTTGTATTGTAATGTACTATTGTAGTATTGGTAAGTCAGGATAAATTAGGTTCATATGTAGTGAATAATAATGCTTTCCCATCGGCTAAACTCGGAGTACGAGTAGTCCCGAAGAAGCCATTACCGTATTATTTAACATCTGTCATGTCAAATGGCAAAATACTACCAGTTTTCATTCTTACATTTTACGATAATAATAATAATAATAAAATACTTTATTGTGCACTACACGGAAAATTTTACAATGGTAAAACATGAATAGGACTTAGGTACGTAGGTAACAACAGGCGGACTTATCGCTAAAAAGCGATCTCTACCAGACAGCCTTCAGATAGCGATACAGCGACAAGAAATGCGTTATTGGGCAGTGCAAACCAACAAAGATATGTAAAGTTACATACAAAGCAACATATACTACATATACTACACATATAACAGAATATATACTACATAACAATACATAATATAAAATATATAAATGTATATAGATAGGAGAAAACAATGACAAGGTAGCGCAAACAAAAAGGGAAAATAGGGAAGGGATACGTGTGCAAGACTAACTGTAGTATTCTCAAATAAAAGATGTCTTGAGGTCTTCAGTGTTGTATTTCTTAATATAATAATATTTAACAATATGATTTGTACAGCGATATGTGTTACTCGTCCGAAGGATCCGAGCTAAGAGAAATGTCAAAAAGTGACATTTAAAAACATAGATATTTTTAAGAGGTGCATACACACAGTATTACATTGTTAAGGTTCGTTCAAACTCTATTACATCATCCCCTTTTTAAAAGAAAATTTAGCTTTGATACAAACAGAGATGCATATAAATTTACTATATATTTATGTACACTTATACAGATTTACCACTTATTTAAATTTCATTCAAGGTTATTGCTCTTCATCCCCTTTTAAAAAGAATTCATAGAGCTAAAGTTATCTATTACCAATATCCAATAAACAGTCTTAGGTAAATACAGGTTACACCAGGTAAGTATATACCCACTCATACAATTACAACATTCGACCAGTGTTGAGCCCACTGCAGGGCCCAATGAAGCACTAAGTCCAGCTAAGGAGATCTGATGTGAAAAGATGTTCTTCTATAATTTACATTATTTATGTCAGCTACGCTGTATGCTCTATTGCCATTGTAACTAACAATTTTACCTTGCACCCAAACATTTTTATTAGGATCTTTTTTAAACCAAATATTCTGACCGACATAAAATGGTGCTTTGACTCGCTTATTTTTATTATAATTGTTAATATTTCTACTTCTTATCTTATTAAATTGCTCTTTTACATTAGCATTGATTTTCGGCTGCAGGTACTGTGTGTTGACAATTAATTTTGTTTTCAGGTTTCTGTTAAACATTAATTGACTAGGTGACAAATTAGTGCCTGAGACGGGCGAGGCCCTGTACTGCAAGAGTGCTAATCTAAAATCAGTCTTATCTTCATTACACTTGAGTAATATTTTCTTAGCTACCTGTACCCCTCTTTCAGCCATTCCGTTAGATTGAGCATACCTGGGGCTTGTGTAGTTAAAATGGAATCCATTGTCACGAGCGAAATCTCGACATTCTTTGGAATCAAATGGAACATGATCAGATACTATTTCTTTTGGAAAGCCAAGAATGGAAAAAATGTCAGTTAATATCTCAATAATAGCTTTAGCACTTTTATTGCGTATCAGTCTAATATCTAGCCATTTGGAATAGTAGTCATAGACCACAAGGTAACTTTTCCCTTTAAAATCCATGATGTCAGTAGCAATTTTTGCAAAGGGCAAGTTTGGTACGCTATGGGGCATCAATGGCTCTTTAATATTATTATTCTGATAAGTCTGACATGGGAAACATCGCTTGACATATTCTTCAATATGAGTGTCTATATGAGGCCAATAATATAATTTTCTAGCTAGTTGTTTCATTTTTGACATACCCATGTGGCCATCATGTAATGTTTTAATGAATGATGATCTTAAGTTTTTAGGTACTATTAATCTGTCATTAAAAAAGACTAAGCTGTTATCTACTGAAAGTTCAGTTCTTAATTTGTGGTAATCATGCAAGCCATTAGGAATATTCTTATTATTAGTAGGCCACCCATCTTTTATGAAATTTCGTAATTGTTGTAACTCATTGTCTACTGAGCTTTCTGTTATTAGCATATTTTTTTTGCTCTTCTGTACACTCTAAGTTTTGTGCTAAACCTATGCAATGAATTACCTCATACATATATGACTCATCAATGTCATTGTTGTCAGTTTGATAAGAGCGTGACAATAGATCAGCAATAAACATTAATTTTCCTTGCAAATACTTGAAATCTAGATCATATCTTAATAATTTTAGTTTTAGTCTTTGTAATCTAGGTGATGGAACTTCATGAAGATGTTTTTTTAACAGACTTTCTAGAGGTTTGTGGTCATTCAAAACTGTGACTGGACGCCCATAGATGTAATAGTGAAATTTTCGCGTTGACCAGACAACACTTAATAATTCTTTCTCTATTTGTGAAAAATTGCGTTCCGCTGGGGTAAGGCTCCGTGATGCGAAACACACCGGTTTGCCTTCTTGGAGTAAACAACAACCAAGGCCATCTTTTGATGCGTCACATTGGATGGTAATGGGCAGATTAACATCAAAATTCTGTAATACCGGGGCTTGACTAATTTTATTTTTAATATTAGTATAAACATTTTCATGAACTTCCGTCCAAAGCCAATCCACATTTTTTTTTAACAATAATTGCAGGGGCGATGCAATGTCAGCCAAGTGTGGTATGAATTTTCTTAAATAATTAACCATTCCTAGGAAGATTTGCAATTCTTTTTTACTATTTGGACTTTTCATATTAACAATGGCAGTTACTCTATCGGGATCAATTTGCATGCCTTTTTCTGAAAAAATATGGCCAAAATACTTTACTTGCTTTAATTTATATTGAAATTTATCTTTATTGAAGCGAACATTATGCTCTCTGGCTCTACTAAAGACCTTGTCTAAAATTGCATCGTGTTCCTGCTCAGTGTCAGCACATATCATTAAGTCGTCACAATACACAATAACACCAGGAATGTCTCCGAAGGCTCTCTCACTGTATTTCTGAAAGATTTCTGGTGCTATGGACAATCCGAAAGGCAATCTTAAGAACTTATAGCAGCCTAAGGGGCTATTAAATGTACACAAGTTGCTCGAGTCTTCATTTAACTTGATATTATAAAATCCATCTGACAAGTCAAGAACAGAAAAATATTTTTTATTACATAATTTTGTCACTATTTCATCTAACGTGGGTATTAAATGATGTTCTCTTATCAGTGCTTGATTAAGATCTTTAGGATCAAGGCAAATTCTTAAAGAACCATTTTTCTTTTCAATTATTACAAGATTACTAACAAAACTATCAGGGTGATCTACCTTAGCTATGACTTCATGCTTCACCAGAGCCTCCAGCTTGTCCGCGAGGCGGTTCAGGAGCGCGTTTGGCACTCTGCGTGGGGGTCTCACTACCGGCTCCACACCAGGTCGAATGCGCAGCTGCAGTGGGTTACTGAACTCCCCGACACCCTGGAATAGTTCAATGTTCTTATTAATAATACAGTCTTTATTTTTACTCTTAGTTTCCATTTTATCTGCTATGGGTTTGATTGTTACTGTCTCAATCTTAGTATTATTTAACAATTTAAGTTTCACTAATGAAGCCAACCCCAAAATTGGTCTGACTTTTTCTTTAATAATTAAAAACTCAGTATTAATTCCTTCACAGTTTTTAGTATTATTATTACCATACAGCGTTAATGTGACCTTGGTTCTTTTACGACTGCGCCATGTAGTATTCTCAAATAAAAGATGTCTTGAGGTCTTCAGTGTTGTATTTCTTAATATAATAATATTTAACAATATGATTTGTACAGCGATATGTGTTACTCGTCCGAAGGATCCGAGCTAAGAGAAATGTCAAAAAGTGACATTTAAAAACATAGATATTTTTAAGAGGTGCATACACACAGTATTACATTGTTAAGGTTCGTTCAAACTCTATTACACTAACAAAGAGATAAATAATGGTCTTACATTTTATGATTTTTCAAACCACATGCTCGACAATGCCGAATTATAGGTCATGTAAACCCTACCGAAAGCAAGACATTAAATCCCTTGGTATTAGCCGGGTTATAATGTTGTACTGAATTTCATTATAACCCGCTGGTTAATAATATGATTTCACTTTTCATAATTCTTATTACTATATGCATAAAGTTTAATTTTGCTAAACACAATTTGTCCTAGGCCATGGCCTACTTGATTTGACAAAATAAATGAAGTTTGCCTCCGTGTGAACCCCGGTCCGGAGGAGCGCGGTGTTCGAAATTCGAATTTCGAATCTAGGACCACGGCTTGTGCTTTCGAATTTGGAACGTCGCGCGCCTTCATTTGTTCACGCGTGACGAACAAATCGAGTTCTTGTAGGTGCCTATAGAAGATTTAATTTCAAAAATAATATTGAAAATGTCGAGTGATGAAAGTGTTTTGACTCCTGAGTTTATCAAATTAGATGCCATAGGCATTGTCAACAATCTGCTGCCAGAGAAGTAAAAGGAAAAATACCTAAAAGCCTACAACGATTTTGACAAATGGAAAGCTGTAAAAGGCGTAAAGTCTGTGTCTGAATCAGTGCTTCTGGTCTATTTTGAATATTTGTCAGCTACAAAGAAGCCAAGTAGCCTGTGGTGTATATCTACTGAGCCTATTTTTTTGTCTCGCATAAGGTGTGTGAAAAGTAGACCTCGGGGATAAGACTGTTTTAGTCTTGGGCGGTTGAACCCCTCACTGCACTCAGGACTCAGTCTTAATTCCCTCGCTTCGCTCAGGAATTAACTTATAACTCCCTCGCTACGCTCAGGAGTTAAATTATGAGTCCTTCGTTACGTTCGGGATTCAATTCGCTCCCGTGACATAAAACAGTGCTTTATCCCCTTAGTGTATAATCTACTATTATTCCGCAAATTTTTATTAATATATAACACCTAATTTTAACTTACTTTCGTGTCCCTTCGCTAAATGACTATTATTGTCATAAATAAATCTGATATAGAAATGATTTACTTATTCCAAAATGCCATTTGTCATGTATTCGTCATTCGATGAATAATGAACTGCTTAAAATACGATGTTGCTCCTCAATTAATTATATCGTGATTAATGAGGCGAGCTAAATGAATTATCGTGCAATAATGTCCGATAATGAGCATGATACAATCAAAATTCACGTTCTAGTAAAATTACTTTTAATTGAAACCTACAATATTTTAAGTGTTATGGTGTGGAGAATTCCGCAAATACTGCATATTATAATATCAGGTAAAGTAGCCAAATAACATTATTTTCAGTTTAAAAACATATTAGATATTTATATATTTTTATTAGCACACCTCAATAAAAGTACAAAGAAGAACGAATAGTATCTTGCCCAAACAAAAGAACGCCGTGAGTTTCCTATGAAAATACAACCTTTTTGATTCAATATTTTTTTTAATACCACGTCGGTGGCAAACAAGCGTCCGGCCTGATGGTAAGCGGTCACCGCCGCCTATGGACGCCTGCAACTCCAGGGGTGTCACATACGTGTAGTGACATGTATTGCATAGTGGTTTTAAATGTAGATTAAGAGGTGTCAGTACGGAACCCTTCTTTGTACGTGGTCCGACACGCACTTGTTTCATTATCAGATTTAACTCCCAAATACGTACGTCAGGTTGTAGTATAACCTACAATAAAATCTGCATGTATTCCATGTCTAGATTTTAAAGCATACGACAAAGATTTGGTTTATAGTATGTAAAACATGCAGAATGTACGTATCTAGCTACGGATCCTTTAACCCACGGTAAAATATACGGCTAGGGACAGGTGTGTCCTTAATAGAAAGGCTAAACGGAGACGGAGAGGCCACTATGAGCTACTCCAAAAATGTTTTGTACGTAGGTATTCGAAGCGGGTTTAGCAGAGCTCATATTATGTTCGATTTATATATGAGAATATAAAGGTTGACTAATCGCAAGTCAGTTGTTAAATAATATACCTGTTCTGTTTATCATTCCCTGACTTGTTACTTTTGTTGCTTCATAAAAATCAACCACATGACTGATTGACATTTTTTCGCCGGAGACATCAAAAACCTGCGTTAGAATCAAAATCAGAATCAGAATATTTATTTTGTTAAAACATAGGTTACAATGAAAGATGGTAAATAAACAAATAGGTTTGAGCACTATGTTTTAGCCGCAATGCAGGTGTACAAAATTGTGATTGTGATTGAGGCTGTTAGTATTTTATTTAAGTAAAAAAATTATGAACAACAACGTGAAATGTAAAGATAATTATGAACGGAGGCCACTATACTACTTTAACACTTCCTGTGTCACTCAATTGCTCAAAGGTTAACTGGAAGGGATTAAAGGGATAAGTTCGCCTTTGTACCGATATAACCGAATTTGTCTGTATTTTTACCTGTGTTTTGTGTTCAATAAAGTATTTAAAAGAAAAAAGAAAGAAAGTTAACACTGTAAGTACCTACAAAATAAACCAAATGTGATTTCTTTTTACTACTCTCTGTACTATAACAAAATAGGTATTTAAATGAAATATTTTGTAATTTAGTCAAAGTATTCTTCCAAAAATGTCAAAATCTTTTACTTTAGGTATTTTAAATATTTTTTGTACAAACTAAATGCCGATGTCACTTATAACAAAATTACTTGTGTATTTACAATAAATATTTATTATTAATTTCTTTTTAATATTTGAGGAGTGTCTTTTCAAAAGGGTTTATTTTTTCTGTAACTCTACTTCTAAATTGGACCTAAAGTTTTCATTAGCAAGGTACACTTTAGAAGTACCACTAAGAAAAAAATAAGCCCTTTTGAAAAGACACTCCTCATTTAAACGGCTCGGCGTCTCTGTAACTAGGCTTACAGCGTTCAGAAACTTGCGACACATCTTTTCATTCAATATTCTGCAGTGTCTCAACACGAAAGCCTTTGACCAGTATATGTTATCCACCACCATATCAGCCAAAGGACGTCTTCTGCTAGACAGAGGCCTCCCCCAATTTCATTGGGGGTAAATGCCATAATCACCACGCTTGGCATGCGGATTGGCGATTGTATCTCCACCGCACTCCAAAGAATGCTGCTGCCCATCCCCCCATTAGTCTTGGTCGTAGTTTTAGGACATACTCGGGTCCCCGGGTCCGGGAGTGTGTGTTATGTATAGCACTAAACATGGTCGCTTACTATGTGCCTCATAAGAAGGCCGCATCAGGAATAAGGCCATCCGCAGCAGAACCAAAGTAACTGATATAGCCCTCCGAATTGCTAAACTTAAATAGCAGCGGGCGGGGCACATTGCACGTAAGTAAAACCGGTAACTATGGGGCGGAAAGGTTCTCGGGTGGCGATCACGCCACGTACCGAAAGGCGCAGTGTGGCAGACCCCCAAAAGGTGGTGTGATGCGGGTAGCGCAGGACTGGTCATTGTTCCACCCTTTTGGGAGAGGGCTATATCCAGCATTAGACGTCTTTTGGCTAATAAGACAATGACGATAAATTAGTTCATCATCATCATGATCATCATCCTAGCGTTATTCCAGTACAGTTGCATCCTGAAGGATGCCTGGGGTCCGCTACCTGATCCCAAGAATTGGCGTAGGCACTAGTTTTTACGGAAGCGACTGCCATCTGACCTTCCAAACTAAGGGGGAAACTAGACCTTATTGGGATAAGGCTTGTCAAGTGAGTGGGCCACTTGACTGTTAAAAGTTTTCAAGCCGTCCGAAAGCCTCTAACTTGGCTTAACGACTGCTATCATAGACAGCAGCCGGGATTAACGGTTTAACGTGCCTTCCAAAGCACGGGAGCGCTCAGTAACCACTGAAAGTGGTCCAAGGACTGACCCCCCCGACATTGAGAGAGTTGACGTATATGTTACTCAAAGTTTAAAGCACTGCATGACTGTAACATTTTCACCAACACCTGAACTGCACGTATTTTGCTAATGGGTTATTGTTTGCTATTTAGTTAACGGTAATCAAGGTGCGCTCTGAATAATTAAGCTCGCAGCATCGACGGGCCGACAGAACGTTCATGTCAAACAAGAGGTTTTAATCAATACCGGTATAAAATTCGAAATTCACCGGTAAACCGTTTTACGTGCCCACAGTAAATAAATTCGAGCAGTATAACAGCCTTGAATATCATTTTTAGCTATAATATAGATATATATATATATAATATATATAATAGATATTAAGTTGATGGATATACCCATTGAGCGTGTGTATGAAGCACGCAATCTGGGCCTCCTGTTGGACTGTGGCTTGCGCTATGAGAAGCATATTGCTAATGCAGTCAGTGGCTGTTTTTATAAACTTAAAGTGTTATATAGAATAAGGCCCTACATCACTGAAAGTTTACGTATAGAGTTAGTGGAGTCACTTGTTTTATCTAAACTCAATTATGTTGATACTGTCTTTGGTCCAAGACTTCTTGAAAAGACAAAAAAGCTCATCCAACGAGTCCAAAATGCCTGTGCACGCTTCTGTTTTACTATTCCATTGAGAGCTCATGTCACACCTTTTCTGAACAAGCACAGTGTTCTCAAAATGCACCACCGTCGTAAGCTTCATTTGGCCTGCTTGCTCTTCGGAGTACTTAAGTACAAAGCTCCTTTATATCTCTTCGAAAAGCTGTCCAGCACCAGGATGCGTGGTGGCCGGCAGTGTGGGTTGCAGTTGCTAACCCCCCGCCATGCATCGGCCGCTTTCCGTGGTAGTTTCCGATATGTAGCGACCAAGTGCTGGAACAATGTTCCACCTCCGTTTCGATGCCTGCAACATATTCAATCGTTTAGATCCAATTTGAAGAAGTTCATGCTCAAACATCAAAGAAAAGAGGAAAATTGCAGATTAGAAACTAGTTGCTTTTAAAATATTCAACAGGTTTTATTTTACTTACTGCTGGGATATGCACCTTTTGCATAATCTGCATTGCGATGTTGATGTTGTAGTGTTTCGTTTTTGTGATTACGAGGCAGATGTTCATTCATTTATTTGTCTAGTTTTTAAGTCTTGTTATGTTATGCCATTTGCCACTAGTTTATTAATTAGCGCTGTATGTAATTAGGCACTGTATTCACATAGTATTTTTGTATGTTTTAGCAAGTTGTACTCGTACTTATTGTTTATTGTATATTTTCCGGGATAGTGACGTGACGATGACGCCTCCATGTCATAATAAAATAATTCCGCTGGCGCTAGTTGCTACAGACTCTAGAGGCGTAGCTATAGGTAGTCAATTTTATGGTCGCGTTCACGATTCTCGTGAATTTTTATTTGTACGTTTTATTTAGATTCTTTTTTAATTTTCTCGTATAAGTATGTATAATAGCTTAATAATATTATTTGTATTACTGATTATGTATATCTATTTTTTGTGTTTTGTCTATCGTGCTGTCACTTGGCTCCAGAGGAAGACCAGCGCTAGCCTGTGGCTAGCACATGCTATTTTCAGTTTTATTATTATTCTCCTTATTTTTTCCACAAGTTGGGTTTTACACAATATTTTTTTTCAAATGTAAAATAAAAAAATACACGTACAAATTATAAAAGCATTAATTTTACCGTTTTATTAATTTTACATTTTATTTTACCGTTTTACTGTCATGATAATATATATACTATAAGAATATACATATTATCATGACGGCAAAATGGTAAAATAAAATCTAAAAATTTTTTTTTTCTCTGGGTCCCCTAAACGTAAAGTGGGAAGAACTTTTAAGTCTGCATAATATAAAGGGTAAGCAGTTACGTTTTTACCTGATTTTGTATGTCTCATTACATGTCATTTGTGCCATTTCGTTGGAGGCTTATTAAACTTGGTCGTTACCAGCGTTAGCAGCGTTACTGCTTTAGTACAAAATTAATTTGGTCGTTACCTATTAATCTGAGCGGATTCTCCTCATGTAGGTAGATTACTGTCAGTAGTTGACTGAAAAGCCACTTGTTATTACGAGTAGGTAGCAAACAGTCCATCGGGTGCCACCCGAATTCAAAAGGGGAGATTTGAAGTAAAATTAAATGTCGTACCTAACTTACTGTTAGAAACTATCTACTGAGTAGCTCTCGAGCTACATACATACGTAAATAAAGTGAATTATAAAACCCATTGTGATCCAGTCATGCGTATGTGGATTGCACCTGCAACTTTATCCGAGCAAAGGGGCCGAGTGGGACTTTCAACAGCCTGATGCGTGAGATACGGTCCAGGCGCCAGTCTGACAAGGATTTATAAAGCCACATGTTTTTTTAAAGTTGATACATTTTTATTGGCAGCTTGTATTTATGAGTAAGCTGCCGTATACTCAACGCAACTGTTTCAATTTTAGTTACGTTACTAAAGCTAGGTGGCGCTGAAATAAAAGTGATGATTTCGGTGATTATTCGTGATCTGCACTGGTAGCAAACAAGAGATCACGCGGAAAATAGACTATTCATCTTTTTTAAATTACAACTCTCAGAATGAGACAGTCTTATGGTTGTAGAGGCTAATGTTCAGGTCGAATGTAGTATGTAGGTGTGGATGCAGCCTAATTCCTAAGACCTGAGACAAACAAAAAGTTGTTAGACGGTCCGAACAGCCGTATTGGACGCCTTATAGTATCAAAAAATACCTCTAAATAAAACGCGCACAATATTACTATTTAAAAGCTGCAACTTTGCCAAGTGGCTGTGTCGGACACTACATTCACAGTCCGGATACAAAGGTTCATAGAGTACAAATGTATGTTTTTTTGCTCTGGTTGTTTATTTTTTACGATTTATGTTAACTTAATAGACGTGGGACCAAGATAAATATGTCATTATTGTGAGAATGAAACTCGAAACGTTTGATTCAAAGTTTATTTTTACCTGTAATTAACACACTAGGTATGTATATAACTATTTACAATAAATCAATTCATTAGTATCATCAGGAAGAAAAAACTATTCTATGAGATGTTAATATTATAAGCTATTGATGAATGAAGTCATCATCATCCTCCTAGCGTTATTCCCAGTACAGTTGCATCCTGAAGAATGCCTGGGGTCCGCTACCTAATCCCAAGAATTGGCGTAGGCACTAGTTTTTACGGAAGTGACTGCCATCTGACCTTCCAACCCGAGGGGGAAACCGACCTTATTAGGAATAGGCTTGTCAAGTGAGTGGGCAACTTGACTGTTAGAAGTTCTAAAGCCCGGAGGCCTCTAACTTGGCTTAACGACTGCTATCAAAGACAGCAACCGGGATCAACGGCTTAACGTGCCTTCCAAAGCACGGGAGCGCTCAGTTAGTAACCACTCAAAGCGGTCACCCATCCAAGGACTGACCTCGCCCGACATTGCTTAACCTCGCATACCGCACGCAGTACGCGGGTGCCACTGGGCCACGAGCGCTTCATCCAAGCTATTAATGAAGTATTCTATAGTTAATTAAAAATATTTCCAGTGACGTCAAAACTATTTATTATCTTATATTAAACTATATATTAGCCTAAGGCGAAATAATAAGTGCCACGTTACGAGTAAATGTATTGAATAAGGATTTTCATACCAATAAACTAATTCATCCCGATAAGAATATTTCTAAATGTCTTTCTTTGCATTCCCGAATCTTGTTACTCGTCCCACAGCTCGGTCCCTTGGGCCTATTGAATTACGGTCGTTTTATGGATACGGGGTAGTTTACGCAAATGTCTCAGAAGGCTACTCCCTGCCGTTTGTATATCACCCTCGAGGGGAAAGAGGTGACATTTCCTTTTTTTTTGTAGAAGAAACGTTCGCTTTTATAATTTATGTCGCCAGATAGCTGTTGCGTGACTCAGTTTTGGTTTTTCATGGGACAAATTTAGTGAAATTAAAAATGATTAGGAATAATATTCAATTTGGTTTTTAGAAAATATTTTAAAAATATAATTATTTACTACCACAATGAATCATTTCAATTCATACTCGGAGGTTGGCGACCATAAAAAATGCTATTAAGTATATTTTTTTCATTATATTTCACACACAAACCTCATATTTAATTTTAAAGTATTTTTAAAACATTTTCTTGTATTACAATATCGCCCGAGACATTCTGACTTAATTTTCAGTCGATTCGCCCCAAAAGTGTTTCCTGTTTATTAAGGAGGTACTGAATTATTAAAACTCGCCACCCGTTCGACCACAAATGAGTTCTAATGCGTAACTGAAATCGTATTTGACGCAATGCGTACGGGAAAGCACGACTTATTCTGACAATATTTAAATGCTGCCACAAAATATGACTTTCTTTAGGTATAAACATAACTCTCATTTGATCGAAATTAATCATTTTCGCATTGATATTATCCAATTTCGTATTGAAAATATTCCATAGTTAGCATAAAATTTGTATGCGCGTGAATTTAAAGACATTGATTTTAATTGAATCGTGCATTATAATAAATTTCCGGACGGCGGACACGACACCCATTCAATTATCGCGGACGTTGAGTGACAATAATTACCGAAAATGTACTGCTCGCATTTTATTATACAATAAATTACTATAAAATGGACATGGTATCGGAAAGTCGTTAAACTTAAAGGGAATTTAAAAGTTGTCATAAAATAGAATTTCCCATGTTTCCGCAATGTTTACTTTCATTTAAACTAGTTTGAAGCTCGGCCGTCGCCAAAATGTTGTTTTGCTGAGTCGCTAGTTTTATCTCGATATGCTGGTCTCGTCACTCACGCAGGAAAATCAACATAAAACCAGATGAAAAAATTTCTGACAAAACGAATTGACATCGTTTCAAATGAGGAATCTTTTAAAAAGGGCTTATTTTTATCTTAGAGGTTCTTCTAAAGAGAACTTAGCTTAAGAAAACTTTAGGTCTAATACTAACACTAACTTTAGGTTATTTAATCGTATGGCATTTATTTACGATCCGTGAGATCTTCGAGAAGACAAGTACGGTTGCCAGTTTTGTTGCACTTTTAGCACCACCCAGGGGTCACGTGTAGGGTAACGGTGGGTACTCCCTAGGTCTAATTAAGAAGTAGTTACAGAAAAAAATTACGCTTTTAAAAAGAGGCTCCTGAAATAATTTATACCCAAAAAACCAGACTCCAAGCCTGTACTTCGCCATGCCACACAGTGAAATATTCACATCCTTCCCACTTCACCACCAAATCGATCGATGTTTTTTAACTTTCGGTGGATCGATCTCTTTGTAGTCGACTGGACTGCTTTATAAATGCAAAAAAGGAGGTTTTTACAAAAAATAGCCAAGTCACTTTATATGCGCTGGTGATATTTGAGAAGTACCCGATTGGTCAGGGAACCCATACTCACCTTCAGTTTCTCATCATAAGTTCTACTTCTAAATTTTTGACGAGCGTTAGTAGCGATGTTAACGAAATTTCTTCGGAATTTGGCAAGTGCTTTCGTCATTGAGGAGTTCCATCTATCATCTGTGGTCATCATCACTAGTTCCGCTTCACCAAACTTTTGGTTTCCACGAGCAAATGCATAGTTAACTACATAAAATAGGTACCGAAATAGCCATACATGTGCTTCTACGCGAGCCTGAGGAGTTCTCTCGATTCCTCCTGGATCCCATGATCAGACCTCCAAATTGATATAGGACCAACTAAATAAAGTGTATGCTATAAACCGCTACAGAAATATGATATGAAATTACGAAAATAATATTAAACTGGGGGGCACCCCATACATGTAACAGGGGGGTCAAAATTATTGCACATAGGCGTGTGGGGTATCAATGGATAGGCCTTCAAAGATGGCCCCGCGATAAAAAGTGTGTCCCCGCCTTTCTAATTTCCGAACCATGAAGTTAAAAATTCTGAAAAAATCAAGATGATGTAGAATTATAAATAATTTCAACGATTTTTGGTTTGAACAAGATAGGTTTAACGGTTTTTGAGTTATTGCTAAAAACGGCCTTGCCCAAAGAAAAGGGCTTAAGTGCCTTCCCTATGAAAATACGTTCTTTTTTGATTTACTGTATTGTATAGAAGTTTTAAATGTAGATTAGGAGGTGTCGGTACGGAACCCTTCTCTGTGCGTGACCCGACACGCACTTGGCCGGTTTTTTTAGATTCTATTTTAAGACTTTGTCAGTTTTATTGATTTATGTATCCATACTAAATTGCAGCTTTCTAGCACTAACAATCACAGAGCAAAGCCTCGGACAGACAGACATGGCGAAACTATAAGGCTTCCTAGTAAACTACGGAACCCTAAAAAGTAGTTTACGAATATTCCAGAATCAGGCGGTGCAGAGGCGCATATGGAATTTAAATCGCGACCGCCCGCGCCACCACACGCATTAAATTCGCGGTGACACGACAACATGACACGGATGGGTGATAGCAGCGTCGCTCGTATGCGGAATCACTTGCCATCGGGCTTTTATTGAAAAAATTTAAACAAAACAACTCTTTTACATACATGTGTGTACATACCATATTTATTTATTATGTTTCGTACACTTGTTTTAATACGATAGCGGCGCGCCGGCGGTGGAGGCTGTATATGCGGATCAGATTCAAATCGGAAGGGTACCGGAAGCGATGTTTAAAAATCTCCCGGGCATTTTCATAGCAAAGCGTCATACAATATACCACATGTTATAAGATCTTGACGAAATCTTGACGTATTTAATTACCACTCATATGGCGACGATAAGTCTATGTAAAGAAGCAATATCAACAGTGATCTATTATTTCGTTATTCACTCGTTTGGTTCATATCAATAAGTGTCAACTGCTTCCAACATATATTACAAATATTATACATAAGTACAAATTAATAAAAAAATTACTCAAGCTTCTTTTCCAACTTGGTATTACATAATTTGTTCATGGTTGTTAAGTTTTCTCACCCACGCTGTGTTTTGAAGTTCAACCGCAACTCATCTTGAGTTCGAAGGGCTTCAACTCTGTATTTTAGATTATTAGTAACAATTATCCATAACTCAAAACTCAGAACAGAATATGGTGCGCACCAAACACTTAAGCAGTTGACTAAGAGGCGAGTTTTGCTTAATCTTAATCAAAATCTAAAAAGATATTTTAGCTCAAGGCATTTTATAACTTGGATGCCCTTTGAGTATTTACTGAAAACTATACTAATTACACTAAACGCCTACAAACGAATTCTCGTAATTGAAGTTTGATTAGAAGTATGATTTGAAACTTGGTAGGATTTAATTACTTGAAAGGTAAGTAAGAGGTTTAATACCTTTTCTTAAATGGTGTAAATTTGAGAGCGTAATTGGTTATGATTAAGATTTCATTAATTTTATTACAAACAATGCTTTGTGTTAAAAGTTTTAGCGGATATTTTTATTGCGAAATAAAACGATGGCTTTAACCAGTAATATTTTGAAACTATGATTATAACTACACTTGGTACTAATGATAACGGGTCAGTTTGTGTGAAGTACATTTCCGCTTATAAAGTATATAAATAAAAATAAAAATTATTTATTTTCAGACATCTGTAAGTCCATAGATTGTTAGATTCCTTTTACCTAATATTATGATCTATGTTAGTAATTCATTTTAACAACACATGAACTCCAAAACCAGTCTATGGAACCCCACGTATTTGAACGTGTAGTTCAATATACCGGCTCATAATAACAGAGTTAAATCGCTCAGCTATCATTCTTAGGATCCCGTTGGTGCTCCCGCGTATACGGTGCATTACTGACGCAGTTTTTTTTCGTAGTATAGCGTAAAAGTCATCTACGTGAGTGACCGCAAACATGCCAGAAGCACTACAGTACCGCGGGAGTCTCAACAGGGCCCTAAGAATGTTATTATATTGGATCCTCAGGGAGTCGAAGGATCTACGTTTAAAATTGGCCCACAGACCACTAGTGTAAAACACTGACAATAGGCACGAAAGAACGTTAATTTGACATCTACACTGCATCGAGAAAATCTGTGTGCCAACATACCGCCGGTTTAATGGAACTCCGTTCAACCTAATAGGAGGCACATTAGCAGGACCCTTATTTTTTCCTTTAATGACCATAAACTCGCTCTTCTTTTCGTTGTATTTTAATCCATGTTGAACGGCATAAGTTTCGCATACCTTGGCCTTCTTACACCCGCGATCGACGGACTAATCAGCGTAGCTGATATTGTTAACACTAACATTGTCTATTCTGCATCCGACATGCATGCTGCTGAGCCTTCCGATCAGCTCATTAACATACAAATTAAAGAGCCGTGGTGACGTCAGCCCTCCTTGTCTCACACCACAACCAAGTACATATGGGTCCGAAGAGGCATTGGCCCACTTAACTACATTAGTTTGGCTTTGATACCAATGTGACAATATACCTATTAGTTCATGTGAGATGAGACACCAATCTCTCCCAACTTCACCCAGAGCATATCATAAGACACGAGATCGAATGCCTTAGATAAGTCTAAGAAGCAAGCATAGATTGGTGTCTTTCTACTAACATAATAATTAGCTGTGAATAAGTAAGAATGGCACTTTCTGTTGACAGGCACTCACGAAAGCCGAATTGGGCATCACGCAGTTCTATTTTACTGCTTAGGTAGTCATCTAGGATCTTGTCAGGCACTTTGGCTAATATTGTTGCTAATGAAATAGGTCTATAGTTCGTTTTATCTGCACGGTCACCAGTGGCATTTTTAGAAGTATAACCATTGTTTTGGTAAGGTTCGGGCCAAGTACGTCTGTCTGATACATAACGTAAATAACATAGATAACAGCCTGCCGATATGGGCACCTGCATGCTGGAGATGTTCTATACTAAGCCCATCGTGCCCGGATGGTTTACCTCTTTTCATATTTTTAATAGCTGCTATAATCTGCTTACGTGTACTGGAAACGTCGTCAACAACCTGAATATGTGATATAGTAAACATAGATGAAGTACTCACCAAGCAGTGATCCAGCCATCTATGACACCCATGAGCTTCACTTACATATGTATATGTATATTATGTATTAGACGATATACCCAATCGCGCCACATCTGCACAAATCCAATTCATCTCGCTACAGAAATCAAATAGTTCTTCATCAAAACACGCTGTCGGATGAGCATTATAGTCACCCAACATATATACATCTTCGACACTACAGTCTTAAATAAAAGCGTTCATTTCTCCCAAACACTGGGTAAAAACCGGTAAATTGCAAAGCTCGTCCGTAGGCATGTATACGCACGTAACTATAATTTCTCGTGAATCGGCTGTCACGGCTTTTATTGCTACTAATCGATCACTAGTACATTTTAACACTGATACACTTTGGAACGCACTATTCTCCACAGGATGGCAACGCCGTCATATGGTCTACCTCGATGAACACCAGTTAGGTGATAATAATAAATATATTTGTAGTCAATTGTACGTCAAAAACGCGTTCTGAAGTTATCCGCCTAACTATTTCAAGACATTATCGCAATTATTTTCGCTCAAACTTATCAATGGCATGCTAATAGTTCAATTCAAACTAAGATCGCTCAGCCCTATTACAACAATAAATTAAATCACCATTCCTTGAATTCAGATCAATTTTCAATCGAACAGCGCGGTACGTTTCTAGGAGCATCAATAAATTGAGATAAAATATCACTCTCCCGGACCCAAGGCCTCGATAAATCAATAAATTAATTACCATATCCCTAGCATTGCAATGATATGATATCTAAAATAATAACGTCGTATAAGCATCGAAGTCTTTATCGAAATATGACTTTGCGAATTGGGGTGCTCCTTCAACTATTGGTCATATATGAGAGGGTCCGTCGTTAAGTGGGCAACTGACTTCGTTTGACCTATACTTGATGAACCTATTGATAAGAGGTAAAAGTAGTAGAAATCTCTCTTTTAAATTCAATGTTGATACGTTTTAGTATTGTTATTTATTCAGTGGTTAAGAAACCACCATATCAGCCAAAGGACGTCCACTGCTGGACATGGGCCTCCCCCAAATTCACGAGGGGTATATGCCATAATCGCCACGCTTGGCATGCGGGTTGGCGATCGCAGTATCTCCACCGCACTCCAGGGATGCTGCTGCCCATCCCCCGATGGTCTTGGTCGTAGTTTTAGGACATACCCGGGTCCAGCCAAAGGACGTCCACCACTAAGTGCACCACGTAAGAAACCACGCTTCGCTTAAAATGCACGTAATTCCGCAAACATTGATTTGCGGAAAGTTGTACACTGACGTTTATTGTCAAATTCATAGGTTAACCTTATTTACAATAGATAACCCCATTGATCCTAATAGGAGAAAAGAGTGTCCCACATACAAGTATCGGAATGGAAAAGTAACGAAATGGATCGGAACTTTGTTCTCTCTTTACATTCTGATTAGAGATCAAATTTCAAAACTCTTACTTTTTCATGGCCTTTTAATAAAGTGTGGATCCTTATACCTACTTTTGTATGTAGACGCCTCGAATCTTCGAGGGCCGGAATAAGTACAATTTAAAGTTTCATGGCTAACAAGGTAACCGCGATGTTTTCTTTCACCGGCGAGCGAACCATGAATTTCTTAGCACGTGCATACATAAATTTTGCCAGGACCAACGGGAAAAGGCCAAGGCGCTTTGGCTGGTTGATTGCTTCATTCTTCCGTGTTATATAAGAGAGGCTTACTTAAAATGTAAGTGCATCCGTGTTTAGTTATTGCTTTTGTACCTCGTTTGTTTAAGCTGGTCGTTTATTAACACGATATAGTGGCGTTGCTTTTCTTTGTAACATCTAAAGACTGTATGACTGACAGATGGTTGATGATTTTCGTTTGTTTTATAGAGTTTTACATCACGAAAAAAACTAGCGTCATTGAATGTTGCTACGGCCCGCCTGATGGTAAGCGGTCATTCATCACTAATATACACTTCTTACAACTGTGGCAAGGCAATATAGGCAAACACTCACATCTGCACGGATGCATATAATAAGCAATTATTAGATTAACGACAGATAGAGTGTGTGCTAACTGGATAAAGGAATTCCTCTCAGAGCACGTAATTTAATAATATAAATTGTAATGTTAAGAATGGAATGGAACTCAATTGTACAGAGGTATTACAGACGAGTATACTATGTACACCGGATAGTGTGTTTCCTTGCGAACTCCCCCTTGCCTCGCTACCATACGTAGCCAACGTATCACATGGCGACCGCGACACCGTGACACCGAGACACCGTGACAGCGGGGATACTGGACCGTATCACACAACGCTGGGGAAATGTTCACAGTTCACTAGCGAAATAGCAAGGGAATATAGTTCTAGAGAATTTTCATGGAATTGTGCAAAATAACGCTTGATTCCACCAATTACTCTGTATTGATTTGAGGATTTATTGTTACGACAGTGAGAAACGTTAGTCAGACTGGACCCTTACTCCCAACACAGCTCCTTGGGAGCTATAGCGACCTTTGTTGCCAACTGGAAACACAACAGCAAACGCCTGTACATAGCAGCTTTGTACATAGCACATAGATAGTATCTGTGTCTTTACGGACTCAAAGCGTTCCACCCATCCAAGAGTTGCTACCAACTATGTATACACAATAGAATACACAATAAACTTTCTGTGAGAACGTATCGATACATGACACCGTAAAAGGGAAGCCGATGTCCAACCTCCTTTAGCCGGTTGATGGATAGGCCCATAGGACTTTTGTTCCAAGTAGGATAATTAATTTACCCTGTCTATAGGGTTGTCGGGTCCTATTGGGTGGCGTTAATCTAGCACACTATGACCGACAGGAGAATGGACCCGTATCTTGGTTTCTGACATATGAATGAACAATACGCTATTGGTTAATTAGAAACTGAATACAATGATTGTTCAGGTGGCTTTCGCTGAAAGCGTTGGATTCAGTTTAATTTGTAAATTGTTTACAAATAAGTCTTATACGTCTCTTGAAAAATTATTAGCCCATATTTGTTTATGGTGTATTTTTTTTTATACTTCTTCAACTTATGATGTCTTTGCAAAGTCTTTGACTACATAACTCTGACATGTAGAACAAACAACTCTTGAAGACTACTTATAGAACAAATATTTGAATAATTATGTATAAATCGACTTTTAAACTGTATAAGTAACTAAGACCACAGAATAAAAAGCCGCTGTTTGTCAGCTAGAAAACTCATATCATGGCATACCGCTCTACCTCATAGCACGTGCTCTTTCGTCTTGTTAGGGTTGTCACATTCGTTTATCATTGTCGATCGTGGCACAACGCCGCCCGCACGACGGTGAGTGTCGGAGCTAAGCTGACGTGTCAGAACTATAATTTCATTTCACAATTTGAATATTTCGTTGTCGAAGTTCAAAGGTCCAGTATAATTTGTTTGTTTACCAATCCTTCAACGAAGTCCAACATGATTGAGTATTTTGACGTCGTTATCATGTTGTTTAATTAACTTCGAGACAAAGTTTTTGCATAGAAAATATTAATTAACTTTGACAACTGTCTTTGTTCATAAACGGTCTTGGTTATTTCTCTGTCATTTTCAGTTAGATACCCACGCACAACTGGACAAAATATTTTATGCTGTCATTTCACATCAGATGTTTATTTTGGGTCAGTTACGAAATAGATTGCAAGTTTCATTCGATCATATTCTTTTAATTTCAATAATTGGCTTACATAGTAGAAACTCTGTTGCAATATTAGATGTGTTAAAATCCTAATTATAGCACTAGAGCATTTTGACGGGTGATATTTAGAAGATAAACCTCAAAACAGTAATTTCACAATAAGTTATCTATAGACAGGCATTTGAAATGTTATTAAATCTTGATATTTAAGTGGTTGTTCGTTGCATTATGCAAACACTAAATGTATTTGAAATATAATCCCAAAGCCTACGCAGTGTTTACTTTAACGTAATGTATGTAAGTATGATTCACATAATATAGGATGCACCAAAATCACAATAATAATAAGCATTAATAATAATACGGACGGTCAAAGTCATTGACACATTCATACCATAGGGGAAGGCCAAGTAATAAGTCGAGAAAAGCAGACCTAGCAATCAGATGAGAATAATTATCGCAGATTTACCATTGTTCTTTTACTGCGTCACTTTTACGTCAGTGTGGCAACAGCTGTCATGACTGAAATAATAGTAAAATTAAAGTTTTTCCGGGTGACCGAATACTTGTTGTGAAACGCGTTTGCATCTGAAAACCACCAGATGAAGATGCAAGCATGTTATATAAACAGTTTTTTCCAAATAACTATAAAATATATATTTTACAGACGGACAGAATATTTACAGATGATAGATAGAGATATATTTTATGGATTTTTGAGAGATAATGACATGCACGAAGACGCGCACCACTATTTTTTAATTATTCGATGTATCTTAGTGAGCGCTACTAAAGACAAAGTCTAAACAAGTGCTGAAAGGTTGCACACTGTACTTATAAGTAAGCTCCCCAAATACTTCTGCTTAGTCCTATTGCAAATCTTCTTCTTGAATCTCATCTTGATTATATTTACCATTGATCATTATTCAAGTCCATTTAAAATAGGAAAATGTGGTATGTTTACGACATTCAATAGATTACGGTACATAATTCTCGTGTGATTTGAAGGTAATCTCAGAAATAATATTAAGGCATTAGGAGATATTCAACTCAATATTTGCATAATGGAATATTGTAAACTAGGTATGATAAGATTAGGTATAAGTAAGTGATACTTAACGTCGCAACTTATATTTTATCTGCTTAGGTGTAAATGCTACATAGCAAAATTTACGGAACTATAATAATGTCAAATATATTATATACCACTAATGTAATTTATTACATTTAATAACTTAACCTTAGATCATTAAAATACATTTAAGGAAAGATAGTGTAGATAGTCGACATGAAATGAATCTTCGAATCCCAGATTGTACAAATGAGTTATTGGGAATCTATGTACATAATATCATTTGATATTTATCTTTATCTTTTCAGTGAATAATCACATCGTGAGGAGACTTGCATGCATACATCTTCAGGCGTCGATAGGCTACGGTGACCGCTAACGATCAGGCGGACCGTACGCTTGTTTACCACCGACGTGGTATATAGAAAAAAAACATACACGACTATAGTTCGTAGCAGCTATAATAAACTTAGTAAATGATGTCCCACCATCCACCACCATATCAGCCAAAGAACGTCCACTGCTGGACATAGGCCTCCCACATATTCACGGGGGGTACATGCCATAATCGCCACGCTTGGCATGCGGGTTGGCGATCGCAGTATCTCCACAGCACTCCAGGGATGCTGCTGCCCATCCCCCGGTGGTCTTGGTCGTAGTTTTAGGACATACCCGGGTCCAAGGTAAATATTAATCTCCACATTCACATATTTCACTGTCAACATCAAAGGTAGGCAATATCCGACAGTTTTAATATGCAAGCACATTTATAAAAACCTATTTAAGTACCGGGTTTCTCACGTATAACATGACAGCTTTGAAAATGTCAGCGGTGTTTTACATCCAACAACCGCAGCCAAATGCAAGTACTAGTAATTAATAGCTAGACAGTTTAATCGTCTTGTCTCGTCTGAATGTCTTTAAATACCCAGCTTGGCCTTTGACTTACTTTTAGACAATGATCACCACTGAAATAGGGGATTATCAAGCTACTCTAAGTGGAAACTTGCATTTTAATATCTGAAAGCTACTGAATAGATCACCTAGAGGTGAAAATCCCATTAAATAATTATTTCATTGAGACGATCTCATAAAATAAATAGGTCACTTTTACCTACCATAGAAGCGGGTTGAAAGTGAATCCTAGGGTAGAAAAGTAGGTAGTTAAAAAAACAATGACAGAAACCTATACGGACACCTTTCCGTAAAATTGTATATTGGTATTTAGACTTTTAATATTTATAGAGAGAATTTCAAATATTTTTATTCATGGTAATGCATAAATAAAGTAATGAGTAATTAACAGCTATGTACTTGAAGGTCTTTGGGTACATTTCTAGCAATAGTTTTTCAGAATTATCGCTTCAGAACGGCTTCCTAAAGTCATGAAATTAAACAGTGGCAGAAAATGTTTTTGCAGCTAACTGATAATTGCGTTATTTTGAATTTAAAAATTATGGAAATCCTCTTCATCCTACCGTTATTAAGATTGGGCTTGCCAAGTGAGTGGACAGCTTGCCGCCCGAGGACCTCTAACTTTGCTTTGCCTACTGCTGTCATAGACAGCAGCCGGCTTCAACGGTTTAGTATACCTTACAAAGCACCAGAGTACTTAGTAACCATTCAAAGTGATCACCCATCCAAGAGTCGACCATGGCCGACGTTGCTTGGCCAAAGATACCAGTACGCGGTACGCCGGCGCCGCTGGGCCACGAAGGCACGAACTGAATTAAATTATGGAAATAATAAAAAAACAATGCTTTGTTGGTAATAAAGACTTTTCAATAAATGTATGTATGTATGTATGTATGTAAATACTTTATTGTACACAAAACACAGGTAGAAATACAGACAAATTCGGTTATATCGGTACAAAGGCGAACTTATCCCTTTAAGGGATCTCTTCCAGTTAACCTTTGAGCAATTGAGTGACACAGGAACCAAAAGATAGACAAACTAACACGTGTACAAAAACGTATCATAAATTGTTAGGTATTAGTTTTTTCAATGTAACCTCCTTAGGAACGCTTCCAAAAATGGTCCACACACAAACACTATTAACGTCAGCCTAAGTATCTTGTCTGAAATGGGTGGCTTTCTACTCTAGGTTAACAATACCCGCTCACCTGAGCCACCCGCCTTCAATGGACTCTTTCCAACCTGATACCCGACATTTAATAACATTATCAGGCCTAATGCCTACCTGTGACATGCCCAGAAGTCGAATACCAACCGGCTCTGGTGCTCCAATATACCTGTATTTCGACTTCTACTTTCAATCGTCCTCGACAGAAATGTAAAACGTCTCTTGGTACTCGACCCTTCTGATACTCGTAATAATTGAATGGTATCTTTGTTCACTTTTATGAGCTTAGGCGTCTTAAATCCTATCAAGCGTTTAGTGCCCAAGAAAGACCGTCTGACTATTGCAACAGACGCTCAAATTAACTTTAATTAAATGTGTACGCAGAACTATAAACGTCCTAGGTTTGGCGGAATTATTCGCTATGAAATGTGTTCTAGAGTGAGGTATAAAATCTAGACTTTATTAGACAGACGATCGGGGACAGATATGTGAGGCGGTGATTCGAGGGACTCACAGCATTATAACTAAAACAGTAACCGTGATGGATTATTGTATTTATAACGTCGCGATTTTGACGTACCCTCTAATTAAAAATTCTTACCTCTTTTCACTTTCTCTGATTAGTATACGAAGCCTAGTTCGATTTGTGTAAGATGAACCTTTAATATTTATTTATAATTGCATTTTATTGACAAAAAGATTAATTGACCGAGCGAGCGAAGCATCTCCGTTCCAGCTTTCGACAAAAATTCTTTTGTATGTCTGTCAGTCTGTCCGGATGTTCTCCTCTACAGGTCGCATTTCTCAACCAACTCTCGTGAAATTTTGTGAGCAGGTTCGATAATTATATAGTTTTTTTGTCGAGTAATTTATTGGAGTTTTGAACTTTGAAAAAAAAAATTGCGAGGTCTACAGCTCACATAGCCACTGCTTTATTTATTATTGGAACTTCGCTTCGCATACCTCACACGGTATATTATTAATGTTGTGCTAGATTTGTACAAAATATGGAAAGGAAAGAATATCAGATGTCACTAGCTAAACTTAGTAAGTGACGAAGAATAGAAGATTTAAAGATACAGTAAGAATCCGTTCCGACAAGATTGTATACTTTGTGCCTGATGAGATACTGTCCTGACTTTTTACCAATTTGCTTACTTACAAATTATTTCATACAAAAGACTTGATAAGCCAATAAATACACAATACATGACAAATATTCCCAATAGAAATAAAGAAAGAAATGTATTAAGGGATAATCTTACATGAATGGAACTAGTCCCAAATTAAGCAAAGATTGTACTATTTATTTAGCGTATGGAAATTATTTTGAATCGCGAGAAAGAGCAGTTGCCAGTTTGTTGCACTTTTAGCATCACCCGGGGGTCACGTGTAGGGTAATGGTGGGTACTCCCTACGGACATGGCACAACTTCCTACCCCCTCATCAAGTTCGATCCCGGGCGACTTCGTAGGCAGTATCACTAGCCACTAAGTCAAAGTGGTCGTCGAATTAAAAACATTATTTTACTTTTACCGCAAGAATAAAAATAAAGAGTCCTAAAGCGATACCTTGATAACAACTTACCTAGGTATAGTCGGCCTCATAAATAGCTGGATACTATGGGCAATTTTCGCCTTCACCCGTTGGTACAATTTAGTATGACCGTTGAAACATGACGTTAAAGCGACACGGTATAGGTGAAAAACTTAAGAAAATGACCTCTTGTATGTAGTTGTGACGTGTTCGAATAGACATTACATATTTAAATTGTGTAACACAAACAAAACTAAATGTCTATAAGTTGTATATCGTCTTTATGTTTTTTTTTTACCTATACAAAGATGTGCCCCTTATGACGTGGACCGTACCTTTTACATAGGTTTTAGATAAGTAGGGGCTATTTATGCCGTGAAATGTAATATGAATAATTATTATTCAATACGTGACATATTCATAGGTCTATTTGGGTTTCCACTGTCATTTAAATAATGATCGTAATAAGAAATGCTGGGTTCAGTTCAGAGAGTACAACCTAATTCGAACCAAGCGCTTTGCATCATCTTTCATAATGCGCACTTCTAAGGTTTGGAATTCTCAGCCGGCGTCTGTATTTCCGAGGTCATATAACCTGGACCTTTTTAAGGCACGAGTGAATAGGCATCTTCTAGGTGAGCTCGCTTCATCGTCGGCGTCATCTTTGCCCCCTGACTAGATGCTGGCCAAGAGCAATCCCATTTTTAATAAAAAAATAGCAAAACGCATCTCAAGCGTGATAATGTGAGCAAAGCTATAATTCAAGCTTTAACACAATGGAACACATAGTTTACGAGTACTAAACTAGCTGTGCTCGAACTTCGCTTGTTCCTCAAAATGTCCATGAATTTTCTGAATGATAGCAAAACTTTGATATTGAACGGAATGCGAAAATAGCGTGAGAGAACTCTGATCATATTTCGACTTAACCAAAATAAAGAGTTATTGATCAGTTTTGCTTACTTAATACCAAAGGCCTTCCTATAAGTTTAAATTGACGCTGAGGTAAAATATATTTAGTATTTGATACTACTTTTATAACAGGCATAAAAGTCAACTGAATCTGCTTAAAAAATATCTTTAATGATTAAGCATTCGACTTGATATTTTACTAATTAATAATATCACAGATCTGACAGTGAAGGACAGTGAAGTGAAGTGTTTTCGGGGTTATGACCAACCAGAGAACCCGTATGATAATCAATGTATAATCCATAAAAGACGTGCCAGTATTAATGCTCTGACACATCCAATGGAAAGGTTTAATTACACTCCATTTGTAATCAATGCACGTTCACAAAATGAACGAAGCTCATTCAAAACTGATTTCGCTAAAATATCCAATATTCGTGTCAATTAATGCTCTTTTCACGGTCCCCAACACGATTCTATCTGAATTGCAAATCGATATTTTTTTCCCTTTCTCGCTGCAGTCGAAACTCGACATGGATCTAATTGAAAATGCGACGCGTCTCCGTGGCCAGTTCGAGTTTGTTTCACTCGCTGAATTGGTTCGTTTGCAATCTGATCATTTTATCAAGGGGACGAAAACAGTCTAAATTAGTACGGAAAAGGCGTGTTCGCCGAATTGATATTCTCTAAATATGCACTCACATGGAATTAGGTTACTTACTACAGAATTAAACTGTTTTAAATTATTATAGGGGCAGACCAAATTGGGCTGGATGTAGCTAAAGGTACGGGGATATTTCTGGCAGCGATGCTGATAGACGTGAACTCAGAACTTAATTCTTCACTCTTGTTCACAATTATAATTAATTTTTTAGTCATTATAATCAAAATGAACTCTTTAAAAATATTTTTATAAAATTAATTTGTTATTAATGTGATTAGATTTATATATTTTTTTAAATCTATCACGCCACATTTTATTTATATCGAGGTCAAAAGCACTCAAAAACAAAATGCTTATACGATTTGTTACTACGTCCACTTTTAATTCAAACGTACAAGCATATTTGTATGGTCAGACCGCTTGGCCTATACATCTTCCACAGTATCAATTTATCAGTACGAACTTATTCTTATTCGTACTAAGAATCAAACCTCGCATTTTTTAAAGGATTATAAAAGTTCCGTGGTTCTGTTTTTGCTTCTACCATATCATAAGTTACAAACATAATCATCATTCGCGTGCCCTTTCCCATTTACTTTGGGGCGGCGCAGCATGTTTTTTTCTTACACTTCTCTCTATCGCCCGTCATTATTCACATCCTTCTTCTTCATATCGTCTCTTACGTAATCCATCCACCTTTTCCTTGACCTTCCCGTCCTCTTACATCCCTCCAGATTCATGCCCAATACCTTTCTTGTCATATGGCTTTCATACCCATAGTACAAGCTTTGCTTAGTTTGGGACTAGGTCGATTTGTGTAAGATTGTCTCCCAATATTTATTTATTTATCTCACCCCATAATATACCGTAGATAATTGACTCTCAACTTATAAACTATGGGAGCTACTTTATGGCTTTCTCTTATATACTCGTTCCTTATCTGATCCATTCTTGTTATGCCACTCATCCATCTCAACATTCCCATCTCTGTAACATGAAATCGATTTTCATCCGTCACCTTTGCAGCCCAATATTCCGATCCACACATGACGACAGGTCACACAATGGTCTTGTAGATTTTGTCCTTCGATCGGAATTCGGTCGTCGCATTTGGTTGCCGAGACCTGTCACCATTTCATCCATCCTGCGCTGATTTGGTTTTTAATGTCGGTGGATATCACTGTAGGAGTAACCCGAAATGACAACTATAATAATACAAAAAATAATTTTCGTCCTTTTTGTTTAACATGATTGTTAATTAACAGAATGAAAGATCACTTTTGTAGTGTTGAAAGGGTACTTTTAAATTTTTATTTTGGTACTGTGAGTGAATGAATTTACTTAATCCATTTTATCGTCGATCTTGTTAATAGCATTCAAATTGCCTGCTCGCATAAAAGCTTTAAAGCTCGAAATGCACAGAGCGGCCGCGTCACGGTGCGGGGCGGAGGCGGTTTTGTATTTTTGAACTTTCCAAAACTGTCGACTATCGATTATTGCTTCATATATCTCACATGCTGCCTTGGCTAGCGCGCTACCAAATATTGCGTGGTTTTTTAGTACGACATGCCCCGGAATATATTCGCTTTACCTAAAACCCGCCTTCGCCCCGCAACGATGCTGCGCCGCCGCGCTCTGTGCGTATCAAGCTTAAATGTTAAACGAAATGAATGTTATATCAACGTTTTATCAAACATTATGTTATTATGTGAACTCGATCACATTGATATTCACGCCCCTACAAGGTTATTGTATTGAAATTTGTTCTTAGTGCAATCCTCTGCTATGTCCTGAAATGTCAAGTTCTTCTAATTTCAGCAGTATAGGCCTAGTAAGTAATTTAAGTTACATGCGATAATATACTACAATGTCTATAAGCTAAGCTACGATACTCTCATACGACTTCATAGATTATAATATTTTCATTATTGCCTTTTAATTAAGTAAAGTAGTTCATCAAGTGTTGAAAAGTCAAAGTAGTGCTCTACACGAGATTATTTCTTCGAGAATTGATGTGACGTTCGTTCCACTGTCCTGTTCCACTCTCTTGTCTTTCGAAAATAGAAAACAGAACACATGAGAACACAACAATAATGCGCTGTGCTAGGGACGTGTTCTTCTGTCCTTTAAGACATCAGACAAGAAACTAGACAGGGATAACTGCGTAACTCTTCCAACGAGCGCCAGGACAAATTAACATATACGAGTATAACAAATTCTTTAAATAAATATATTTTTATATTTTTTCCAGGTGTCGAATGCTACCAGTGGTTCTCCTCTCGGCGCTCACGGCGGCTAATGATGGATTGTTCGGCTCCTCTAAATATCCAAACGGTAAGATTTTGTGTGTTTTCTTTTGCTCTATCTTAAGACGCTGACATACCAAAATTTTTGTCTTGTTCGCTTACAAGTGATAGCTCGATATGCCGTGCTCTTCGAGAGTATGTATGCAATAGTAGTTATTTGGGTGACGGCACCAGTTTTGGACACTTTAAGCTGACAAGTACCAGTAATGGACACGTCATTCTTAACTCAAAGACGGTTTTAAATTGATTGCCGTTTAAATAAGAGTCGATGTGCATCATTGGTCCTTGTCCATTACTGGTGCTGTTCCCTTATGTTCATTTATTTGGTACGCTATATTTTCGGTTGTTTGAGTTTTAATATTTGAGATTTGTTGCATTATTTAAAACTGTTTTTTATTCGTAAAACAATTAGGTAAATTATTTTATTAGAATTCAACTTCTGCAACTGCATATTCAACTATATAGAAATACTGTCGTAATATTTTAAACTATTTATAATTTACTTGCACATATACTTACAATGTGCAACATTTAATACAACGTGTATTTTGAATATTACCTCAAATTTTAACCAGACGTAGGCATAAGTGCTATGAACCGATGTTGCATAAAAAACTCTTAACTAATTTCTTTTTTTTTCTATAAAATAATTCAGCACGCAATGTATCGCTACTTTGTCTTACTGGCGATGGCGTGACGTTACAACTGTGACATTATCACGAACTCACTGTAATGCACGAATAATAAGGCGAGGGTCCTGAGGTGCCTTACGATCTGGAAATCGCTCCCTGTATAAAGCTATGGCTCGCCGTCCACTTTTTCCAGTTTCACCATAAATTAAAATCATATCGGCTAGTTCCCGAGAACTAAATTGATGATCTTGGCATTGTGCAGAATTTGATGACACTGATTTACAATCTACGACAAAACAAATAAGTTTCTTTCAAATTATAAAATTTACCATAGCATAATTCTTATCAGCCAGTGAAAAGTTAGGGGAGATAGGGGAGCATTGGGCACTTTTTTACTTAAGTCTTAAAAAAATGCAATTTTTTAACATAATCAACTTTATACTCCTTATATCAGTAGCACATATATTTGGCTTCAATTAGAACAAAAGAACATAGACAATTATATACAGTCCTAAAAATTGCAGGAGATTTTCTGAACACTGTCAAAAGTGCCCAAACCTCCCAATGGTCGGGTGATTTGGACACCTCAGTGGGAGGTTTGGGCACTGTATTAAATACGCCACTTAATGGTAAATTACTTGAATATTAATTAATATAATCATAAAAACTTGCAATAAAATCAACAAACGATCAACTGTTTTAAACTATAAGTACTCAAAAAAAATTCGCGCTTGTTATTTTTCCTTTCAAATTCAAACGGAATTTTTCTCGAAAAAGTAATATAATAATTAGGAACACAAATAATAATAAAACATCAAAAGTATTTAGTATTCAAATTCAATATTTGCACGCAATTTAAACCCGTCGAAATAATTTTATTTTAACAAAGCCTAATTTTTACTGCGATTGCCTTGCATTGGGCATGCCCAAACCTCCCTTTAAAATTAGTGCTCAATGCTCCCCACCCCCTATTTCACAAATAAATTCAAAATTGTTTTTTGTAGACTAATGTTGTACCTTAATTTATACGTTAATATTAGCTTTCGTAAACACATAACTACATGACAATACAGAAAATTACGGCTCTTCGCAGATCACGTTGTTATTTCCTTCGAAATCACATCAAAATATTTACTTTTGTACGCACGAAACGGTCGACGGCATGTGACACTGACAACTAATCAAAATGGCAGATGACATTAGCCTGAGTGATGTTGCCAGTTAGTAAGCTAAACTACCACAGTATACAAAATTAAGTAGCTTCCATACGACCCGACTTACTCGTACAAGGTGGTGCCCAAACCTCCCGACTGCCCAATGCTCCCCTATCTCCCCTATGCGTAGTCTTCCTGAGTTTGTTAGTTATCATTAAGTTTGTAGTTTGTATTATGCCTTAAAATCAATTTTGAATGAAATTAATACTCCTTGAAGAAACTTTTTATTCAAGTACGTAGCTATTTCTGTGGTAGGTATCGACTATCGGGCAAAGAGAATATAATACTCCTGACGGAGAAGAGACGTAACTGCCTATATACTGTCATCCAAAGTAATTTGTATGTTTCTGAATATCTTTGATGTTCAACACTATAAAACTAACTGTCACTGTAGTGCTGTGGAGTTATCGATAGTATTGAATAGTAAATGCACTAGTGATGTGCATGTCTTATCGATATTCGATAAAAATTGCTTACGTAGGTATTGCGATTTACAATTTGCCTTTTTTTAACTAAGTTTGCATTTAGAAGTAACCAGCATTAATACTTAATGCGAAAACAATTGACTTGTTTTCAACTATTGTTGTAAATAGTAAATAAACCACGTCAAGCTTATACAATATTATTTATTTACACACAAGGAGTTATGAAAAACCGTTTTACTACCATTAAATGTTATAGATATTTACATTATCTTGTTATTAGCTCATCTTTGGGAAAATTGGCAAAGAATCCTCCCCTGAGGCTTTCCCTGACGCCACATACTTCACAGCGTCTATTTTTACGTCTATTACCGCCCATTATGAGTCACTTATCACTATTTTGAGTCTCTATCTCAGAAATATCACGAGTCCGTTATCACGAGAGACGTGTCTCTTAAATAAAATAACACGCACACAAAACAATACGAGTCCCTGTCTCTAAAAACCGCGCGCACACGCGAAATAAGCGGAGGAGCAAATTTGCTCAACTCAACGCCACTAAAGTTTCAAAAGTACAGCGAATAAAATAATTATCATTAATGGACGTCGGTATTTCAAGTAAGATAAATATTTTTAATGTACGTATTTGATTTTGTCAAGTTTGTCAGATTGCCATGACAACCCATTATTAGGCATGACAGGCGTTCGATCGCCATACATTGGTTTTTTTTTTATATAAGAGTTGTGACTGACTGCTATCGGGTTGAAGTGTGTCATTAGCGTTATCTTGTCAATTGATTGTTGATTAAATGATTATTCACTGTAAATTTACTACATTAAAATAATACTAATTTAATAGTAGGATCAGAGTCTCATAACAATATCAGAAGAATTAAAAAAATGTGGTAGTATGAAATGGAAATGTATGTGATTATTTGGAGCAAGACATTTGTTTCGTAATAAAATGGTAAGCGGGTATTATTTTCTAATAATAATTCTTTGCTTTTAATGTTTGGCTAGTAAATAATGCTTCGACGCAATAACTATTCGGTTTTAGCTGCCAAGTAGTCTCATGAAGGAAATACGTAACGATAATAACTAAACCAGTCTATCTTAACTTAGAACAAAAAACAACTTGTATGAAATGATATAATTAGTAATACCAATCTAATCGAACTAACGTAAGGAGTATTATATTCTCTTTGGAGCGCCTGTCATGCCAACCTACAGGATAATGGGTTGTCATGGCAATCTGACAAACTTGACAAAGTCAAATACGTACATTAAAAATATTTTTCTCACTTGAAAATCTTGAAATACCGACGTGTATTAAAGATAATTGTTTTATTCGCTATACTTTTGAAACTTTATGTAGTGGCGTAGAGTTGAGCAAATCTGCTCCTGCGCTTATTTCGCGTGTGCGCGCGGTTTTTAGAGACGGAGACTCGTATTGTTTTGTGTGTGTGTGTTATTTTATTTAAGAGACGTGGACTCGTGATATTTCTGAGATAGAGACTCGAAATAGTGATAAGTGACTCATAATGGGCGGTAATAGACGTAAAAATAGACGCTGTGAAGTATGTGGCGTCAGGGAAAGCCTCAGGGGAGAATTCTTTGCTAATTTTCCCAAAGATGAGCTAATAACAAGATAATGTAAATATCTTTAAGATTTAATGGAAGGAAAAGGGTTTTTTATAACTCCTTTGCGTGTAAATAAATAATATTGTATAAGCTTGACGTGGTTTATTTTCTATTTATAACAACAGTTGAAAACAAGTCGATTGTTTTCGCATTAAGTATTAACGCTGGTTACTTCTTAATTCAAACTTAGTTAAAAAAGGCAAAATGTAAATCGCAATACCTACGTAAGCAATTTTTATCGTTACCGATAAGACAAGCACATCACTAGTGCATTTACTATTAAATACTATCGATAACTCCACAGCACTACAGTGACAGTTAGTTTTATAGCGATGAACATCAAAGATATACAGAAACATACAAATTACTGTGGATGACAGTATTTAGGCAGTTACGTCTCTTCTCCGTAAGGAGTATTATATTCTCTTTGAACTAAACAGTACTAGACCCTTCTCTTCCATGTGTCAAATAAGTGTATGCAATACATTGCTGCTCAAAAAAAAATCTAAAATTAATTACGCTTTAGTGGTTAAGACTAACTTAAAATTACATTGCAATATCTCTTCATAGTACTTAAATCTACGTGTGGTTACGGTTTGAGGTAATATTAAAAATACACGCTGTATACGTACTACAAGCGACTGCCCGCTGATCATAGCCGCCTGAAACACCTTTTATTGGAAAATCCATGATACTCGGTTAGGAGTATAGGGATATGGATATTGACATGTAAATTACTAATTATTACTTGTATGGGCATAATAAGTTTTTAACTGGCTTGACAATTCCAAATGGAAAATAATTTTGACATATGCAAATGTATATTGTGATTCCTTATCATGAAATAAAATAATCTAATCTAATCTGGCGGGGCAATGCCGCTAGCGTAATGGGCACCTTTGCACCGGGTATGACTCGGGTGGGTTGTTCGAGTAGGCTAGCTTTTATTTATGGTATAGTTTAGTTTATAATTTGATCTTTTGTATATTGTACATATTATGCTTTTTGAAAAAATAAAATTTTCGTTTCATTTAATCTATCATTACTGATATAAAACAAAAAGTGTTGAAAAATCGCGCCTAGCACGTATTATGCCCCTTAACAGAGTAGACAGAAGGCTTAGCCGCAGGAAACCAACTCGCTGGGCCCAATTTAGACCGGTGAATAACTGAAAAGACGGCTTGCCTACCATATCAGGTAAATCGAATACGTACAGAATACAGAATGATTCGTAGCGATTTACACTACAGAGGTTTTGCATGCCGGTTTACAAACGCCGAAAATGTAATCTACGACACGACACGATTCAATTTTTTTTAAATGTTGTCAATCTTACTCAGATTAAGATAAAGGTAATGATTGTTTCATCATACTTGCTCGTAAATCTGTGCATCACATACAAAGCTACAATAGCCATATTACACCCATGGGCGTAATGTTTTATTTCTTACATTGTATCTCTCACTCATACGTCAGTTATAAAGAAAGATTTGTGTCGTAATAAGACTAATTAATTGCCTCCGTTGTACGCTCCGATTATGGAATGGGAGCTCATTCCACAATCGGAGCGAGGTTTTCCCGATGGACTACAGTAGTACAGGTTCTTCAAGAAAAGAGTGTATACATTTTTAAAGGGACATGGAGTCCGCTTACCATCAGGCGGGACGTACGCTTGTTTGCCACCGACGTTGTATAAAAAGGAAGCACAGTGATTGATTACAATTAGAGTCCCTGAGTTTTAAGCAACGCTTAGAATTTTCCAATTATTTTTTTTTTCATTTTTGAGAATTTGTAGTACATTATTATATAAATAAATAACTAAATAGGGGACATTTTTTTACATAAATCGACCTTGTCTCAAACTAAGCAAAGCTTGTACTATGGGTAATACGACATACATGCTCATATAGATAAATACATACTTAAATACATAGGAAACATCCCAGACTCGGGAACAATATTCGAACTCGGGACCTCTGGCTTCGTAAGAAGGTTCACTGTATACAAACTAAGCTAAAGTGGTCGACATTTTATCGTTCGGTATTATACTATTGTGAGTCTATAGATAATATTTCGTACGATATTTTGGTTCACAGTTTAACATGTTGGTCAACTTGTACGTTTATACATTTAATTTGGGATCAGAACTTATTAAGAGTTTTGTATATCGTAACCATTGCATTTCGAACATCCATGTTAATAGTGTAGGGAACGGTTACTCTGGGTCTCAAACTTCTGGCCATGGATGGTTAGTTAGTCTTATCGTTAGTTAGTCTTCGGCCAAAGGCGAAGTCGAACACATGAGATTGGCAAGTTTGGTATTAAATAACTTGCACTACACTGAAACTAAACATATGCCTGCTTGGTGGATCATTACCATATTATTAAGCTTAAATAGTTGACCCGATTTAAATGAAATCTGGTACGGGGGGTTATTTAAATTATGTATATTAGTCACAGAATCCTATTCCTTCGTCTCAGAAAAGAACAAACAATGTAACGTCCCGGGAATCATCCACTACAAGTTTGAAAGAAAATTTATATGGAAGTGAGTATTATTAACACTTTATTTAACGCGGATGAAATCGTATGAGAAGTATTTTTTGTGATAGCTGAGAATCGAATATCCTGTATTTTTTCATAGTTACAGATAAAACCTATTAAATGCAATATTCTCGACAATTATGTATTAATAATAATAATGAAAGTTCTTTATTTACAGGTATTAAACCCATCACAAGATCAGATTACATTAAAGTGTATAAAATAATAAAAAATAAAAAACAATAAATTAAATAATAACCTAATCCTAATTAGGCAGTCACAGACAGAAAGTAGCTACTTTCTGTTCCTTTTGCGATGGACGGAAATCCAATACTTATATATGGCATTGTCCAAACACCCAGAGAGCTCACGGAGGATACTGTTGCCCGATATTCGGAGGCGGTTCCAAAAAGACGCCACGCGGGACCGTATGATGGCAAAAAAGTCGGGAACTTTGGCCTCGGCAAACATACCTGATGCGCTGCAGTATCTTGGCAGTTTCATTAGAATGCGGTATGCGGTGATACTGCGCTCTAATTTTGCTCATCGCGCGTCTCGTGAATCCGCTCCAGATTTGACATGTATAGAAACATAAACAGTATGCCCATGTATTAATAATTGACAAACAAAGACCCAAAATAAAATCATGAAAGCAACAACAACATCCTTAACAATGAAGCAACTTTAGGAAAGTTGCCAGAGTCGAAGACAGTTGTTTATATGCACAATACTAATCCAAATTACATTAAGGGGAGGTCGTCAAGCGAGTTAGCGTTTTCGAGTTTTCTAAAAACAACCCGAAACGTAGAAAAAGGGTTTTAAAAATTTGAAAAAATTCTATGTTTTACTTAAGGATCTAGTCTAGTCAAAGTTGCACTCAGATACACGATCTAATGAACTTCGCTCGATAGAAAGAGACCCCAAAGTTACTCCTTTTTGTAAAGCATTTACAATCTGACGACTAAACTATTGATGTTTTAAATAAAGTTTTTGAACTAAACTAAAGCCATTCAGTATTTCTAGACATTTTTGCAGAATTTAAAAAGATAAAATGATTGTATGAATTAATATGTTTAAATACCTACGAAATGCGCGAGCGCGGAGGCTCGGCAGGCCCGATCAGTCGCGCGCTGGCGCTTACAGACAACGGACCTGTGTCAGTTTTATCCGCGACAGTTTCGTGCACCAAACAAGCAGTTTTTGACGAATTTATATAATGGTTGCAAATTATTTAAGAAGGGCAATAAAAACCCGAATGAAAAAAGGCGTAATTATTAACAAATAAATTATGGTCATAGTGCCACAGTATAAAAATGACAGTATAACAACTGAACTGAACCCCTCCAGAAATGTAACCAAAGTTGGTAAAATTATAAATGAAATGTTTATTACCAGAAATTGTGGATATAGTAAGAGATCTACGAGTACTGCTTTGCATTTGAATATTTTTTTAAGCTGTGAGCTTCAACACATTAATTCCGGCCGTCTTTTTTTTAATACCACGTCAGTGGCAAACAAGCGTACGGCCCGCCTGATGGTAAGCGGTCACCGCAGCCTATGGACGCCTGCAACTCCAGAGGTGTCACATGCGCGTTGCCGACCCTTTTAAAATTTATACACTTTCTATCTTTCTAGCTAATCTTCTTTTATAAGATCTACCCATTTCCAGGTAGCTACCGTGGCAAGTTTGGTATCATTTTATATACCATATTGATTCTTTTGTCATCTTTATGTAAAAATCATTTCTGGTATTTATTTTTTAAAAATACGGTAACCTTTCGCATAAATAGTAAAAAAGTAAAAACTTCTCAATGTTTTTTATGCTTTGAGAGCTAATAACTTTTGATGAATAAATTAAACCACCAAAAAATATTCTGTCTGTATTTTATGTGGCACTCTTTAGGGGAGGCCTATGTCCAGCAGTGGTCGTCCATCAGCTGATATGATGATGATGACGATGACACGCACATGACAAATAAATATAACACCCTGTATAAATATAACACAAATAGATAAAAATTGCATGACCTATTAAACAAATCGAGTAGAGAGGTATAAGGCATATTTCTTAGGTTCTTAGGTTTCATAGATTAAATAACGAATTTCAGGGTTGTACTATGAATTCTGTTTTTTTTTCATTATAATGGATCCTACCGTAAGTTCGACTTTCAATTATTTATTTACTACCTATTTATTAAAAAATGATATCAATGACATACTAAAGTTTAATCATAATTAATGCATTTCTTAAGTCAAAATACAGTTATATTTCTATACTGTGACCAGTATGAAGCTAGCGGGGTCATCCGAGTTCACAGTCGCTTCGTCCGCGCGGGCTTGTTCACGCACCGCCAGGACAGCGCTAAATACCTACTCTCGCAGGACTAGAGGGCCTTAACTAAAACAGGCAAGGAAGCCTGCTTTAAAATGCAAATTGCACCAGACCTGACGGTCGTTGCTCCATCGATCAATACTAGTTTTATTTAATGCTGGCCCATGTCCCGTAGCTTTATCTGGGTCTTGATTTAGTTCATTACTTTAGTATCGCACTGGCATTGGCTATTGTGTGCCGCTGGATTGCTTTGGCACGTTAGCTTTCCGCGCGTCACTTGCGCGCTTGCCTAGACGTGAAATGACGTCCCAATTCAACCTCAGCTGGTGTTCATCAAACGAAATTTGACTAGCGTTTGTATCATCTATTGCAAGGCTCTTTCATCCACGTTCTATCGGTACAGAAAAATATGAAGAAGTGGGTGCAAAGGCATGCAGTACGCATGTCACATTACGAAAGTCAAATTGCGCCCCAACTGTCTTTCTCATAATGTTTCACGATACTTACTGAAAATTAAATGGTAAAAAAGGGTAAATTTAAAAAACGAGGATTATATTGCTGATCAGCTGCGACCAAATTAAGCCCTTTACATCTCTACCATTATCGTATTAAAACTGCATTTGATTGGTTTATCTCCATTTCTGTCTTTTGTATACATCTAAACTATTTAGGAATAACATCCGTTGTCCATAAAATACGTCACATCGCAGTGAAACTTTTAGTATAAATAAATCGAAATTTTCGTAAGGGACTGGATGAAAGTGATGGATTTGATGGCTTACTTACTTTTTGATGTCGAACATTTTGGATGTTGAATAGCAGTCAACATAACTATCTAAGTAGCTTTTATCTTTTAGCTGTAGTTTTCATTGAGGTCTGATAATTCTTATCGTTTTAAGGGCCTAAAAAGAAACATCTTTAAACAAAAGAACATATCAAACGAACATATGTACCTAGTCTAGTATTTATTATTTGGATTGATATTATTTGCTATTCAATTTCCTATCGAGCGAACTCTTTTTATCTTTTGTGTAACTATTAAATGTTTTTGCTAGTTTGTATCGTAAATTGATTACGCGGTTTGCATATCAAATCGGAATATCATAATTCGGCCTTTTTTACCTTATGCTTAGATGATTAGAAAAGTATTTCCCTATTTTTTTCGCGTTAAACTTGTTTATTAGTTTGTGTTTTTATTGTGGAAACTATATTATAAGTATACATTTAACAAATAATAGAAATACTAAAATTACTACCAACTATTAAACTAATGTATAAAATACCCCACTTATATGTAAAATATCCCATCCAATTCACCTTGGTACCCGTTGGCGTGATAAAATGATAATGTGAATAGAAACCTATATAAAGGGAAAACGATGGAAATTTTAAATTTAGTCCCCTTTGCGTAAAATAATGAAGATATATTGATTATTTAAGCTGTTTGTTTAAACTGATATAGTATATTATGCCCCTAATACCTAACAGTGGCGCCATTCCCTTTTTGCACCGCCAGCTTTGCCGCTTGGCAAAGAGTGACCCTGTCGTCATAGAGACATCTACGTATTTGTAACAAAAACTCTTTGTAACGTCATATTTACGAAGAGAATTCAATATGTTTTCTAGATTTATGTAAGTAACTTTTGAAATATTTTTTTTTTGGTTGAAAGACAAATTGACGACATGCATACTCACGAAATCAATCAATATCAATGAATGTAATGTAATGAAGTGTAAGTCTTCTACGGTAAATGTCGCTGTACGCCTCCCTAAGGCGTTGTAAGAGGAAAATAGTGAAGGATTTCTTGCCTGAGCTTGATTGTTCCGATAGCTCAGAGGCTAGAGCAATGCCAGATGTCGCAGGTACGCATCCTGCTCGGGCACTAATTTTTCTCTTTAATTTGAAACATAGATGCATACTCATGGTTATGTATACTGTGTTTATCACTACTGTGTACTTTTATTCTATACTAGCTTTTGCCCGCGAATTCGTCCGCGTATAATTCGTTCTCGCCTTAGAATGATTTGTTTTCCCATACAATCTTTCTCAAACTCAGGTGGACACCAGGAACTTAGGGGTGACATGTTGGAGAAGGAAAGTCACGAATAGATCGGACTGGAGATATTTGCTTGACCAGGCTAGCCTAGGGCCTACCCGTGGCTATAACGCCTCAGATGATGATGATGATACAATCTATCACCCTTCTTTACACCCCCTTAAGAAATGATTTCAGTCAATATGACATTCCCTAGAAATCCTATTGTCAAAACGAGACATTAAGTGCTTATTTCGGAATATCAAATGTACCGATTCTAGACGAATGAATCTCGTCAAAAACATTACGTACATTGTACAATGATAAAAGTCTCACTACGCACTTCTGTCGTAAAACGTTATCCCAACAGAGCGAATTCTTCATGTAAGTATGATGACCGAAGGCTGGAAGCAGAGCGGCAAGGCATGCGAGAATAATCACACAGAGCGGGCTTCTGATGTAAGGATGAGGGCCGAAAGGCATGAAGCGGAGAGGAGAGACGCGCAAGGGTGAAGGCCGAGCCTCCCGACAGAGTAGATTCTTCATGTAAGGTTGATGACTGGAAAGCCGAAGGAGAGTGGTAAGGCATGCGAGGCCGAAGATCCAGTTGCCATAATAATGAGGGTAAATTGTACTCCATTCGTTCGTTTTCACGTGATGCCTAGACATATAAACAGACAGACAAACAGACACAAAGTCTTAAAACTGTTGAAACGATTTCTGTTATCGATTCTAAGTATCCGCAGCCAACTTTTTTTCGAATATCTTCCATGTACCTACAGACTTTCGACCCTCTTCTAAGTGTACATCTAAGATGCTCCAACTGTCTATGCTGACGATTGGGCTGCCCAGCTCAAGTGATATCTTATATCAAACAGTTTTTATGGTGTGAAGGGTAAACAATTACGTAAAAAAAAACTCGCACTATAAAACTAAATGGTACACCGACGATACAAAGTGTGCATTGAAACAGCTGTTTTAAATTTAAGCATATGAATAAAAACAATGCCAAAGTATCGCAAATGCATTTTGATGTACACGCAAAGTAGAACTTATTGCGAAAAGTTGTGCTCAAAAATAGCGTCAACAATCAGAAGGAATTATGATACTTCGGTTTTGACATAACGAATCGTCAACTTGTTTACAATTCTGCTATGCTTTAAGTTAAATTTCTTGACACGCTGTTATACTCCCAATTGGCTGAAACTTAAATCGTAGAATGGCGTATGAGGATTAAACCACCCCGTTTCATAGACCTTACTTGCATCCCCGATCCTACTCGAGAACCTTTCCTCCCCAACGGCCAACGGTTCTACGTGCAATATCATATCCACTGCCACTTAAGTTTAGCGGTTCGGAGGGCTATGTCGATTACTTTTGTTCTACTGCGGATGGCCTCATTTCTGATACTATCACGCAAAGATACTCCCAGCATAGCCATCTCCATTGCTCTTTGGGTGACTTTGAGCCTTCTTATAAGGCCCATAGTAAGCGACCACGTTTCAGTGCCATATGTCATCACTGGCAACACACACTGGTCAGACCCTCGTCTTGAGACACCGCGGAATGTTGGACGAAAAGATGTGCCGTAGCTTCCCGGACGCTGCCCAGCCGAGTTGGATTTGACGATTAACCCCTTTCTCGAAGTTGGACCTACCTAACTGGACAGTCTGTCCTAGGTATAATATATAATCATCTACAACTTCAATTAAAAGTGTCCGATTGTAACGGGAGTTGGTGCTACGTGCTCGTGTTTTCAAAACGAATGATTAAGCTTATTTCAGAATATCAAATGTACCGATTCTAGACGAATAAAGTCCGTAAAATATTACATGTACAATGATAAAAGTCTCACTACGCAGTTCTTCCGTAAAACGTCCTAACAGAGCGGGTTCTTCATGTAAGTATGAGGGCCGAAAGAAGGAAGCAGAGTGGCAAAACATGCAAGGCAGAAGGCCGAGAATTCACACAGAGCGGGCTTCTTATGTAACGTTGAGGGCTGAAGACTTGAAACAGGGAGGCGAGACAGGCGAGGCCGAAGGCCGAGCTTCCCAACAGAGTAGATTCTTCATGTAAAGTTGATGACTAACGGGCCGAAATGGAGTGGCAAGGAATGTGAGGCCGAAGGCCGAGCATTCAAATAGAGCGGGATCCTTATATAAGGCTGAAGGCCCGGAGCCGTGTGACACGCACGCGAGGCCCAAGGCCGAGCGTCCCAACAGAGCGGGCTCCTTATGTAGGGCCGAAGGCCTGAAGCAGAGTGGCAAGGCATGCGAGTCTAAAGGCAGATCATTCACACAGAGTGGGCTCCTCATGCCGATCATTCACACATAGTGGCAAGATAGCCAACAGAGCGGGCCCCTCATGTAAGGCTGAGGACCGAAGGCCCGAAGCGGCAATGCACGTGAGGCTGAACTGACACTGCCTAGACATATAAACCGATAGACAAACAGACACGAATTCTTAAAACTGTTGAAATGTGTTCTGTTTCGATGCCAAGGGCCCTCCAATCGCTCCATTGATTTATCCAATATCTTCGATGTACATATTTTCGACCCTCTACAGCTGTATTATATGTATACGGATAAGCATAGATCCAGGGGCCTTTTAACTCGAAGTATGAATTTTTCTATGGAAAGGTATTTTAACTTGTTTGTACCAGATGTCACTTGGTGCTATCTCTATCGCACTTGCATATTGAAGTGACAGGGATGCAGCGGTCGTGCGGTTAGTTCTTACTAAATACACAACGGCGCTACGATCTATGTGGAGTATTTCACTGGTATCTCCATCTCAGTATATATATTGTACTTTGTGCATAGATCTAAGGTGCTTCAACCGTCAATGTTGACGATTGGGCTGCCCAGCCCAAGTGATCTCTTATATCAAACAGTTATTATAGTCTGAAGGGTCACCAATTACGTAAAAAATAATACACGACAAAATTAAATTGTACACCGACGATACAAAGCAGCACTTATACGACGCATTGAAGCAGCTGTTTTTGTATTTAAGCATATCAAGACAAACAATTCCAAAGTATCGCAAATTTATTTTGATTTACACGCAATAATAGACCTAATTGCTAAAAGGTTATGCTCAAAAATAGCGTCATCAATCAGAAGGAATTATGATATTTCGGCTTTGACATATCGAAACGTCAGCTTGTTTACAACACGTCAAATTCTGCTACGGTTTAAGTTAAATTTATTGACACGCCGTTATACTACCAATGGGCTGAAACTTAAAGCTTAGAATGGCGTGTGAGGATTTAAATCACCAGTTTCATAGACCATATTTGCACCCCCGATTTCATCCCTTTGAGGGTGATTATCGGGACAAAAAGTATACTATAAGTGAATCCAGATTATATACTGTTTAGTATACAAAAAATCGCCTTAATCTGTTCAGCCGTTTTTGCGTGATTGAGTTACAAACATCCAAACATCTAAACTTTCGCATTTATAATATTAGTGGGATTACAAAGTTATATATGTAGTTTTTGAATCTAGAAAACGGTACTGAAATTGGGGTTTAGAGTCACAGTTAATTATTGGAATAAATCATAATAGTGTTCAAAATTTGAAGAGACCGTGGTGGCTGGCGCGCACACTGGGCAGCGCCGCGGCGCAGCGCTTGCGTTTACTTTTTTTTTCAGTTTCTATTTTAAGATTCCCAAAAATTTGAATGAGGATGTTTTTCCTTTGTCGTCAAGTATATGCTTACCAATTTTCATTCCTGTAACTCATGGATTATAGGAGTTCCAGGCCCTGCTTTTTACCCCCTTTAAACCCAAATTTGCACAACTTTTATAGCCTAAAACCTGACCGGGTATTTACTTGACAGATTAGTTAAGTTTTCATCAAAATCCGTTTAGCCGTTTTCACGTGTTGCGCGTTCATATAAACAGACAAACAGATAAACAGACAAACAGATAAACAGACAAACAGATAAACAGACAAACAGAAAAAAATCTAAAAACTGTTCGATCGTGTTCTGTTATCAATTCTAAGTATCCCCAGACAACTTTTTTTCGAATATCTTCCATGTACAGACTTTCGACCCTCTTCAGCTTTATTATATGTATAGATAGACTATTACTTATACTGTGATACTGTGTATTTAGTACACATCGATTGCATTAACTGCTTACAGTATATACCACTATCTTTGAGAGTATATTTAATGTGAGCTTGCATTTTATAAAAGCTTAATTTCATTTCAGCATGTAGTGGCAATATTCGACATAGTTTCATGTATTTTTTAGCAATTGTTAACATACTTATATGAAATAAAAAAAACAACTCAATTTTGACTTGCACTAATCACTAATATTATCTATTAAAGGTTAGGTAGGCGCGGACTGCTGGAAACATATTATTAACAGATTGATATATCTTTAGGGTTAGCATTTTTGATATAATTATATTGAAAAAACCGGCCAAGAGCGTGTCGGGCCACGCTCAGTGTAGGGTTCCGTCGTTTTCCGTCCGTCACATTAAGTTGACATATTATAATTCTTTATTGCGTGAACCGATTTTCACCGGTTTTACTTTATTTGAAAGCACGTCATTTCATTGTGATTTTGTAGAAATGACAGGTACAATAAACACCTGTTTATACGGTTAAATTACAAACTTAGTTCAGAAATTATTTTTGTAATTTTTTCAAAAACTATTCAACCTATCAAGTTCAAAATAATTTTTCTACAAAGTTTTTATAAAGTTCTACTTTTGAGATTTTTTTCATAATTTTAAAACTTATGGTTCAAAAGTTAGAGGGGGGGGACACATTTTTTTTACTTCTGGAGCGATTATTTTCGAAAATATTAACATTATCAAAAAATGATTTTAGTAAACCCCTATTTATTTTTAAATACCTATCTAACAATATATCACACGTTAGGGTTAAAATGAAAAAAAAAATCACTCCCCACTTTACGTATAGGGGAGGTACCCTAATAAAATATTTTTTTCCATTTTTTATTTTACCACTTTGTCGGCGTAATTGATATACATATTAGTACCAAATTTCAGCTTTCTAGTGCTAACGGTCACTGAGATTATCCGCGGACGGACGGACAGACGGACGGACAGACGGACGGACAGACATGGCGAAACTATAAGGGTTCCTAGTTGACTACGGAACCCTAAAAAAGATGAGCAAATTGTCGCGAGGCCCCAAATATAAAGGAATTATATTATGTGTGTTGTTGTACTGATATGGCAAGTTATATACTAGTGTATATTTACATTTAGACTGTGATATGATTTAGGGCATCGCGAAAGGTTAAAGTTTGTTATATGGCTTCAAGGAAGGGACATTTCAACCCTACCTTGAATCCACTAACGCGCAGTCCTTGGAATTCAATTCTATCTGCTTCGCTCCCATCTCAAGACGCTGACGTGGTGGTTTAAATACCCGATGACTTCCACTGTCACAATGTGCATAGCTCTTAGCACATAAAGGTTCTACCTATCAGGCTAATATATCTCTAAGCTACTTTATGGGGCCAGGTTTAGTTCGATCCAATGTAAACGTCCACTAAGTAGTATGTCCACATGAAGGAGTATACGTACGATTAGTCTCAAGTATGTCACAATGTCATCTAGGGATGTGTTGTCATGTCTTACTACCACAGTCATGCACTGTCAGATAGCATTAAGTTCAATCGTGTAATCTTACGTCGGCATTATCTAGTACATGACAATAAGAAGATATTATCAGACACCATACACAAATTGTCTTGAAACCCTAGTAATAATCTATAGAACAATTACGCTACTAAGATCTATCCACTTAGCTTTCTGGTAGCAGCTGCTCAGCCTCACTCATTGAAGAGAACTCCTCAGCTCCTCATTTCTACTATACCCGCCAATACGAGTAATAAATATAGCAGTCTACAGTATTAGTTACTTTACCGAGTTTACCGTTTTTTTAGAGAGAAAATATCTGTCATCAAGTCTTGACAGGTTGAAATAATCCTTGCCAGGGTAAATAATCTGTTAAGGCTAACTACACACGCCGACCATAAATAACGTCGTCATTGCAATCATTAACATGATTCGCGACACAAATTATTTTATCCGGATGATTTACTGAAGTAAACATCCTTCTGATTATTATTAGGACATATTATCTAAAGGACAATTATTTATTATTTACATGTCAGAGCCTTGTAGTCCTAGATCTGAAGGTATATTTTCTTAATATAAGACGTCGGCTGTAACTTCTCATATTTTCGTATTGATGTTGTGTAACGTGATAACTAAGTCAATAATATGGATAGATAAAGGTAGCCCATGTTCCCAATTACACAGTTCTCAATTCAAATTATTTAAAATATTAACTAACTAACTAGGCTGGCACAACAACCCAAAATCAGTCTTGGCCTCCGAGATAAGAGCACGCCACTTTTCTCGGTCCTGCGCTATTTCTCGTCAGCTTGCACCGGTTCCAAGCTCACGTAGGTCCGCGACTCCGCGTCCACCAAATCCTTCCCGAGCTGCTGTCTGCTACAATCCTCACATTCCGTAGCATCAGTATCTTTAACCTGCACTCCCTCTCTTATCCCTTAGTCTTTTCCTTAGTCCTCTTTTTCGCTGTCCCTAACTGCGTAAAGAAGCGGCTTCCAGGGGTGCCTATGCTATGCTTGGTAGTACAGCATAGCTAACTACCAGTTAAGTCCGATGGACTCGCAAACAAAGTATGGCTGTGGTCCTCCAGCAGTATGGAGGTTGTGCGGCGGGTTAACACCCTTCCTACGGAAATACAACTCGTTATGAAACCGATACATTTAGAATATTGAATATGCCAATTCGTGACTTTTACTAATTTGATCCCTATCGTTTTTGTTGCAAGGTGCCCATAATGCTTGGCGATATTTTCTCGCTGATAGCCATCGGCAGCCTTTGCACTGGAAATGACTCTATTAAATATTTATTAGACAAATGTAATTTATTCCTTATTATCTCCTTTTTCAGATATACCAGAATACGACTTACTCCACGCGATCGGCGTGCCCTTCAGCAACCCGAAAACCCAGTACTTCGACGAGGGCCTGGACGGGTTCCCAGCGTACGGCCTCAAACCCGGCTCCGACATAAAGTCACCCTACCGCCTCTTCATGCCGGAAAAACTGTACCCAGAATTCTCCATAACAGCAACAGTCCGACCCGCCACCGAGAACGGAGGCTTCCTATTCTCGGTCGTAAATCCTTTAGAGACGGTAGTCCAATTGGGAGTTCAGTTGATCCCGTCGGGGAGAGATCTAACGAATATATCCCTTTTGTATACCGATGCTAATATCTACGCACTCTCGCAGACGATTGTGTCGTTTGCTATACCATCGTTTTCTAAGAAATGGAGTCGGTTCGGCTTGAAAGTTACTACAGAAAATGTGACATTGTTCTTGAATTGTCATGAATTTGACACTGTCCCTGTGAAGAGGAACCCCCTCGAGTTGGTCTTTGATTCTGCCTCGACGTTGTATGTAGGACAGGCTGGTCCGCTCATCAGAGGTGCTTTTCACGTGAGTATTATAAAGTTACTTTTAAATCTAAAAGACTGGAAATTTTCCTGTAAAACCTTTCTCTCAGTGAACATTATAATTAATTATTCTGAAACTGTACCTGAATGATTAATTCATCTACGTTGGTATAATTAAGTTCGAGGTTTGGATATTAAAAATGTTCTTCGAAAGTTTATTATCTATAATGGATTCGAGGAAAGCTTGCCTTTTTGGAACCAGCTTAATGTAAGTTTTATCATAATTAATATTTATTTTCAAAATTCGGAAAAATTTAAACGTCACATATTGTTTTGGTAAAGTCTGACAATTCATCGAGCGCCAGGTTATAAAAATAATAGAAATAATTATTTGATGACATGTGGACGTATTATCCAATATCTTACATTGACAAGGTAGAAGAAACACAACAACAATTCGTATAGGAAAACACAAATAATTTTTTCACACCCGATTCATTAGACAATTAATTATATTAAAGTTTTGTAACTTTAAACACCAAAATTGATTATCAACTACGAACTTGAATAAAACCATCACACACGAGCTAGCACATGGTATGGGAATGCCGCAACGAAGAGTTATGATAATATATTTATGATTGCTCGCATTATTAGCTAACATATTTTTTTAAGTTTTGTCAGAACTTTAAGCTTTCATCGTTTCTTTATATATCTTGTGATGGAGTTCCCAGTAACGGAAACTAGGCGCATAAAATTAGCAAAACCTGGACATAATTCGATAACTGTAATTTTCTATTTTTATTATTTAAAGTATTGTTAGTTATACTTAATATAAAAAGAATTAAACATTTTAAGACTCCGCGACAATGTTAAAAAAAAAACAAAAAACTAGATTTTTAACGTATTTTGATTTTGTAAGTAACTAAGTGGCTAGTTTCTGCCCAAGAGCAACCCTTTTTTAATTAAATATTTTTTAAGAAAAAAAAACCGACTGCAATGGGGGAGTCCGGTGAAAGATTATTAAACTTAGATGGTGCACTCTTAGATTCCATATAATAAAATAAAAATGGCTATAAGTATGTTTATAATGGTAGAAGACTAAGTACCCTCAATTCCTCATGAAATCATGGAAAAACCTTGCTTGCTTGACAAACAAAACGAAGGGAACAAATCGCCGAACCTGAACTACGCGTCGTTGAAGAGTTCCGTTCTGATCATCATCAGCAGTTCCACTTCATCAAATGTCACTTTTATGAATGAAAATGCTTGATTAGTTCATGAAAATACTAAAATTACTATTTGTGTGCCTTTCACATTTGAGGAGTTTCCTCGATTCCTAATGGATCCCATCATCAGAACTCGAGCATGACAAAAATCAATCGTGAAAATAGAACTTGCTTAACAAACACAGCTAGAAGGACAAATCGCCAAACGTGAACTTTTCGTCCTTGAAGAGTTCTATTCTGATCATCATCAGCAGTTCCACTTCATCAAATGTCACATTTTTGTATGATAATGCTCGATTTGTTGATAAAAACACAAAAATCACTATATGTTTGCCTGTAAGATTTGAGGAGTTCCCTCAATTCCTCATGGATCCCATCATCAGAACTCGAGCATGACAAAAATTAATCGTGAAAATAGAACTTGCTTAACAAACACAGCTAGGAGGACAAATCGCCAAACGTGAACTTTTCGTCGTTGAAGAGTTCTGTTCTGATCATTATCAGCAGTTCCACTTCATCCAATGTCACATTTTTGGATGCAAATGCTTGACTTGTTGATAAAAACACAAAAATCACTACATGTTTGCCTTAAAGATTTGAGGAGTTCCCTCAATTCCTCATGGATCCCATCATCAGAACTGCCTTTTGACAAAAACGGGACCAACTTAGATATATATATACTTACAATCAAAAAAAGAATTTTCCAAATCGGTTAAGAAATGACGGAGATATGGAGTAGTGATCGTTATCAACGTCCACTTTTCGTAGCAAAGGGTATGGTTGGCAGAAAAAATAAATACATTTGATTATTTACTTTTGTTCTTAACCATAAATAAATACTTACCTTCTAAGGATTACACTTCTAGATATAATTCTTTACGGTACAAAACCTTTTCCGACCTAATATATTTTTAAAACAATGTACGTCAAATGACATAAATTGTCATAAAAATACAACTGTAGTTGAAAATCTAATTACACTACTCTAAGTGTTTATTTTTATCTAAATAAACCAATGCACATCGTATCTAGAGTGGATATTCAAGTATTTCAAGTGGAGTCCTAATAAAGTGCACGTACGATCACAGTATTTTCATTGACAGCATGGATTTGACACAATACCCGGATTTTATTACGACGGACAAAGCCACGCGATGTACTGTTTGCAATATCAATATTAAAAGGAAAAAACACATTATAGATAAACACTGAAAGTCAAAATCTCACATAAATAAAATAAGCGGTTCATCCTGTCTTTTTAAGCTACAAAAAAGCTTAAAAGACAACCTTGATTTTGAACTCAAAAACAGTAAGTTATTTTGTAAATTGTGTGATTCAACATTTCATCCCTGTTTATCTAAATTGAACTGGCATATGAAAACTGATTCTCACCAAAAACTTTACAAAATGAAAGACGGACAAAAACAGTTCAACAAAGATTTGACCGAATTCATGATTAATTGTAACATACCGTGGTCAAAACTTGACAACTCGAAATTTCGAAATTTTATAGAAAATATTTTAAACAATAAATACGGAAATAGCGTCAATTTACCAAGTGAACCCAATATACGGCTGAAATATCTTCCAAAAATTTACGAGGAAAAAAGATCAAATCCGGCAGGGACTACAAAATGAGACGATTTGCCTTAGCGTTGACGAAACAACAGATTCATGTGGGAAAAAAGTGGCGAACGTTTTGATCCAGTCATTGAATGGAACATGCACCAAAATGTATTTGTTTGCATCAAAGGTTCTGGAAGAAACCAATTATTTAACTACAACCAGACTAGTAAACGAAACGCTTAAAGATCTTTGGGGCCATCAATATAATGAGAACTTAGACAAATTACTGTTTTTTGTAACTGATGCTGGATCATACATGCTCAAGGCGGGAAAATGTATCACACAGGAATATCCAAATTTAACACATGTAACATGCTTCGCACACGGACTGAATCGCGTCGCAGAAAAAGTGAGAAGTCTTTACCCTAAAATCAATAAATTAATAGACTGCGTAAAAAAAGTTTTCCGTAAAGCTCCTTCTAGAACGAAAAAATTCCGAATGATGTATCCAAACATTCCTCTTCCTCCACGACCAGTGATAACCAGATGGGGAACATGGTTAAATGCTGCTTCATATTACAACAAATATTTTAATGAAATCAAGACTGTGATCAATACTTTAGATTCACGTGAAGCAAGAACAATTGTCGACGCCAAGAAAATTTTTCGTGATCGCAATTTAAAATCAGATTTATTGTTCGTTGACACAAACTTCAACATAATCGCCAAGTCAATTCAATTGCTGGAGGATCCAAATCTAGAACTGAAAAGTTCATTAAAAATTATCTCGGACTTGATAAAAACAATGGCAAAGTTGAGATTACATCCCAAGGGCAAGGAAGTTTATTTTAAGCTAAAATATGTCCTGAAGAAAAACCCCGGTTACAGTACTATAAACGTCGTGCAGCAGCTGATTAAAGGCAAAGAGGTCGATATGCCGGAAGGTGTGAATAAAAATTGTGTGCAATATTTTAAAGACTTAAATTACCTTCCTGTGACTTCCGTTAACATAGAAAGGTCATTTAGCTATTTAAAACGGATTTTTTCCAATCGACGTAAACGACTGACAGCCAAATCTGTTGAACAAATTTTAGTAATTTATTCACTATAATTTGGATACATTGTTATAAATATGTATATAAATCTCATAATTAGTAAAATATATAATGTATAAAATACTTGCGTTATTTGTTTTTTTTGTCAACCATACTTTGCTACCAATACAGGACGTTGATAACGATCATTAGGAGTAACAAACATACAACAGAATTGATAACCTCCTCTTTTGAAATCTTGAAGTCGGTTAAAAAAAGCCATTATAAATAATTTTGTAAAAGTACCTGTATTATGATAAGAAAATAAATCATTTAATCAATTATCGTGGATATTTTTTGTTTAGGTAATATGTTTCTTATAGTACAAAAAAAAATGTTGACGGCTTCAATTAAACACTTTTAAAGTAGTTATGTATTTGGTTTTCAATAACTTACCCATATTTGTGACTTTAGAGTTCTGCAAATATGGTGATAAATTATTAAAAATTAACGGCTTTTCTTCAAACAAAAACTATTCACGATAATTGATTAAATGATATTTTTTTCATATCATAATACAGGTACTAAAACAAATTACTTATATTTATTGTGGCTTACTTACGAAATCAAAATGTGTCAATTTTTTTTTTGTTTTTTAACATTGACGCAGAATTCTAAATTTTTTAATTCTTTTTATTTTAAGTATAACAATATTTTAAATCATAGAAAAATAAAATTATAGTTATCGAATTATGTCCAGGTTTTGCTAATTTTATGTGCCTAAACTACGCGATTTGTTATTTACAAATCTGACTTTGACAAGCTAGAATGCCAGTTTGATGTTTCTGTTAGTGTTTTTATGCGTAATTTACATAAATATGAAAATCCATGTTCATATTAACCAAATTCCCAAGCCCAAAAAAACCGAGTATCGCAAATACGTACGTACATACGTACTTGTACTCCGGTCTCCGGCAACTAAGACATCCCCTCAGAACATAGTCCATCGACCTGAAAATTACACACACACACACACGCACGCACGCACGCACGCACGCACGCACGCACGCACGCACGCACGCACGCACTCACGCACGCACGCACGCACGTACGCACTCACGCACGCACGCACGCACGCACGCACGCACGCACGCACACGCACACGCACACGCACACGCACACGCACACGCACACACACACGCACACGCACACGCACGCACACACACACAACAGCAGTGGGTCAACAGATTTAGGATTTCTTTTATTGTTAGATTTCAAACACTTTAAAGTGCTTAGTCTTGTCAATTTTTATTAGTGTCTGATTGTCCTGACCCCACTTGAGTTTAACTTAAAAAAAATACGGGAAGAGCACATATCCTCATCAATAGGTACGCCTTCCTGCTTTCCCTAATAAACACTACTGTTGGAAATGTATCCTTGCCCGAGCGTGGGCCTCTTTGACTTGTTCATTCCATCCCACGACAAACTCGTGCCTACATTTATTATATTACTAGATGAAAGCCCGGCTTCGCTCGGGTGAAATAAATAAGAAAGAAATAAACAAAACATTTATTCGTGACAGTTATGCAAACGACGAAAGAAATAGTGTACAAAAATGTATAAAATAAAAACATTACAACAACGGATTATGATGAAACTTCGAATCGTATAGAAATATAGTCTGTAGTCTGGATTGGGAATAAAAGTATGGAATGGAATTATATGGAATTGGGAGTAAAAGATTACGCAAACGACGTCACGGGCAAAGGCTAGTATCTTTGCAAGTTAATCCTAAGCATTTTTATAAGGGTAGTATTTAAAGGCACATAAAAAATTTGACACCGTAATCAGTACTGATTTGTATAGCTAAAATACTAATCGTTCATTAAAATTCAATTCAGATGTGCATTGTTAAATATTGATGTGCCAGTCAGTATTTTTGGTGCGAAGTCAGAGCTGCTAACGCGAAAAACAAATGAAGTTCGTGTATCTCCCTCTCTGTCGCACTTGCAAATTCGAGCGACACAGAGGGAAATACACGATGTTCGTTCGTTTTCGTTTCGCGATAGCAGCTCTCTATTCTCCGCCAAATTCTATTTAGTGGGGCCTTTTACACTCAATATTATCGCGATTTTTAAAATTGTATGGGGTCTGTTAAACGCTTAATACTATCACAATACTGGTGTGTCAATATTATCGTGGTTTTCAAAATCGTATGGATTTTTCTTCAATATTCATTGCACGTGATACGGATCGTGATATGAGTATATCGCGTGATAATAATAACCATGTAACAGGCCCCTATGGATGTTGCTTCAATATTCAGTGTTTCACGTGATAATAATAACAGTTGGTAATATTTTCTCCAATTAATGGAAGCTATTTAACAACTTGTTCCGTTTTGCCAAAGGTATTTCACATTCCGATACGCGCACCATCCAGGAATAGGAGCCGTCAGACCAGAGGGCCTACCACGATCTGAAAACGAAGTATTTCCCTCTCCGCGCTCGAATATGCAAGTGCGACAGAGAGGCATATATATTTAGTTTTCGGTTGGTAGCACCTTAGTCCGAGCGTGGCGGACGGTCGAAGAAAGTCAAAGAACATTCCGTGTGTTGTCTGTCACACATATAATTTTTTAGCTTCCCATCGACCTATGAACTTGAAATTAGGTGATAATGTTTATTATGAAGTATATTTCACCAAAAATATAAATATATTGATAAATCACATTTGTTTTTTAGTTGTACGGAACCCTCAGTGCGCGAGTCCGACGCACTTGGCCGGTTTTTCTTACATTTTGAATTTTATTTCTCATATAGTAAAATACCCTATTCGTTTTGAAGTTGACGCCTGAGGGCCTACCGCGAACCAAAAACGAACTATCTTCCTCTCTGTCGTTCGAATATACATATGCGAGAGAGAGGCAGATACTTCGTTTTCGGTTCGCGGTAGCGCCTCTTACGTCCGAGCGCGGTGAACGGCATGAGCTGGTCTACTCCGAAATTCAAAATCCTAACTTCGTATGGTGCCGTCCCTTTCACTCTCCTGTCATAGACTATATGAGTGAAAGGGACGGCACCATACGATACGAAGTTCGGATTTCGAATTTCAGAGTAGACCCCCAGTACCACTAAGTTATAAGATAGAGCGAGATAGGGATAGAATTTTGCTAGATGTTTAAAAGCCATAAGTCACCTAGTAGTTTGTCACAACAAAATAGAGAAGCAGCTTTAAGATGGCGGACAGACTCAAGAAACATTCAAGTGGTGTCCTTTACACGATTAATATTATCACAATACTGGGGTGTCAATATTATCGCAGTTTTCAAATTTGTATGGATTCTGCTTCAATATTCACATGATACTTATCGTGATATGAATGTATCACGTGATAATAATAACCATGTAACAGGCCCCATACATTCGCTTTGAAGGCGGTTGTTGTGACAATCAGTCTAGCTAGCACGATAGATTATACCGTTGTTTTATGTGACGTTTTAATACATTTCGCCCATATAACGTGACGGTATAAGTTATCGTGCTAGCTAGGCTGATAGGTGTATAGAACGCTTGAAAACTACAAAAACAAAACGCTGCAGACGCGGCTAGCCGAATCCACGCCCAGCAACCTGGCCAACACACCGGACGCAAACATAGTTTTCAATTTCCGAACGTACCCAACCCGACGCTGTCAACAGTATCTTCTTAGTAGTCTGTGCTGTCAACCAACAAATTTAATATGGCGGACCTTTTGTCGTAAAATTAACACTTTTTAATGCAAAATACGCGACAATCCGAATTTTGCGGATACATATGTTCAACTCGAAATCTTTATTTTTATACGTTCTTCAATTTGAGACAGGTCTCGTTCGGGTCTACCGTACCCCTGCACGAAATTATTAATATACTAGATGAAAGCCCGGCTTCGCTCGGGTGAAATAAATAAGAAAGAAATAAAGAAAACATTTATTCGTGACAGTTATGCAAACGACAAAAGAAATAGTGTACAAAAATTTATAAAATAAAAACATTACAACAACGGATTATGATGAAACTTCGTACCTATAGAAATATAGTCTGTAGTCTGGATATGGAATTGGGAGTAAAAGATTACGCTGACATACTTTAATCCTAAGTATTTTTATAAGGGTAGTATTTAAAGGCACATAAAAAAAAATTACACCATAATCAGTACTGATTTGTATAGCTAAAATATTAATCGTTCATTAAAATTCAGTTCAGATGTGCAATTTATTGTTAAATATTGATATTGATGTGCCAGTAAGTATTTTTGGTGCGAAGTCAGGGGGTGCTACCGCGAACTTCGAAAATTGAACTTCGCAGCGTGCCGTCCCTTTCACTCTTGTGTTATATACTATATGACGAAAAGGGACGGTACGATACGAAGTTCGATTTTCGAAGTTCGCGGTAGCAGGCCGGAGGGCCTACCGCGAACTTCGAAAATCGAACTTGGTGTCGTGCCGACCCTTTCACTCTCATGTTATACACTATATGATGGAAAGGGATGGTACGATACGAAGTTCGATTTTCGAAGTTCGCGGTAGGCTGAGCTGCTAACGCGAACGAAAACAAATGAAGTTCGTGTATCGCCCTCTCTGTCGCACTTGCAAATTCGATCGACACAGAGGGAAATACACGATTTTCGTTCGTTTTCGTTTCTTGGTAGCAGCTCTCTATTTCCGCCAAATTTTATTCAGTGGGGCCCTTTACACTCAATATTATGTGTCAATATTATCGCGATTTCCAAAATTGTATGGGGTCTGTTACACGCTTAATATTTATCGTGGTTTTCAAAATCGTAGGGATTTTTCTTCAATATTCATTAAAGAGCACGTGATACGGATCGTGATATGAGTATATCGCGTGATAGTAATAACCATGTAACATGCCCCTATGGATGTTACTTCAATATTCAGTGTTTCGCGTGATAATAATAACAGTTGGTAATATTTTCTCCAATTAATGGAAGCTATATAACAACTTGTTCCGTTTTGCCAAAGGTATTTCGCATGCCGATACGCGCACCATCCAGGAATAGGAGCCGTCAGACCAGAGGGCCTACCGCGATCTAAAAACGAAATATTTCCCTCTCCGCGCACAAATGTGCAAGTGCGACAGAGAGAAATATATATTTCGTTTTCGGTTCCCGGTAGCACTTCAGTCCGAGCGCGGCGGATGGTCGAAGAAAGTCGAAGAACATTCCGTGTGTCGTCTGTCACACATCACACATATAATTTTTTAACTTCCCATGGACCTATGAACTTGAAATTAGTTGATAATGTTTATTATGACGTATATTTTACCAAAAATATCAATATATTGATAAATTACATTTGTTTTTTAGTTGTACGGAACCCTCAGTGCGCGAGTCCGACGCCTTGGCCGGTTTTTCTTACATTTTGAATTTTATTTCTCATATAGTAAAATACCCTATTCGTTTTAAAGTTGACGCCCGAGGGCCTACCGCGAACCAAAAACGAACTATTTTCCTCTCTGTCGTTCGAATCTACATGGGCGAGAGAGAGGCAGATACTTCGTTTTCGGTTCGCGGTAGCACCTCTAACGTCCGAGCGCGGCGAACGGCATGAGCTGGGGGTCTACTAAGAAATTGTAAATCCTAACTTCGTATGGTACCGTCCCTTTCACTCTCCTGTCGTACACTATATGAGTGAAAGGGACGGCACCATACGAAGTTCGGGTTTCGGAGTAGACCCCCAGTACCACTAAGTCATGAGAAAGAGCGAGATAGGGATAGAATTTTGCTAGACGTTTAAAAGCCATAAGTCACCTAGTAGTTTGTCACAACAAAATAGAGACACAGCTTTAAGATGGCAGACAGACTCAGCAAACATTCAAGTGGTGTCCTTTACATAATTAATATTATCACAATACTGGGGTGTCAATATTATCGCAGTATTCAAATTTGTATGGATTCTGCTTCAATATTCACGTGACACTAAAGCCGGGTCCCCAGCGCCATGTTTTTCTTGTTCGCAAACATCAAACATGTTATGTTGGATTTTTGGTGCAGTGGACCGGCCTTAACATTGAGGCCACGCCTATTTTGTGTTCGAAAAACATGTTTGATGTTTGCAAACACGAAAAACATGGTGCTGGGGACCCGGCTTTATCGTGATATGAATGTATCACCTGATAATAATAACCATGTAACAGGCCCCATACATTCGCTTTGAAGGCGGTTGTTGTGACAATCAGCCTAGCTAGCACGATAGCTTATACCGTTACGTTTTATTTGACGTTTTAATAAATTTCGGCCATATAACGTGACGATATAAGTTATAGTGCTAGCTAGGCTGATAGGTGTATAGAACGCTTGAAAACTACAAAAACAAAACGCTGCAGACGCGGCTAGCCGAATCCACGCCCAGCAACCTGGCCAACACACCGGACGCAAACATAGTTTACAATTTCCGAACGTACCCAACCCAACGCTGTCAACAGTATCTTCTTAGTAGTCTGTGCTGTCAACCAACGAATTTAATATGGCCAACCTTTTGTCGTAGAATTAACACTTTTTAATGCAAAATACGCGACAATCCGAATTTTGCGGATAACGATTTCGAGTTGAACATATGTATGTTCAACTCGAAATCGTTATTTTTATACGTTCTTCAATTTGAGACAGGTCTCGTTCGGGTCTACCGTACCCCTGCACGAAATTATTAATATAGATCACTGTATAACTTATATAATACTTATCTATAGGTAACTAGCATTTGCCCGCGGCTTCGCCCGCGTACTAAGCGAAATTTTTGACCGTCTACAAAAAGCAGGTTCGTATGTTTGTCCACGATTATCTCGCGTTTGGCTGAACTGATTTAGATGCGGTCTCCAAAAAAGTAGTTGTTACATTCTGGGGGTTTCGGTATACGAAGTTTGGCGATTGTGATTCATTAACAGATGAACAGATGAAAAGTCAGTATACATTCTGAGAACCGGCAAACTGTTGAATTTCATTTGATTTTGCCAAAAATAAGGATCGAAAACTATTATCATACATTTCTGAGAGGCCGAAGGGGAAAGGGCCGATGAAATAAAAGCATGTCTTAAATGGCCCTTAGTAAAAGTATCTGTGTACTACAGTAACACCGATAGGTCTGTAAACGACCAAGCAGCGCGCAGCGGTCATAAACTCTGGTCCTTTGAAGTACAGAAATACGGCTAATTCAATATCACGTGTAACATTTATTTTTCCTAAAATTAAATTTATTACGTAGGTTTTGCCAGTTCCCATTGGAGCATCCAAAAAGAAAATTTGGCCTCACTTCCATTCGCACTCCTTACTTCAGTCCGTCTGTTACAACCAAGTTGCTTTTACTGGACCGATTGAATTGCAAATTGGCACAAACTATCAAGAATTTAGAGCGCTCGTGGCCCAGCGGAACCCGCCTACCGCGTGCGGTGTGCGAGGTTAAGCAATGTGGGCGCAGGTCAGTTCTTGGATGGGTGATCGCTTTGAGTGGTTACTAAATGACTCTCGTGCTTTGGAAGGCACGCTAAGCCGTTGATCCCGGCTGCAATCGTTAAGCCAAGTTAGAGGCCTTCGAGCGGCTTGCGAACTTCTAACAGTCAAGTTGCCCACTCACTTGACAAAGGGGGGTCGAAGTTGCACCACGTCCGTAGGGAGTACCCACCGTTACCCTACACGTGACCCCTGGGTGGTGCTAAAAGTGCAACAAAAACTGGCAACCGTACTTGTTGATTTAAATGGAAATAAATATCAAAACCTCTATGTCGTTTTTAAAAGCAAGTCCATAGATACCCCACACGCCTATTAACCTATTAACATTAACCTTTAACATTAACCTTTTTTGCATACAGGCATGTATGGAGTGCCAAGTTTTACCTCAGATTCGTATTCAGAGACCTCTCAGACGCTCAGATATCGATTTTGAACGAAATTGGGACGAAAAAAAAGATAATCAATATGGCCGCCACTTTCACAAATTTTACCTCTGATTCGTATTAAGAGACCTCTCGGACACACATATATCGATTTTGAACGAAATCGGGACGAAAATGAAGAAAATCAATATGGCCGCCACCTTTTCCAAATTTTACCTCGGATTCGTATTAGGGGACCTCTCGGAGGCTCAGATATCGATTTTGAACGAAATCGGGTTGTAAATGAAGAAAATCAATATGGCTGCCACTTTTTCCAAATTTTACCTCGGATTTGTATTCGGGGACCTCTCGGACGCTCAGATATCGATTTTGAACGAAATCGGGACGAAAAAAAAGATAATCAATATGGCCGCCACTTTCACAAATTTTACCTCGGATTCGTATTAAGAGACCTCTCGGACACATAGATATCGATTTTGAAAGAAATCGGGACGAAAATGAAGGAAATCAATATGGCCACCACTTTTTCCAAATTTTACCTCGGATTCGTATTAGGGGACCTCTCGGATACACAGATATCGATTTTGAACGAAATCGGGACGAAAATGAAGGAAATCAATATGGCCACCACTTTTCCCAAATTTTACCTCGGATTCGTATTAGGGGACCTCTCGGACGCTCAGATATCGATTTTAAACGAAATCGGGTTGGAAATGAATAAAATCAATATGGCTGCCACTGTTTCCAAATTTTACCTCGGATTCGTATTAGGGGACCTCTCGGACGCTCAGATATCGATTTTGAACGAAATCGGGTTGAAATGAAGAAAATCAATATGGCTGCCACTTTTTCCTTATTTTACCTCGGATTCGTATTAAGAGACCTCTCGGACGCTCAGATATCGATTTTTAACGAAATCGGGGACCGAAGGGGAAACCCACTTAGGGGTTGAATTTTGAAAAATCCTTTCTTAGTGCACCCCTAGACCTTATAAGGAACCTACGTGCCAAATTTGGAATCTCTAGGACCAGCGGTTTGGGCTGTGCGTTGATATGTCAGTCAGTCAGTCAGTCAGTCAGTCAGTCAGTTCCTTCTTTTATATATTTAGATGTACAATAATTATCACAGTACGTCAAAAATAATATTCATTATATGAGCCTTCGCCCAGCCCCTTAAAAAGAGGTACATTTGTAAGTTCTCCAACATATAAAACACTACATCATTAGGTACTATTTTCCGTTCGCGTTGTATTTACAAGCAATCACGATTTCAATCAAGAACATGAACTTAATCCGAATGTGTGTTACAGTCATTAACCAACTATTAAGCTAGTTAGACCAACAGCGAGTCCTAACAAGACGGAACTTCCCAACTACCTCTGTGTTACCGAGCTTCAGCCACTAACTCCATTGTTTTTCTTGCCGGTTTTGCTGCACTTATGTCTATACTTGGAAGTTTCAGGTGAAGCTCACCCAAGTTTGTACACAAGTTTGCGAGCGTAAGGCCCAGTTTTGCATATCAAACTGTAAGCAGTTATGTTGGCTCACTAAATTGTATCGAATAAGTTCCTTCTCTTATTGCGGCTGTAGTGTATGCAAATGCAGTGCACCGGACTGTTTTTGTTATAAGCCAGCCAAGATTATACGGCGAGCTTCCTCCGGAGAATTTCTATCAGGCCACAATAAACTGTTGGAGAAGATACACAGTGCTTGGGGATGCACAGGTAACTATGATGCAAAGGTTATGTATTTCTAGTAATCTCAGCCGTCGGTAGTATTCAATCAATAACACGACTTTTAAATAATTGCAAACTATCTAATTTAATTTCAAAGCGTGTTAACTATGTGATTTATATATCAGTTAAGAAATTTGGTTGGCCTTGAAATTAAATGTTCTCCTAAAAATAAAAGTAATCTAGATCTATGCATAAAAGTCTTAAAACGTAAGGATCAACAATGCACTGTTTTCAATTGGTTACCTATAGAAAAAAAAATGTAATCTGCATAATTATTGAGTAGACGATCTCACCGTTTCAAAAAAACGAGTTAATACAGGATTACATACATCATGAAAAAAAAATACATTCATAATATCAATAAGAACAAAATACGTTGCTCTTAATTATGATGTCATTTCCTAGGAATTATTTCTCCACCTCGTTGCGAACTGGAAGTAGTAAATTGCGATATTGTTATTGTTTGCTGATAGTAGTTTTATTACTGTCGGCAAAGCTAATAAGTGAATAATGTTACACGGGCCGCACTAGGGCAGTAAACATCTGTAAGTGGCGAGTGATATTGTTTATCAGGCGCCCAAATGGCAAACAACAAATTACGTTCAAACATTGACAAACTCTGCGGAATTCGATTTTCAATCTTCACGTAATTATGTTTGTTCGTAATGTGTAGGTTGTCCAAAATAATTAAAAACCGGCCAAGAGCGTGTCGGGCCACGCTCAGTGTAGGGTTCCGTAGTTTTCCGTCCGTCACATTAAGTTGACATATTAAGTACAGAAACACAAAACCTTTGAAAGCACGTCATTTCATTGTGATTTTGTAGAAATGACAGGTACAATAAACACCTGTTTATACGGTTAAATTACAAACTTAGTTCAGAAATAATTTTTGTAATTTTTTCAAAAACTATTCAACCTAGAATTGCAATCGCAATCCAGCGCGGGAACGCTGCCTGCGTGATGGGCACCCTACCCAGGGCATTAAATTTTGATAGGTATTTTTAATTTATAGCTTTAATTATTTTAATTGTGGTTAGTTTTAGTTTTGTGTCCTTAGTTATTTATTAATACTATGTATGTATTTTTATTTTAAATTCAACCTATCAAGTTCAAAATAATTTTCCTACAAAGTTTTTATAAAGTTCTACTTTTGAGATTTTTTTCATATTTTTAAAACTTATGGTTCAAAAGTTAGAGGGGGGGGGACACATTTTTTTTTACTTCTGGAGCGATTATTTCCGAAAATATTAACATAATCAAAAAATGATTTTAGTAAACCCCTATTTATTTTTAAATACCTATCTAACAATATATCACACGTTAGGGTTAAAATGAAAAAAAAATCACTCCCCACTTTACGTATAGGGGAGGTACCCTAATAAAATATTTTTTTCCACTTTTTATTTTACCACTTTGTCGGCGTAATTGATATACATATTAGTACCAAATTTCAGCTTTCTAGTGCTAACGGTCACTGAGATTATCCGCGGACGGACGGACAGACGGACGGACAGACATGGCGAAACTATAAGGGTTCCTAGTTGACTACGGAACCCTTAAAATGGTCCACATTTTATAGAACGTCTTTATTACAAAAAAAAAATGGACCCGTTTTCTCCGCTCTGTGTATTTTCGTGTGTATTATTCGATGGGCATAATATTTTTAAATTGTATGTGTTGAACGTCGGATGGAATGGCATTTTTTAAGTCTAGGCCACTTACTTTATATAAAATTTATGAAATTAATAAAATGGGTAGGAATACCTAATCCTTTATTCTAGCAAAATAAATAACTTTCTCCTATAAAGCGAATCACGAGAATAAATGTCTATTTTATCAGGTTTAATTAATTTTGCGAACTGGAACTGGATAGGTGTATAAATCTTGAAATTGGCTCCAATCTGGAACTATTTCGACTTTTTTTATAGTTAAAACCAGTCCAACTTACACTTCCACATTCATTTTACGTACACAGAATGCTATTCAGCAGTCCGGACCCGGACGATGACTTTTGAAGGCGCGCCTCCGGGAACGCTTTTATTCGATGTGAATGCTTCGTTTCAAAATGTGGAGCATTTTTAACCAGCCTATGACGCGAGCCTACAACTGCTTCATTACTATTTGGAATTTTATTTTATTAAGCTTATATGAGAAATTGAGAAAGCTATAATGAGATGAATGAGAATAAATGATTTTATTTTGAATGCCTTACAGTGTAGAACATAGTCATACCTGGGGTTCAAGTTTTATCGTTTTTGCATCCTAACCTCAGATCATAGAAAGAAAGAGATATGCCCTAACCGCGAAATTAGTCCGGTACAGCACGGCTAGCACAAGACGGCGCGCGAGCTATCTCGCGCGCGAGATAGACTATCCGTCTCTATCTAATGCGTACACACGGAAAGAGACGGATAGTCTATCTCGCGCGCGATATAGCTCGCGCGCCGTCTTGTGCTAGCCGTGCTGCTGTCGCCACTTTTAAAGATGTGTGCGTTTCCACTACTTGCACAATATTGTAAATATTGGGTTCCCGCACACATCCGTCCAGTTGTCTACTAGCATTCTAATCCTCTAATTGGTACTCTCACTCCGAAAAGCAACTGTAGGAATACACTCGTACACGTAAACAACAGCGTCGGTGAACTCGTTAGGGATGGGCACATGCATCCATTTTTGCATTTATCGATAAAATCATGAGATGAGAATTTTACCTTTGAAACGATAAACTTCGTTTAAGGGTGAATCAAAATACCGTTTATTACAGAAATACAAATTGTTAATTTTAGTAAAAATTACGAGTCCAACGAACCTATGGGTCGTATTTATTGTATTGGGGGTTCGTCTATTTTGATATTATACAAACCTATGATGTGTAATGTACCTATGTGTAACTAAGAAACATCCTAAATAATAGTTCAGTGACCGTTAATCAATTTATTTTAATATTTCATGGCAACATCATTCATAGTCGATCTGTAGACTTTTTTATATTTTAATGTGATATTCAGTTATGCAAATAACTATATTCAAAAAGAAAATGTAATGAAAACCATTCGTAATAACGTCGATCAATTATCGATAATATTGCATGCATACAGATACTGCCACTGCCTTATCCCGCGCACTCGAAGCTGCGTAAGGTGTTTGCGCTGGCAGGTCGAAGCTTTTAGGGTAAATTTTACAAAGTGAATTAAGGAACTTTAAAAATACATTAATAATAGAAATACTAATCTAAAATAGCACTTAGCAGTGGTATGTTATTCCACGTATTTTGTATTTTTGTTTAGTTTAACGATTTTTACAAATAAACACGCTACAGACCGTTATTTCGAAAAAAATCTGGAGCCATAGCGTGAACAACGATCGCCGCTCAAATGAGTCAGCGCTAAGAGCGGTGCGCGCCGATATGGTTTACTGACCTTATCGAGGCGACACGCGCCACGCCCCCGTGCCATATCTCCTTCTTTCTATGATCTGAGATCCTAACTCTAACTGCATATTAATCGAAGCGGGCGCGCGAATATAATTATAATTACATTGGTACCTGGTTGGGATCGGAAGCGGGGACACGAATAGACCTCCGGAGGCAATATTTCGATACAATTTGAGGTTTGGAAAAAACATGAATCGTCTTAATTACTTTTTATGCGTCCCCGGTTCCGGTGGTACCTCATGGTGAGGGGTAGTGCAACTCACTGATAATGTTGTTAAAGACTGAAACTAAAAGGGTTTTTGTTAGTTGCAATACCCGGCACATACAAATATGAAAGCCCTGGGCCTGTACCTAAGCAGTGACACCTAATTCAAACTTAATTTAACCCTTCAATTTGATCATTCTCTCCTTTAATTTCCTCTAATTCGAACCAAGCGCTTTGCATTTGGAATTCTCTGGCGGCGTTTGTATTTCCGAGTTCATATAACCTAGACCATTTTAAGGTACGAGTGAATACGCTTCATCGTCGGCCTCATCTATGCCCCATATCTATGCCTTTTTTTTAAACCACAATATCCATATTTAAAATTATTTTTGTACACGTACAAACATTGAAAGCGTAAGAAAGAAATAATAAATATTTTTTTCGCGGTTTCCCTTTGCGGTTCTTAAAATATACTTCAGCACCCGTTTATACTCGTCCTTAAAAACTCAAGTATTCAGCTTTTTATCGAATTGAAGAGTGGTTTCCGAATGCACTCATTATACCGCCAACGCCTGAATGATATCAAACAAAGTTCGACACGTTCTGAAACCCCCATAACGTTTGACGATATCGACTCTGAACGTACCCGCAAACACTCAGACGCTCTCCACCCGACTATCCAACCGCAAACATAAATACATGCTGTCAAAAATTAAATTATTAACTAATTTTGATCTTTATTGCGTATGCATAAGAGAAACGGAATTCCTTCAGACGTGTTTGGCAGCAGATGAATGAGACCGGTTAAAAAAACACTCGCACGTTTCAGTGAATGACTTGAGGGTGGGTGTGATTACTAACAGGTCTTTTTAGTATTTTGATTGCAAACACACTTCAGGCTGAAATATATTCTTAAGTTCATTTTTATTCTTTGTTGATAAACAAGTGAAAACCCGTACAACAGCAAGAGCTAAATTGAGTCTAATAGAAATAGGTAGCTACTTTTACTGGCAAATTGAGCGTACACTTTCAGTAGTTAATTTTTTCTTCACTTTACAATTTTACTTTGCATCTGCTGAATGCTTCAGTGCCTTTGACCTACGCAATAAAGTCGCGCTTAACGCTTATAAACATTATTGAATAGGTTTCTCTTAAGCACTTAATTATATGATACCTAAGTTTCGTACTTTATAAAACAATCCCACCTAATTGTTACGAATATCCACTTCCTTACAACCACACCTTAACGAGACTTAAGCAAATAATTTCTCATCTCGGCGTACATGCGCTCTCCACATTAATTCATGTGATTTAGGACATGTCCGAACCGAAATACAGCGATGGTTTCCCAGAGGACTTGTAGGTACTTGGCAATTGTCTTGTGGGTATCAAGGTGTATCCCAATTTCCAGTCTATTTCGGGCGCCAGTGCAGCTCACACGCGGTAAAATCCAACGTGTGACGCTAACGTTTTAAGTGTCGCGTGTCATCGTGACGCGACGTGACGCTGCGTGACGTGTGACGCCACGCCGCTAACTCGATACGTTGACAGGCGCGTGGAAAATGCGGTTACGTGGATGATGTTTAGTTGATGTTATGTTTTGGAAACGTTGACGCTGACGTTGGTTTGTTGATTGACATGAATGAAATGAAAATGTTCCATAAAGTTCACGGCTGATTCCTTATATCTGCGATTCAGAAAAAAGTATACATACATAATATGGAAAATAAAACTTAGGCGAAATGAAACAAACTTTAGTAAACCCAATTTGACATTTTATTTAAATGCATTTATCCTAATCATCGATGTTTAGAGTTTTTTATCATTATTGTGTACTGCTCTCCCCTTGAATACACCACTGTTGTTATCTCTGAAGTAGTTTTATTCTGGATTTTTAATATCGTTGAACCATCATTCCATTTCATTTCGTGGCTGTGTTGTGTATATTATTTGCTCTTTGGTATGTTTTTATGCCACGACTAAATGTTTTTTTATGTTATTATCATTGGCTGGTGAACAGCCGCTGCTGTTGCCTGGATTACTGATCAGATTCTTAATTATTTCAGACAAGTAAATACAACACAGGAATATATAAGATAGTTACTCGTACTTACATACACTTAATCCAATAGATAGCAACAGAATAACAGGATAAGCGTTGCCCATGCGGCATTCGTCGGATAACGAGGTCAGGTCTGCGATTCACAACTTCTCTTGTCTCGCCTTCTCGTATCCCTAATATTGGTTGACACGGTTCTGTGACAACCTATGCATCCGTAAACAATCAGGCTTACACTGGTTCTTTTAAGAGTAGTTGGCAAGTGTTGTGAATGCCCAGAGCAGGCGGCCAGACTAAGGGACGCCTGTCTGTGCCGAAGATTACCTCACACCTCGTGTATCAAGCCACTTGATACGGGTCATAGGGGTTCGGCGACAAAGTATGTCGTGCCGTGTAAGTACAGCTATTTTCCTCAAAAATTGATTTCAACGTCGGATTTAAAAGCATCTAATTGCAAGTCGCATAGGCCTGCGAAAGCAAAACAATCTTAAATACAAACCGATGTCTGTAAATAGAATATATGTATATGTATGCATGATATACGTAATACCAACTTAAAACAAAAACTGTTACTAAAATATATACGTGTAATAAATGTAATTAGATATAAGATTGTTAATAAAGGCTTATAATAAAAATAATAATAATAAAAATAAATTGCAAGTCACGGTTCATACCAGCTTAATTCAAGAAATGCTTTTCTTTGCATTCAATACAATTACGAGTAGGAATTGTAGATTATATTGAAGACTCTACTAATAACTTTCGTACAAATGATTCCTTTTTTACCGACTTCAATAGAAGGAAGGAGGTACCGTCGACTGGGGTTACTTTAGGAAAAAATGGGGCTTCTTTGATCATTTAGGATGTAACATACAAGGAATACTATTGTCAATTCGGTAAATCTAATTAAGCAAGCACCAAGATGATGAACTAATAATTTTACTGCCACTGGTCGCAGGAAAATAAAACCAATAATTTATAAGAAAAACCGGTTTGATCAAAGTCACCCCTTGAATCAAAGTAACCCCAGTTTACCGGTACTCAGTTCGTCTCCATGTTTGCTTGTTCTTTTTTTATGTATGTATGTTCCCTGATAACTCTTGATCACGTTGGCCGATTTTGATAATTCTTTCTTTTGTTTCAAAGCAGTAACCCCGAAATTGGTTCCATATAAATTTGGCGAAGGTCAGATGATGGGATCTAAGAGGAATCGAGGGAACTCCTCGAATTTGATAGGCACGCATATGCCGATTTCGGTATTTTCTGTAGGTAACCAAGCATTAGCTCACGAAAACCACAAATTGTGGCATAGCAAGTACAAAATTGGAGTCACTTTATTTTGGTATAAATTATTGGTATTGCCACTCAAACTATTCCAACTCGGTATTTACAACAAAACTTAATTATACCGCACTATATTGATACATTGGCCCCTTGTGGTGCCGGGTTAAAATAGCACCACCCCCTTTCTTCCCTTGAGTATCGTAAGAGTAGACTATGGGAACCAGGTAGAAGTGTGTTGTGGGTGATGGGCTAGCAACCTGCCACTGCAATATCACATTTTCTCCATCTATAAACCTACATTTGTTAAAAGTGGCACTGAAATTAATGTTCGTGTGCTTTGCCTACCCCTTTTGGGAATATAGGCGTGAGTTTTTGTATGTATATTCATGCAAAATATCAAACAAAAACCTCTCTTACATAACCATTTACTCAGTTAAGTACATTTACTAGCCGATAGGTATATTGCATAGTAAGGAAACATTCGTACTAAATAACGTTCCTTTGATTTAAAAAAAAACGAATTTTATTCGGGAACCCCCACGGACCCCAATTCGGATTAGATCCCACAAAGCCAGATTTCAAGCTTATAATACCCGTCTTCACGGAGGTTAAAACAATTGCGAAACAAGATTGCCTATAAAAACATCCCTCTAGCAGCCAGACCGGCTCCACAAAGAGGTCAGTTACCAGACAGGACGGCGCCCTGAGTATTGATGTTGGCATCAGCTGATGCTGGCGAGAGTTAGTTGGGATACGCACGCCGAGGCTCGCGCTCCCATGCCTCAGGCACGGTGACAGTCTGTAAAACGTTTCCTTAATTGCAATTATCAGTATTAGCAATAGAATTAGAGGAGGCAAAATGTTATACTTTAGCGGAATAGATAATGTGATTTCCATAAAGAGGATGAGCTAATAATAAAAGGCTTAGCTAGTTTGCCCTTTAGTTCTTGCCCTAGTCTTTCAATTTATATTTCGCTTGTCGTGACTTTCTGTTTTCTTGTTGTGTCAGAATTTTCAGGTCGGTCATTTCCGGGTGAATGATAATTATGTGCTAGATGTTTTCTCATACAAGTGACACGTAGCTCTCAAGAAAGGTGGCAAGTGTACTAAAACTCAGGTTAGATGCAGAAGCAATTTTTTACAACTGTTTTTTTTTTAATAAAACCCTTTTACCACTAGTTGCTTGCTGTTCGTGCAACACTGATGGTGCATTTTAACCATAAATAAAGAGATTAAGAGCAACAACAGAGATTAGTGAACTCGGGCGGCCCTTTAGCATCTCTGTGGAATTTAGTAATGATAAATAATAATACTTCTTCTACCCGTTTGCCGGCTACGGCGACTCATTCAACTCCGCTGTTGGTTGCGTTCGTGTGCTCTTATGTGGCTTACGTAGCCGATCTTCTTAACGAAAACGTGTGCACAGCGGGCATGTGAGCACTTTATTACTGTAATGCAGCTGTTCGCCGCTGGTGGTAGGGCTTTCAACTCATAACGTTTGACTTCCAGCTCTGACGTCGTCGACGAGACTCAAAAATTTCAGTTGCACGATTCACAGAAGATCTCCATGTTGAGCGGTTGGCCGCATGTTTCCTTTAGACTAATTAGATGTAAATGAACACATTTTTAGAAACAACAGTATTTGCAATTCAGAGAACATACTTAGATAGTCTTAGTCATAACATTATATCGTACAATTTTCACAGGCCCGACGCCTACGAGTAACTAATGAAATATCTTCGTGATAATATTTATAAGCACCTATTTGACATATAGTACCGATGAGTTCAGCTATAGAAAGTGTCTAATTATGTAGAGGGCTTTTGTACACCGGCCCAACTTGGCGCGTGGAGTCCACTTCGTTTCACATCTTGAATGGCGATTCAACAGGAACGTCCAATTTAGTTCTGAAACTCCGGCACTAATTTAAATTCTGGCATTCGAACATAGGGCGAATGAAATTTGAATGTTCCTTTACTGGTCATAGATCTTCGTTCTTTGATCAAAACTGACCTTTATAAATAATAAGAATATAGAAATACTATTTAATTGTTATACCTACCACCTTTTAGTCAGTCAGTTCAGGAACTGACCTGTAATTATAAAGGAGCATTAATGTTGTAAATAGTTGAAAGTATTCTGAAGCCTCACTTTCACAAATAATTAACTGTGTAGTTTACAGTATATATTTCCGTTTATATACGAACCAATATTGTAAACTTAAGTGACGGCATTCTGAACTAAAACGCCTACTATAATATGGAAGGCAAATTTACCTGTTAGAGTTGTTTAACACGAGCCACGCCAGGCGCAATACCGCAATGTAAACGTGCTGCAACAACTAGCTTGGATTGAAAATGCGAATATTAGTTTTTAGAGCGTATTATTATTACTAACCGATAATTAATTATTATACTTACCTATCCATTTTATCAAAAGTTAAATAATTAATGTTATTTAAACTGAAAGCCTATTTTTAGGAGCATTATTGTCAATTTTTATTATTTACAATATTTACATGAAGTACTATTGCAATTGATTGTCTCAGACGTCAGATTTAATGTATTACATTATGCATGCTTCCAAGTTTAACAAATCTTCACCCGTCAATAAAAGGTACTAGTCTTCCACTAAATTTATGAAAGCATTTAGCTAATAATGGTGATACTCATAATATAGAAAATCCGCCAGTGATTTACATAGGTACCATTGGATAGGTAGGTTTCATGATAGACGTAGCGCAGGCTACAATTGAATCGTCATTACTGTACCTATAGACTCCCATATTGTATCAATCTACTTAATCTCCTCAAAAGGCTACTCAACGAACTATAGATCCGTTCACGAACTAAACCGTTGATTGCTTCGAGATTGGGGGTGGGCCAAAACAATTATTTGACCGCAAATGATCGACCAGGCCGAGCCAAACACGGTCGAGCTATTTACCTATTCCCGTTAATCCCGTCTTCACGTTTACGTTGGCGTAGTGAAAACAAGCTAGGGGCTTTAGGGAATACAGTACGTTGGACCACCACTTTACCCTAGGTTGGTAGTGTAGTGACCCTGCCTACGAAGCTGGTGCTCCCGGGTTTGAATCCCGGTCAGGGCATTTATTTGTGTGATAAGCACGAAATCGTCGTTCCTGAGTCTTGGATGTTGACAATGAAAACAAAAATTTATACCACGTCAGTGGCAAACAAGCGTACGGCCCGCCTGATGGTAAGCGGTCACCGCAGCCTATAGACGCCTACAACCCCAGGGGTGTCACATGCTCCTTGCCGATCCTTTAATAGTACATTTCGATGCTAGTGCGGAAAGTATGTCATTTCTTCACGAGTACCGAGGGATGCCACGAGCCGCAGGCGAGTGGCAACACTCGGGACGAGTGAAGAATGACATTTCCGCACGTGTATTGAACGACGTTTTTTAATACAGTTGCGAAAAAATAAGAAAAACAACAAGTAATATTTATAAAAACAATATCGAATGTTGCCTTTAGAAACTTAAAACATGCTTGCAGTAAGTAAAAACGCCTCTTCTTTGACAGGCGTTTCGGCAGCTATTCCGTTCCACTCAGACAACTTATTAAGAACGGTTTTTCAATATTCAATATTAAAAAATAAACGTGTTATAATGATGAAGAGGTAAGTAATAAAATATGAAATGTGTATATTTTTCGTATTCTGATATTAACAGTAGGTTTTTATGTTGATTACGACGTTTAAAGGAAACTAATACTTAACACCCAGCAATAAGGAGTCATGCATTGGAACAAGCATAAATTTAAAAAAATTGAAAAAGTGAAAAGCACTAGTGCGCGAAAACCAACTTTCCGCACGCTAAACAGCTACGTAAAGTAGCACTTTTTGAGCAACTGTATTAAAAAAAAAATTACTCTCCTTTCTTGAAGAATCCGATACTGGCATAAAACCTGGCTCATTTTCCAATGTTATGAATATCTATAGTAGGTATTTATAATCGTCGTGTAAGACCTGTAGTATAATTTTATTAGCTTAGTTTGAGACTAGAGTGATCTGTGTATAGATATTCCGCAAATATTTATGTATTTATTTATATGAACTGCATAATAATACAGTCAACCTTGATACATATTTCAGATGAGATTATAAATAACACGATGGTTTACTAATGTTTGCGCAAAAATAGATTAGCATTTGAAATGATTTTTACCGACTGTCTAGTGTCTACAGATAATATAATTATGTACCTAAGTCGCTTTTGGGATAACTTTGATGTTCTTATAGATTAAAACATTAAAAGTACTTTAGGGTATAAAATGACAGATCCCTGTTCTAAATTAACAGTCGTCTTTTCGTGGATTTAGAATATTCAATAACAAGATTAAAAGGCAAACCGAACAAAGCAATCAAAAAAGCAATTAATAAAGTTCAAACAAAATTATGCGAAAATAATTATTTTAGTACATTTTAGTAGAGTCTAATTACTTCTTCAAACATAGCATCAAGTTTAAGTGGTGATATTAAAATTCAATCTGTGAACTCGAGACCTCATTTTCTGAACAATGGGTACAAATACGCCAAGTAAGACGTGTATAGGTTTTTTGGTTCTGCTGGTGGTAGTGGGAATCAGTTTGGCGGTTATATCTTCACTGACGTATAGTGAAAAACCACTGCAAAGGATTGGGACAGCGGAGAAGTACAGTTCTTGGAAGCCGTTGCAAGCTCAGACGAAAGTGGTTGAAGCGGTAAGTGTTTGTATGATTATAATATATGAATATAACAACTTAAAAAATGTTATTTATAAACAAAACCAAGTAACTTGATGTATACTTTTAGGGGTGTTATTCAAACCGACTCGTCCTATATGGAAACTGCCAAATGCCATTTGTCAAATTTTGACAGTTGCCATATAAAAACGGGTAAGGACGTGTTAAAATATAAGTGTAGCCCTGCGTAATGTGCTAATAACTGGAAGTAGATTCGGCGAGGCCTCTGGTTTTCAGTCTCCTACCATGACCTAACTACTCGTTAGCTCCTGTTTGCTGATCAAATTATGACCTTAATGTCTCAAACGTTAGACTCAGACTCCCCCGTGCTTAACTTTTAAAACTAGTAGCATAGGTATAAATAGTACAGTCAACAGCAAATGAAGATGATCATTTTAGTACTTTGTCGCACTAACGTCACAATATTGCGACAGTTGGGATGCGTGACAGTAGTGAAAGCGACAAGGTACTAAAATGCTCATCTATGTACTTTTGCTGTTGACTGTACCTATTCCGCTGATCGTGTTGATCATATGGCATCGATCGACCTAATCCAACGGTGCAGTGCTCTCTTCGATTATAAATTATTTAAAAAAGACCGTAAGCGATACTTTAGGTACAGTATATTTCACTTTTCATTAGAAATCTTATCAAACTTGAAATTAACAAACTAAGTATTAAAACACTTCTTTCTTGTATCCTCTTTTAATAATGACAGTCAAAGGAGGTTTTCGGAAATAACCCATACTGTACACCTACTTTAAAATACTAATAGGTATCTTATCTCTCTCATATCGAAACCTGACTACCTTTAACAAAGCGAATTGATGTTCAAATCATTTTGACAAAATCTTTAAAAATCCCGTAGCAGGTGACTCCGTGACCTCTATTACATTTTATTCCTTCTCTCAGCTCGCCCACCTCCCCATTATCCGATTCGAATAAACGATCAGGACCACAAATTTATTGGTACAATCAAAACTGAATAGGAGGTTACGGTAAAATGTCTCCTTATAAAATGTCCACCCTTAACTGTTACAATGTTATAGCTCCTTACCCAATTTCCCCTGATCTTATAAGAAATGGGAAGAGGAAAAGACTCTTAAGAGTTGAGCGGTCGACTTAGTTTCTACAATTTTCCCTTTGCTTCTGCCATTCCCTGTATGTAGCATGGTAATAGTACACAGATTTGCAGTATTTATTTGGTTGATAACATTCTTTTAACATACATATTTGTATCGTATTATTATATATAAGTCATATGCACAAGGACAAACACAACATAACCTCCAGCTCAAGAAATAGTACATTTATTTAAATCGGCCGTTCATTACATAAAACCTTTCACAAACAGATCGAATGAGTCAACGTATATTCGTATCTTTTGGTTTCGTCCATTATGTTTGCACCTGCTATCGAGTAACCAGTTTTATCCTCAAGAAGGCCGGGGTACGCTAGGTCACCTATTTTTCTCCAGTCCTAGAAAATGAAAAAAGTGTGGACACCCTATCCGAAGCAATTTAACATCTTTAAGTAATTGATAGAATCAGGCGTTACTTTGCGGAAATCCATGACAAGCTTCTTGATCAATATTTCTTTGCTACACCGCTAAAAAACGTGTAGGTCTATTAGTATTAATGTATCCACTTGCGCATTAACCGCGTGCCAAAATACGACTAATAGACCTACACGTTTTTTAGCGGTGTAGCAAAGAAATATTGATCAAGAAGCTTGTCATGGATTTCCGCAAAGTAACGCCTGATTCTATAGCAAAGAAATATTGTTCAAGAAAAACATTTTTAAATTCATGAATACCTCTCGTCATCGAAACGATACAAATTACCCTTTTATAAACAAGCCTTAATACTCACAGAAAGGGTAAAGTAATTAGTAACCCGAAGCCCTTTAAACCCTTTTACATTTGTGTAGAAACCACAATTTATTTCGCCCACACAATCATTTTCCTGTAACCAACACCTACATTGGAAACAATTGAGGGACGTCAACCCTTTGATAGAAGAGCCATGGTTTCAAGTAACAGATCAGGTTAGAGGTAAGTACATATTATTTACTGGGCTCACATTAAAATTACTTCAAACACAGGCTCCTAATTTATTTTTTAGAAAATGTTTTTTTTTATTTTTATTTATTTAAGTTAACAAACAGTAATCACTTTAATGTATTACTCTAAAAGTTACATATAAGTTTTGTTTATTGTGAAACCAACAACGTTAACTCCATATTACCAATACAAAAATTTATATTTCAAGTACATCAATGAGATGGAGAACAAAAAATACACGCATGGAAAACAAAAACAAAAAATAAAGTGACCGATTTTAATATAAAATATTGGGGGACAATCTTACACAAATCGACCTAGTCCCAAACTAAGCAAAGCTTGTACTATGGGTACTAGGCGACGATATACATACATATATAGATAATTGTAGGAATGGAACGTAAGGGGATAAAGTGAAACGGAACGGAAGTGTGCGAGAAGGATGACGAGCGTGTGAAAGGGACGAGGAGAACGATTTGAACGAGGAACGGAAGCGTGCATAGTGATTGTTATAAAAATAAGAAAAAGGTGTTTAAAGGTGAAATAAAACCCATAATTAAGTATACTCGGTTTTTATTACGAGGCCTTCCAAAATCCCACATAATTTTGGTGTCAGAAGTGGGATAGCCTCGAAAAAAAAATCGAGATCGAAGCCACGACGACACGTGGTCACGACGCACAGCGGTACTAGCGCAAGACGGCGGCGGTACAGCACATCCTAAAGACGATAATAATAAGGTGGTTCTCCGATGAACGAAAATAACGAAGAAAATACGGCATTTCAAGACGCACATGAAGATACTGAATTGGTAGTGCAAGATTTGCAAGACGTGAAAATGGCGGACGGGAGTTTTACAAGTATGGTGGACAGCATCGCGAAGTTTAGCGGCGACGACAAGACTTATTCTTCAGCCAGATGGGCTCAGGATATCGAAGACAATAAGGAGGTGTTCGGTTGGAATAACCAGCAAACACTTATTGTAGCAAGAAGGTCATTGACGGGCACGGCTGAGCTATGGCTACGGTCAGAAAAAGTTTTTAAAACGTTCGAAGACCTTAAAGCAGCGCTGCAGAGAGAATTCCCTGATTCGCTCAACGTAAAAGAGATGCACGAGATAATGACGGCGCGCAAGAAACAGCGAGACGAAACATGCTATCAGTATATGCTAGTTATGAAGGAGCTGGGCAAAAGAGCCAAATTCCCAGACTACGTAGCAATTCAGTACATTGTTGACGGAATCGTAGACCAAGAGGTAAATAAGATGATGTTATATGGAATTACATCCTACTCAGTGCTTAAAGAAAAACTAGCTTGTTATGAAAAAATGAAGACGAAGATCATTCCTGAAAAACAAAGAAGGTCATCCATATCATATGCATCGAATTCCACATCGGGTTCAGCGGGTCGGCAACAACCCAGTAATAATAATAAAAGATGTTTCAAGTGCGGCGATCCGAGTCATATTTCAACGGCGTGTCCAAATGGAACGAAGTGTTTCCGGTGTAATAAGTTCGGGCATATTGGTACACAGTGTCCGAACGAACAGAGCAGCAGCTCGGGAGAATCGTCGGCACAACAGGTGAAACAGTTTCGCGATTATCGCGTAAGCGGCCAGGTGGAGAAAGCGAGACAGCAAATGCCGGTAAAACAGAATACGGTGGAAGCGCAACGACAGTCCTCCATGTTCGGACTTTCGGCCAATAGGAGGGCGGCTACTGCGGTCAGCCATGACAGCTGCAATATGGCGGAGGCGGACGACTGGGAAGATGTAAACATTGTAAACAAACACGAAAAGCGACAAAATACGCCGGTTAAATTAATTAAGTTGTGCGGAATCGACATGGAAGCGTTAATTGATACGGGCAGTCAAATTAATCTGATGGCAAGTGACGTATATAATGAACTGAACGTGGAAAAGTGCGACGACAACACGATTTTAGCGGGACTCGGACTGTCAAAAATAAAGTCGTGTGGAAAGTTTTACGAAAGTGTTTCTATCGACGAAAGGTGTTACGACGGGGTTGTTTTTCACATCGTACCTAAAGACTGTATGCCCTATAAAGTGATCTTAGGTCAGGAATTTCTAAATAACGTTGTTATGGTTATGCGCGAGGGTTCAGTCTTGTTGTTACCTGAAGGTGAGGAATGGTTGACGAGAGTGAATTGTTGTGTGAATGAAGTTGATATTGTAGGTCACATCCGCGACGAGGGCATTAAAGAAGAGGTGGAGCAGCTCGTAACGCAATACAAACCAGTCCAGACGAGGGAAGCGCCTATCGAGCTCAAGATTATACTTAAAGATGACATCCCGGTGGCGCAGCGCCCAAGAAGACTTGCCTTGGTAGAACAGAAGATAGTTGAGGATCAGGTAGACGAGTGGTTGCGCAAAGGAATTGTACAGGTGAGTTTCTCGGAATATACTAGCCCTTTAGTCCTTGTAAAGAAGAAAGATGGTTCAACAAGAGTATGCATTGACTATAGACAATTAAACAAAAAGATGGTTAAAGATGAATTCCCCTTACCGTTGATAGAGGATCTAATTGATAAGTTAAAAGATGCTAAATTGTTCAGTGTCCTCGATTTGAAAAATGGATTTTTTCATTTACGTGTGAGCAAGGAGTCAGTACCCTTCACATCATTCGTCACGCATCATGGCCAATGGGAGTTCCTTAGGGCTCCATTTGGACTCTCCGTATCGCCAAAGTACTTTATGAGATTCATCACCATCATATTCAGAGACTTGATACAAGCAAACATTATGATGATATTTATAGACGATATTATTATTCCAGCGCAGACCGAGGAAGATGCTGTACAAAGACTAAGACGAGTACTTGAAGTGGCTGCTGAGTACGGGCTTGAAATCAACTGGAAGAAGGCGAGACTGATACACTATGAGATTGAATACCTGGGACATCTGATCAAAGACGGGCAAGTACAACCCAGTCCAGATAAGGTTGAAGCAGTCGCACAATACCCCGAGCCTGTGAATGTCAAGCAGATCCAAAGCTTTGTCGGGCTTACTTCCTATTTTAGAAAATACATAAGAGGCTATGCACAGATAGCAAGACCGCTAACAGATCTGATGAGAAAAGATATAAAGTTTGTCTTTGGACATGAAGAGCGACTAGCATTCAATATTTTGAAACAAAAGCTGATGAGTGAGCCAGTACTGATGATTTTTGACCAAAAGCTGCATACAGAACTTCATTCAGACGCATCCAGCCAAGCGCTAGCCTCTATTCTCATGCAGCAAAATGAAGAAGGAGAATTACATCCTGTATACTACAGAAGTAGAAGGACAAATGAGATTGAAAGTCGATATTCAAGCTATGAGCTTGAGGCGCTTGCAGTTATAGAAGGTGTCAAGAAGTTTCACCATTACCTCTTTGGTAGGCACTTTAAGATTGTCACGGACTGTGAGGCATTTGAGCTTACCTTGAAGAAGAAGGAATTAACAGCTAAGGTGGCCAGGTGGGTGCTACTTCTGAGCGAGTATGAATATGACGTGGAACATCGACCAGGATGCAGGATGCCGCATGCAGATGCGCTCAGCAGAATTCCTTATGTAGCCACAGTAGTGACAATGCATGAAAAGATTAGCCAAGCTCAAGAGAGAGATGAAGATCTTAAGGCTATAAAACAGCTGATTTTGACAGATGGCCAATATAATGACTATTATTTGGAACAAGGAGTACTTTACAAAGGTGATCAGAGACAACTGGTGGTACCCAAGATAATGGAAAAAGAAGTAATTAAGCAAGTACATAGCAATGGTCACTTTGCCGTGAAGAAAATGAAGGAAGTCATAAGCAAAGATTATTTTATAAAGAATATAGACAGAAAAATCGAGGCAGTGATTACTAGTTGCATACCATGTCTGCTAGCGACCCGGAAAGAAGGCAAACAAGAGGGATATTTAAACCCTATAGGAAAAGAGGGGACTCCTCTGCATACTCTGCACCTGGACCACATCGGACCGCTAACTGAGACAAGAAAGATGTACAATCACATACTGACAGTGGTTGATGGATTTACAAAATTTGTTTGGCTGTATCCTACAAAATCAACTACTAGTGCAGAAGTTATAAGCAAGCTACAGCTACACCAAGAGACGTTTGGCAACCCGGTACGGATCATAACTGACAGAGGCACAGCTTTTACCAGCGGAGCATTTAAGAAATACTGCGAAGATGAAAGCATACAACATGTCACCATTACAACGGGTTTACCAAGAGGAAATGGCCAGGTGGAAAGGATTCACCGCGTAATGATACCGATGCTGACAAAGCTTTGCATCGAAGACCAGTCATTGTGGTATAAGCATGTGGGACGAGTCCAAAGAGCGATTAACAGTACTTACCAAAGAAGCATAGATACCACACCGTTCCAACTGCTCACGGGAACTAAGATGAACTGCAAGGAGGATGTAGAAATATTAAACTTGCTAGTACAAGAAACTATATCACAGTACAATGAAAGCAGAGAAAATTTGAGACAAAAGGGCAGAGATCAGATTCAGAAAGTGCAAGAAGAAAACAGGAACACCTACAATAAAAAGAGGAAGCAGAGCTCTCAATATGAGGTGGGTGACCTGGTCGCAATTAAAAGAACACAATTTGGGCCAGGGCTCAAACTAAAACCGAAATTCTTCGGGCCATATAAAGTTGTCAAAGTGAAGCGCAACGATCGGTATGACGTGGTGAAGCTGTACAGAGGCACCGAGGGGCCGAACAGTACAGCCACATCTGCAGATTTCATGAAGAGGTGGCCTGAAGAAGATGACTGCGAGTAAAACAGGTATTCAGGAGAATTTTTTATTTAATTTCTTTTATTGTTTTTTTTTGTGGGTGGGCGTATGAAAGTTTAAGCATAAACTCAAATTCTTTTACTATTTTTAAGGCGGAACCCTCAGCGTTGTTAAACCAGGTGTCATAAACTATATCTAGAAGATGAGATATAATATTTTTTTGTTATTGTTTAAGATAAAATTTCACAAAGCAATTGTGTCATATAAGAGATGAGATAGTTAGTGTTTTAATTTTTCGTGTTAAAGATGAGTGTAACTATTTTTTTTTTTACTAGCAAGTGCAAGTTTTTGTTTAAGCTGTTATCTCATACTCATATGGGATGTGTGGAGTAAGTTGTAACAATGCACAGTCTAAGCTATGTTGTAATCTTGTATCATTGTTTATTTTCTCTATTTTTAAAGTGCCATATAAATTGTAATGTTTACTTGTTATGATGTAGTGCATAACATGCTGCATATAGCTGTTTCTCTGAAATATATAATGAATATGGCAAATGTTTAAGATGGTTAGGTAGTACTAAGATTTTTAAGAGATGTTATGTATGATGTAAGAGGAATGAAAGAATGTAAGAATTGAAAGAGGAGCGAAAGAATGGCATACCTGGGGGCCAGATATGATCCAGGACGGCCGATTGTAGGAATGGAACGTAAGGGGATAAAGTGAAACGGAACGGAAGTGTGCGAGAAGGATGACGAGCGTGTGAAAGGGACGAGGAGAACGATTTGAACGAGGAACGGAAGCGTGCATAGTGATTGTTATAAAAATAAGAAAAAGGTGTTTAAAGGTGAAATAAAACCCATAATTAAGTATACTCGGTTTTTATTACGAGGCCTTCCAAAATCCCACATAAATATATACTTCAATACATAGAGAACATCCAAGACCCAAGAACAAAATCCGTGCTAAATGCACAAATAATGCCCTGGCCGGGATTCGAACCCGGTACCTCTAGCTTTGGAGGCAGTGTCACTACCAACTAGGCTAAACAGGTCGTCAAAATTGTCATTTGATTTTGAGTTGGTTATTTGATTAATAAAAATCGATCAGTTTAAAAAACCTCATGTATACTAAACACTTTGAAAAAAAAGTAAGATAAAGTATAATATATAAGCTACGGTAAAATTCTACAGATACTTGAAATATCAATGATAAGTATTAATGTAAATTAAAATTATAACGCCTTTTTTAATACAGAAATGTGTCAACATAGGATTGATACGAATGATCTGAAGATGGTTGAACATGAACAACGAAAGATCTTCCCTTGAATAATCATTTATTTAAGGTGAAAGCCGCGATGTTCTTGAATTTTTAAACTTCTTGACTATGGTCAATAAGTTTAAAAAAGTCAAGAGCTTTACGACATTTCACCGTTAAATTCTACTCCTCCGTTTCCGTGGGCGGACTTAAATCCTGTAGCCTATAAAATTAATAGCCTTCGCATGTCTCTTGAAATGGCTTGGAAGGTAATGGCTCTTAATCTTCCTTGACAGGGTTCCCTAAGAAAACCTATACCTACGTTAATAACCTTTCGTCCACTTATGACGGCCTGTTTAGCCTAGTTGGTGCCTGCGAAGCTAGAGGTCTTGGGTTCGATTCCCGGCCAGGGCAATCATTTGTGCATTTAGTTCTTAGGTCTTGGATGTTTTCTATGTATTTAATTATGTATTTATCTATATAATTATGTAAGTATGTATATTGTCGTCTAGTACCCATAGTACAAGCTTTGATTAGTTTGGGACTAGGTCGATTTGCGTAAGATTGTCCCCCAATATTTATTTATTGATGTCTGACAGGCTTCTTTAGCTGTGACGTCGTGTTGTCTTTTTCTTGTAGGTATCAATGTTTCGGTAAAATCACAAAAAAAGAAACACAGGCAGAATGTTTTTTTTACTATGTATGTATAACATTTTTACAAGTATTTCCTTTATTTACTGTACCTAATTTATACCGCACTTGCCTACTTTGTGAAAACCAACCTAGATTATTGCTAACTTTTTACTTCGGCATTTACGAGATACAAATAGAAAACGAATAAATTAGTTACTAATAAACATTTTTACTATGAACTTTTCGAATTATTAAAAAGGATAAGGTCAACAAAATCAAAATGTATTTAATATATGTTTTTTAATTTACGGAACCTTTTGATCATACGTTCGCATTCATAAGATTTATCTCTACAAGGTCGAGGGACGTATACGTAGTACTAAAAGCTTAGTAGCATAGGCTAGTATTTGCTTCCAAAGGATTTTATTTGAGAAATCAAGACATTTTTACATTTACCCTCTAACATTTTGAAATCAAAGAAGTTCCGTAACTACAATATAATAGTATGTGAAACTTATGAAGAATAAATATTACAATATTAAAAAAGCATAGCTCGATGTCCCGGGTTCGAATTACGGTAAGGGCATTTGTTTCTGTAGTGATCAGAAACATTTATTCCTGAGACTTGGGTGTTTTCTATGTATTTAAGTATATATATACATATATATCTATTAAGAATATCGTTGTCTAGTACCCATAACACAAGCCTTATTGAGCTTACTATGGGACTATTTCGATTTGTGTAAAAACAATGTCCCCACTATTTATTTATTTATTTTTATTAATTTATTTCTGATAGGGATTTAATTTCTAATTCACGGTAAGTACCTATTCAATGTATTACTCTACTCGTACATATTACCTATTCTACATTAAAATCTCAAATCCAAAAGGAATAAGTGTCTTGAAATCTTCTTTCCGTGTCTTTCTAGACCTGACATGTTGCGGCTTTGAACACGTTAATACCACAGACATCAGAGAAAAGCAGACTCGCTGTATTAAGTCAGATGATTTTTCATTTAGTTGTCTCTTTAATCCTTATGGTGCACCAAAATGAGTTAGAATGCGACAGATAGTACAATCATTTTCGGGTGTTAATGAGTTGTCTCCATTTGAAAGCACACCAGGATGTTAAATCCCATGTAAACTTCATCATCATGTCAGCCGAAAGACGTCCACTGCTGGACATAGGCCTCCCCCAAAGACTTCCACAATGACCGGTCCTGCGCCACCCGCATCCAGCGGTCACACGCGACCTTCACCAGGTCATCGGTACGTGGTCGCCACTCGAGAAGTTAGTTGTCTGTCTCTCTCAAACTTTCTGATTTGTGCATTAGTGAGAATAGGTCAGATGTACAAAAATTGTTCAACTTAAATGAGGGGATCCGCTTTACTCAGATATCTGTGGTTAATACCTATGGCATCTCAATATTTGTGTTTCAAGTTTTGTAGCCAAACTCACAAAAAACACTTAAGTAACTAGAAATACCTAAGGCAGTGACGCAACAATATGAATATTGATTTGAAATATTATAACACCTTAAATTTTTCCTTTTCCTTTCACAGAAAGACAAAATCTTTTTTCTCTCGGTCTCCTCGTATTTGTTTGTAAATTGACATTTTCCGCTTGACCCCATTTTAAAACATAAGTGACGGCTATGCGAATTGATATTTTATATTGGCTGGCGGTCGCAACTCGAAAATGGTTATCGTGTTCGGTTTTGTTTTAAATCCTAGCGGTGAAGCTATAATATTTTTCGGAATAAAGGGGAAAAACTAGCCTATGCAGTTATTGGGCAACACCTTGATAACAACGCGGTTTATTAACGTGAAAATCTGAATGCTAATACCTGCTAACAAAACAATTTTAATCCTTGGGGACAAAATATGTTTGCTATCTAAAAACATTTGTTGTTTTTTAGGGGCTAGAAGTCATGTCATGTAACATGTTACTCAGTGTCACTTTCACTTGCATTCAAATCAGTCAAACGGTGTATAGGTAAACACCATAACACAATGACCTGTTGTATGTAGTTGTAGCGTATTCGAATAGACATTACATATTTAAAATGTGCAACACAAACAAAACAAACGCATATTCGAACACGTCAGAACTACGTACAACAGGTCATTTTCTTAAGTTTTTCACCTATATTATGACCTTACATATTATACCGAATCTCGTACAAGCAGCGAAGACAGCGAAGGACTTCTATTGATTTTCATTGAATTATTTTTTTCTACTATGTCAACAATATTTGTGTAGGTGGGTACCTACATAAAAGTTGTACCTAGTAGTGGGTACCTACAGTAACAGTAGTAAAAAATATGTAGTTACCCTAGAAACGGTGCGGGGTCGGTACGATATCAGTAAGCTGTCTGTTGTAATTGTCAACCGTCAGGCGAGTCGGTACAGATTCTTTACAATATACATCATCATCATCGTAGCGTTACCTATCCCATTAAAGCATTCTGAACTGAAGGATACCCGGTCCGCTACCTAATCCCAAGAATTGGCGTAAGGGTTAGTTTCACTGAAGTAACTATCATCAGTTTCTTTGCAATACACTTATAATTAAATGAGTACTTGCTGATTGGTGGACGCATTTGCAATTGATATAAGACCCAAAAGTTTCTAACCATTCGGTTAGTCTAGGATCCCATTATCTTAAACGATTATGACAAACATAAGTGTAGATATTCCACTTATATTAAACTACATTTCTTATCACTGCCACGCATACTTGTACCCGAAGTGCGATGCGTAATAACAATTTGCAGTTAAATAAAATGGAACTATCATGCGCAAAGGAATCCTTTATATTGAACTAGTGAACCCGCTTTTTTCGACAATATTAGAGGTAGAGCCCCATTTCTATACTACTATTATTAGTTAGGTCGTGAATTTATAAGTTTGAATATTATAAGGGAGTAACCTCACAAAAAATCTTTTATAATGCATACGAGTACATCATTATATACATAGTCATGTTTAGAATCGACCTCTGGAATAGCCAGTAAGTATATCCACCACCACCCCCACCACCATATCAGCCGTAGGACGTCCACTGCTCGACATAGGCCAGTAAGTATATGAACTACTTTTACTCTAGGATGTCTGGGATTGCTTATGGATAGGTTCCCATAAGATTAGTTAAGTATTAATTTCTCACTGGCGCACATTCTTATGATAAACGATAGAGCCCATCATACATATCCGGGTTTTATCTTTCACAATGGTGGCAAACATGCGTCCTGCCTTTTTGAAGCACAGAATAATTATCGTTTCGATATAAATTATTTCATATGTCCGGATAACCAAATGTCCGGGTTTCTCGTTGTTCTTCTGTACAGGTCGCATTTTTCAATCGATTCTCGTGAAAATTTATGAGCAGGTTCGATAATTATATAGTTTTTTATGACGTAGGAGGCAAACAAGCAGACGAATCGCCTGATGTTAAGCGATTAGCGCCACCCATGGGCACTCGCAACACTAGAGGGGTTGTAAATGCGTTGCCCGCCTTTAAGATTTGAAGGTTAGAAGGTCGTTCACTTTTCAAAATCATTGAAACTTAAAAAAGGTTGGAATATCTTGTTTAGAAAACTCCCGTGAGTTTGAGACATATTAAATATAATGAAACGGGTCACTCACATCTTTAAGGTCGAATATCGCTCGACATGTTTCAGACCGGTTCGCGGTCCTTAATCATGAGCACCTATCGCGGCGGCAGTTTTCTTAGCACTGCGTGCCCGTGCCCTGTCCACTCGGCTGCTCGGCGCGGGCGGAGGCGGCGGCGGCGAGAATCTACCCTCGTTTTCTTCACAATTGTTCAATGCCGAGCTACACACAACATTCACAACATCACATGCTAAAGACCGCATGCGAAGAGCGATATTCGACATTAAAGACGTGAGAGTGACCCGTTTCATTATATTTAGGATGAAATAATAAAAAAATACGTGATGTCTACATCTCACATATTACTAACGTTTAGGTTTTCTATCCAACTTTCATGTTTACCAGCATAAAATGGCATCTGGAACGCACGCAGGCGCGTGTATGACTTGCATAGCCCGTGCTTTTTCGTTCCTACATTATCTTCGTAGGTGTGCTAGAGCCGACTTTATAGTCGATACGACAACAGGAACTGGGCTCCGTTGTAGACGACAATCGCAGTATACACTTGCTAGTTTGTTGCGTGCGTCAGCTTTGCTGACTCTTTACGAGTATTGATGGATGCTCTGTGTTGAGAGCAAGAGACAATTGCAAATCCCCTTAGGTATCACCGTGGTATCACTTTCAACGCAGTACGTCCATGAGAGCTCTGGCGTTAACATAACCACATACTTACTTGCATACTTCATTGAATTCTGCTTCTTACATTCTATCATAAATCTGTCTCACTATTACTGTGATAAAAACAAATTATCTTTAGTAAAAATATTCACATGCCCGCCAACAAGGCAAAGTCCACAAATGGATGTACAATTTAAAGTCTTATTCCCCGGTCTTAAGGCCCAAAATGGACATGCAGTTACTGATATGATTGTACAATAATAATAAATTAAAAATTCGACATTAAGAACACAAATTTCGTGTAAATATTACGCTATTGAGGTACACACTGCTGGAGGCAGGAATAATATTTATTGCACTTGGGTGTTTTTGTTTTACGCAGAGAGAGCCAAAAATGAGTAATTTTTTTATTTTCATTCCGTTACGCAGTAGTGTCACAAAGGCACTTATTTCTGAGAGCACCATGCGTCAAAATGGTCCTAAAACCAACAAAGCCAGGAGTTAGGTCATTAATTAGGTCTTTGAATCTACTGTTCATAAATATAATACCATGATCATGAATATATAATGAGATAATTTAAGTATTCCACGCGCCATATACGAGTACCTTCTAAGACTACAACACCAACAGAAAACATGGCGTGTAATATTCTCTCAGTTTTTCACAAACACCGTTATGTAAATATTGACGAAAGCTGGTTATAATGAGGCGTTTGCAAATACCCCCTTTGAAGTCCCAGGGTGATGCAAAATAATTGGGACTCACTACCGGCAACTGAAAATGTTCTACCGTTTGACGCGGTTTCTTTAGTCTTAATAATTGTGTTGACTTGTCGGAGGTAGAAAACCGCGTCAATAAATTATTTTTTGCCGATCGCACTGTCGTTCGTGATCGACGAAGGAAACTGATGTCCCTTTTGCTCGAGATACCCTGAGCGGGTTTTGTGAAACAGGAGGCCAGTTATTTTCTCTTTCAAGATATTCGTGATACAAATTCGTAACGTAATGTTACCGTGTGATTAGGATATGTCTTAAATCATTTCACTAAATATATTCTAATACAATCCTAAACCAAGCAATGGTCCTAAGATGGATACCCACTAAACGAGTAATACCTGCAATAAAAGAATAAATAAATATGTAGAACAATCTAAGACTCGAAAATGTGTGCATATCACACAAAGTTTAATCAAAACATTGACGTATTCTGCCTCCTTAACCTCTAAAGGATGATTCACAGTAGACAGTTCCGTGTCCGAGCCGGCCCGTTTTCTATGACAGCAAACGCAACGGCCGATGTATTTCTCTAGAAGAAAACGGGCCGGCCCGGACCCGGTACGGCCTACTGAGAATTATCTTTAACTATATTTTGAACTCACTACCATTGCGTATATTTTGTTATTCTGAGAGTGCTCTGACCACGTCGTTAGTTAAAGGTTAACTAATTTTTTGCAAAAAAGAATTGTAGAAAAATTACGCACCTCGCTATTTGCAAATAAATGACCTCTATAGTTGTTCCTAAAGCTAAATCCTAAGAAAAAGAAAACCAGAGTGACGGCCAGCCATTTTCGAACCAAGGATTACTAGATTGACCATTGACCGCGGCGCGGCTATACTAGTCATCATATCAAGATAGGGTATCTGGAATGCCCAAAAATACCGAATAAGTGATATTTTAAAGCATCAGCGGCCTCTATCAATTTTATTTACACGTCACAGCTATTGTGGGACCTTATCCGATGATCCCGGAACCGCCCAGCCTTTAATAAATCACGGGCTGCTGAAAAAATTTGCGTTATTTTTGAGAATCGGGGTCACTCGTCATTTAGCCGGGGCATTCTATTATCGGAGGGACCGGCCATTTTTTAGTGACATTCACCCGATAAAGGGGTTAACCCTTTACGGGTTGCAAAGTTGCAGAGTTTTCTCGTTACTTGCGCATTTAACTTTATTTCCTCCGAATTTTTTACTTTTCAAGCTGTCCGACTATGGAACTCTCTGCCCCTTGATGTACGACGGGCTAAATCTAGTGCGTCTTTTAAATCTAGTCTGAAAGAGCACTATTTGTCTCTTCCATAATATTTTTCGATACTGGTCTGTAGTTTACTTTTGGGTCTCACTTAAGTTTGTGGTATATATGTATGTTTATTTATTTACTTATTTATGTATGTTTATTGTATATCTATTTATGTATAGTGCTTTATGTGCTTTTTATTATTATTATATTTCTTTTTATTTCTAGTAGTTATTCCTTTTGTTTGCACCACCCACTTATCATGTTTGTTTACTTTTTTCTCCGCTACCCAAAGGTTGTCTGGAAGAAATCGCTCATTTAGCGATAAGACCGCCTGTTGTTTACCTCTGCTTGTATCTTTATGCTGTTTCTATCTGTAATTCTTTTTTGAGGTGTGCAATAAAGCATATTGTATTGTATTGTAATTTTGCGTAAATCGAGAGTTCTGCTGTTATTCATCATCATCCTCCTAGCGTTATTTCCCAGTACAGTTGCATCCTGAAGAATGCCTGGGGTCCGCTACCTAATCCCAAGAATTGGCGTAGGCACTAGTTTTTACGGAAGCGACTGCCATCTGACCTTCCAACCCGAGGGGGAAACCGACCTTATTGGGAATAGGCTTGTCAAGTGAGTGGGCAACTTGACTGTTAGAAGTTCTCAAGCCGCCCGGAGGCCTCTAACTTGGCTTAACGACTGCTATCAAAGACTAGCAACCGGGATCAACGGCTTAACGTGCCTTCCAAAGCACGGGAGCGCTCAGTTAGTAACCACTCAAAGCGGTCACCCATCCAAGGACTGACCTCGCCCGACATTGCTTAACCTCGCATACCGCACGCAGTACGCGGGTGCCACTGGGCCACGAGCGCTCTCTGCTGTTATTACTGTGTGCCATTTATGTAAATGTGCTATAATATATTTTTCGCCCTACTAGTTGATGCGTTGATTATATTACGTGTCAAACTTACGATAGGATGATTTATATGGTATGTTTCTACTCAAGCATTTGTCAATTAAATGACTGACAACATTGCGATACAGCGAGGAAATGCCGCCAGCATCCTCGGTACAATGCCTCAAGGGCCCGTTTTAGATTTAAGTTAGTTTTAATTGTCTTTATATTATTTTGGTTAAGTATTCTTGTATATATTTTAATGACTGACAAAGCTGCAAGTCTATACCATAGATTATTCAGTACATATATATTATGATTAGAGTATATATTATATCCATTAAATGATTCTCCCCATTAAATGGATATCCATACAATTTTATTACTATACACCTGTTTTTTATAATTTTTAATAGATGTCTATGCCCGTATTCTGCCATCATTTCAATTAAATATATATATGTATGTATATATATATATATATATATATATATATTGGGGGACAATCTTACACAAATCGACCTAGTCCCAAACTAAGCAAAGCTTGTACTATGGGTACTAGACGACGATATACATACTTATATAGACTCTCTCTTACTTTTTAGTTTTAATCTAATTTTTTGAATGCCGTAGAAAAATTATATTATAATATATTTATATTATAATTAGATCTTCGTACTCTCTAGTATTTAAGTGACCACCATTCCATTGACTCCCGAACTTTAAGAACCCTTATGATGTACCTAGGTAACTGGTGCATAAAATACTATTTTCATTCACCATACTAAAATGGATAATGACATTTATTGTTCTACCTTAAGCACCCTCGAAAACTTTACTGCAATCCTAATTTGTGCGGTTTATGTTTTCAAAAGTTTTAATGATTTAATTTAACATAAGTGCTCCGTTAGTACATTCCAATTATCCATCAGTGATATTGTGCTATCCGGGCTAATACGTAAATTGCGAATAAGTGTCGACGTGACCAGCGGGGTAATAAAATCTAAAACACGCTTCAAAACGTTGCGTAATTTACCTTGCTGATCCAATATTCATTCGTATATGATTGTCAGTCAAAATTCACACCTAGTATGGCTGCATTAAATATGGGATACGACGGACGGACGAGTAAGATAAAATGGGTCCCGTAACGGGTCTTTTTTCCGAGCTAGATCTCTAGTATATCTTTGTTCTATAATTGACCAAGTTCTCTAAAACTACGCAAGCGACAGGCCCTAAAGACAAGTATTATATAGTAAGTATATGTGAGTGTGTGTGTGCAACCTAAACACTTTTAAGAAAAAAATTAAAAATTGGCTCATCTGTGCGTTCTAAAATTTCAATGATTTCTACAACGCTAAATAAATTATACGGATCTATATAAACAATTCATTTTTGCATGTATAACGACTTTGAAGAAAACTAACAGTAAACAATCTATACTATCTATACTAATATTATAAAGCTGAAGAGTTTGTTTGTTTGTTTGTTTGTTTAAACGCGCTAATCTCAGGAACTACTGGTTCGAATTGAAAAGTAATTTTTGTGTTGGATAGTCCATTTATAGAAGAAGGCTTTAGGCTATATAACATCACGCTGCGACCAATAGGAGCGAAGACGCGGACGTCGTCGCGGGCAATAGCTAGTTAAAGATAATACTGTTTCGAACTATGAGATTATATTTAAAATTATGGATTAAGCTGAAAATCAGCGTCGTGGCACTTCATGCTGCGACACATGCTGAGTGGACTCCTTTTTGAGACCACTCTCAACACTGTACTACCCTTATTTTTCTCTAGTTTAAGCAAATTGTGTTGTGTTGTGTTGTGTGTTTCAAATAAATCTTTATTCATTCATTCATTCAAGTTATATATTAATGTAACATTTTATATGTAACATGTAATATTGATAATATATTTCCATTTATTTAATAACAAAACTATGATTTCTGACGCAATCTGAACTGAACAATCATATTCATACCATTTGCTCTCATAATAGCACCCATAAGAATGCTATTGCATTACACCTACACATGCAAAGACCAAAAGACGAATTAACTTTTGACGTCACGAAAATCCGAATGGAACCGCTTTAGAGAGTATTTTTAATTAAAAGCTGTCCTGGAAATCTAAATTTGCTGGCGGGGCGTTTTCTCCCGGCTAGCAGGCCTCACAGCGACCGTTAACGTTTGACTCGTTCATTAGAAAACAATGTAGAAAAATGCTGCTGCATTCTTGTACCCAACAAGGCAGCAATAGATAGGATTGTAGTGTGCCTGGAAACCAAGCGTCGCGCACTCGACGTGTAGGCGCTTTCCGCTACATACGGTTTTTCGCATGTTATCGACTACGAACATAGCGCTACGCAATCGTTGGCAAAGAAAGTGATAAGATTCGGCATTAGCACACATATTTATTCATTTATTTACTCTAATATGTAGTCTAAAACACAATTGTGTAAAACATATGTGAATAATGCTTGCTATAAACCATCTGGATCCGAATACAGTGCAAGAAAAAAAAAAACTTCGAAACATTACCTACTTAAATAAATGGTTGAACCTCACGTATTAAACATTCCTAGATTTTAGAAATAAACTGTAGAAAGAAGCGACGTGAAAAAAAAACGGCCGAGTGCGAGTCGGACTCGCGCACGTAGGGTTCCGTACCATTATCTATAAAATAGGCAAAAAATCACGTTCGTTGTATGGGAGCCCCCTTAAATATTTATTTAATTCTATTTTTTTAGTATTTATTGTTATAGCGGCAACAGAAATGCATCTTCTGTGAAAATTTCAGCTGTGCAACTATCACGGTTCATGATATACAGCCTGGTGACAGAAGGACAGACGGACAGACGGACAGACGGACAGACGGACAGACGGACAGACGGACAGACGGACAGACGGACAGACGGACAGACAGACAGACAGACAGCCAGACAGCTGTCGTCTTTAAAAACTCAAGCGCTTAGAGCGCGCTCTCGACTCACTATCCTAGAGTGTTTTACAAGCTAAGCTGTTAGCGGCAAGGCATTGCGAGGCCGAAGGCCGATCTCCGAGTAGGGCCGAAGGCCCGAAGCGTCCCATTAAAGCGCGGCTCCTTCCCCTCTCCCCCCTCCCTCTCCCCCAGCCACAAGAAAAGAAAGACGCCGAGTGCAGCCTCTGCCTTGGAAGTCACAGACCCATAGCCAGGCGGTTACCGCGGGGCGCTCGCGCCCCGCGCACCACCCAAAAAACTAGTTTGAAATATAAAGCTGTCAAACGTACTAAGTGTTCACCATTTTCACCCGGCGACACCGGAAACTCTAACAATAGGTTTAATAATTATTGAGATATTAACTGACTGTCTTCACCGACAAAAGAATTGAGATCCAAATGGGTGCCAAGTTCCGTAGATTCTCTGAAATGGTTTCAAGGCCGGCACTACATTGTTTACAGTACAACTAACTTACTGCGGCTTAATGCATTTTGAGCCTTAACTTGGCAGTTTTCTATGCAGTATGTTATAATACCATAATAGCTGTTGGATATTTAAGAACTATTTTAACTTCTGACGTAATTTTTCTTTGCACTTGTATTTGCACAATCACAGTTGATTCATTTTGTGTTAAAAACATTGAAACCCATCTTATTTATACTGTACCTCCTAAAACGTGTCTGCAACTTATTATGTAGGTGCAGTGTATTGGCGAAACAAAGTCCATAGACCGTGAGCTAAAGATAGATACAGTATTTTAACGGAACAACACACACATTTCGCTTTGTAACTTAATGAAAAACATGCAAAATGTGGGTTTTAATAGTTCGGCTGCAATAAGTAAGTACAACATTGTCAGCTCTGTAACCAAATTACCATATTATTATATCAGTCGCCATCAAAGCACGGCAGCGCAGAAGTCGCGGGTCCTAATCCCGCATATGGCAAATATTTTTTCGACATACCACGTTTTGAAAATTACCATTATTTCTTTCGAAGTCCTACACTGACCCTTGCTTCACACTTGTAAAACCAGTATCTATTGAGCGACACTCTAGTAATTTAATTCGTCGTAGTAATTGGATCTCGTGATTCTGACTAGTCAAAGAGCTCGCCTTGGCTCCAAGTCGAATTCGGGACTTAATGAACTCGAGATTGCAGTTGCCGTTGCATTCGGGGCTCGGGGGAATTTACAAATGCTTAAGGAGGATGCTCAAGACATTTACATACTTCAGGGAATCTATTCGATAGAATGTGTTAAACTGGTTCTAGATTTTAATTTTATACGCTCGCTGTCAGAAGGTTCTGGTCTGACGAACGTGACTTCATCATCATCATCATCATTATATTCTGCCTGTAACGGCCACTGCATAGGCATAGGCCTCTCTTCGAATACGCGACTCACGCGCCTTTTTAAATTACAAATCCTAGACACAACCGATTCCATTTTAATAGATATATAAGTATGATATATGACGTAACGTCTTGACACTGACAGCTCAGTGTCGCTAATAACAAAACTAAACAAATACCCAAAACTCAGAGCTAGAAAAATATAAAAAATTGAGAATTGCTGTGGATAAGAGTAGATGAAAATTTAAAGCAACAAACTAAAGTAATTGCAGAGTCAGTAACATAAACGTCATGAAGGTGATAGACGAAAAATTAAAAAACAATCAAGGAAGAAAACACCGCACTCAAATCAAAAATATCCCGTTTAGAACACAAGCTTAGTACGATAGAGAAAGAGAATATGAAACATAACTTAGTTTTATTTGAAATGGAAGAGATTAGAAAACCTGAAGCAGAATTGATAGATTTTTTCAAGGAAACTATAATAGAATCTGAAACACACCTGGACAGCCAATAAATCAGCAACATATACAGAATTGGCAGGAAAAATAACAACAAAAATTGCCTAATCGAAATTTGACTAACGTCTATAAGAAAAAAAAACCCTTGATTTTAAAAAAGAGAGGTAATCTACCGCAAGGTATATCTGTGAATGAAGATTACTCTAAAGAAGTTTAAGAAAAGCGGAAACAACTACAAACACAAGTGGAGGAAGAATGGAACAAGGGAAACATGGCCTTTATAAAGTACGATAAATTAATAGTCAAGAAACCAACACGCAAAAATCGAGACATAAGAAAAGGGACGATTCAGGCACTCCCAACTCCTCAACTAGGAAGAAAGTAAATACAATACCGCCTTCCCCCTTCTTCCATCGGACATCCAGACGTACGGCTGGCTACCATCCTTACCTGGTCGAAATACCTCTAATTCGAACCAAGCGCTTTGCATCTTCTTTTATAATGCGCACTTCTAAGGTTTGGAATTCTCTGCCGGCGTCTGTATTTCCGAGTTCATATAACCTGGACCTTTTTAAGGCACGAGTGAATAGGCATCTTCTGGGTGAGTTCGCTTCATCGTCGGCCTCATCTTTGCCCCCTGCCTAGATGCTGGCCAAGAGCAATCCCAATTTTAATAAAAAAAAAAACAAATGAGATCGCAACACCTTCAAGCATTAGGGGGTCAAAAGATATCATAAAACTGAACATCCTTCACTTTGTGGAACGAGGTCATCCAACAACACTACCAGAGATTTCAAAATAACTTTTAATGACTACCGGGCAGCTGGAGTCGAACCAATATAAATACAAAAACTTTATCTACACCGACATATAAAAAATACACCCCGTTCCAGTTGGTCATCGTGGAGAAAGATGACCTTTCAGCAAACAAAACAACCACAGATAAACCTAATAATATCTTCATAGCTACCTAAAACACACTTTCATTAAGAAAAACTACTGGAACTAGAAACAGCATTAGAAAACATTAAGTGGGAAATCCTTGGTTTGAGCGAGTTGAGGCGCTTGGGAAACCAGATGAGGAACACAATGACTACATAATGTAATACATGCGTGAAAAAAAGGACAATATGGAGTAGGATGGTAACAAGGCATTCAAAGAAATAAATCTTAGCTTTTAAATGATTATCTGAAATAATTGGTATACCTACTAAATATACATTTATAAGGCTACAAAAAATGTGGACAATAATACAAGTCTACGCGCCAACCGAAGCAGCAGAAGAATCAACAAAATATGAGCTCTACCAGCTACTTTTAAGCACATTGGAGAATGCTCATAAAAACAATTGTGAAGGCAGATTTTAACGAACAAATAGGTATATAGGACATAGGGGAATAGGCTGTGATAGGAAAGTATTATACAGAAAAAATAAGTAAGAACGGGAAGAAAATCATAACTCTGGCCCTCGAAAACAACTCAACTATTTTAAACAGGCTATACACAAAAAAAAAACAGACTAAAACATGGATCTGGATATCGCTTGATGGGATATACCGAAATGAAATAGACTTTATAATGAGTATTCAACCAAAATCATTCCTAAATGTCCAAGTATTAAACAACATAATTTTTAATACAAACCAACGTATGGTCTGAGCAACGCTATCTTACAAAAGACAAAAAAAGACGGAATACTTCAGCCAGAAAGAAACTGCCATAGTAAACTGTAAAACACAAGAAAACAATAAAACAGTGAACCAAAAACACGAAACACAAGAAGCCAACAACTCAGAAACAAATGATATGTACAGCACAGAAAAGAGGTCTAAACAAAAAAATACTAACCCCAAAAAAAAGACCACATTCTGAAAAGAAAAAAATAGCTTATTAATAGTAGAGATAAGACAATATTACGAGTAATAACTAGACTAAGCAAGGAAAGTAGCAGCAACATAAAACAAGAAAAATCTTGCTCTTGGTCATTATATATTATAACATAAACAGGAGTTATAAACAAAACTTTAAAAGAATTAAAAGAGGAGAAACTGTGGATTCCAAACATGAATAGCGAAACCAACAAGCATAAAACAAGGAGACAGCCAATTCTAAAAATCGTGGCAGACTTCTACCGGAAATTGTATTCAAGCGAACATACCCTAGGAATCTATATAGACCCCGAAGACAACACTTAACAATTACCTGAAATACTCGAATAAGAAGTTCAACATGCTATAAGGACACAGAAAAGCGAGAAGGCATCGGGAATGGGCAACATCACCAATGAGATGATAAATACCAAAAACTACCTACTAGACTGACCAATTTATTTAACCTTATCCTAAACACCAAAACCATACCCAAAGATAACTTGAAGAGCTTCTAAACCATGCTTCAACACTTGGCACAAGAAAGCAAGAATATGGTTTGACAAATAATAGAACAAACACCAAAATAATACTTAACAAACAGATCCCAAGAAAATATAAAGTAGACGAGGAAGAAATAGAATACGCTAATTCATATATTTACTTGGGTCAACTAAATGCCTTCAGTGACCAAATTGAACTAGACCTAGAAAGACAAGTCGCTAACTCATGGAAAAGGTTGTGGGCTCTTAAAGATGTAATGAAAAACTAGCATTACAACAATTAAATCAAAAGGAAGACATTCAACACCTGTACTTATATATATTACCTATAACTTACGTCTGCCAGACCTGGGCAAACACACAAAGACAATGCCGAAAATTGATCACATGCCAAAGAAGCATGGAAAAGAGCATTCTGGGCTACACAAAGAGAGACAGGAAAAGAACTACATATTTAAGTCGCATAGCGAAAGAAGAGGACGTCAAAACTAAACCAGAGGGCCTACTCCGAACTTAGAAAATCGAACTTCGTAGCGTGCCGTCCCTTTCCGTCATATAGTGTTGTAACACGAGTGTGAAAGGGACGGCACGACACGAAGTTTGATTTTCTCCTTCTGATACAGATACCTATATTCCACGATAGTATAGTTGTTTTCGTTGCTAGATATTATTTCATACTATTTATTTAATATTTGACATGCATGTTTTATTTTATTATTTTTATCTGATTTAATTTATATAATGACATCAGCTCACAATTAATTATAATGACTGGAAGGAAAGTATAATTTTTGTTTTGATTATGAACTGTAAACTTGCATGTGTTGCAAAACAAAAGCAAGTGGACAAGAGACTTAACGGAATGGACTCCTTTAGATTTCAAACAAAAATACAAGTAATTTTGTAACAAAAAAACACCGACTCCAAATTTTGCCAGACCCCATCCTCCAGGAGTTCCTTCGATGTAGCCTTACTTACCCCATATTAATTATAATATATAATTTGAGGAGTTCCCTCGATTTTTCCAAGATCCCGTCATCAGATCCAGACTTGGTGACAATGGGACCAACTAGAAAACACACCCTTTCAAACAAAAAAAAGAATTTTTGAAATCGGTTCACTAGTCTCCGAGTGACCATACATAAAAAAAAACCGACGAATTGAGAACCTCCTCCTTTTTTGAAGTCGGTTTAAAAAGAGGAAGACAAATAAATAAGAAAATGAATTTGATATTTGGTCTACTATTGACAGAAAAGTCGGTAAACATACATAAATAAATACATACAGTGGAACATAAGTCCTCCACCATTTTTGGAGTGGGTTAATAACTGTCACCTCTCCTAATCCTATTAGAATCGCGGCTAGGTTATTTACAATATGAAAATAATAGTAATTATTTCTCAGTGAATAAGCAAACGTATCTCATGGTATTTAACCAAAGTATTTCAGCGATAAAAATAATCTGGAAAGCGCACAGTTGGAAAACCTATTTTTAAAAAGGAAATAAATTCCTGTGTAATCCTTTCAGGCGTATTTATTTTATCAGGTGCATTACGAAGTTCTGGAGTTAAAGAATTGAAAAAAAAACTATATTTTGCGAATTACGAGCAAGTACTGATTAGTCCGCGTTCTTAGAAATGTACAACTTTTCAGGCTTGTGAATGTACATAATTAATAGTTATAAAGACTTGTACTTATTTATTTGCTGAAAATAAGTACAAGACTGAAATAACTCTTTTCTGCTTTATTTTATAACTATTAATTACATTCACACAGCAGTTCATATGAAATTAAAATGGAATAAGAAAATAATGTTGTATTTATACAAATTGTTCTATGGATATTTCCATTTTTAAATGGTAGTGGACCTCGGTACTTAATTATAAATATTTGGCTGGTATTTCAAATTAATTAATAATCTAACACAAAATATTATGGTGGTCCATTATAGGTGAGTGACTACCAAAATATAACCTAAGTTTATTATGTATGAGAGTATTTTATTTATTTAAAATTTGCTTTAAATTTTCTCTAACTTTAGGTTTTTGTATTGCTATTTTCATTTTATGTCGTCAAATTGTAATTGTAGATCAGAGTTCTATAAGAAATAAAACAGCTGCATTGCCGATTTCTAAAAACATGTTAACATTTTTTTTAATAATAATAAAAATATGCATTCAAATAAATACAAAATGTCGCAGTCACACTATCGTGTGAGTAGGCAAAGCTCGGTTTTATTTTATCTGTAAAACAACGATGGCCTTCCCTGCCGTGTATGTGCGTAGTTCGTTATTTATTTTCGTGTACCTTTTTTATATAGCCCGCTTTTTCCACGCTACCGAATGGAAAAACCAAATGGCTAAAAGAATATACTCAAAAAATTCTGGTCTTCTTGTTGTATAAAATTTTGTACTGTTGTACATACGAAAAAAAAGCTTTTTGTTTTAAAACGTGTTCAAAGCGAGGTATTTTTATATCGTGTCCTTTCCGCACTGATACCCAAATAACAGGTTAATCGAGAAAAATATAAAGTGAACATTTACAGATATCGAGGGGTAGATCACAGAATTTCGTTTCGCGTTGCCTTTTTTATCAGTTTGTTTAGCAAGCTTTGATTTCAGACTCTGTAAAAGGAATACGAATGTATTTATTTGGTTTTTCTCCTGATGGTATCCGCAATGTTTCAGGATTTCTCCCTCTTCATTCTTAATCTCGGCTGTGACACGAAATAAAATCATTATATTTCAGATTTGCATATGTTAAAAATCGAGAAAGTTTTAATATTTACATATTAATATTTTTATGTTTAACATTTATTAAAAACGATTAATAATAATGTAACAAACTAAGAACTAAATATAAACATTGCAAGTAGACATAGATCATTTCTACCGTGCTTTAACGAAAATGCTACAAAGTCTTCGATCTCTGTACCTCTATTATTATTTTTTTCGAAACATAAAGACAAAAGAACGCTTTTGCCTTTAGTCTCAATTAACTCAATATGTATGGCAACGCGAACAGCAATATGTATTATATGGCAATATATATTATACTGGACATGTCATATGACAGGCCGATTTTATTAACTTACGTTAAAAGTATTTCCTTTGATCATACAAGTGCCGGTGATAACAATATTCAATATGCTTTTGGATGCATAAACCGACTTCCGTTAGAACAACAAGCGATCTCTTGTGTCCATGAGTACGCGAGTAATTGATGCATTATGGTCACGGTACATAACTAAAAACTAATAGTACAACAAAGTGACTTTTTATTGGTAGGTGTAATCACTCACTAAATAAAAATAAATGAGTTCAAAATTATAAAGTTTCGCAATATTTTTAAGACCCTTTCTTTTCAGGAAGCTTAGAGGTATCAAACTAAAATTATATTCAAATACAATGAGAAAAAGAACAAATTTCTTAGTTAACGCAATAAACGGTTGCGGCAATATACGGCCGCTGTATATTTTGACACTCGCAAGCCAAGGGATCAAAACTTATAGTGTACTTCCCGTTTCCCTAGAGTCATAATTTTCTACAATTACTAAGATCTTATATAATTTTAGGAATAATTCTAAAAACTTTGAATGTTACTATATTGATGGCCTAAAGGGATACCTGGATGCCAGTGAACATTACGTGACGGGAGCTCAAATTACACCTAAAATATTTTAATTAACTACAAATACTACGAGTTCGGTACGGAACCTTCGTGCGCGAGTATGAATCGCACTCGGAATCAGGCGAATAAATACCTATAAAAAATATTATACTATACTACTCGTATGGCTGAATAATACTATTGAAATAAACGAATGAACGAAGATGACGCACATAAAAGTATATATTTTTTACAATTTGACTTTGGGAATCCGAAAGAAGAGACACACTGAAACTGTTAACCTCTATGGCATATTTAATTATTTTTAGTACATTAACATGGTTCTTGAATTATCTGGATTAGAGACGAAGTCATCAACTATTTCGGTGCTTAATTTTATTATAAGGTTTGTCCATATTTTAACTCTGATTCTTCATTTTTAAGAAAATAGTGATGTTGGAACATTTGTCAACTTTTCTTTACTATACTTTTATTTCTAACTGAAAAAATATCGAAGACGGGAAAAATAAAAAAAATATGTATATCGAATGAATAAAAAAATGATTGTTTATTTATTTAAAAAGTAACGAAAATGATAAATGATAAATATTTTTTACACCTCCTATTCAGAGAAGAGTCATTGTTCCTATCAAATGAGGGCTCGAAATCGTACTTTTCTTCCCTCATTTGAGGGCAACAATGACTCTTTTCCACATAGATGGTATGAAAAGCAGTATGAGCCACAAAGTAGCATAATTATTGGTAAGCCATTTAATGTTTTTAGCAGCGGGTCTCATAGGCAGTGTAAAAAGGAATGTGTCACTCGGTAGCAAAATTGTTTCAGTCATGGGCGTAAACACTTGAATCTTGAACTTTATATGCTATAGTAGAATCTTTCACTTCACTCAGGATACCGCCCTCGCCGCAAATATATCATTTTGCTCCCTAGAGACACAATGTACTAGTTATTACTATAATAGGAACGAAGGATTATGTGGTTTAACATGTGTATGTTACCCGACTAAGGTGGTTTGGTTTCAAATTTAGTAGTAGCCAGCGCATGCGCCGTGAGTGCGCGTAGACATTCGCGTGTGATAGAAAATAGACTGGAATATGGTTCAAGGCATTAAAAGTGATAGTGAATTAATAGAAACGTCTTAAAAACCGTTTCTATAGGAACATTTTCTAAACGTTATTAGTATTTAAAATTTAGTGTGCCTGCGAATAACGAGTCTAAGAAGGACTCAATTAAAATAGTTTCAATTGGCAAGAAATGATCTTACATCTCAAAATCTAGGTAACTTAAAAAAAATACAAACGTTTTCTCAAAATCTGAGATATATAAGACATGAAAAATTACATAAATATGGCATTAATGTGCGAATAGCTAACATTTGTAACACAGTAAACAGATGAAAATGCGTCAAAAGCCGGAGTGATATTAAATTATTTATTGTTAAATTATGCAAACTGATTTGAATGTTTTTCTAAACATTACTGAAACTGGGGATCTACACAATAAATATAATGCAACATACTAGAAAAAAAGTTTTCGGTGGTTGAAGGTAAAATAAAATGTCGATTATTTGTGTAATTTAATAAGAACAATATCAACAAACACTCAAATATCAACCTAACCTACGCATAAGTATCTTATTTTTAAATATTTATTTATCTCGCTTCTTTCCCATTTGCCAATTCTCAGACAAATGAAAGAATTGTTGTAGTACTCGTATAGTTACTTATTTTCGTGCCTATTATATTTGTGATTTCTTTATAAAATTTTCTCCATTCTTGTCTATTTAAACGGGGGAGTGGTAAAGTTTATATATGTCGATTATTTCATATGTTTTTTACAAAACTTAGAATAATAATGCACACTAAAAACACAAAATTGCTTACAAATTAGGAAAAAATAACAAATTAAGAATGTAGACTATTTTTTGGTATTTTCTGCTTTATTCATATTGGCTACCTACCCCTTCACTTACTTCTGTCGATAACATGTCAGTAAAATTACAATAAATACACATTGCATCGCATAGGTTATAATGATAACGGTCTATAATCTTATGAGTATAATTATTTGCTTGCGATTAGGTTGGATTAGTTTATAATCTTACGTTAGGTTATATTACGAACTAACGATGTTCATAATTTTATGGTGACAATTAAGTTACATAAGTACAGTCGGCGTAAGAAAAAGTTAACCATCTTAATTTCGACATTTGCTTGCACCAAGGCAATTATCAATCCAGTCAATGCTTCATTTCAAACGAAACTGAAAATATTGCATTGACGTTTGCAAACAGGCTAATCGAATGCTACTAACAGGTCAACTAATAATAGCTGTTTACAGTACATGTCATATGGTGCTACTTTACCGCACGAGTGCGGTAATCAGCAGATTACTGCATATATTGAAACTTTAAAGAGCCATATGTACTGTAAAACGTTGTACGATACGCGTGCGAATAGGTAATTGGCAAATCGTGTCGATTTAAAACACTCCCTTCGGTCGTGTTTTAATTTATCACCACTCGTTATCTGGACTTGTATCGTAATGTACTATTACGATAAATACACGAGAGAGGGCTGTCTGTTTTACGACTCGTATTTTGTACACAATTTTACGTCACTACTTGGCTAAAAAGTGGGTCCGGACGCGCAGCGTGCGGAAAAACGCGCTTTTTGGCAAGGTGCGGTGTAATAGTACATTACGATACAAGTGCAGAGAACAGGAAATTCTCCACGAGTGGTGATACATTGAATTAATAATAGTATTTAAATACCTCGGCATTATTAAATTAAATACCACGAAGAGTTATTATTGATCGCAAAAATTACAAGAGAAAATATTGGCACTGACAAACAGTGACAATTAAATATAACATATTTGATTGGAACTGTTACTAAGTTGATTATTTGACTTGGTCATTAAAAAGGTTAGAGGTCTATATTATTTTGACCCTTTTTATCGTATCAAGTACGTATAATTTTATTTGCACTTACCTACTTAATACGTTAGTTTCAAAAATTACTAAGAGTCTATGACTTTATAAAAAAATTAAATAACTGACGAAGTTTTTTGTACCTCGACTGTGCGACTGTACCTTTTGTCGACCGTCCACGGTATGTTTCGGTGCGGTACGCTGTATCGTCGAATGAAAATCCAACACATTTTCAGATTATAAAACTCCCGGCTTTAACTAAAAGGAATAAAGTAAACATCCATTACTCTCCTATTTTGTTTCCACGGAGACTTGTCTAAATTTGGATCTACATTTCATCTCCTAAAAAGCAAGTTTCCCATAGGATTAAGGCAGAAATAATAATTTCTTATGATTACGAATAACAGTGATTCATGTCTGGAACTGACAGCTATTCCCTTGCTCAATTTTATATTTGCTACCAAATAAGAATGGTAATATCCGTTACATTATTAATATAGGTAGAGCATGTCTGAAGTTCACCATTTGATTTTTATTGTATTGTGCTATTCAATATATAAATATATTCTAGAAAATTAGTTCTTAGAATTTTGTAAGGAACAAGTATTATCGTCCTAATTTAAATATCGAATTTGGCAAAAATGTGCTATTTATGCATGTTTTCTACTATGGGCATTGCATGGTCTGAGACAAAGGTCTGAGTTTGAGTTAAATTTTTATTTATAACTCTGATTTGGTATGTGCTTAAAATAATTCAAAGTAAAATAAATGAAAGCCATATTACATTATATCGTAATAGGATACAACAACAACCTGTAATTATACCTGTTATTATGTTTTATTGTGTTGTAGTATTGTTGTTATTAACCTGTATTGTGTATGTTTCAACCTGTAATTGTGTACAATAAAGTGCTTACATACATACATACAACATTATTCATCACTATATTGATTGATTAAATACAATCGGTGTATACACGCTTCATAAATAATTATTTGCGATCGGTAACACATATATAAATACAAAAAGATTATTTCACAAATAAAACTATGCTCTGTTACAAGTTATTAATTAATAGAATCAGGCATTACTAAGAGGAAATGAATGACAAGTTTCTAGAACAATATCTCTTTGCTGTTTCGACTTTAGCGGAATAGCATAGAAAAATTGAAAAAATTCAAAAAGTCAACATTGAAATATTGCTATGGAACAAACGCCAAAACGACAGATTATTATAATAGTTCTTCGAACCAATATCTGCGCCGTTATTACTGATGCACTCCTCCTCAGGAAGAACTGCCAAAGAGTTCGAAATATGTCGCCCGGGGTGACAATTTATACGTGAGGTTTAACCGTTTTAGTGATATAGTTTTAATCATGACTCTGGAAAGTTTAAATTCAAGTAATAAGCAGCCTAAAGCAGTGAATTATATTAGTGCTTATTGACCTATGATTTAGACTTATCAGCGCAAGCTGCCTGTCTAAAACGATATATAATAAAATATAATTTTAATAAAAACAATATCAATATCCACCAACAGATAGATAACAGAAAATCTAAATAGACCTATATGTACCACAGTTTTATCTTGTCAATTTAAGGATTTCTTCAAAACAAGTAAAGTAAGTAAGACTTTTGAATTGAATTTGCGGTGAGCGTTCGATGAATTGTCAGACATTACGGTAGCGATGTGGCGGCGCGTTGTAACCTTGGTTGCTATACAGGGTGCGTTTCAAGAGCTCAAGTTGTACGGAACCCCGTCGCAAGCTGAAGTGCAATGTGTCAACAATTTCGAGGTAAGTTGCTTTTGATGTTATCAACTGTCATTGTTAACGTATTTAACATTGTCTTTTTAAATAAATGTAATATAGAATCCATTCAGTAGGTACTTTCGAAGTAAAGTCTGGCTTTCGAAACGATATAAATCCTGGCGTAACATTATCGAAACGATATAAAATATAATTGCCAGATCATTTAAAAAAAGTCATATTAAAAAATATAATCACATGTAAATGAAGTAATTTTATTTTATTAATTTTAATATACCTATATAATTTGCGATACAAAAATAAATATTCGCAATTTATTTGAACGATTGAAGAGTAGGTAAACTCAGGTAGAATATGTCTGCTCCACATAAATGTACAATTTTCAACGTTTTGACAGGAAATGGGTAAAGGCAGCGGTGGAGACGAGATTGACATTGACAATTTTTTGGTGATTACAATATGTTTTCTCTTATTTATGTTAATTTGTTTCACTAACCCTGGAAAAACTGGTAATCTGCAATTTAACTTAAATGACAGATTCTTATAAGTAAAGTTACAATTTAAAATACTATTTTCTGCGTTAACTTACAAACGTTTGTGTTTTTTTTTCACTTTTATTATATCTAATTCAGCTTGAATTGTATGTAATTTTAAAGACGAAACTATTTGTACATTGTTTTATTTATTTACCACAGTAATAAATAAATACTTGTCAATTAAGTTAAATTTTCTAAAACATTGTCATATTAACACGTCGCACTTTTGTGATGTTTTATTGTGTGTTAACAGCTTTTTACACAAAACTATTAATGCAATTGTAAACGTCCATAACAACTTCACCCTGTTCATTGCCAAATGTTTTCTGCCTCACGTTGTGATCAAAATAATCGATATTGCGCGTAAAGGTAGGTCGAGATTATTACCTGCTCATATTGCCTAAATTTGCAAAAAAAATGAAACAATATATTTATTTGATAAATGTGTAAATAATATGAAATGAATATTATTAAAATAATTCTGATAAAATATAGAAATACAGACTACCTCATTGAGGATAGCAATGCAGAACTTCGTTATCTGGCAGATATGTTATCGCGGGCATCGTCCTGGTAACAATAGGCGATTAAAAGTAACAAAAGTGCATTGAGTTGAGCGTTATCGATGTTCGATCAAATTATAGGCTTTGGTACTGAATGCCTTAAGCCGTCGTGTATCATGGCCTTATTATTTTTTGAATACACTGAACATGATAATAAAATTATATTCCTATATGTATTATCACAGTAAGTTTTCACTTACTGGAATATCCCGTGCATTGTTTTTTATTTGGAAAATATTACGAAATTACCTGACATACATATATGTATATTGTTTGAATTCTTATAAGATTACATTTTCAAACACAAGTCCTGACACGTCCCTGCTTTTAACACCCTATATAACCAGCTCAATTTCCAACTAACCACAAGTAAATGATGTACTTAAACCACAAATCGCACTTTCGGAAGATAAAGGACGTACACGCCTTTTATATTCATGATTCAAACGTCTCTTCCAAAGGTGCGACGTGTATGTAATTTACTAATTAGGTGTCTCACACAGGTCGACCAGGAAGAAGGGGACGTCGAAGGGTCGGGCCGCTTCGGGACGATCCCCCCGTTCCCCCCACCACCTCCTGGACTGGATGGTATTTAACTAACTTGCTAATTAACCCATGTGTCAATAGCGATACCTGCGAGGATTAAAAGATGAGGTGAAAGTAGCTCGGGAAAAGAGATATTACTTCAGTGTGCTAGGAAGCCTTTAATTATTACATTTTTAATAAAGATTCCCGTTAAAAGTAACACCTTACATAATGTGTAAATATAATAACTGAAAAGTTGAAGATAGTTCAACTTCAATAGAGAACTGAATCCATTTTAAAACCTTTTTCTTTGAAGCAACGCCCAATCCAAAAGTTGAACGCATTAGAAGGAAAAATTTCTTATTTTTTCTCAAATATCAATTTACTGACGGCATTGTTGGCCTACTTAGCCTAGTTGATAGTGGCACTGCCTCCTAAGCTAGAGGTCCCGAGTTCGAATCCCGGTAAGGGCATTTGTTTCTGTGGTAAGCAGAAACATTTGTTCCTGAGACTTGAATGTTTTCTATGTATTTAAGTATTCTCTTACACTTAAATTTAAAATATTATAATATATGTCTTTCATACAAAATTGATATCTTAAGTTAGTAAATTAAAACATGTAATTCCATACAAATTAATAAAGCGCGCAATGTAATGGTAACAAGTTAACAACCCATTTCAATGCAATGATCCTTGCATATCTATTAGATATGACAAATAAATTGTACATAATATGTGTTGTATTACATTGCTGCTCGAGCAACTAAAAATTAATAGCGCATTATTTATTACAATATCATCAATCGTAAGTTTTTGATAAAACTGCTAACCACACTTTAAAACTAGAGTTAGTAAAATATATGTTAAATTCCTATGGAAGTCACGCGGTGTAAATAAAGAGTAAATCTAAAGTTATAACATAGATTTGCATTCCAAGTCTGGCAACGTTTTTACTTTTAAGATTGCGAACGAGTAAATTTTCTAATGCCGATTAAATAAATTAAATAAATATTAGCGGAACAATCTTACAAAAATCGAACTAGTATCACCTTACTATTAGGTCGATAAGATTGTGTTGTGGGTTCTAGACGATGATTTACATAAATACTTAAATACACAGAAACATTTAAAATTCTAAAACAAATGTTGATGCTCATCAATCAAATATTTGCTCTGACCAAGATTTGAACCCAGGAACGTCAGCTTCGTGGGCAGGGTCATACCAGACTTAAAACGTTGCACGTTTGGAGTTTGTTTGTGATAAATTTAATATGAAGTTAAGCTAATCTTTGTTTTCCAGGTTACCCAATGTCACTCAGGGGAGAAAAAGGCGAACGAGGACCAAGGGCAAGAATATTGATTACAATCTCACTAACACTGAATTTATAATAACTTAGTGGACAGTCAGTGTCAAAAGTAGCTACGTAGGTGTATGAAAGGATCAAAGCTGTTATTCCGTTATAATAAAGTCTTTTGAACTTTTCAAATGCGTAGGTTCTTTTGATGCTGACTATACTTGATTTCTAAGTATTGCATGAATTTTACTTAAATCCTAATAAACAAGAATATGTCCTAATAAATTTAAAATATAACAATACACGAATTGACGTACATAAACGTGAAATCCAAACCACTGATGCAATTATGGTATAAATAATTTACACCCAAATAAAACCCGACTCCAATTTACTACAGAAAATACCGAAATCGCCTTACACGTGCCTATCAAATTTGAGGAGTTCCCTCGATTCCTCCTAGATCCCTGGAGCGCTCGCGAGCGCTCGTGGCCCTGCGGCGCCGGCGTACCGGGTGCTGTATGTGAGGTTAAGCAACGTGGGGGCAGGTCAGTTCTTAGATGGGTGACCGCTTTGAGTGGTTACTAAGTGAGCGCTCCCGTGCTTTGGAAGGCACGTTAAGCCATTGATCCCGGTTGCTGTCTACGACAGCAGTCGTTAAGCCAGGTTAGAGGCCTTCGGGCAGCTCGAGAACTTCTAACAGTCAAGTTGCCCACTCACTTGACAAGGGAGGTTGAAGTTGCACTACGTCCGTAGGGAGTACTCACCGTTACCCTAGACGTGACCCCTGGGTGGTGCTAAAAGTGCAACAAAAACTGGCAACCGTACGTAAATGCCATACGATTATTATCATTCTTAGATTCCATCATCAGACCTTCACCAAATTTATATGGGCCAATTTGGGGGTACTGTAAATGTTTCCTTAGCCCTACCTAATTAAAATATTATTCAAATAAATTGGCCATGAATAAATTGTTGTGATCGTCTAGTTCAAATAATTACGGTTAGAACCCTTCACATTGTGTTAAAATCATAATATAAAATAAACTGTTTAAAATAATAAAAACATAATTTTGCTTGTAATAAAATAAAACACAGTAAACGCAGTTATTAAAATGCCGCAAAATCACGAAATAAAACGCGTACAAAATTATTGTCAATAATCAATTTCGATACATGAAAATCATGACCGGGAATTGGTTAAATTATCCGCAAATGATATTAAACGAAAGTAAATATAAAATATCCGCAATAAGATAAACATGGAAATTTAAATCAAATAATCTGCATTCGTGAAAAGCAATGAAAGTCTATCTACATAAGTGAACATGCGACTCACCCGTTTCAGCATCAGCTCGAACAAACATAATTGATTTAATTAATTGATTACAATAGGTTACAATTAGAATTATTATTATCACTAAATACATACATTTATTTCTAACATAATATTACTTATTTTATATTATAATACGAACTCCAACACGGTGTATAACAACGATGACCTGAAAAACCCGACTACGAGGGGACCTTGGGAATTTAGACCTTAGGTCTTGAAAATGGGACCTAGACCTAGGCTATGTCTTTGATATTAAGGGGGCTCACCTTCTCACCTACACCCCCGCCATCTCGCAAAACCTTGATGAGTTCAACCTATCAATCCTGATCTACTATCAAATTCAAACCTTCCCACCTACACATTCCTCATCAATCTGTCACACTTAAAAAAATGTACTTTACGCAGAATGCCAAATAATTTATTTATTTTATTTAATTTACGCTAAGCTTTACGCGCTGCTGAATTTACGCTTCCCTACTTCGTCATGCAGCCGCGATTTATCTGTAACAAAGATAGTGATTGTTGTCGAATGTGTACAAGGTACTCTGAATATTATTTATGCGCTATAACACACTCTGTACTGCAAACCCCTTAAATTGGACGGAGAGCCCTCTACCTTCACACACGACATCAGACGTCAGGGGTCGGCATATATCGAGGGGTTGCGCCCCAGAGTAAACAGAGAGTATGATACAGAACACATAAACAACTCAGGCCTTGGTTGTATACCTAGTGTGTAATGTTACGGACCCTAGCTTCTAAAGGACTAACGCGTTAGAACCTTTAGGTAAGGCCTCTGATTCAGCTACATCAATAACCCAGGACCTAGTGTCAGCCAAGTTACCTTCTGCCGAGTGTACCTAAATGCATGTATAAAAAATAGACTAAACGTGTAGTGTGTCAGCTTGTGTATGTAAGTGTAATGTAGTGAGTACGAGAATGTGTGTTCATTGTATCCAGGCTATGCCACGGATTACAATGTGTGTGTATGTAATAGTTTTTTATTGTAAGTTCACTATCCTGTCACAAATAATAGAATCAAAAGCAATCAAATGCGTGATATTACAAAATTTCAAAAGTGTTGGAAAGAGCTAGTGAACGTAAGAGATGTATGTGATAATAACTCTCTCCTAAAAATCATTTACTTTGCAATATCAACATTTAATTCATGCAGTTTTATTTAAAATAATGCATATAAAAACAAGAGCTAAGTATTTTGATTCCACTTTCATTCAAGTACATACTAAAATATAATATGAAGATAGAGTTAATTTTTGACCCTAGTGGTCCCTAATAAATCTTCTCTGGAACACTCGACCAGCCCCAGTGATTATGCAGAAATTACCTAACACACCCTTGTAAATTGGAACAAAACTACATAGAAAGTCCCACCAACAATTTTGTGGCTGAATAGCTATTGAACCCTAATACTAGCTATCAAAACACTCGAGTTCACCCGACGCGACGAGATACCTAAAGGGATAAAAATATATACATTATATTGTACTACCTTAGCACTGACTCTAATTAGAAAAATACAAATTAACACACTTATAATTATTAACAAATAAAATCAAATCACTTAAAGTCTTTACACACTGAGTTCAATGTCAATTGTCACTATAAAATTCCCTACTTATTAAAATCACTTATCTGTTCACTAAGAAATGTCTAAAATATCTATAAATAGCACTATAAAATTACATTACAGGACCACTATTTTAAACTAACAACCGCAAAGCGTTCACTCTAGATATTAAATATTTATCAATAAATTATTTAATTAAAAAGGGAATTCTTTAAAATTATCGACCTTTTCGTAAGGGACCCGAACCTCGACTGCCTGCCCACTCTTCAAACCTTATCCCATATGAATTTATCCGTCTACTGCAAATGAAGTAATTTCTTTATAATTCATATGACGTTACGTCATTCTGGTCTAAAATCATCAATAGTACTCTGCCTAAAAGACATAAGTGTAATATTATTTCAATTAAAAATAAGCTCCTTTGTTTCTTAAGCACTTACGCAAACAATCGTCGCCTTATGCGTAACTCGATTCTAACACTTCAAATTAAAAACACACCGACCAATTATTTCGAAATTTATTACCCTAATGTTTACATTAGATCGAGTTCAAAGAAAACTTGTCGTGGGAACCGATTTAGGTATTCGTATTAAAAATTCCAAGTAGGTATTATTTATATAAAATAATTATCGGACACTGTGACCATTGCGGTTACAGAGCGCCCTCAGATTGGCGATACAATTTTAGAAACAAAGAGTATAAAATTGTGAGGCTATCTCAATAGGTAAAACTGTTAACTTTCTGATAGCATGTATGCAGCAAAGTTCTGCGCCCTCACGTTTCTAAGACTGAATTCAGTATGCAAGAAAATCATTTTTAATCTCCTGAATAAATGATAATATAACCGAATTCTCACTTCAAAATGTCTCGACAACAGGAATATTGAATACAGCAAGAACCTGCGCCCTCACTTTTCTGTGACTGAAATCACTAGGTACGCGAGGAAATAGTTATTAATCTTCTAACAAAGAATTAGGTAACGGAATCTAACTAACGCCCTCGCATCCATATGAAACGCAATTATAAGACCTATTAAACTTTAGAAGATTAAATATATACATTTTACGTAATAATCAATTATTTTACAGCATTAACTGCCCTCGTTATTTTTTTTTTAGTTTATACTTCTTTTAACTGTGTAAAGTCATGACAATACATAGGTATATAAAAAATGTCAAAAAAACATATCACAGGTTCTTCGCAATTGTGCACTACATGAACTTTCTCGCTAAATTAAAATGAACTCAGCAAAAAAAAGAAAGCGTTAGATTTTCTAATATTATGCCGATTTGATTGAAATATCATGTATTAAAAATAGCTCGCATACAAAATAACTAATAATTGTACATAAATTACAATATCTAAATAAACAATTTATTAATTAGTAACTTATTTTTTTTTTCAATACCATTATTCAATTTATAATTTATGGATGTTAAGAAAAAAACTGCTTTTATTTAATATACTATTAAAAAAAATCGTATATTATAAATATAACAACAATATTCGCTCTCACTACTATGTTCAAAACAACGCACGGCATATCTTTAAAAGAAACATATCCGAAAATATTAGTAATTTTTCAAAAACAAAAATAAACACCTCCGGATATTGAAATGAACTTTTTTTTTTAAGATAAACTAATATAAAATATTCAAAATTATATATTATAATTACAAGTATGTATTTAATATATTTAATAATTATATATTTAATAAAGCCCTATGTAAACTTGTTAAAAACGGCTAGTATTAGCGAATTTACTCAAAAACTTATCATATTACGTTTTATTTTATTTTTTCACTATTTCGTCAATTTACGTCTTGTGAATTTCTAAACATCAACCTAGCCATTAAATTCACGACATCCAGAGTGAGTTCGCACTGTTCGCTGAAAAAGGGAATAATACTGAAACGGCCGAAAACGCATTTTCAATGTTCAAAGTACCTAATCATAAAGAAATATTTATTAATACGTAATTTTTATGTTTAACAAATAGATGTTTGGAATTAAAATTGAAATAGCAATACGTTGTTTCTTTGTATTTATATAAATTTTGTAACAAACTCTAAAATAAAGTCATGTGAATTAAACTGTAACTCAGATTCGTATTCAAGTAACTAAATCAATGAAATTGATTTAATTTTTAATGACTTAAATCCTGGTCACACGGTACCACTGTAAATGTTTCCTTAGCCCTACCTAATTAAAATATTATTCAAATAAATTGGCCATGAATAAATTGTTGTGATCGTCTAGTTCAAATAATTACGGTTAGAACCCTTCACATTGTGTTAAAATCATAATATAAAATAAACTGTTTAAAATAATAAAAACATAATTTTGCTTGTAATAAAATAAAACACAGTAAACGCAGTTATTAAAATGCCGCAAAATCACGAAATAAAACGCGTACAAAATTATTGTCAATAATCAATTTCGATACATGAAAATCATGACCGGGAATTGGTTAAATTATCCGCAAATGATATTAAACGAAAGTAAATATAAAATATCCGCAATAAGATAAACATGGAAATTTAAATCAAATAATCTGCATTCGTGAAAAGCAATGAAAGTCTATCTACATAAGTGAACATGCGACTCACCCGTTTCAGCATCAGCTCGAACAAACATAATTGATTTAATTAATTGATTACAATAGGTTACAATTAGAATTATTATTATCACTAAATACATACATTTATTTCTAACATAATATTACTTATTTTATATTATAATACGAACTCCAACACGGTGTATAACAACGATGACCTGAAAAACCCGACTACGAGGGGACCTTGGGAATTTAGACCTTAGGTCTTGAAAATGGGACCTAGACCTAGGCTATGTCTTTGATATTAAGGGGGCTCACCTTCTCACCTACACCCCCGCCATCTCGCAAAACCTTGATGAGTTCAACCTATCAATCCTGATCTACTATCAAATTCAAACCTTCCCACCTACACATTCCTCATCAATCTGTCACACTTAAAAAAATGTACTTTACGCAGAATGCCAAATAATTTATTTATTTTATTTAATTTACGCTAAGCTTTACGCGCTGCTGAATTTACGCTTCCCTACTTCGTCATGCAGCCGCGATTTATCTGTAACAAAGATAGTGATTGTTGTCGAATGTGTACAAGGTACTCTGAATATTATTTATGCGCTATAACACACTCTGTACTGCAAACCCCTTAAATTGGACGGAGAGCCCTCTACCTTCACACACGACATCAGACGTCAGGGGTCGGCATATATCGAGGGGTTGCGCCCCAGAGTAAACAGAGAGTATGATACAGAACACATAAACAACTCAGGCCTTGGTTGTATACCTAGTGTGTAATGTTACGGACCCTAGCTTCTAAAGGACTAACGCGTTAGAACCTTTAGGTAAGGCCTCTGATTCAGCTACATCAATAACCCAGGACCTAGTGTCAGCCAAGTTACCTTCTGCCGAGTGTACCTAAATGCATGTATAAAAAATAGACTAAACGTGTAGTGTGTCAGCTTGTGTATGTAAGTGTAATGTAGTGAGTACGAGAATGTGTGTTCATTGTATCCAGGCTATGCCACGGATTACAATGTGTGTGTATGTAATAGTTTTTTATTGTAAGTTCACTATCCTGTCACAAATAATAGAATCAAAAGCAATCAAATGCGTGATATTACAAAATTTCAAAAGTGTTGGAAAGAGCTAGTGAACGTAAGAGATGTATGTGATAATAACTCTCTCCTAAAAATCATTTACTTTGCAATATCAACATTTAATTCATGCAGTTTTATTTAAAATAATGCATATAAAAACAAGAGCTAAGTATTTTGATTCCACTTTCATTCAAGTACATACTAAAATATAATATGAAGATAGAGTTAATTTTTGACCCTAGTGGTCCCTAATAAATCTTCTCTGGAACACTCGACCAGCCCCAGTGATTATGCAGAAATTACCTAACACACCCTTGTAAATTGGAACAAAACTACATAGAAAGTCCCACCAACAATTTTGTGGCTGAATAGCTATTGAACCCTAATACTAGCTATCAAAACACTCGAGTTCACCCGACGCGACGAGATACCTAAAGGGATAAAAATATATACATTATATTGTACTACCTTAGCACTGACTCTAATTAGAAAAATACAAATTAACACACTTATAATTATTAACAAATAAAATCAAATCACTTAAAGTCTTTACACACTGAGTTCAATGTCAATTGTCACTATAAAATTCCCTACTTATTAAAATCACTTATCTGTTCACTAAGAAATGTCTAAAATATCTATAAATAGCACTATAAAATTACATTACAGGACCACTATTTTAAACTAACAACCGCAAAGCGTTCACTCTAGATATTAAATATTTATCAATAAATTATTTAATTAAAAAGGGAATTCTTTAAAATTATCGACCTTTTCGTAAGGGACCCGAACCTCGACTGCCTGCCCACTCTTCAAACCTTATCCCATATGAATTTATCCGTCTACTGCAAATGAAGTAATTTCTTTATAATTCATATGACGTTACGTCATTCTGGTCTAAAATCATCAATAGTACTCTGCCTAAAAGACATAAGTGTAATATTATTTCAATTAAAAATAAGCTCCTTTGTTTCTTAAGCACTTACGCAAACAATCGTCGCCTTATGCGTAACTCGATTCTAACACTTCAAATTAAAAACACACCGACCAATTATTTCGAAATTTATTACCCTAATGTTTACATTAGATCGAGTTCAAAGAAAACTTGTCGTGGGAACCGATTTAGGTATTCGTATTAAAAATTCCAAGTAGGTATTATTTATATAAAATAATTATCGGACACTGTGACCATTGCGGTTACAGTACCTGCTTTGAAAAAAAAAAAAAGAATTATCAAAATCGGCCAACGTGGTTAAGAGTTATCGGGGTACATAAAGACATAAAAAAAAGAAAAGAAAAACAAACATGCAGACGAACTGAGAACCTCCTTACTTCTATTGAAGTCGGTTCTCAGTTCGTCTTCTCTCGTCTTCTTTTGTCGGAAAGAATTAACCTTTAACTGTTAGAACGTCGACTTTTACCAAAATAAAAGTAGCGAGAGTAATAAAAAAAATCGTAGGGCGTGAATAAAAAAAAAAGAAGCGTCATTAAATTCATATTTGCATGATCATGATTTTATGGTGACTAATACAAGCTACTAAGGGTGCCTTTCTACCAGAGATGTGCTGTGCTACGTTGCTATGGATGCGTTTGAATCCATCAATCATATTCATTGGTTAGCATAGCATAGCACTGGTGGAAACGGGTTTTCGTAGCGTAGCTTGCACATTCTCGCAGCATAGCTGCATATCACATCTCTGGTGGAAAGGTACCCCAATAATAGCTAGCATGGACAATCTAGACACGCGGCAGCGTGTCCAGCCAAGTTCACCCCAGGAACTGGCGGACAGCAGGCGTGTGTTATATTTACACCCCGTTATCTAGTGCTCAGTTTGGGGGCAAATAGTGATGTTGCTTCACATTATTAGTCGATTCATATTTATCTATAAAGTATAAAATTATTATTTTGTGAATGTTCTAGACATTCATTCCAGCTTTTTCATCAGATACGACTATGACAAATTATAGAATCGTACAGAGACGACTTATTAGGTACTAGGCGTCTATAGTATTGTATAAACCGTTTAAGTTCGGGGGTAAATATTAGTAGCAGGTGTAGTAGTAGCACTTTATTGTACATAAAACAAGTTACAACACAGTTGATACAGAAACAATGTACAAAGGCGAGCTTATCCCTATAAGGGATCTCTTCCACTACTTCACAGGGATCACTTCTTTTTTCAAGGGAATATTAGTTAAAAATAATTTACAGGTACACGATTAAGTCTCTTTTCCTAGTAACAAAGAGCAGTAAATTTCTTCAATTTTGTAAAGAAATAAGAAGTATTTTTTTTTAAAGTTATAAAACCTTTTTCGTGTCTTCAAATATTTTTCAAATCTACTCCTCTGTTCCTTTGATATTTCAACAGATTCTATTGACAATCATTCAAATGCAGGTACCTACGGTGAGAAAGCATGGCGAATCTTGCATTTGATATTGATGAATTTCGTCAATATTGCAGGGAGATGAACGCAAAAATTGAAATAATGAAAATTCATCGTGGAGATGGTATGATTTTATGCTATTATCATTTTTTTATTTTTATTTAGTAAAATACGTCGTTTTAAGCTTCAATGTCACTGACGCCGCCACTATATCTAAAGCACAGTGACTGCTGTCGACGAACAATGATTTAAGAGACGAAATTAATTTTATACACACCCATTTCACAATTTTATCCATAGGCATTACAAAATTAGAAGATCCCAAGTTGTCGTTGAAACAGTAATTGTCTATTGTGCATGATATTGAAGATAAAATTTCATTAGTGAGGCAGCACCATAAAGGGAAACTGATACATGCAAAATTAACAAACATATTAAATAAAAATCCGGGCTTTAAATCTGTAATAGTACATTACGATACAAGTGCCGAAAACAGGAAATTCGCGACGAGTGGTTATAAATTAAAACACGACCGAAGGAAGTGTTTTAATTCGACACGAGTTGCGAATTACCTGTTTGCACGTGTATCGTACAACGTTTTACAGTACATATGGCTCTTTAAAGTTTCAAAATATGCACGTAATTTTTTTATTTATTAAAAATGGGTTTGCTCTTGGCCAGCATCTAGCCAGGGGGCAAAGATGAGGCCGACGATGAAGCGAGCGCGGCGAGTGCGGTAATCTGCTGATTACCGCACTCGTTCGGTAACGTAGCACCATACGTACTGTAAATATTATAAAGCACTTGTTAGAAAATAAGGAAGTTCAAATTAATAACAGCGTTGTAAACAAAAATACAAAAAACTACAGTTTTTGCCAGTTACATCTGTCGAGATCGAAAAATCATTTTCATTATTGAAATGGATTTTCACAAGCAGGCGACGAAGTTTGACGTCATGCAATATGGAAAAAATATTTTTAATTTATTATGAAACATAAATGGAATAAGTTTTTTATTTCTTAACAATTTTTAAAAAACACTATAGCAGAGCTCTGTTAAGTATGAATCAGATCGATTTATATGTTATTAAGTGAGAAAATCAACTTAATTTTTTATCGATATTGATTATCGCAACTGCCCCATCACTTGCCCCTAAACTGAGCATTAGATAACGGGGTGTAGTTTATATTACACAAACCGTTTGGAGCCACTTTTGACCCTCCAATAACTCGAAATCTAATATAAAAAAATGAAATTTGGCACATGTATTAAGATCTTTTAGAACAACTAGAACCCGAAATTTCATAAATATAGGTTTAAGAACTTCGTGTCATGCCGTCCCTTTCACTCTGTTACACTATATGACGAAAAGGAACGGCACGATACGAAGTTCGGTTTTCGAAGTTCGGAGTAGGCCCTCAGGTATGTTTAGAATTTCCCGGATTCTCCGGGAATTAAAATGTGCTGGTACCTAGTAAGCACCGTTCATTGTATGATGTAAACCTTACACATCATCATTCAACAAAATATCTAACTATGTAACTATGTTTTTGCTTAGTTTGGGACTAGGTCGATTTGTGTAAGATTGTCCCCCAATATTTGTTATTATTTTATTAGTATGTCCACTTTGTTTCATCAACCCTAAACAATTTGTAAATTAGATAATAAAACTCAGGAATTAATTATGCAATTCAATAATATTGCAATCATCCTTTGGGGAACTTCAAAAAAGGGCTAATTTAACATATTTCTCATAATATGGACTGTTTGTGCTCATGCGACTCGACTCAATAACGCTATCGATTCTAGAAGACAAAAAAAAGTGTCTCCAGAACCTTTTTTGTTACTTTCCATAGGTACATTAAATTTACATACATTTGTATAGGTATATAGCGGTAACAAAACCGACATCGAAATTTTGTGAGTTAGGGGACAGTTTTTTTCTTCTAGGATCGATAGCATTTACGATTCATCATTCGTCCGTTGGGTTTATTTAACATTGATAAGCATAAGTAAGCAATAAGTAAGCAACGTAAGAAGTATCCACTTAATATAGTTTACGATTGTGTCCCGGACACAACCCGGACACAACCCGCTGTTTTTTCGATAATTATCAAATAGGGTCAAATATGTTGTACATCCTGCCGCCCTTAAATCACTTAAGCCCACCGCCCAATCCCCGATAAACAAAAGTGCGTAAACGCAAAACTCACATAAAGGCCGCGCAGGTATTGTTTCATCCAATTTATCGGCACGGCAGACATATTTGCAATATTTATATCAAAAACAACTAAGTTCATACATATGCCTATTAGAATTTATATCACAATCTGGTCAAAATAAAGTTCAGAATCATATAGAACAGTCGTTTTACTAAATGCTCTTTTGTTTTCACTAGCCATATTTTGCACGCGCTCTAACGACACTGGAATGCGTGGGGATATGCGTTTGGGCCTTTTCAAGTTCCCGAGAATTTGTATTGGTTTTAACCCTTTCATTCTCTCTCAAATAAATACTTACAAATAGTTATGTTAAGGTAGGGTATCACCTAATCTATACTAATATTATAAAGCTGAAGAGTTTGTTTGTTGGAACGCGCTAATCTCAGGAACTACTTGGTGGTTGAAAAAATATTTTTATGTTGGATAGTCCATTTATCGAGGAAGGCTTTAGGTTATATAACATCACGCTGCGACCAATAGGACCGAAGACGCGGACGGAGTTGCGGGAAACAGCTAGTTAATAATAAATATCATGAAAATATTAAGCTGTAGAATTAAACACTTGGAAGGGTTTTCGAGTCTCATTCAGGATTGATATTTAAGAGTATATTTAAGCTTAAGGCTTGTCGTTGGTAACTAATCGTAGAAATGAGTAGCTTGGTAACCAATCTCATAACTTAAAACTTCTTTATTAATAAAAATAATTTTGAATATTTTACTAACCATGTCGCCCCTATTTTTCCATTTAAAAAATAGGGTAAAGAGTGGGAAAGGGGGAGGATTGTAGTGAAATATTTAATTATGTAATGTTAATTATAAAATAATGCACATGCGTTTTTACTTATTTTTAAATATTGATCCGTTTTGACAAAAAAAACTTGTTATATGCTGATTTTGTACCTTAATATTTTTTATTTATTTATTTACAATAGAAAATTGATACATTGGTATAACGGAAAAGTGTCGTTAAACCCTATCGGGTTTGTATCGACACCGAAATCGTAAACAATATTGTTAATAAGCTTACTTACGAGCTAATTGTATGACACATTGGAAAGAAAAAAAGAACTATTATAAAATTGTTGTTACAGTGTGAGTGATTTAATTGTGTTGGTAGGTTGTGTTACGTAGTTATAAATAACTCCCATCCGGGTACTGCAACCGATCGTGTGCTTGCCATGCCACATACAGATTCAGTATTCACATTTCCTTTCTAATTCACCACAGCTTTTCGAAAAGCAAATGAGTGGTCACTACAGAAGAAAGACAAATTGCTATATATTGGGCCGATTATATTTCAGGAGTTCCGTCGGAGGAACCCATGTTTACCTCCGGTCTCTCTTCATGTGTTCCATTTAAAAATGCGTATTTTGATGAGTAATTAGTCGCTCAGTCAATGAAATCCCAGCGGTAACTGCCAAGAATTTACATCATTGTGGAGTTAGTTTCATAGGTCATCTGTGGTTAGTTTCACAGATCATTAGTTTCACGTGACAAAATTTGCGGTTTCCAAGACATAATGCTAGATTTATTATAGAGATTAGACAATATGGAAATCACTTTATATGTATGTGCTTATGTGCATCCGAAGAGTTTCTTTAACTCCTCGTGAATTCCTTCATAATTTTTCATATTTTTTTAAATAATGATATACATACAAAAAAATACAATCCAATATGTACATAAAAAATAAGTGAAAAGAAACTTAGTAGATCCTTATTCGTTCGAAAAAACATAAACATGTTGAAGTCGGTTAAAACGCGGTTTCCTGCTCTATCCATCCAGTGTCGGTCGAAAATTACGTTAGTAAACTTAAACCAAGCGGACAAACGAGTACGTGTTTTTCGGAGTCTTTTTAGTTCAATATAATAAAACTACATTGTGGTCTAACCTCTGACGGTCCCTGCCGTGTGGTGCTGGGATATAGCACCACCCCTTTCTGCCCTTGGCTATCGTAAGAGTCGACTTTGGGAACCAGGTTGAATTGTATTGTGGGCGATGGGCTAGCAAGCGGTCACAGCAATATTACATTTTCTACATTTATAAACCTAGAATAGCTAAAAGTGGCACTGAACATTGATTTTTGTGTGCTCTGCCTATAAAATATATAGGCAGAGCACACAAAAAAGGGAGTATTGGCGTGAGTTTATATATGTGGTCAAAAACTCGTCGTCGTTACCAAATTTTTTTTTAATTTACCAAACGTTAACAATTCACTACAGTATTCTTAACGTTCAGAAATATGATATTAAATTCGTTTCTCCGTATCTGTTTGACATTGCAACAATGAGCAATAAGCTCGCTCAACAAACGACTTACATCACAAGAAGAAATGAAGCATAAGATTCAGAAGGATTTGCCGGCAGAAATAATTAGAAGCTCGCTCATGCCTATTCATCATTGTTCCCCGATTTGCTGTTTGTGGAGCCATTAGTTGCAACTACATAACGCTACGCCATTGGCAGTGCTGATAATTGCCTTAGTTACAAACAAATGTCAACTTTAAGGTAACGAACCTTTTATTACCCCGAATGTACAAGAAAACGGAATAAATAAACGGGTTGAGTGCGAACCTGGCTGGCACGCTGACGGTTTTTTTTTAATAAAAAAAAGCTTGATAGAGATATGGTTATATTTTCCCTGCAATATTTATATCAATATTAATCATATGTAGGTACTTAATCGTTTTCATTTCTTCGCTTTGCAAACTTGGGAGATAAATCACAATAAGATTAGATTCAATGTATGAATGTTTGTCTAACATGATTGCTGCATGTTCTGTTCCGTTTGAACCACAGACAGAGCCTTTTTGGTCGTGGTTAAAATTTATGGTTTTAAATGCGTCAATATGTACTGTAGGTATATGAACAGGCGGATGTATTGGTATTGACAAAATATGTGTGTTTCCAATGTAATTAGTTTTAGTTGGATAAAAAATAACTTAGGTTTTGCTTTAAAAATGTATTTTGCATGCATGCATTGCACGAAATTGATACGTGTAATATTGGATTGATTCAAGTAATTGCGCTACGTTTTGTAAATTATGACTCAATGAAATTAATGTCTACCTAACGCTTGTTATGAAGACATTAATGTAACTATTTTTCAAAGGAATAGCTGACGAAACTGAACACTCGCAATTCGGAAAGTTTAGGATGGAGCATTTACAAGAATTTGCATGCAATTTTAATTAGTTTGTAGGGTTTGATCGTACTTGTCTTACCTCGGTAGCCCGCAGTGAAACATTGTAATAAAAGGGAAATATCAAAAAAAGGGCATTCAAATATTTTCTCAGAATATTGAATTTTTGGGCTTAATCAACTCAGAATCCCGAACGCTATCGATTCGAGAAGAAGAGACTAAGTGTCTCCAAATTTACATAGTTTTCGATGTCCGTTTTGTTACCGCTATACATAAATGCAAAGTAACAAAACTGTTATACAGACACTTTTTCCTCTAGAATCGATAGCGTTTTTATATTCTGAGTCAAATTATCTCAAAAATTCCAATGTTTGAGAAAACCATTCCATGTTCATTTTTTAATCTTTCAAAAGTAGCCTGCAAGTTATTGCAAGTTTAAATAAACCTTTACACACCAGAACACAAATATTGTATATATTGTATGTAATACTTTAATTTTAATAGTTCTGTTCCGTCCTTCATTGTAGTGATTCATTACTGAGTACATTATGAGTAATAGAAGTCACCTATTGGCGAAATGCGAAATGGGTTACACTATTATATTATTGGTTATACTATTTATCATAAAATGTTTAATTTATTCAGTCACTGTTCTCTGATATGCAATTGTCATGCAACTCTCTCCTCACATCATCCCGCCAGTGGACAAGGAACTTTGAAGCTAGCTAAGTTATCGAATTTATTTTAAATACCTAGTTTCCGAATAACCTGGACCTTTTTAAGGCACGAGTGAATAGGCATATTCTAAGTGAGCTCGCTTCATCGTCGGCCTCATCTTTGTCCCCTGGCTAGATGCTGGCCGAGAGCAATCCCATTTTTAATAAAAAAAGAAGTTTATAACCTTAAATGATGTATGAAACAAATTACTTACACAATTCTGAATCTTAATCCGTTGACGCAAGCCCTAATGTAATCACATAATATTAAACGTGATACCTGCTCATGTCTAATGCAAATGTTACACGTTCCGTCGGTACACAGATCGAGTAACAAATGGAAGTTTAACCCTCTCATGCCATGATATAGAGCCATTAAACAAACTTAGCACTGTTTGTTAGCGTCGCGTGCAACTGTGCAAGTATACTCCGCGGTGTTAAACACGTTCATGCGTCATTCTTGACAGTGAACGGCAATTCTGTATTATTTTGCCTAAGTTGAGTTAGTACAACCAGGTCCATCAAGTCAGCAAAAGCAAAGTTTCCGGCAAGCTTCAGTTTTTGGAATAAGCAGAAATCGTATGTCAAATTTCATATCTATTGGAATCCTAAAATGAAACAGTCTGGAGTATTTTCAATATTTTATTATATAATTTTAAGTCTTGTCTTCTCTCCTCTGCATATGCTGAGTAGGTTCCCTTTCGTGACTATGACTACGCCTTTGTTTTATGTCTATGCTTTTACTTCTATTAATATTTTGGTTGTTAATAATAAATGTTTGTATCTGAATCAGAATCTGTTGCCTCATTTTTGTATGCAATACTTCCGTTAACTCTTTTACGTTTACTTCAGTTTGTAGTATAGGTAAATAATGTCTCAATAGCATTTCAGGAAGTAAGTGCACGACTATGTCAAAGAAAATGTTTTTAATTTGCTTGTTCATATTGGTAAGCATTTACATCTGTTGTTTCTCCACTAAATAAATACGTATACAGTTAGATACCTACATTAATAAGCCCTAGGCTGTGCTAGGTTCTACTGTATATCTTATCCAGAAATTGCGCTCTGTCATATTAGTTGTTCAGTTTACCAGGTCCGCGATTCTAGTTGTCTTACGACGTTAATTAATGCTGCAACGATAATTAGCACTGATTTTGAAAGCGAACTGAATAAATGGTTCCATCGCAATGAAAATCTGTAGATGGGACGTCACATACAGGCTGCTACAAAAATAGCGTTAATAAGGCGTTTGTTTGACTGACCAGAAATAAGCGTATGAAACAAAACTTTTATAAGCATATCAAACAAATATAATATTTATATGGGAACTGAGCAGACTAAGCCCCCATATAAAAAAAATGTTGTGTTCCATTTTTGTCACACTCTGTGTTCAGTGCCATGCCACTCCCTTGGCCCTTTGACTGCATAACAAGATTAACAAGTCTTAAGTTAGTGTTACCTCAATATTCTGCTTATAAAACGAAAATAGGTAAATACTTCATTTCAGTTCGCGACTTTCACGAGTCTCGAATATAATACTGTACGTGTGTCCTGGACTGTACTTTACCGGACCTAACACAAGGCTACTTTAACTTTACGTGGCGCGCGATGGAATTGAATTTCAGCCAGGGTTAAAATACAAACTTTAATAGAATTTCTATTCTATCAAAATTGAGTTTTCTGTTTATTTGGGACACAATATAGAAATCGCTTAGTCGTTTTATGATCGAACGAAGCGAGTAAGTTATATATATTTACAGTATATATGGTGCTACATTACCGCACGAGTGCGGTAATCAGCAGATTACGTGCATATGTCGAAACTTAAGGCTGGGTTGCACCAACTTACGATCACAGACCGATCAACGTTAAATATGGCACCGGCAGCTGTCATCCCATAGAAACTTGTCAATCTTTCCATACATTCAAATTTTAACGAACACAACCTACAATTACAGACGGTTTGGTGCAACCCAGCCTTAAAGAGCGATATGTACTGTAAAACGTTGTACGATACACGTGCGAATAGGTAATTCGCAACTCGTGTCGATTTAAAACACTCCCTTCGGTCGTGTTTTAATTTATCACCACTCGTTGCGAATTTCCTATTCTCTGCACTTGTATCGTAATGTACTATTAAAACCCTAGTTAAATTATTTTTAGTTAGATATACTTTTCGGTCCCAATTACGAAATTTTCTTTTATTCTTTCTCCGCTTTGTGTTATTGAGCTTATAAAAATTAAGAACCCTCACTTTTTATAACAAGTTATTATTTGTTAGGTTTTGTACTATATGAATAACATACTATGTGAATAACATTTTAAGTGCCTTTAGTGCACATCAACAAATCATAGACTGTTTGGTTCCCTAGAAAATATCCAAATGTATTTCTTCAAGCGAAACTCTTTCGAATTTTAATTTATGACGTCACTAAATTGTTGTTCTAACAAATTTCTTAACTGTTAAATAACTGATTAGCGATTAGTACAAGGAATATTTATTACAGTAGGGAGACTTAAAAGCTTCGCTTAGACTGTCATAACGTAAATTACGGCCTGTAAAATATACCCAGGTATTAAATTGAATACTTAATATTAAATTGAAACTGCTTCTTTGGCTACAGAGTAAATTAACTAATTATTAAACGGGTGTTTCATTTACCTGCCTGACGATATAATATGATATAATATTGTATTTTAAGGTTTTTGTAAGGTAATAATATATTGTAGTAAGGTTTATGTAAGGTCTAAAATCTTAAATAATATCAACGAAGTCCTAACAAGAGCTACTGAATTTCTTAAATAAAGAGTGGAGACCCGTAATTTCTTAGGACTTTATAAGTCAAAAAATGCACCGAGTTGTTTAAAGATCTGGCATTTTGGCCTAATTAATCTTTCTTTAAGAGTCCCCAGTACGCTCGACCGATCTCGATTCGCCATACAAACGTACTTTCGTTCTCATTTTAAAACGCCATGCTGAATTAACATGAAACTTTTTATACACAATGGGATCCATCATATCTAGGTCGGAAATTAGTTTCTGTTGCTAGAAATAGATATGGAAAAAAAAACAGCGAATTTTTGAATTTTTTAAGTCTTGTATGAAAATCTTAATAATCGCTGTATATTTTCTCCATTATAAGTTCAAGTAACAGAAACTAATTTCCGACCTAGATATATCGGATCCCCTTGTTTTTACAAAGTTTCAAATGATTCCAGCATGCCATTTTAAAATGAGAGCGAAACTACGTTTGTATGGAGAGTCGAGCTGACTGACTCTTAAACTATGATTTTCTCTTATCACTGAGCTTTATATTCTGTACCTATCGCGTATTTTTGAGGTGTACAATAAAGTGCATATGTATTGTAGGTATTGTATTGTGAATTTTTAAGGACAAAAAAATCGCTAAAAATGTGTTACTGTTTAAACTAAATTTTGGCGATAACTATTTTACCGCTTACAAATCATATCTTGAAAGCGGTTTGCTATTTTCCAAACTTAATTTCCGGTCGGTTGTACCGCTACAGATCGTGTGGCTCGATTGGTTGACATTAAATTGTAACTTTTGACGATATGTTTAGTGAACTAGTTCACAAAATCTCCGAGCGACTTTATTATTGCCTCATTATAATTCTGCTCCAAAATTCATAATGTTATTTGAAATGGAGGTATTTTTTGTGATAAGCCAGCGTAAAGATTTCCGACGCCAATCAAAAAACGTTACAATCGACTCGAGATCAAATCATTGTGCGTCACATAATAGGATAACTCTTGTCGGTGACACGCCATCTAGGCCAATGACTGGTAAAAGTGTTTGAGTTAGGAGATGAAAGTGGTATAATTAATGTTAAGGAGCCGGGTAACCCCAATTGGTTGATTTTGAAACGCTTTGGCTTTAAAATGTGCCGGTGAATAAATCTGAAAAACATTTTACTTGTCCTTTAATATTTCATTAATAATCTGAATGTTCGATTTTTCTGTAAAACATGAAATAGTATGTCAAAAAGATCTGTTTAGTTACAATAATATGAAATATGTAGTGTAAAATACGAGCGGAGTTCTAACTATCTTCGCCGCTACCACCTTCTTGTTAGCGCAAAGTATCAATGCTACAGTCGAGGACATAAATATGTTTATATTTTAAACCTTATTTCAATGAAATGAAATAAATAAATTAATATAGACTGGTGCCCTTGACTGGGTCAAGGGTTAGTTACAGAAAGCCTCTACTTATACTAAATTATTATTTTTATTGCATATATTGTAATTAATATGTACGTATGTATTGTATAATATTGTAATTAATATGTACATTTTATGACTTTTAAATTATTGTTGATTTATCAATAAAAATCTGAAATCTGAAAGCGGTACTCCTGGACACGGGGTGGATTAGTCAGGAGGTTCTTTTATCTGTCGTCCTAACTTCCGTTAGCTTGGGCCCCGCCTCGTCGCTGGCGGTGCTCTACATATATTAGGTTTTGCTTTTATATTTTATATGTATAATTTTATATTTTATTTGTGTAAATTTATTGTAAAAAATTGGCCAAGTGCGAGTCGGTCACGCGCACGAAGGGTTCCGTACCATTATGTTTATAAAACGGCGAAGAGTCCAACTCCCACTTGGCCGGTTTTTAATATTTGTTGTTATAGCGGCAACAGAAATACATTATCTGTGAAAAATTCAACTGTCTAACTATCGCGGTTCTTGAGATACAGCCTGGTGACAGACAGACGGACAGACAGACAGCGAAGTCTTAGTAATAGGGTCCCGTTTTTACCCTTTGGGTACGGAACCCTAAAAACCTACGAGAATTCTGCACAGCGATGTTTACATCAGGAGAAACGCGGCCGGCGTCGAAGTGGGGGGACGAATTGGGTTGTACTCGTAGTTATTATTGTTGTAGTGACGCCCGGCCGGACAGACGGGCTGTTGATCACTCCTGGCCTTTTAGCTTAATTCTCCTTCACCACATTCTACCTCGAATCTTCCTATCCTACAAAATAGGAGGATATCTTTTAGGTTCACATCCCCAGTTTCCTCTCCTGAAACTCATATTTGCCAAATGCGATCAAGATACTAAAGATTGCTTGCGATTCTTCTAGAGTCGCAAGCTTTCATAGACGACGGTGCTTAGCACCAGGCAGCAAGCTTGTTTGCCACCGTCGTTGAATATATTATAAAAAAAATCTTCTATATCGCGCTGCCGCGTATATGACACATTCTGCTATTGTTTTCTTGTCTCTACTTATCCCTAGAACATCAAGATGTCTATTCAGAGTGTTGTGCCCTGTGATTATACCTGTTAACAACATCATATTGCTCTTACCTAGACCCATGAGGTATCTACATCTCTTATTGTTTATACCAACCACCACCATCATGTCCTTAAGAACTATTTTGCGCTCTGTTATAAAAATATGCATAATATTGCAGGGTCTTCCAGGCGAGTCAATCAGAGGACCACCTGGCCCCCCAGGGCCCCCAGGCCCCCCGGGTCCTCCAGGGTCCACGGCCGTCGCCGAGATTTCAGGTTCTGGAGATGACGTAAGTGATTGGTGTTCATAAAACGTCAACTTAATTTTAATAATAAGTACAAAGACGTCGTTGGTACAACTATAATGCCGTCAAGGGCGCGAGGTAGGTATGCAGGTTAATTCACAGTGCATGTCAATTTTTTTTTAATAATTTACTCCTTGTAGTCACACAAAGTACCTATTTTTCTGGGTCGGGCATTCAATTTTTTTTACTTATTCAGTTTTGATTTTGTCATCGGTGTGTCCACCACTAGTAAATTTGCGTCACCGTCCTTAGAGAAACTACGAGCAGGCAACTATTTCACTTTATTTCTAAACAAAGGAAAAGTAAGGCGAGAAAATAATGAACAACATCAATTAGAAACAATCCTAGACAAAAAAGGATTCAAATGGTAATTAAACTTTTTTTTTTCGACTAACCTGCGATGGATGGGACGAAAATAATAAGTTCAGCCTCATTTGCGCCTCACAGCCATGCGCATAATTTCAAAAATAAAGAACTCATAAAAAAGGTTACGACCAACACAGAGACAAAATCAAAAATAGCTGAAGTAGCATGGGGTTCAGCTACTATTAATAATAATAATAAATCAACAAGTAAGACAACCAGTATGCAATTTAAATCGCAACCTCAGATCAACCACGACTAATTAGAAACTTACTAATGGAATGCGTATGGAAGCCAGCTGTCCTGTTCAACAATATTCAAGAATCTATTTCGTTCTGCACTGGTGCTCGAATTCCTTTGACGCACCGTAAATGTACGCATAGCGTAAAGATATGTGAACAATGTTTTAACTCCAAAATATGGTGGTTAATTTCCTAATCCGCATTGTTAAAGTTACGTAACTATTATTAATTTCAAAAAAGCGCTGACTAACAAATTTTTGATCAAATATAAGGATTAATTGACCTTAACTAATCAATGCCTAATACTACTTGTAGACTTACAGCTGTCAATATTTCCTGTACTTTAGAATTGGTTATTATTATTATACTGAATACTTATTATGAATTGACGACCTATTTATTAATCAATTCTAACCGTCTTTATACAGCCTATAATGTCTGATCTCCATAGTTGGCGGTCCAGGGCAAAAAAATACCTTCGATCCCCGACACCTCGAGCAAACACAAAACGTAAAACAAAACCAGCATTACACCTCCGCAAAATACTCATAGGGCAAATATGTGAACTGAACAAAGCAAATTCTTATATTCGAATATTAACTTTTTGAAGCTCTTATTTCCTTTGGTGTTGCTAGGTATTATGAGTCTAATCTGCACAAGTCAAGGTTGCTTTTCCAATTAAGCAATTGGTTAAGATATGAAGTGTAGGCAGTTGAAATTCTCGCTTTGGCCTGCGGGCGTCATCTGCCCCTACTGTAAACGAAGATAATTCGGTACAAAGCATAAGCGGTGACAATTTACCGCAAAGATGTGATACGACTACCTACGTATTCATTGTAGTGTAAGTATTTTTGAATTCCGATGTCTGTGAAGTTAAAATAGGGACTTCGCGATGAGTAGTTTCTGATGCAAAGGCTGCCCATGCATAATTATAAGAAATAACGCTAGAGCATTATGGACACCTTTGTACTAGACTCGACTTGGTGGAAATAGTGGATTATAAGATTAGACATTCAGTAGCATTGTATTTTCATTTCTTTGATTGTAATAATTGTACCATTTTCTATGAGAAATGCTCTTATAGTAAAGCTGGCGGTGGACCCGGAAGGTTGTCATAGGAACATAAAGTCTTTATATTTATAAACAGTCACCAATAAAACGACAATCAAAAAAATTTGCTGATACTTGTTTGACGCAATAGCGAGAATAGAATGGTAAGGTAATGGAATATATTTAATCGTATATAAATAAATTATTTATTTAAAACACAACAAAAAAAAAGAACAATATATAGAACATAACAAAAAAATTAAAATTAAACTTATAAATAAAAAAAATGCCCTAGGTCTTCATTACTAGGTAGTGTACCCAGAAGGCTAGCCGCATGCCCCGTTGGATAGCAACGCTGATCCGCTGGGCGAAATAGTGGCCAGCCCGCTGGTCACCAAAAACCTCTATAAGGCGCTTTGAAATCTCCTTATAGAGGTGACGAGCACTTGGACCCCATGGCCCCAGAGTTTCAACCCCAAACGCTTCTGCCAAGAGCGGCATATTTGCGACGTTTGAGGTTTTCGGCTGAGGAAGCAGCTGCACCAGCGTCAACTTTGGTTCCTGGAAAATATTAATAGAAATCAACTTCTTGTGAATTGTGGCACGCAGCCCTATCTCCGCTTGCTTCAACGCGTCCTATCTATCCTGGACTTGAATGGCCTATTGAAATGCAAGTTTTTATGTGCGCTCTCGGCCACTCAACCAGCACCGTCGCTTGTAACAAGGTTAACATTTAATTAAATATTCACAAAAGTTTTTCACATAAACTGTAATTAAATTTGAAGCACAATATGTTACAAAATATGCCATTCGGTTGATTACAGAATCAATTTTTTCAGACGTCATCACGTTGGAAACATACTTAAGGCGAATCCACCGCGCGGCTATATGTTACTCGTAACTATTATTGTATTGAATTTATTTTCACTGCTCCTATTCGAAAAAAATGTGTGGCTGATTTATTTTTCATTTCTGTCCTGCCGACAGGGAGCGAAACACTATTTTGCCCCCTCTAAACGGGCTAGAAAAGAAATTTTCTTTATATTTATTTATAAAGCGATGGCGGCAAATAAGTATACGGCCTACTTGATGGTAAGCAGACACTGTAGCCTCGGCTCGATCGATTGAGGATTCGTTGTGTTGACAATTAGAGATGCAGGTCTCTCACTGTCAACACAACGTATCCTCGGGAGTTCTAGCGACCTTGGTCGCCACCAGGAACACAACAAAATTATTTCTAACTCCGGCGTTCCGCGTTGAATCCCTCACTACGCTCAGAATTCCACGTTAGAATCCTTTGTTTCGTTTTGGATTCAACGCGTTAATCCTCGATGAAATATTGCATTTTGCTCCCTTGTCATACAACCTACTATTATGCAATAATTACACGTATCTTGTTCAAAACATTTTTCGTTGAAAGTTTTTAATAAGCACTATGTCCATTTTATTTTATGTAGCTACCACTTTGTTAATTTTTCTGAAATAACGTCATTCGATCTATATGTAGTCAAAGACCGAAATATTCATGTTTTTTTTTCAAATATCATCATTACCTATAACTTCTCTTCTTTATCGACTAATCAAACATTAGGTATCGACGTATCTACATACCAAAGTCCTAACCAGATTGCTAATCACCACATAAGTAAGCCTATCTGGTGATATATAGGATAATTACTTTGTAGACAGATTAAGACAAAGATTACCATTCAGGAAGTTTTGTTTGTACAGGAAGCTGAAATTCTTACTAAGTACTAAGCCTGTCACAGACTGGCGCGGCCTAGGCTGCGCGGTCAATGGTAAACTTGTCAATAGCTGTCAAATTTAGTATTGACCGCGGCCGCAGGCCGCGCCAGTGTGATTCAGGCCTTATTAAAAGAAAAAATCCAAAATTAAATCATTCCTTACAACAAAGTCAAAGTATATATATCTCACTGTTTTTCCTAAAAAACATACAAATATTTTGAATCATGATGGAGCATGTTTTAAGAGGGTTTGAACGTGTCCACTAGCGCCACTCGTAAATAATTGTATTTATTTAAATTTAACCATAGATATTGAAAAAGGGGCACATAGCACGTAAAACCGCTGGCCGTTGGGGCGGAAAAGTTCTCGAGTGGCGATCGAAGGCGTAACGTCGGCGAAGTGGACTGATGGTGATGACCTGCTATGTTATTCACAAAACAATCCAGAGGTGGGGTGCACGTCCAACACCGATGACGGCACAGCCCACCCCTAATATATATTGACGCCGGGGCTCATAATAACAATACGTAATCGGGGGTTTAACGCATTGGTCCGCTCGAGTCATCACCAGACGTCCGTCTATTTGACATTGCACCTAATTCACTTGCTTCTGACATTGACAGTCTGCGACGGGTGCAAGAAGAGACGAACGACCGAGACATTGGCGTGGTAGGGATTGACTCATCCGCATTGGTATTATTATCGATAATATTGTCTAGGTATATCATATCATGTTTTAGGTAGTACATACGTAAGGTCTGCGGCATACTTTAGCTTCACGGTTTGTCGGAGTCAATTTTTACCCGACTTTGACGATAAAGCGTGACCATAAAATCTGCCATGGTGCTATCATGCTAGCTGGATAGGCGGTCTCACATAGTTCTGCAGTCATCCTATAAGATAGACCAAAGACTAAGATCGAAACGCACAGAGCGGGCCGCGGTGCGGTACGGAGCGGAGGCGGTTTTGCATTTTTGGTCTTTCCGAAACTGTCGACTATTGATTTCTGCTTCATATGTCACACACGCTGCCACCGCTCCACCGCGCTACCGAATACCGCGAGGTTTTTTGGTGCGACGTGCGCCGGACCGCGTTAGATTAACCGCAAAACCGCCTCCGCTCCGCAACGAGGCTGTGCCGCGCTCTATGTCAAGCTTTTAAGGATTGCCGGTGTCCGCTGGATGCGTTAAGTCTGTACTTATCCGTACATTCCCCATCCGACCCCTGCCCTAGGGGCAGTCGGCGGATGTGGCGATACAGGTCAGCAGATTGGGATGAGATGCGGTCCTTCTTTGCATCTTATCCTTGGCAGTCAGCAGCTTGGCAGTGCTTCTCTTCTGGCAATCCTTCAACCTGTGCGGATGCCGTGACGGATGTAGTCCGACTGGGTATGGAATATTTTATTCCATACTCCGATGTATGCCTGTCCGCCAAAACACGACCTTGGTTTGGACCTCAATCCTTTAGGAAGAAAGCCTATTTTTATTGATTTCATATAGTTTGTTGACGATGCGACTACTTTTAAAAACAGAAATTTGGCCTATATTGGCTTTAACGTATAATGCTGTTTCATTAATATATAGGCATGGCAATGTCAGTATGTTGTGCTTAAAGTGCTTAAAATGCGTGAATATTAATATTCCAATGTCAATGAATATGAAATCACTACCAAACATTATTAGAGAAGGTTAGTGCCCTAGAGTAGATTTTTTACAACAGATGCAGTGTCATGTCACAAGGATACAAAAAACCGGCCAAGTGCGTATCGGGTCACGCACAAAGAAGGGTTCCGTACCGAGACCTCCTAAACTACATTTAAAACCACTATACAATACAGTAAATCAAAAAAGGTCGTATCTTCATAGGGAAGCCACGGCACTTACGCCCTTTTGTTTGGGCTAGATAGTTTTTCAGCAATAACTCAAAAACCGTTAAACCTATCTTGTTCAAACTAAAAATCGTTGAAAGGATTTATAATTGTACATCATCTCGATTTTTCAGAATTTTAAGCTTCATAGTTTGGAAATAAGAGTGGGGGACACACTTTTTACAACTTTGACAGCTAATATCTCACCAACGGTTGACTTAAATGGAAAAGTTTTATATAAACCTCTATGTAATTTTTTAAGGCCTATCTACCTATGCCTAGCCTAGCCACACGCCTATGTGCACTGAAAAAAAAAGTTTGTCCCTCTGTTACATGTATGGGGTGCCCCCCCCAGTTTAATATTTTTTTCGTAATTTCACATCATATTTCTGTAGCGGTTCATAGCATACACCTTCCTACCAATTTTCATAACTGTAGTTCTAATAGTCTCCGAGTAAATCGGCTGTGACATACGGACGGACGGACGGACGGACAGACACGACGAATCTATAAGGGTTCCGTTTTAGCCATTTTGGCTACGGAACGCTAAAAATGACGCTAATAGATTTAGTTACTGTTAATAAACAACATTATCGTTCACTGTTCATCCTTCTCACCCATTTCTTTACTTACTTCATTCCTTTTCAGTGTTCATATCGTCTCCAACACTGGTCTACTTTCCCTTGCTCCAAAGTTGATTATCCTTTTTTTTCTCATTGCACTTAAAATCCAATTTAAAGCCCAATTTGTGGCAGCCGGTACCAGTTTTCTCTTAATCTTCCCTACTACCATTAGCCGCGATAAAGATATGGTTCTGCCCATCACTTTCATTCAGCGGAAGGGCGTGTTTTTAGGTAGTCCGTCCAACTAATTTAAGAAAAAAGTCAGTAATATTTTAACCGTTGGGTACGTAGTAATCATTTGCCGACTTTAAAACAAACTCTGGTATAAGAAAAACAATAACTATCTTTAGATACATACATAAGTGAGGCCCCTTTGTCATACAACTCGTACAAAATATTAACTAACAGTCCCAGCAACCATATTTCACAAAAGCTGGATTTAACAAAACGGAACATAATAATATTATTTATTCCAAAAATAATTCATACAATTTAATGACTTGCTTGGTTCAATTATAATAATAAATCCTACCGATAGTTTTAATAAGTAAGCTTTAGAATTCAAATACTTATTTCTAAGTTTCTGCATATAATATACAAACCTTAAAATATTTATCTCAGGAAAATTCTGATTTCCTGATGAGCTCTGGCCGTGGTCAGTGGGCCAGGGCCATTGAAGTGCGGGCAGGGAGTAGTGATGCCATTATATAAGACGAGTGCAGAAGTACATCATTTCAGAGTATTGAGTGCCATCAATCTTTTTTTTTGACATATTGACTTTTCTGGTAGACTTAGCGCCGTCGACACTGCCACTAAATTGGGACGGACCGGTCGTAATAAAGTTTATTAAGGCTCTTGGCGCCCGGCCAACGTTTCAGTAGGGGATATCGATTCATTTGATTTTCTCTAAGGGAGCTTTTCAATAGAATAGCGGCAACGATGTTGAGTAATCGTATTTGCCGAACCCGCCACCTCCTTGACATATTTTTCCTTCCTTCCTATACATCGCTCGGTAATTGAAACGGGTTTCTCTTTAAACTTTTTCACGTTATTGGATTTTTGGGTTAACGTTTATAAGTTTTATAACTTCAAATAACTTAGATGATTGACGATTATACATTGCAGATGTTTAGAAGTTAGTGGAAATGGTTTCGGATTCTCATTTCAACTGTTATTTTTCATGCTTGCTTTTATCCAGAGGAATACGGTTAAGGTAATTAATCCCATCCTTTACTTTTCTTTAAATATTCGTCCACTCTCACTGTAGAAAACAGAGGCTCAATGTTTACGACCACCTTGGATTAGTTGGTAGCGACCCTGCCTACGGAGCCGGTCCCGGGTTCGAATCCCGGCCGGCATTATTTGTGTACATACATATGTTTCGCACGAATATTTTTTCCTGGGTCTTAGATGTTTTCTGTCTATTTAAATATGTGTTTATATCTACATTAGTATGTATATCGTCGTCTATTACCCATAGTAAAAGCTTGGCTTAGTTTGGGACTAGGTCGATATGTGTAAGATTGTCCCCAATATAAAAAAATATACGCTGGTAATAAAAAATCAGTGACAAACTAAAGAACTAGACTACTTAATCAACCGCTGGGTTTGAAGAACTTTTGAAAAGTTATTACCAGATTAAATGGGACATCATGCATTAATCCTAGTTAAATAATATGTATGTGTATTTTTAAGTTTCCAAAGCTAAACAGACATACAAATATCTAACTACGAATCATACAACACATCATTATTACTGTGGTTATTCCAGCAAATCTTCGGCGAGAACTACGTGTCACTCGGGCAATGCGGGTGCAACTCATCAACGCTTCTTTCACTGCTGGAGACAGCTCCCGAACTGCAAGGCCCGCCAGGACCACCGGGTTTGGTCGGCGCCGACGGACGTACCGGTGCGCCTGGCATAGGCGTGAGTATGAACTACCTACACTTTAGTTTAGTGGCAACTTTACGACAGTCTTGTGGCTACTGGAAATAGCCCTCGAGCTACAAGGCGCACCAACGCGTTGGCTGGAAGTACAGTCAAGGAAAATTCAACATAGACCGCTTAGTTCCTTATCGTCATCGCAAAAATATACCAAATGGTATTCCAATCAGGTATTTTTTTTAACATCAACATCCAATAGCTATTTTAATGGAAATACTCGTACGTTACACACATTTTCGATAAAATGCGTTACAAATCCATGGCTTACGAGTATAAGGCGGACGTAAGGCAATGCAAAACGTGACTATTCGCCAATTTTTTTTTCTCAATAAGGTAACCTTTTTGTTATAATCGTATTATTTTAAATAAAATTGTAATAATGCATATAATTAACAGAGGAATCATTGTACAGGGTCAACCAGGAATGCCCGGAGAACGCGGACCAATGGGACCAAGAGGCGAAAAAGGTGATAGAGGCGACTCAGGACCTCGTGGGCCAGAAGGCCAACCGGGGCCGAAAGGCGAACCGGGGGTGGATGGAAGAATCGGGAGCCCTGGTCCACCGGGCCCACCCGGTCCTCCGGCCTCTTCAGATTACAGTAACTTTGACGTAAGTTACAATTTAGCTTATTTTTTTGGTATCTTAATAACAATAAATTAGTAGCTTCGGAAGCTTGCGAGTCGATTAGGATATATATTGCTTGTGCGACTGTTTGTCCCGGATGTCCCTAGGATACCCCTCAGGCCACGACGACGTGACCTATTGGCCGTGCCGCCGGCGCGCACCGTGTCGTGCAGGAACTCGCCGCTGCCCCGCGCCCTGCAACAGCTCAATGCGCTCCTGGCATCAACACCTGAATGCGACTTGTTTGCGTGGCGATGGGCGGCAGTGTGTAGTGAATGCTTGAGATTCTGTGAGGTGATGGATGCTAGGTGCTCAACTGTTCCAATGTAATGTATATGTTTCTGTTACCTATTATGTATTGTAAAAGATAATTTGCTTGTCTATGTTTCGTGACGCATTGGTCATGTACTGTAATGTCATGTAAACCTATTTATCAAATAAATAAATAAATAAATATATGGATTTTTGAGTCAAATTAGTTATTATTTTATTTTCAAAAATCAGCTTGACAAAAAAAGGAACTATTTAGGTAGCGGACCCCGGGCATCCTTGAGGATGCAATTATTCTGTGATAAGTCTAGGAGGATAATAATAATAATTACTTGACAAAAAAGTCCATATAATTATCGAATATGCTCACAAAGTTTCAGGATGATCGGTTGAAAAATCCGACCTGAAGACGAGAACAGACGGTAATCCGGACAGACATACGAATGTTTGTTTCCAATCTGAAACGGAGACGGTTTGTTCGCTTTGTTCGGTCGATGAATTATAGTAAGCTACGAGACAGCATAGATTGTGAATGATAAAGTTATTCGTTTTGTAATGAGAAAAAAAAAACGATTGCGTGAGTGTTGGCGACTTTTGATATGACTTCTGACGTGTGCGTCCCCGGGGTGGCCACAGGCCTTATTATATTCCTTAAGTTTGTACTTTTTTAAGTTACGTATCTCACCCTGAAAAGACCGAAAATTCAACGAGTACCGCCCAAAAACCCAATGAGTACCGGCTTTGCCTTCAGCGGGGCGTCACAGGACTCGCAAACTCGCAAATAGCATTCTTACTGCGACTAGTTCGCACTCTTGTCTTGTACTATACTTTTGTTGGATGGATACACTGATATGCTTTTGCGGATGTTAGGCGATAGTTTGCAATAATTTAAAATGTGGATTTACCAAAATTTTTGCCGGTAGCCATAAATTATACTATGATCTGCAATGCGATGACAGAATAAACCACACAACTAAAGATAATACAAAAGTAATGGTAATAATCATATAACGGTGAGATATGGGCTCTCCTCGCAAATGCTTTGCAATAGACCTAGTTAGTAAGTATCCCAATAGTTCAGGGTTTGTAGTTTGGAAAATCATTAATTCATGCTTCACTGCAAAATGTTGTCTCGTTTATAAACATTTATTTTTATCTTGATTTGGGGATTAACTAAAAGCATAAGTAGGTATTATGCGTCATTTAAATATACAGTATTATCTTTTGGTTTAACTACTGAATGTACTGTTAATAGCTGCGTTATTTGTAAATCATTTTCATGCTTATGCTCATTTCTGTTTATTCAGTCAAATTGGAAGCCTCGTCCTATTTACAAGGTAAGCCATACAGAAATAACCGAGTTAATGTAATGATTTTCATCTAAAGATAATGTCGTGTGCTTTTGATCTTAGGCGATAATTAATACATAACGTCATGTTAATTGAAATTTGCGGTATTTTGTTATTGTACTTTTGCCTGAGTATTTTAGACCATAATTATTTTTACGGTATCATTTCTCTAAATGAAGATCACATTCGTATATACTAATACAAATATCTTCAGTTTTGGCAGCTGACCCTGATACTTCAGCAGTTATGTCCGTGTTACTGTAAAGTATTCTGAAATTAATGTAACTTTAACTGTGAATTTGGGTATACAGTAGGAAGATTAATTTATGACCTCTGGTTTGTACTTAGTATAGGCCACAAATACGTTACTTTTTCAGTTTTTCTCTTATATTTCTTTAACAATGACAATGTCCTACCTTGTATGACAAGGTCAAGTAGTACTAAATTCCTAAATGTTTGTTGCTGAACCATAGACCACCGGAGGATGGGCAGCAGCATCCCTGGAGTGCGGTGGAGATCCTGCGATCGCCAACCCGCATGCCAAGCGAGGCGATTATGGCATTTAGCCCCCATGAAATTGAGGGGGAGGCCTATGTCCAGCAGTGGACGTCCTTAGGCTGATATGGTGAACCATATATTCACGCCCAATATTAAACCATGTTTCTTAAAATGCAAAAAATTGCATAAAAATTTGTTGCCATCATTTCTATGTTTCCATGTAAAACTGAAAAAAATATATTTATTTAATTTTTCCCTTTAATTTGAAATTCAGAATTTTCATTAGCAGCGTTAAGGCTTAATACAAGATTAGTTTATGTTAATAATATTGATCTCTCATCAATATCAACTTCTCGGAAAACCTATAAAACTGTATGTGACCCCAGAACCAGCCATCTAGCGAGTCTCAGGTGTTGGTCGATACTCTTCGCTTGTAGACCGCTCGCAGAGACGACTATTGGGACAATACCCACGTTTACACAGGGTCCTAGAAAAACCCAAACAAACCATCCGGGTCAAACTTACTACCCAAATTTACGGTTATTATGATAAAATATAGGAAAAGCCTACAGGGATCATTTTTACGAAAATAATACGCAAAGACTTTATAACTAACACTAACATTCACATTATCCACTATCGCGTAATCTAATAATAATTGGATTTAATCTGTTACGTATGTCACGCGATAGTGGGTATTAATGTTATTATTAATCCGTTAATTATTTTGTCCGTTTTATTTACCAACGTGAAAATAGAGTAAAGACGGAAACAGATTCCAACATCATAAAGTTTTACTTTGAACTGAACCCTCTGCTCACTCCTTGCGTGAAAATGACATCTTATTCAAAACTTTACAATCAACCCCAAATGTTTGCTGCAAATTTTCTTACCTGCGAGATTTACTTTACCCGAATATCGCTTAATAATAAACAAACATCTCAACTGACGGTGGTGACAGTTCCAAACAAAATTGATCGTCGCTCCTCGATTTCCTTTACATTGTTGTAGGAGATCGGATTTCAACCGAAACGAATGGCTTTTTCGAAGACGATTCCCTCTCATTTACAAACAAATGCCTGAGGGCTCGTGGAAAGTGTGAAAGTCCCTTTAGACCCCTGATTTATATCTATCCAGATAAGGGAAATTTGGATCTTAGAAGTTTGTTATGTGTATTGTGTGAAAATAATTTAAATTTTGTTGCTTCTATCTCCGGAGTTTTGAGGGACGGTTAACCCGCGAAATGGCGAAGTTCTTCTTATTAATTTCCGACTTCCAAGAGGAAATTTTGTTAAATGTGCTTTAATAACTTGAACGTGACCTTTAGGTACATACTAAACTAGGTGGACCCGGGTATGTCCTAAAACTACGACCAAGACCACCGGGGGATGGGCAGCAGCATCCCTAAAGTGCGATGGAGATACTGCGATCGCCAACCCGCATGCCAAGCGTGGCGATTATGGCATTTACCCCCCATGAAATTGGGGGACGCCCATGTCCAGCGGTGGACGTCCTTCGGCTGATATGGTGGTGGTGGTGGAACTTTAGGTGGGAACTGGGATTGTTATGCGGAACGCTACAATAGTTGTGTTGTGAGGACTGTTCCAGTGGCCCCCAATACATTAAATTAAATAGAAACGAATCACTTTTTTAAGATTTTGTGGCATTGTTTATTAGACCGTAATAAAAAAGAAGTATATCATATCAGCCGAAAGAGGTCCACTGCTGGACATAGGCCTCCCCCAATTTCAGCGAGGTATATGCCATAATCGCCACGCTTGACATGCGGGTTGGCGATCGCAATATTGCTACCGCACTCCAGGTATGCTGCTGCCCATCCCCCGGTGGTCTTGGTCGTAGTTTTAGGTCATACCCGGGTCCCAAAATTACATAACCACTAACATTCGCCTCACAATATCTACCAAACAACCATAAAGTTTATATATAGCATTAGGCCATTTGTACCAAAGGTTTTTTCATGCACTAAAGATTAAATGAATAAAATAAATCAATTCACCTGCGACTTCATCCGCATGAACTCCTGTATCTCCTCGATTTCACTCCTTTAGTGGATGGTTTTCGGGAATAAAAAGTATTATATTTTTATCCATATTTTACTCTAACCCCCTTATTCATAAACGTCCATCAAGCCTCTATTAGTTAACAAGCCGCTAAAGTTGGTTTGTCCTTATCTGTCACTTTGACATTTATCTTTGTGAGAAAGGGACAAAGCAACTTTTAGTTAACAGAGGTTTGTTAAGTTTTATGAATAAGGGGGTAAATCCGTACAGTCGCAGTTGTTTTTGCGTGATTGAGTTATAAACATCAAGATATATACTTTCACGTTTTTTGTTACGTTTATAAAAAGTCAAAATATATGCAATGGTTTTACAGTACAATTTTTTTTATAGGAATCTCTCCTTGGCTCATACGGGGGTGCCATTGGAAGACCAGGGGCACCGGGGCCTAAAGGCGACGCAGGGCAGCTGGGGCCCATGGGGCCGCAAGGAGAGCGAGGCTTTTCGGGACCGAAAGGAGAACGGGGCCAGCCAGGCTTGAGCGGACCAAAAGGAGACCGAGTAATTTATCCATTGGAATTTATTTTATAAAATTGGAATTTTCTAGCTAAAACATAAGTCAAGTGTTTCAATACTGATCTCATGTTATGTGGGTTGTCATATACTTTTCATGTGGGTTGTATTTTTCCTAAACTAAGTGATATAATTCTAATTTATTACAGAGAAAGAATTATGCCAACTACTCGTAGTAATTAAAATTGTACCTACTTTATTTGAACTGATCATTAAGTAACAACAATTTTACTTTTGCGTTGCAAATAATATTGTATTTTTCACTAAGGCAGTAATAAATTATGATTTAATTTATAATTCCTCATAGAAATATGTGTCTATGTTTAGGGGCACCCAGGTCCACAAGGCGAACGCGGCTTGAAGGGAGACAGAGGCAACCCTGGTCTCGACGGCAGACCCGGAATTTCGGGTGCCAATGGTCGACCGGCTGAGAAAGGCGAAAAAGGTGATACTGATGCTTGTTTTGCGGTGCACATTTCACGTAGATCCGATTTTTTCCTGCCTTAGGAAGCTGGAGTGGGGGTTCTAATCACAGTGCAATCAATATCTAATGACTAATGATATTTATTATTTTAATTAAGCATATCACTCTCTAGTTCTGTTACCCATAATATAATACAAGCTTTGTTTTATTTGGGCCTGGATCGACTTGAGTAAAATTGCCCGTAATAACTACGTCTTTATTCTGGAACCATCGATAGTCAGAGGATTTCCTCTCGCTACATACCTACGTCTCTCTCTTAATTTACGGTCCATTATTTACGTCAGCTTGATGCTAAAGGTATTGGTAATCAGCTTTTAGGTTATTCTTCCTGTATTTATTTTGATGGCTATTTCACTCCGATTCCATTTACCTCACTTTTTCATATAACTCTTGAACGTTGTTACATGGTCCTACAGGCAGAAATATATTTTATGACACACCTGGCCAAAAAGTGTATTTTTCCGCACGCAACGCGTACGGAAAAAGCCGCTTTCTGGCCAAGTGTAGTAATAAAATGACGTACACAACACGGGAGGTAATAAATAAAGTCCTCGATCGCATATATATACGTCCCTCGCTTACAGCTCGGACCGCAAAATCTGCGATCTCAGCCTTTTTTTGCTTTACCACCCTAGTTGTGTAATGTACTAAATATAATTGTTATCTATTTGTCAGGTGAACGTGGTTTACCTGGGCCACCTGGCCCCCCTGTGGCAGGTGGATATAATTCAGACAGCGCGGAATCTCTGACTTCTGGTAATTATCAAGCAATGATTTGATCTTTTTCAAAATACCCGAAAGTTACAGACAACACAATATATAAAATATAAAGTGATCATCTATCGTATTCCTATAACGGAAGAATAGCGTGCATAATTAATATAGTTAAACAAATCTGAAACTGATGCGCCTGCAACGTGTTTACTTTATAATCCGACTTCATTTTTATGATGTTGTTATCACTACTTAAGTTTCAATATAAGTTATTTATTTATGATTCTTTAGTAATAATAATATCATCGTGTAAATTAGAACCAAGAAATAATAATTCTTTTAATTTTAGGAATAAATGCTGGCACCAAAGGCGACAAAGGTGATAAGGTAAGTTACCAACAACAGTTAATAAATAAGTGATCAGAGCTGCGCCCACGAAACGAATATGAACGAAGTTTGTGTATCCTCATCTTTGTCGCTCAAATTTGCAAGTGCAATAAATAGTGAGGGAGACACACGAAGTTTTTTTTTTGTTTTCGGTTCACATTAGCAGCTCAGACACGCAAATAAAACCAAATATAGATGCGGAAGGCAATAGTTAAAATTCCACTAAACTTGTCCAAAGGACCTTGAATAAGGCAACGTCAGATCAATAATAACTATGGCAGTATTGTGTTTTTCTATTTAGCTAAAAAAGTGTTTTTAGTCTATGAAATCAAAATCAAATGCTTAATCTGTAAATAGACCTGATGGGCTCTTTTACAAGTCATATACATATACGTACGGTCACGGACTTTAATTGTTGAGCCATTTAGAGCTCACTTTATACTGGACACTTTATAGCTAACTATTTTGCCCAATATGAAGTGAGCTCTAAATGGCTCATCAACTAAAGTCTGTGAGTGTACAGCAATTAATCCTATATAGAATTTTCACATGACAACAGTAGTAATGAACAACAGACTAACACCTGGGCAACGTAACGGGTGATGTATAGGAACCAATTATCCATGTCCATTTTACCACCAGTTGAAAGTCAATTTGCGAAACATTTTAGGTTCGATAACCTACTTTTTTAATTCCCAGGGTGAGAAGGGGAGCCAAGGCAACGATGGACCTGCCGGCTTCCCAGGGAAAGACGGAAAGTCGGGAGAACGTGGGGATATCGGACCATCAGGCTTGCCGGGTATGATGGGTCCGCCGGGCGCACCTGGTCTTAAAGGGGAAAGGGGAGAGCGGGGACCACCCGGACCTATCAGCATCACTTCTTCTGGATCTGATATTATCACAGTAAAGGTGAGTTGCTACATTTATTAAAAGTACCATATAAAAAGGTTACGTAATATTACATATAATAACTATTTTGTCGTAATAGCTTTTACGTCCATCGACCTTACATCAACTTGTTTTGTATATTATAAATAATAATACCTGCACCTGATCTATAATTTATACGAGCAGTCAAGCAATTTTGAAACACATATTTGTGATTATCTATTGATTATAAAATAACTCACTAATATTAATTTGGAAAAACGGAATTTTTCTGCTAAATCTAATCTTAAGGGCCTTCGCGCGAGATTGCGGAGGCCCTTAGTCTTCTATGACGATTTTCATATTCACAAGGGCGACAAAGGTGACGCAGGGCCACGTGGGCGCAGAGGCAGGCCCGGTGCCAACGGACCGCGAGGCTTGCAAGGACTGCAAGGGTTACCAGGCCCGCCAGGCAGGCCGGGTGACAAGGGCGAAACTGGCTTCCCTGGATGGGTGGTAAGTTGAGTAAAATCTGGGCCGATATGTTTTATCTAATACTAGGTAAAGCTAGGTATTCATAACTCTCGTATATACAGGGATGAACAATACCGCGGAGTTTCCTGAAAGTATGTTGTCATTTAAATGATATACAATCAACTTGTAATTATTAATAACTATTGTTGGAATGAAAAAAAAATATCATTAAAATAATGCCTTTTAATATTAGCAACAGTATGGTTTTAACATTACCATTTAAGTGTTTATATATCGAAGTGACTTATGTCCTTATAAGATGGGGTTGAAATATGCTGTTTTCTTTATTTTATGTTTAAAATGCTGTAACTCGAAAACGATTACGAATATTAACAAAGTTTATTTGGCAAAAGTATAGTACCAAGGCTAACCTGTTCCCTGTTTACAAGAAAGTACATCGTTCTGTTCCACCCGGTATACGTAGTTATTCATATATAGCATCCATTTTTGGTCTTAAATTATTACATCAATGAATTAGTAGAAACAAGCTTTATAATATACAGTATTTCACTTATAGTTCAATTAGGAACTTTTTGCGAAACGCCAAAAACACTCGGTAAGTATAAGTTTGTAGGGAAAATTGCCTAATGACGTCACAATTTTCTATGGTAAAACTGTGTCCTTTTTTATGTTTATGTATTTAAAAATCCTTAAAATTGCTAACATACGTTTAAATTTGATTATTTCAGGGTATTTTCGTATGATTTGTTTATTGCTAACGTAAAAAAATATCTTTTAGTCTTGTGAAATACTCTACCTATTAACTGAATAATGTTTTTGGAAAAAAAATATATAATAATATTACATAATGTCCATTGATATCAATGGATTCTCAATAAAATTGTAAATATGGTAATAAGTATCGATATTCCAATACTGACCACCAAAAAGACTATATTGTGGTCGTCTGACATACTCGTACTCTAATGCCTGTTGCATGAATATTGTGGAAGTTTAATATTTTTTTCTTTCTTTCTTGCCACTAGGATGTCAAGGTAAATAGTCACAACATCTTCAAGGATAGGTGTTTCCTGAAACATTAATTTAAATTTGTGACTTCTTATAGGGTAGACCGGGCATTTCCGGAAAACCTGGACTACCGGGCCCCGTTGGACCGAAGGGAGATAAAGGCGATCCTGGTGACAGTCTCCTGGACTTATCTATGGTTTGTACCACCAATAACGCAAACGAAAACATACGAGTATCTTTATCATGCTGGCAAAAATACATTAAAATGATATCGTATTATTTTTTTTTAATCAATAGCATTATCATTATTGATTACACTTGCTATTATACAAAACATCAGTTTCAATTAGACACATAAATTTAAATCCTCCATTTTACATTGTATTGCCGTGCTTCTAAATCGAAGTCTATATATTCACATAATGTATTGTTATTTAAATTAATATACCTATTCCACAGTTAAACCATAAGTTTCCATTTTTATCAGACCTAGGAAACAATTAATAAATAACTGTAATAAACCAAATAAATAAATTAAAATATATAACAAAATAATTCCATACTTTGCAGCTGAAACCCTAAGGTATAATAATTATCACTTCATCCGCTTCTTCAATTTGACCGGAAGACCACCAATGAAACTTTCGGCGACAATCGCAGTGGGTTCTGGAGGTGGGTTCCTCACAGAGCATGCAGCAGGCTCCACTGAAAACTTGTGCAGAACTGCTGCTAAACCGGCCATAGCTTGCATTTGACCCAAACGAGCTCCTAAAATGAACGAAGAGATAGTTATCAGTCATTAGGTCTAATTGCTGTGCATGAGTGACTCTGATCATGAGCATCTGCCAATAAATGTTATTGTAGATTGTTAACCAAGGGTTGACAGCCACCCATTTCAGACAAGATATTTTGGCGCTCGAACGTAGCATAGCGCCAATAATTCGAGCCTGCAATGGGTGGTTTCACCCGAGTAAAACACTATGCATTTTAATTCGATTACGAGGAAACTAAGAAATGCCAAATATGCAAAAACATTTTCTGAGTCAGTCAAATCCTATGGAATCCATTATTAAATAATTTGTGTGTGGAACTTTTGGTGGGAACTGTTGGCTGACGTTTATAAATATAGTATTTGTATTATTTCCTGAAAGCAGACCAGGGTTTACAAAATTTATATTGAACAAAAAAACGCTTCAATTTATTGAACACATTAAAAAGTATAGATAACATTATTGTTTTTACCATGATTTAAAATTTTAAACCATTATAATTATTAATAAGCTTCAAATATTACTAAAATGTTGTGGTAGTGTTGCCGATAACTTTCTACCAATGTCATTGCTTTTAATGAAATTAGAGCGCGCTTATATTGAAAATCGATTACTTTTAAAATGTACAGTCGGGGTAAGAAAAGGTTCGTCACCTTAAAATCGACATTTGCTTGCACCAAGGCAATTATTAGTCCTGCCAACCTTTCATTTCAAACGAAACAGAAATATCGCATTGACGTTTACAATAAAAGGCTAATCGACTGGTAGTGACCAGTCGAATACAATGAGATATATCGCTAATTTTATAGCCAGCCACGTGATCTGCAATAATGGCAGCCTTTTCATGGATATTTAAATTCCTCGGCATTATTAAAATAAATGTGATGCAGAGTTATTATTGATCGCAAAAATTACAAGAGAAAATATTGACACTGACTAACACTGTCCATTAAAATAGAACATATTTGATTAGAACTCTTACGAAGTTGTTTATTTGACTACTTATGTCATTAAAAAAGTTTGATGTTGATATGAATACTAGATATAGGTCAGAGGTCACAGGTCAGGTGGATAGGCTATTTGCACTTGAATGCCTACTTAGTACTTTGGTTTCAAAAGACTATGACCATGACTTTTAATAACTGACGAAGGTTTTCGTAACCCGACTGTACCTATGCAAAGTTGAGATTAATCTAAAGTGAATATTAATTAATATAAGAATCATATATTACGATTAATATAAAGAAAAGTTAAGATTAATAAAATAAATTTTAAGTGAAATTTCAATACATACACTAAATTCATAAGAATGAAATCATACCGGATTATATTGAATATGTAACTTTTTAATGTATAATACGCACCAACACATGCTCTTGGGCCTTCTCCAAAAGGCATATAAACGTATTTCCTGTTCTGTTTGTTATCTGGATTGAACCTCTCTGGGTTGAATTTTTCTGGCTCCTCAAAATACTTTTCGTCCATATGAATTGCCTGTATCGGTATCATAATTTTAACACCGTCATCTATGGTTAAGCCTATCTCCGGTATAGTGTACTTCGGTGATCTGCACTCTCTCATTATGAATCCTACAGGAGGATACATCCTCATGCCCTCGTTAAATGCCATTTCTAAATATGTCATTTCTTTAACAGCGTCATAAGTTAATTTGTTATCATATTTAAGCAACACCCTATCAATTTCTTCTTGTACTTTAACTTGACACTCGGGATTAAATGCCAATTGGTGTAACAAATAACTTGAAGCACTTGAGGATGTCTCAAAACCCGCACCAAAGAAGACAAATACTTGTGCGACCATTAGGCCTTCATCTAGTGCCTTCTGTATTAATATTGGAGTACCATCAGGATTCTTATGCTCGATTGATTCTCCAACCATATCTCCTTGTTCTCTTAGCTCAAGCAATAAATCTATGAAATCGTTTCTGCCTGAAGGTTTGTAATTCCGTTCTTTCAAAACAGACAATACTAAATATCGCATGGATTCTTCAATTTCTGGCGCCAATAAATGTACATTTTTGAATACTTCAGGGAACAGGAACTTACTTACACCTCTCAAGGCATCTTTTGGAGTTCTCTGAAATATTCTCTTACCAAGTTTTCGAAATTCAGAATTCTCCGAGGTCAGCGAATCCATATTAATTCCAAAACCACATGCTCCTATAAAGTCAGTGGTATACCTCGCCATAAGCTCTCGCATATCATAAAATTCCAAATGTGTCACCTCTTCTGCTAGCTGTTGTAACTTTTCTGCTCTTTCAGTGATTAAAGGAAACATTGCCTTTAATTTTCCAGTGCTAAACACTGGTGTAATTCTTTGTCGCAGTAAGCGCCATAAATCTCCCTCGGCAAAAAACAAGTTGTTTAACAGAGGTTCTTTCACTGTCCTATGAGGGTGCAATCCTCTCGCATAAAAGTGTTCAAAGTCAGTACTAACTATTCTTTTGGCAATTTCTGGATCTCTTACGACCAGCTCGGGACTTGTGGCTCTGTAATAACCAACCACCTTTTCGTTTGGATATTTCTTATACATTTCTGTTGCCGTCATGGCCATGCTAGATTTCTGTGCAAATTGACGATAATTATTTCCTATGAATGGAATAGTTTTGTCATGTTTTATACCTCGTACCTTCCAATAATTGAATGTCCAAGTACCATAGAAATATAAAGCCACTAAAAACACTGCGTACACCACTATGATCAACAGCATTTTCTATAAATAACAAAACTCTGAGTATGAGCAACACATCCGTCGAATCATGCGCTGACAATAATACTGGTAAACACGACCTCAAACGCGGAGATAACAAATGATATTAATACGATAAAAAATTGTAGCCGTGATGTAAATAAACTAGTTATGACATAATAATACGCTTTAGCTCAATTTATTGTGATGACGATGATGCGTATTAACTCGGTGTAGTTTCGAGTAGTAGTTTAGTAGAAGAACCAGTTGTTACGTTATAAGAAAAGCCTTTTTTTATAAGGGACGAGAATATGCTTGTAACCATTTTTAAAAACTACTTAAAAAAGTTATAATACATATATCGGCCTTCTTATTAATTTTTGATTGTTTATCTTAAAATATTCTTCATAGCTCAAAGGGGAAAAAGGAGAGCGAGGTTATGACGGTGCCCCGGGTACTCCTGGCGCCATGGGCCCGCCCGGCCCTCCAGGGACTAGGTCGGAGCCGGTGCAATACATTCCAGGGCCCCCCGGCCCCCCGGGCCCGCCGGGTCCGCCTGGCGTCTCCCTAATCGGACCCAAAGGAGAACCCGGCATGAGCGTCTTTGAAGAACATCCTGTGCATGGCAATACGAAGTTCTTCGGGCGACCACGTAAAACTGCTTATTTATGATCAATTATAGCTAAGGACGATAACTCACTTCGTTCAATAAAGTTCATTGTACAAAAAATTTCGATAAATATGTCGAAGTGATTTATCGATCTACACATGAAAATAGTGTGAAAAATTATTCTTTCTGAAGTGCCACAGTAATAAAGTAATGTTACAATGTTACAGCTAATGTATAGCCAAATTATACATTAGCTGTAACAATCTACATGACAGTGACTGATACATTTTTTTTTTCGACATAATTGTTATTCATTACATTATTACTATATCAAACATGCTGCCGATAGCGGTCAAGGCTAGTGCCCTTGACGAACTCAAGGCGTTAAGGGAGTTGAAAGACCTTAAGGAAAAAGATCGCCACAGAGAAGGTGAGTTGTCAGAGTAATTTCCATATATTTTATGGAACAGTGACTTCTTTCTACGGATTAGTATAAGTCTGACAATAAAGAGTAGAAATTAATTGAGGTCGCCACTGTGCTTTAACGGGCAACATTTATACTAGGATTCGATCGATATTTATACTTGCTTATAATAATAATAAAATACAAAAAATATAGTACAATATATTCAATATTTTATAGTAATATATACATTTTCGTTTTAAAAATAAACACGAAAATGAAAATAAATGATATTTTATTGGTTTCGTCCAATTTATTGACTGAATATGTCATATATCAAAATCATTGTTTTTGAGGACGTCCTTTTCTGAGCTTTGTGGGCGTTCCAAATTTGCCGTTATTCTTACGCACTTTTTTCATTCACTACTTTCTTTACAGTACTGACTACCCTGAAACAATGTACATTTTAAAGTTTTATACATATTTATGATCATATCAATAAGTAATACTCAAAGTTATTTGAGTATCAGATGACAAGTGTATTAGTATCTATGTACAAATGTAACGATTTAGTATTTTAGGTCCTACTACATTTATTTATTAATATTTAATCTTAACAGGCTATATGTACTAAATCGTTTTACCCTGACAAAGTTGCAACCTATACAAATAATATATGCTTAGATTATTTTGTTCGTCCCATTTGCTTCCTTTGTGTGATCGAGTAGTAAAATATCAAGAAGTGGCATTTACGCTATATGACATTTCAACATCGAACATTATTTACCTAATCTCAAATTATTTACAACATCCAAATAATAATTATTAAGTCAATAGCTGTACATCTTTGCCTCGATTTATAAATATGAAATAAAGTTTTTAGTTTTACATACCCGTTATATTAGCAGTTCGTTTGTAAACTTCTTCTAACTCCAGCAATAACTTTCCAGCTTCAAGCTTCGGAAAATCACGTTAAAAGCACCTGATATTTTACTTCGCATGCGTCACTGCGAATTGTTTTATTCATTTTCACTTTATTTAGATATTATCGTCGAACAAAAACTGGGTAAACAACGGTAATACTCACCAGCAGCAGTTCAATGTTTACTTACGGGCCAATATTTGACATCTTTCACATGACACCTGGTGCTGCCATGTAACGTTCTATGTTTGTTCCATTTTATTTAATTTCTACTCTTTATTGTCAGACTATAATGTCAGCAGGCCAAATCGTTGGAACAGAGGTTTGCAGAAGACTCTAGGTCCAACACCACAGACGGCTCTTACACATTTTTTTATTATAAAAGCTTTTTTAGCATCCGTTGAATTCCCCCATATTGAAATACCATATTTTAAAACTGACTTTATATAGCCGTGATATGCAAGCAGTACAGTTTTTTCTCCTGAGAGCACTCTTAGTTGTTTTATGGCGTAAACAATTTTTTCTAGTTTGTTACACGTCTCTTTCATATGCGCTGGAAGAGCAGTATTGATCGAGCGTTATACCTAAAATTTTGTTTCATTAACCTGTTGTAGAGAATGGCTTTGACATAGAATATTAGGGTCTAATTTGCGTGTTTTATAATTTAAGAATTGTACGGAACAGGTTTTTGAAACATTGGTTCGTAAATTATTTTCTTTTAACCATGAGTCTATGGCGTCTATGGTTTCTTTAATTTTTTCCTCATATGACCTTGTTTTGTCATCATTAGGTATACAAAAATGACTTTCAGAAATACACTTCCAAGTCAGAGTTCCTTGACAGTTTTGCGTGCATTTTGCATTTTTTATTTAGTTGACTTATTGAGCTTTAAATCGGTGCCAGAGACCCACCTTTTAAAATGGTAGTTTTCTTTTTGCAATGACTTAAATAACTACTAATTGCTGGTTCATAGAAAAGTGTAGTGTATTTATCAAGGGACTCTAACTTGGCAGTATATTTTTGAAAGTAATTTTTGTATACAGATGTATGGAAAAAGGTATGGGTGCCTAAATACTTATGAGCAGTAGTGTATATCGTCAAATTGAAATGGTTTCGAGCCCTGCCGTTTATGATAAATTGTACGTGGAGTAAAAAGAAAGATTTTAAAATTATCTTTACCTACTCTATAGTACAACCAGTATATGGTCAACGAACAGAAGAGCCGAGTACGAGTCAAACTGTGCCCGGCGCAGCGGTTTTCCAAACTACAGAAGAAATGATGAGGGTACGTATTCCTCTAATGAAATTAATAAAATAATTATTAATCATGTGCAAATCTATGTACATATAAGCTTCCTTAAATTTGCAATTAAAACCAGATTTTTATCAAAAGGTTTCATTACAACTCTCATAAAAATATGTGGTATTTTGAGGCCAGACGACCTGCCTGCCTAGTGTGTTCTCATTAACTTTGGACGTAAAGAATACTTTGGGCCTAAACCCAGTCATACTACTGGTGCTATAAAAGTTTATGCAGCGTTCGAAAAAGAGGAAAAAAGAGAGGAAAGGAGAATTAATATCTTTGCTCAACAGTGGGATAACAGGCTAAATGTTTTTTAATACAGTTGGCATCTGCGAGCCCTGTGGGCGCGCTGGCGTACGTCACAGAGGAGCAAGCTCTCTTCGTTAAAGTGAACTCCGGTTGGCAGTATGTCCTAGTAAGTATTTTAATATTAAATGAATCTATAAAAATGAATTTTTCTCAAACATGCAATGAAATATTGATGTTATGTTCCTTATAATAGGCTGCGAAGTATGACGTTTCAAGTGCGGCTAGGACAAGAGGTCGTTAATGGAATTTTCATACAAATCTTGCAGGCCTAGGCCGGCAAAGTCCCCTTTTTAGGGTTCCGTAGTCAACTAGGAACCCTTATAGTTTCGCCATGTCTGTCCGTCCGTCTGTCCGTCCGTCTGTCCGTCCGTCCGCGGATAATCTCAGTGACCGTTAGCACTAGAAAGCTGAAATTTGGTACTAATATGTATATCAATTACGCCGACAAAGTGGTAAAATAAAAAGTGGAAAAAATATTTTATTAGGGTACCTCCCCTATACGTAAAGTGGGGAGTGATTTTTTTTTTCATTTTAACCCTAACGTGTGATATATTGTTAGATAGGTATTTAAAAATAAATAGGGGTTTACTATAATCATTTTTTGATAATGTTAATATTTTCGGAAATAATCGCTCCAGAAGTAAAAAAAAATGTGTCCCCCCCCTCTAACTTTTGAACCATAAGTTTTAAAAATATGAAAAAAATCTCAAAAGTAGAACTTTATAAAAACTTTGTAGGAAAATTATTTTGAACTTGATAGGTTGAATAGTTTTTGTAATTTTTTCAAAAAAAAAAAATATATGTGACGGACGGAAAACTACGGAACCCTACACTGAGCGTGGCCCGACACGCTCTTGGCCGGTTTTTTTAATTTCCATTTAAATAAATTTGTGGCATAGGCATCATGACATTATGCCACTATGCGTATTAAAAATAAAACTTTGATTTTTTTGTTGTTTATTTCATTGCATGTTTGAGAAAAGCATTATACATACCTCGGCGGGAAATATAGGGTTGCCCGCCTCAGACCTATTCTATATCCGTCTATATGTCTTCGGCCGGCAACCCCTTTCGTCCCGGCCTCTGTAGTAATGTGCTATTGCGCGCTATTAAATCCGTTTTATATAGTTTCTTTTAATGTGTAGCAATCGCGGAAACCGAAGTCAATATTAAGTAATTTGATAATTTATCAAAAAAGAGCGGCAGTTTACATCTTCATCCAGAAAAAAGTTTACAGGAACAAATTGTGGGTATATATAAGTATACCATAGTTTATTTCTTCTTTCCTTTCGTTCTTTAAGATTAGTATTCCTGCTGTTTGTCCTATATAATTATCGATTCGTGAAGTTTAAAGCTCCAGAGGCACTTAGTTATATTAACAGCAAGAAATTCATTAGACATAGACATAGCCATAGAAATATTTTATTCAACATCACAAGGCATGTCTTAACAATAGTCTTAACAATGTGTATCTTAAGGTTAGACTTAACATATAAATTTAAAATAAACATGTTTTTATGCTTGTGATGTTAAAAAGGGGCTTACCTCAGCATAATGTTGCAGAAACTTCACTACAACGCTGGTTTTCAAGCAGATCCTTACAACATCATAAATCCACTGCTCGCTGTTGGTCGGGAACGAAGTGTCTCATGTTATGAATATGTATAGACTGTATAGTGTAAATGTTTGTGTGTTTATCTTGAAGTATAGAAGTAAGTTTGTAAGATTGTAAGATTAGATTTGGCTCCCGCTGAGTAAGAAAATCCCACATCCATAAGAAGAATAAATTACTGTTGCTCTGACTTGCCTACGTGAATTTGATGCCAAGACTCTTACACTGCGACTTCTATCTAAAAAGATACCAGCGTATTTATGTTTGTGACACGATCATACTAGTCGCTTTGGGAAACCGAGACCGTCAACTTAGATTTTGCTGTGCCTTTCACAACGACCATTTAGCCTAGTTGATCAATCAACACCGGGGTTCAACCCTCTGCAAAGCTGACGGTCCCGAGTATTCATAGTACAAAAGTTGGTTAGTTTAGACCGATATGTACAAGATTGTCCATCATCGTAATTCGTTTGCACATATCCCATTTATTTGCGGTCAGATCAGCATGTCTTTTTTCCTTATTTCTCTATCTCTCGTCACTCACACCACATCATTCCTATTTATATCAGCTCTCATGCTGTTCAACCAGCTTGAAATCGTCCCTCCATATTTATTCAATATTTATAGCTGGGCTCACTAGTGACACAGTCGCCCCAAGCCCAGGTGACAACTGCATCTGCGCCGCTGCCGATGCCAGCAGCCAGTCTCGTGCACGAAGTACCGCTATCCAATTCCATTCACAGTCCGGCTGACGTGCCTGATGGACCTCGAGTAAGTATACCTATACCACAGGCATCCTTGTATGATACAACAATACAATATAAATACTCTTTACAGTACATATGGCGCTACTGTACCGCACGAGTGCGGTAATCAGCAGATTACGTGCATATGTCGAAACTTTAAAGAGCCATATGTACTGTAAAACGTTGTACGTTACACGTGCGAACAGGTAATTCGCAACTCGTGTCGATTTAAAACACTCCCTTTGGTCGTGTTTTAATTCATCATCACTCGTTTTTTTATTTCCTGTTCTCTGCACTTGTATCGTAATGTACTATTGTGTATTCGCGCTCACCTCAGATGGATTCGCGGTATAACGAGTACGCTGCAAAGGCCATAAAGAAAACTTTACAGGTTTCGTTTGACGTCAAAGAATCATATTGCAGTGAATCTTATATTATTAATTTAAGTCGATGTTAAAATTTTGGTAAGGCCCATGCAGCACATTGTATAGGTATATTTACTACAAATATCGTGAGTTAAAACCGGTCGGTTAACTTTTTTTTACTTAAGATCAATGACAATAGTTATTTGTTCAACTAGAGAGCAAAGTCTAATTTTGCTGCGAGTGTTGATGTTGAGTCCCGAGTAAGTGACCACTATTCTATAATAAAATTAGAATCTTGAGCGAAGAGAGGGACTCAAAGACACGAGATGCAAATATCTTTAACATACAACTTATCATTCACCTCAGCGGCGAGAACATATAACGCAAAGGAACAGTGACAGACATGAAGTTTAAACTTCATTACATCCCGCTTTCCTCCATCCCGTTTGTATTACACCCCGCAGTATGAAAAGATGACCTGCGACTAACCTTCGAATGAAACATTTAAAAGTTTTTTTCACGCTAACAGCAAAATTTTAGTTTGCTCACTGGTGTCAAACAGCAAAACCGCCATGTTCGAGCCGCTGAGGTGAAATAGTAAATTGTGCAACAAGTGCATAAAACGAGCCATTTTATCCGTGACAATTTATCGATCCCGAGCCGCAGGCGAGGGTCGATAATAAAGTAGAGGATAAAATGGGTTTTATACACGAGTTATCCACTCTGCTTTTCACTTCGATTGCGAGACAATTAAACAAAAATTTAATATAGATAAAGTTATTTCATCCAATTTATACTTGTGTGCTCGGCGACCGCGGACGGCGGCGCGCGCACGTCTGCACGCGCCGCGCGCCGCGGGTAGGTTTTACTTTATGCTCTAGAGCATAAAACGCGACTTTATATCGCCTATGCAGAGCGTAAAGACGAACTTCTAGAGCATGATAAGTGAAAAATATCTTGTCAAATACAATAGGATTGTAATACATACATAGTTAAAAAAGGGTTCGATTATAAAAGTGTAGTTTTTTACCATAACATATCTTATAGAAAACCCGTACCAAATGCCAATAGATTACTCGTATAGTTCTAGTATTTGATTTTTTGTTTATATCTTTAGCTTCGGATGGCAGCCCTAAGCGACCCTATGTCTGGAAATATGCACGGTGTACGTCGAGCTGACTACTCGTGCTACCGGCAGGCGAGGCGAGCTGGCCTGAGAGGCACCTTCAGGGCCTTCCTCACTAGCAGGTTTGAACGATTATGGAGCTACAAAATGACTATATGACGAAACAACGCAGTTACATTGCAACAAGTTTGGATTTATTCCGAATCGTAATATTTAACAGGAATGATTAATTGTGTTAAGAAATGTAAGGTGATCTAGAGCTATCCAAACACCATATTAAAACTCCTTTCATGGCAATTTCATAATTACCTTATAACCTCTTTATTTAGGTTTATGTTTTCAATAATTGTTCATCACTATTAATGATGGTTCGTAACCCTGAAAGCACTGGGTGGTATTTTATCAAGTTTGCAAAATCATGCCTTTATACTGATATTCTATTTCATGGCGCAACGCGACTGTCAGCCTCGTTTGGTTGTTTTGTCTGCTCGGAGCAGTCTGAGAGCCGAGTACATCCAATAAGGCAAGTGGAACCATCATAATTAAATGAAATTTTATTCCTCACAGATCAACGAATCTGGACGCAACGGTTCGCTTCGCCGACCACCATCTGCCCGTGGTGAACACTCGTGGTGACGTGCTCTTCAAATCTTTCTCCAGCATTTTCGACGGCAACGGCGGTATTTTGGCTGGCGCCTCCAGAATATACAGCTTCGATGGGAAAAACCTGATGACAGATCCACATTGGTAATGTTCAGGAACAGCTTGACATAGTATAAACTATAAATAACACTCAAGTATTAAAAGCGACTAGAGCAGCATTGTTTCTTGCTATTAACACGTATGAAGAAATCATTGTTTTCACATACAAATAAAATCATTTGAATGTATTTCATGATTCTCTTGATTGAGGAATGTTATCATCAAAATTTAAGAGGTTTGTTCTTGTCGGTGGAATAGACACCAGCTCTCACGGTCCTCGGCCAAGTTCTTTAGGCCCCGGTAAGACTAACGGAATGTTATATGAAGTACAAAACGAAATGGATGGAGGATGGGATGGATATAAGAGGGATACCCATGACTAGGATATGCTCTCACTTGCTATCCTATCCCTGATCGATTTGTATTTTTCTTAATATTCAATATAGCAGGCAAATGTGTTTAACAAGGGAGCAAAGTTTTCCGCGTCTACTGGAACAATCCGGCATTAGTATGCATGTATGTATGTACAAAGCTGCGTTTAGACTTTCTTTATTTATATAAAAAAAACCGCGCGGTATCAGAACCGTTCGGAACATTTTCAGGTAAATAAAGAACACGGTCTCATTGTTAACAATAACTTGACTATCTTTGATAGGAACGTACTCGAATTTTGTAGGGCGATTGGTGGTTGGGGGGAGGGGATGGTGGATGTGGAATAGTTGGTTTGGTTCGGGGGTGTAAATATGTTCGAACATGAGCCTAGTCGGTTAAGGGCTTGCCAAGATATAGGAGGATATAGTACAAGGTGGGCCCTGTAACTGGAGCTAATATTTAAAAGGACGCTTCCTTAGAGCATCTGCAGTAACTCCTTGTGTCGGAGAAACTTTCAAAATTTTTTCAATTCGGAGAAATTTTGATCTAAAGTTATGTCCTCCGAGTAATGGATCTTGACACCACGCGCTATAAGCACATCAGTCAATGCTGTATTTGAGGTAGTATCATGTTATAAGTCATAATTGTTTTTGCATTTTTTGTTTTCGTGGATCATTTTGGTACTCTTTCATTTTTTTTTCAATTTTTATGAGTTTTTAAAATAAAGTAACAATATCATTTTAGAAGAGTAATAAAAATACACGAAAAACAATCTTTAAAGAAAAAAAATTAAAAAAAAAACTTATTTTTCATCTGAGACCACTTGGAAATAAGTGCTGGCCCGCTAAATAGTCCAACGTTTAATTGTTTGCTCCTGTTACAGGGCCCACCCGTATATGTGGAAAAACGTGATTTCTATAAACACCACTGGTCGGATTTACGAGTACATCGCCAGTTCTGGCGAACCACTAGTTCGCTTGAATAAAAATATCTATTGCTTCTTTCGCAACTTTTAGGCCTCACAAGCTGATCTGGCACGGTTCACATGCAAGTGGCGAGCGGGCGCTGGACGCTTTCTGCGAGGAGTGGACTTCTCATGATCCCCACAGCTCAGGCTTGGCTGCTTCTCTGTACTCTCATAAGCTACTGTCTCAAGAAAGGTGATATGAACATTTTAATGATTCTACTTCCCATTTCAAATGGCTTTTCAAACCGATTCGCTTATTTTTTGGCAGAATATCTGAAAATCGACGTTCATTTATTTTTTATTTCAGGTATTCCTGTAATAATCACTTCATAGTCCTCTGCGTAGAGGTGTCATCCAAAACCATAAGAAACAAAAGAGATACATCCAGGTAACGGAAAAAATATCTTAGCATAACTGTCTAATAGAAAATTATATGAGATGAAGCTAACATAATGCAATAATTCTCTTTACAGATTCAATTTGACCAATTTACTAGACGACGAAGATTACCTCTACAATGCCGAAGAATACCAGCAGCTGTTAAACGAAATATTTGCTCAACCTTTCAGAGAAAACTAGGCTGCATTTTAGCTTTCTCACCTAGAAACTGCCTGTACGATCAGGCTGAATTATAAGCCCTTCGAGCACGAAATAAGGTGACTTTTACAACGATCGAGGCGAAGAGTATTTGAAATATGTATTATTTTACGAGATTATTCGAATCAAGTGATGTAACTAAACTTGGTGTTCGTACGAGATTCCTATTAAATTAAGCTTGAAATTCGAATTGCTACCATATTCACTGTAAGCGTAGTTAAGTCGACACATTATTAGTGTTGTTGCTGTCTGTTCATCCGTCTTTTTATATACATATAGGTACGTTAGTTTGAAATACAAACTTTGCGTGTTTTAGTCGCCTTAAGGCTTTTTGTTCATTAGGCGCGAGTAATTAACAACATTTTAGAGTGGATAATATTTACACTTCAGTCGGTCACAAGTACGAGTACTTCGGCCGAAGCTACATTTTTACAAACCAGGGTCTCTCTTTACCACCTATTCAACTAATTCAACATAGTAGATTATTTTATAATATAACATCAGTGTCGATTTTCATGTCCCATCGTCCTACGTATACTAAGGTGTATATTGTGATAGAAAATACGAGTGAAAGACAATGTCTGTAAAAGTGGCATGTAATAAGTGTAATAATCCTAGGAATATTACAATGATTTACAAATTCACTTCACGTTTTCAAATAGAGACCATGTTGTAAATTTAGTTTTATTTTTAAATAAGACTGTAAATATTTTGTATTACTTATTGCTAAATGTAAGATTTTTTTACAATGAAGTTACGTCGAAGGTATTATTATTTGGAAATAATAATTTCAAAAAATGAATATGTTTATGTATATTGTTAAATTATTTTCGAAAATCCAAAGATTTCGTTTTGTGTTATTTGTACTAAAAGTGTCCTGACAAAATGGTCACTTTATTCTTTTCTAGCGGATAAATGACTGAACATGGAGTAAACTGACTTAATTTTACTACGCAATGAACTAACCTAACTAGTTATACATAGTAAGTATGCAGTAATCATGACTTTTGTCCAATGGGATCGTAATATTTTGTGTCATGCCATGAAAACGCTTGTGGCTTTTGATATATAAATGTATTCATATTAAATTTACGCCAACTCAATTATCATTATCGCGATACCCTTCACTATAATAGCAAATGGGTTAATTAAATAAATTTGTTGTAAGTACATAGTTTCGTCAACATTTTTTAATTGATTTCATTGTAGCAAAAAATAGTCATACAATTTATATGGGTATTGTTACACAAAGAATGGCAATAAAGTGTTAACTAAATTAAGTTCTTGACTATACATAACACATTTGCCTTTACCGTATCATATCTCATTCCTGTTTCTTGCACTTATGAAAGAGGAATGAATGTGATATGAAGTTAAGAATGTCAGGCGTAAACGAAATTATACTACAGACAGATGTAAAATGTGTGCCAGAGATAATTACGAGTACATAATGTTGCGTTATGATTATAGGTAGTGATATTTTATTTAAATCTACAATTTTTGACTATTTAATTCGAACAAAATAAAAAAAAATGTTGACTTTTTTATACAGCTAGCTGTAATATATCTAGATATGTAATTATCGTAAGTAATTACATTTTTTTTATTTACTAGTCGAAATATTTATTATGAGTTTTTATAATTGTATATAGATAAATGTAAATGATAAATTATTATCACCTACTGTAGTTAAATTTTATTGGACTTAGTAAAGGATCAAAATGATTAGAGATTTGTCGCGTTCTGATTTATTAAATTAATTAAAACACGATAGTCACAATCATGTAGCGTCTTAAAGCTAGTAATAAATATTTTTATTCTCTACAAAATATCATTCATCAAATTGCAAAAATAAGAGTATGGATCCAAAAACATTGCATAGCAATAGACATTTCTAAACGGCGTATTTACTGAACAAAGCAACATTTCATTGTATTTTTCATCTGACTAATTTACATACCAAAAAGCATTTAATTCTTAAGATAAGAATGTCTGTGCTTTATAAATTGGCTGGAAGTTTTGTAGATGCAAACGACTGTATGGTTACAAATAGCTATAAGGCAAATAAATGTTTTCACTACCATTAAATAAACTTTAATTTAATCCCAGATTATGTACTTACATTTAGTTAGCTTGTCCAGAAATAAGTAAAAACGTTTTGTGAATGCAATACTTAAACTAAACAATTGCAAGAGGCATTTTTAGTCGTGGAAGGAAATGACGCAGGATCGGGATCAGTGGCGTGCACTCGTATTAGAGTCGTGGAAGGAAATGACGCAGGATCGGGATCAGTGGCGTGCACTCGTATTAGAGGGTACACACTGGGTCGCTGCGCCAGACGAGTAGTAGTAGTACGAGGCATTTCACAGAACTAGGTAAAAGTACGAGTAAGTTACTTTAAATATGTAATTTGTAACTCGCAGTTTACAGAAAACTTAAATACTTTAGGCGACTTTCTTACTAGGCGGGACGGGAGTTATATGTGACAGGTATTTCGTTCTTTGACGTGACACGTGAGTTTACTGATGTGAGATTTCCTCACTTGACGAAATAATGTCAGTATAACGTTTGCGCAGTAGTAATACCATGCGCAGAAGCGGGGCAGTAGTGCATTCGTATCGGTTGACCTAAAATGAGCTCCAATCTTGGAGTACCCCAGAGTATACGTCAAATAATACTACCGCTACGAGCGAGATAGTTATATACTAAATAGAATAAGAGCGCCAGAGAGGGATATATTGTTGTCCTTGTCATTGTTCCGCTTTTCTTCTTTTCTTTGTTTGCCTCAATATCATCTGAACGTCATGTCAAATAGTTTGAGGCAAATAAACGATTACCCGCCCAGAGTAAAAAGGTTGTTTATGGGTAAGCAGCCAGACGTTAAAGACAAGTTTTCAATTTAGCTGCATAAGAGCTTTTCTGTCCTCCTCGGTGGAAGTGGAACTCGTATAGGAGATCTATAGAAATCCTTACTCTGAAGCTCCAATTATGTCAACCTGCAATAAACAAAGGCAACTTCCTGATTTATCGGTGCAGAGGCGAAACATTATGAGAAAAATTACAGCTATCGGTGGCAACTGTCAGTTGAGTCAATGCCGCATTTTCCTGCGCCCCTACGAGTATGGAAGCGAGGCGATACGAATGCGGTTACGTTTACCTGCAGTACAACAACAACAATAACACCGCAACACAACACAAGTGACTCACAACACCACAACAACACTCACAAGTAAGGAAACCTCTGCGAATATCGATCCCGCCCCGCCAGTCAGGAAGTCGCCTGACAGTAGGTAGGCATTTCGTAAAACTAGGTAGGTATGGTATAGTACAGTTGCTAAGCCTCAGATTACTATAGTGCGCATCGATGTATAAGAATGTCATTTCTACCACAGATAGAGCGCTCTGCGGTGGTCATTTTCAGACAGGAAAGTCAGTGTCGCCCCCTACGCGCGAGGAGAGCGGGGTGAATATGACCAAGTACACCTCTTATACTGGCACTTGTGTTGTATTGTTTCCGTGTAAAACAGACATCAGAAATTAATTTTTATTTACCGAGTGAAACGAAGGTCCAGTTTCTGCTTTGGAAAAAATGCGTTCGTATGTCCGAGCGGCGGATGGCAAATTTCCCGATTTCCCGCTGTTTTCCCCTAAAAGTACGCATTTCTTGACCGCTGCTCGTGAAATTTTTTGAACATGTTTGATAATTATACGTTATACGTATATGCAATTTTATTTCGAGTCAGTCTTTGATAATTTTGAATTATGAGAATAAATTGCAAGGTCCACAGCTCACAGAGTCACTATTATGTATTATAATTCATTTATTTGCATCATCAGTTACATTACGTGTAATTATATAATAGAAGTGTCTGTCCCGGGGTGAAGTAAACATCAGAAAATAATCACCGTGGGACACAATTTGCGGTAAAAAAATTATGCTTATAACCCAATGCGCACAATTCTGCGATTTAGCAACAATACAAGGTAACTAAGTCCTAAAAATTTATACTTTTTTTTTTTTTTTCACCAATAAGAATAAAAAATTGTGATTAAAATCCTATTGACTTTGTTAAATACTACCGACTGTCTATATTTCCAGTTGACGACGTACTTTATTAACTGGAAATATAGACTAGTTTTTCTATAATCACCACATTTGATACAAAGCTTTTGTGAGGTTGATTTGTACCTCACTTACCTCACCGACTCGTATCTGCGGCTGACGGGTTAATTGAATCCAAGCTCGGACTCCAACCGAACTAGAAAGGATTTACTCCATCGATACTTCCCGCCGATACTTCCCGCCACATGTGCCCTTACTGACAATACTGTATTCTAGCACTGACAGGTTATTACGTAAGTTCTAGATCTCTTTGATGTTAAATCTGATAATTAAGAATCGGAATCTAAGGAAGTTACGAGTATGACACCTTTGTGAATCCAGAACCTTTTAAGTGGGACGTACACATATGTTTAGAGCGACACAGGCTTTAACTCCCCTCCTTGAATAGCTTGAATTTGAATTGTATTGGCTTGACTGGGAATTCAGGACGCTAAATTCACGACAATGTAATGCCGGCTTAAGGAATCTCAGCTTTGAGTCTGACGTAGGAATCTAACAGATAACAGTTCGGCCACCCCGCTGATATAATTATATAATTAAAACGCACTGATGCACCGTAAACGCAGGGACGTGCCTCATGCATAACGTTTTTAACTCATAAGTTTCTCCCTCTCGTTCACTGCGATTCCGTACCGTCACCGTATTTTGAGCACCCGTGTGGATGCGCCTTAAAATGGCTGGAAAGAATTTCGTATCCATTAACCCATATATGCCCCTTGATTCGAAAACGATACATACCTTCATATGCCCAGAGCAGTATTAATAATTGTGTCTTTAAGTGACTTTTTTCTTGAATTCAAAAACGAACAAACACCGCTTCTGCCCAGAATTATTTTGGACTTCCGATTCTTATAAATTTTCGATATGTTGATACTAATAAGTGGTTTTTAACATTATGACCAGTTTCATAAAGTTTAGTATTGGATAAGTACCATTTTTTTTCATGTTCGAAAACGAAACATTGGGCATATGTATTACAATTAATGTTAGTTAATAAATAACGTCTTTTTTCAACCTTTTATTATAAGCTGACATTACACACATTTAAACTTATACTCGTACTACATTTTGAAATATTACAATCTCTATAAATGATATGCAATAAAACATTTCGAATGTAAGTTAACCTGACACTTTTGACAAGATCCTTTCGGACCGTTCAGTCCGTTTCCGTCACTATATTTTATAATATATTGATTGAAAACGGATTATTTTTTACCCAAATGATAAATTTTAAAAGGGTAGGTAGAAATTAAGCGAGTCGACGGATCCACGCTACGCGGGGCTCCTATTTCTGGGCGGTTTGCCTTTCGGGCTACTGAAGCTACCTAACGAACTGAACCTACCTACTTATTGACTAAGTGTTATATCCGTCCTAGTAAAAAATAGGTAGGTTGGACTTGTTAGGTAGCTTCAGATGCCCGAAGGTTATACCGCCCAGAAGTTGGAGCCATCGACTCTAAGAAGGAATGTTTTCGGATTGACTATGTATATAATACTCGTAAATAACATAAGCAGACGCTTGTTTCCATCTCTTTGGTTATGAAAATGGAAAAAAAGTCTTGTTTCATAACTAGTTATACAACACTGAAAAAAAATCCTTATTCAAAACCAGTTATGAAACCTTATGTATGAACGTAGACGAAGGGATGAGAACCAGGTGTTTTGATATAGTGATGCTATGAGAAACGGGTATTTGACAAACTTATAAGAGGCTAATGATGAAATGTCATGAGAGACTGATCTTTTGGCATATAGATGCTATGAGAACCGGGTCTTTTGACATAGTGATGTGATGAGAAACGGGTAATTTGGCCTAAGTTCATTTAAAAAAGCTGATATTTTGGAAAGGGGGATTTGCAAAAGAATATTTTGGGAAACGGACAGAACGTTCCGAAAGGACTATTACGTTAATTGATAACAGTTTGCTCCTCCTAAATCCCCCCTGATTTATCAGTAATAAATAAACGTCCATTATGAAGCTACCTTGAAATGTACATTCGAGTTCAAAGCTATGTAAGCACTCAAAAGTAATAAAAAACATGTATACATGACCTTAAAATTGAGATTGGAAGGAGATTGTATACATATTTTTGTTACTTTGTCCGTTTGCATATCTTTGGAGTCAATTGTGTAAGGAATAAACACAAAACTAAAAGAAGGTAGTAGGTTATCGAGTGATCATGAGTCATGACACATATTTGCCCAATGTATCGTTCTCGAAACACTGAATAGGCAGGTTTTAGGTAACTTAATGTAATATTTCTTCACAAAAAAATACACAAACATACTTGAAAGTTATGTAACTTTATTCTAAGATACAAAAAACCACGCAATTAAAGTGATTTTGTATAATTAGTCACTTTCTTTTGAGAGACGCCATAATTTATGCACGCCGAAAACAGGTCACTACTTGCACCGACTCATAATGCGCGAAATAATTTCAAATTGTCAAATATTTCAATCACTATCTGAAGAAAGTTACCTACTGCTTGACATAAATGGTGCTAAAATACACTTCTCAAAAGAAAGACGTCGTAAAGGACACTTGAACGAAAAATTATTTTTCGTTGCGTTTTCGAATCAATGGGCATATAGAAAACCAATAATAGACCTAGTTCTGGGCATAAGGGCTGTTGATCGTTTTCGAAACAAAGGGCAAATGAGATACCAAAAACAAGCATAATTCTGGGCATTTATGGGTTAAACAATGTTTGGAGGTTAGATGAACACTTTAACTCCGCGTCTTACCACCTACACTATTTTACCACATTTTTTTTGTTTTTGTTTTTATAAACTTGTGGTAAAATAGTGTAGGTGGGGTCAGGCTGCCTCGGTGGGAAACCAGTTCTGTTAAGCTGGTTTAATTGACGTTCAGATGTCGACTCTTTGTCAAGGGTCAACATGGGTTATACAAAAATGACAATATTTTTTGTGTATCTTCTCCTGTTTGGCAGTCAGGCACGCCGCAGTGAATGAGAGGGAGACTCTTATGAGTTCAAAGTACCAAGCATTAGGCACGTCACAACCTTTATGGTGCGTCAGTGCAGGCAGCGGTTTGGCCGAACCTTTATTCATATTCAAATCATCTACCTTTCGCCGGCTTCTTAGTCGGTTATATCCAACATTCAATCGTATAACTCCCGCCCTCCATTTTATTTTCTTAGGAGATAATTTCCGGAATAATAACTATCCTTTGTTTTCCCGTGGGATTAAAGCTATCCCCATTCACATTTTCATCTTAATCTGTTCAGTGTCTTAAGCGTAAAAAGGTAACAGACACTCGGTCTTATTTGAACAAGCGACTGACACACTGTCTGCAATCTCTGCAACACAACACAACAACAAGCAAGCGAATAACAACAACAACACAAGAACATACGAGCTAAGTTTTCAGAGTCTATTGGAACTTCCGGCGTTGGAAATTATTTATGGGCACTTGAGGGGAACTACCTTAAAATGTTGAGGTAGCTTAATTTACTGAAACATTATAAAACTTCTCCTAAGCAATAAAACTGCATTCACAGATTTTGCTAAAAACCAGCTAAAAGCCTTTGTGCTAAAGGAACCGCCGCGCCGCCGCGATAAGTACTCATGATTAAGGACCGCGAACAGGTTTGAAACATCTTGAGTGACATGGCTATCTTAAAGTGTAAGATTTTGTACATATGTGTATGCTGTGCTACGAATAAATGTCATTCTATTTCTGTTTATGTTTCTAAACACTAGATGTCGCTGGGTGAACGGATCCACAAGAACATCGCGAGTTCGCGGCGGACAACATCTGCTGACTAGTGAGTAATTACATGTCTTGTCGGTGTAGCTCGTTCCATCCGACTCGTTTTCCTTATACGACATGTCTGTGAGGGTTCGGGGTTCCCTCAGGCCTCAACTCAGAACTCAGAAAAACAGGACACCAGGGCAGTAGGGTATTTAATAATAAAAAGATAAGGCACCTGTAACAATACAGATTGCGTTTAGCCTACGGTCCTAATGGGGTAAGAGTATGAATATAAGAAACATAAAAATATACAGGAACTTACAATAACTGTGCCTTTTCAGAATATGTAAAAACAATAACTGCGTAAACTTCACTGCACAAAATCACCAGAACGAACTGTAGTAAACTGTATAGGTATCAATAATTACTTACTTACTTACTTTATCGGCGCAACGACCCAAAGAGGATCTTGGCCTCCGAAACGAGAGCACGCCACTTTTCCCGATCCTGCGCAGCCTCCTGCCAGTCTTCGACCTGAAGCTGCCGCAGATCCGCCTCCACACTGTCTTCCCAGCGATACCTGGGTCGACCAACCGGGCGGCGAACACTCAGTCGCCCCAAGTATGCTTTCTTGACGGCTCGATCCTCTCCCAATCTCAGTAAGCGGCCGAACCAGCGAAGTCTGTGCGCCTTTGTTTCGCCGATGATATTCGGTTCGGCCACCAATTCTGTAAATAATTATGCTTTTTAAAATTGTTAAACTGCTTGTGCTTCAAGATAGATGTTCTTGGTACGAAATCCAAGATTGAACTGAGCTGCTGAAATATGGCTGCGCAGTACTAAACACTAAACACAAGATGTCGCTGGGTGAACGGATCCACAAGAACATCGCGAGTTCGTGGCGGACAACATCTGTTGACTAGTGAGTAATTACATGTCTTGTCGGTGTAGCTCGCTCCATCCGACTCGTTTTCCTTATACGACATGTCTGCCAATTTTTCCTTTTTTTTATACCATTTCTGTGGAAAATAGTCTGAAAGGACATTTTATTTGCGTAATATAGCATAGCCTTGGTCTTCCCTTCCTCCACCACCACCACCATATCAGCCCTAGGACGTCCACTGCTGGACATAGGCCTCCCCCAATTTCATGGGGGGCAAATGCCATAATCGCCACGCTTGGCATGCGGGTTGGCGATCGCAGTATCTCCACCGCACTCTAGGAATGCTGCTGCCCATTCCCCGGTGGTCTTGGTCGTAGTTTAAGGACATACCCGGGTCCAGGACATACCCGGACATTCCCTTCCTCGGTTGCCATCAATCTTCCCATTTATCACAACTTTAAACGTGTCATGTCGTTTAAGATGACCAATCATTTTTATATCTCCCATAAATATAACAGTTTCCCTTTCTCTCCCACTCTCCTCAAGTTTAGTTACAACATGGTTACATTATGTTTACAATTCATCAAAAACATAGGTAGAAATTGTACATTCATTTTAAACCTTTCCATTCAACACGTACCGGGTATGAAACTACGAACTTCCTCTGTTAGACTATAAAAAGGTTGCGATTTTATTAGTCCTCAATCTAGATCTCGATAAATCCGACAAAGCATTTTACCGCGCTCCGGGGAGTAATCCGGGACTAAACTTACGAGGGGGAGTAACAAAGCCGCTCAGGTATAACAAAGTAAAGTTGTTTAAAAGTCATGAGTGATTGGTACACTGAATTATATTTTTTGAACTTTAGACCTTTTGGACATAAGAACAAGTCACATTAAGGACACTACTGGGCTTTGAGATTTGAAATTTTAAGCCTGCCCAGTTCTAGTTCTGATCTGTAAAAATTTGTAGACAAATTGAACTAGTCCCGTAGTAAGCTCAATAAGGCTTGTGTTAGGGGGAACTAGACGACGATATTATATTTAATAGATATATAGTTAAATACATAAAAAACATTCAAGTCTCTCAAATGCTTTTGCTCACCACGAAAACAAATGTCCTTAGCGGGATTCGAACCCGGAACTTCCAGCTTCGTAGGCAGTGTCACTAACTAGGCTAAACAGGCCACCGTATTCTTAATGGAAAAAGAAAACAAGAATTGCACATCACGCTTTGATCTTATTAAGTTTTCGATATCGAATAAGAATTGATCAAACCGACGAGTCAGTGGATAAAGTATTTATTTTTATTTCTTTACTTGACAAAGACAACTGAGATCCGATTGGTGTTAGTTATTCTTAGCTCGAGAGATTTGGTCTCTCTTCCAAGTGAACCTGGCAATCTGAAGTCACCGGTCAAATTTTTAATAAACGTGCCTCTTCAAACCTTGACGTTGGCGGAATCATCGACAATACCGATGGGGCCATAAACACAAAGATTGATTGATTGAGATTTGGTCGTCTGAATGAGATTCCACATCAGAGGAAAATCTAGTTTATTTGCTATCATATTTAAAACACTCTTTTCACTGCCACGCACCCTAACTAATAGTGAGGCAGTTTCCTCGCGCCAGAAGGCGTTAAAGCCTACGGCCTGGGTGAACTTGAACATGGCTGACACGCTGCAGAAACGTAGTATTCTAAACAGCACCCGTACGTAACGCATAATTGTAATGGATGCGTTTAGCATAATTCCTCAACTTGAATTGCTGAATTTGTTGAACTGAAATCTGTCAAAGCATACTTGACTCTAAATCTCGAAGAAAACGGAGACAAAAATGACACTTTGTTTACCATTGTATACATAAATGGTTTCCTTTGTTCTAAACTGTGCAATATTAAGAAAATAATTTAATGTAAACAAATACAAATAAACGTTTACAAGTGTTAAAGCATTTAAAGTTTCATCTTGGTTTATCTTGGAATTTAAAATTTAAAGTAGGCACTTAAGTAGGCACACACAAACCCAATACAGCGCATCCTTGGGAGCTCTGGCGACCTAGTTCAATACCAGCTTCTTATATCCATGTTAATATTCTAAATTTGAAAGTAACATTGTCTATTTTATCCTTATGGGGGTGATTTTTTTATGGGAGAGCGATAATTATACCTTTGTCTAAAATAATTTCATGACGATTATTTATCTAAGGCGATAACGAGCTCTATGTGGCCGAAGTCGCGGGCAAAAGATGGCTTTGACATAATTATTTACAGATATATAGTCAGGGTAGGTTCAATTTCACATAAATTCTTGTTTACAAGCAAGCTGAGCTCAGGTGTTTATCGCGGTCCGCTCTACCGACCCTTACCAATCGAACAGAAAAGTTTTCATATTAAAGTAAGAGACGACTTCGTCTGCGAAAAAGGAATTTTATTCCTCGTTGAAACGTTGCTGAGTCCATTAAAAGTAAAATTTGATTGCGTCCGTAGAACTAGAGACTTAATAAAAAGTTATCAGAGGAGAGAAATAGGCATGATAGTAATAAAAAGATAAAGCAGTTTTACCAGACGCTTGTTGTTGTTGTTTCGTTTCGATTTCGGTACTTCGATATAAAATAAACCCACCAGCCACTATCTGTTATTTTAATTTTAATAAAAACAATAATAAATCATCTGATCTATACACGCGGCAGCGTGTCCAGCCAAATTCACCCCAGGAGCTGGCGGACAGCAAGCTGTGTGTTATTTTACACGAACCGTTTGGAGCTACTTTTGACCCCCCAATAAAGTAAAAAAAGTAAAAGTAACATTAATTTAATCTTCACATTAGGCATAATTACATGCACCAATGAACGTCAATAAACTACCACCGATTCGGAAAAAAAACCTCTGCCACGAGAAGAACCGGCGTAAGAAAGTCGGCGAGGTGTCATTTTTTCAAAATCATTTTTTCAAGACGAATTGATAGTTAAGACTGCGCAGTACGTTCGGTTCTCCATACAAACGTATTTATGCTCTCATTTTAAAACGCCAGGCTAGAATAACATGAAACTTTGTATACACAATGGGATCCGGCATATCTATGTCGGACCATAGTTTTTGTTGCTTGAAATTATAATGTAGAAAAAATACAGCGATTATTAAGGTTTTCATACAAGCCGTAAAAAACACAAAAAGCTGCTGTATTTTTTTTCTATTATTCTAGCATAGCGTTTTAAAATGAAAGGGTAAATACGTTTGTATGGAGAACCGAGCCAGACCGAGCGTACTGCGCCCTCTTAAAAATAAAATTACAGTGTCAGCTACCACAAAACCTATTTTCGCGATAGATTATCTGTGCAGGAGGCTATCACTGCCAAACATTCCTATCCATGATGTAATCGTTAACCTTATAATATGCTTTTGAAATAAGTGTTCGTTTTACTACAGATTTAAATTTTGAATTGCTAAGTTCAGTAATGTGTTTAAGAATTTTATTGTCCAACTCCAAATTTACGTAACATAAAAAAATTGCTACAATGTATTAAGATCCTTTAGAACATCTAGAAACCCAAATTTCATAAATATAGATTTAATAGTTATTGTGATATTAGATTCCAAAAAACGGCATTTTTACCATTGACTGACTGACTAACTGACTAGTAATCAAAAACCTAACCCACTTCCAGATGACCTAGGAAGCTGAAATTTGACATGCAGCTTGGTAATTGTGTGTATACACCAAAAAAAATCAGAAAGCAGTTAGTAGTTCCGTAGATTCTCTGAAATGGTGCCAAGTCCGGCACTACATTGTTTACAGTAAAACTAATTTACTGCGGCTTAATGCATTTTGAGCCTTAACTTGGCAGTTGTCTATGTAGTATGTTATATTATATGCATTAAGCCGCAGTAAATTAGTTTTACTGTAAACAATGTAGTGCCGGACTTGGCACCATTTCAGAGAATCTACGGAACTTGGCACCCATTTAGATCTCAATTCCTTTGTCGGTGAAGACGACAACCAAGCATCGCATAATTCTTAATATTGAACTTGGCTCCCATTTTCACATTAATGTTTTTGATGGGATAATATAATATCTTGGTCTCAGAAATAAATCGCTGATGCCAAGCTATCACTAGTTTAGTCTTGACTGAAAACAAACAACACCATTGAACCACTTAACTAATCCCTTAATCTCCCTAATTAGGGGCACGGGAATCGGAAAACACTATCCCGGGGTACAGTCCGGATCACCAGTTTTATTGGATCAAATAACACTGAGATTGACTTGGCGAGAGTACCTTGGATTTTATGTGAATAGATTGTTAAAGTGCAACGTGAAATCCCAACTCGCAAGGGACCAACGTGGGCACTACAGCCTATTCCCTGTCATTCGTGAGTTGTTGCTGGCACCCTCCTAAATAATCATTCGTTTTGATAATATGAATTTTATTCCAATTTCAAAAGTTAACCCGTGCGCGAGCGCAGAGCTCGGCATATTGGATTAATGGACCTCGTAATACTTAGTTATTGGCGATGCCACAACTATTACAAGAAGAATTTAAACATTAAGAAAGTGAGCAATACCTGTCAGTCCGATGATTACTATAAGGTTAACTCGTGGGTTAACTTGATCTGATGCCCACGTTGCATGCCGGCTTGAACACTCTTCTTATTGGAGTTTTTCGACACATCTGCCACATTTGGTCGCACTACCATGAGCAGTGGACCAACAACTATGTATGCAGGACGAGGCAAACTGACTCGAATTCACAAAGAGATACATTGACGTGGAGCTGCAGCAGGTCAATGATGATGACCATTAGACAAATTTTCAAGTGAAGTCGAAAAGTGACTAATCGTATTTCTGAATGCAAGTATATCCGGTAGATGAAGTTTGATATTTAATATTAACCAGCTACTTAAATAATAATAAATTCCCAAGCAGTTATAATTCCTAATGCACTAAGCTAACGTGTCGGATGAACCGCGTAAATAATATGGATACATAGCGATCTACAGCCAACACACTGGCGCCACCTATTAGGAGCTTTTTTATTGGGTTCATAAATGGCTCTATTGTACGCTACAATTTATAGACATTGGCAGTCTATATAATTGACTAATCTCTGATGGAAACTAACTTCGTAACCTACAAGTTATTATCCACTGAAACACAAAGACAGACTCATATCCGTAGCTACTCACATAACTTGTTTACTCATAGTATCACAAACTAATTTAACTCGGAGGCTACAAAGGCAGATAGCGGCATAGGTGTCGCAACAGTGTTATAGTGAATACACAGTGAAAATGATACTTTTAGAACGAAGCTCCAGAAATTATATACGTAATATGTCAAATATCTGATATCGATCATTTTTGTACGTTGGTTAGCCAACAAACTAAAACAACTACGCAGGTGTGTGTTATTTAAGTGCTTCTTCGTACTTTCTTAATTAAAATGCTTTTTTAGCTTATACGTTTCTCCCTCTGGTTCTCTGCGATTCCGTACCATCACCGTATTTGAGCACCAGTGTGGCCGGACCCTTATCCTGTTGCACACGTATTTGGCTACAAGCGTGAGAAATTTAAAGCAATAAGAATAGACGGCAATATAATGAGCCTTTGTGTTTGTATTTAAGAGGGCGCAGTACGCTCGGTCTGGCTCGGTTCTCCATACAAACGTATTTACCCTCTCATTTTAAAACGCCATGCTAGAATAACATGAAGAAGTTTCTGTTGCTAGAAATTGTAAAAGAAAAAAAATACAGCGGCTTTTTGAGTTTTTAAGGCTTGTATGAAAACCTTAATAATCGCTGTATTTTTCTCCATTATAATTTCAAGCAACAGAAACTATGGTCCGACCTAGATATGCCGGATCCCAATGTGTATACAAAGTTTCATGTTATTCTAGCCTGGCGTTTTAAAATGAGAGCATAAATACGTTTGTATGGAGAACCGAACGTACTGCGCAGTCTTAATTCCATTTTATCTGTCTGTTGAATAGCGTGTCCGTTAAAACAAATAATAACCTCAGTGTGGGAGCACCATTAGGCATAACTTCCGTCAGCACCATGTATTTTCAATGCTTATGTGATTTTTGATGTTGTGATGATAGTCTTAGAAACGTCAAGCGATTGGCTTGTGTGCGGTCGGCGCAGAACTAGTACCAGAAGTTGGCTAACTTGAATGTCAAAAGTGGCAGTTCACCAACCTTACGATAGGGAAGTGGGTGGGGGAGAAGTAGGGATAGCGCCGATGGCGGCCATGCCCACAGGCTTGATGGAAAGTTGAATCGAGGTAGAAGCTAGTTCTGTGACGAACACACCACGTTTCTAACCTAAAGTAATCTAATCCAATTACATTCTTGTAATCGTTTAAGTTTTTGAAGTGATTCTTATTGTCCATCGGAAATACACACCTGAACTACAATTACCGCTTCATATTTCGTGGTTACGACTATGCACGGACTTCAAGTAAATGAGCACCCAGAAAAGGACCTGACATCAGAGTGGTATTAATTAAAACAGCCGCACATCCTGCTAAGGAAAGATATCTATCTAGTAGCAAGTAAAATGCTAATTACAAGTATTTTTCCCCTCACTAGCTCGGAAAGCCGTCTTTTATCCTTTGAAACAAGCGGGTAAAAACGCATTTTATCCACAAGTGGGGAAAGTAATTTGACCTTGGAGCGTGTTTGAGTAGCTTTTGACAGATAACAAAACGTAAAACGCTCATATTAATGGTTCGTTTGATATCAATTATCATTAAATAAATGGTTTGAGAATTTAATAAAAAATACCAAATTTAGCTTTATTTAATGATTTAAGTCGTAAACCTTAAAATTCTATAAGTAACATTTTTTTTTTATAATGGCTTTGAGTATAATTGTAAACGCACAAGTTGAGTCGATGCAATTTCAAAACGCATCTCCAGAAATGTCATCTTGTCAATGTCAACTAAAATATACACAACTTGTCACAGACTCCGACTCGCGTACACACCTTTCAGAGTTTTCTGTTATAATATCGTAAAAAAGTGATTCCAGTGATGAAAATCATGCCTGTGGAACTATGTTTTTTGCATGTTGCACTTTCCTCACTATTGTGAGGAGAAAAGTTTTGTGTTACACACGGGTGCAAAGTTGTATTTTACTACTCGTGTGTTGAAACACTTGCTACGCTCAGGATTCTATTTTAGAACCACTCGCTTCGCTCGTGGTTCAACCATAGGATCCTTTCGCTGGCTCGTGTTTCAATTCCACACTCGCGGGTAAAATACAACTTTGCACCCTTGTATAACAAATAACTATATACTCGTAATGCTTGTTATTCATATTATAATTTCCCATATTGTTGTAAAAAAATAATATGAGATTATCACTGAATACTAACTTTATTCAATATTACAGAACAAGAAAAACGTCTAATCACGAGCTGGCGCTAAGATAGAAGCGTTTTAAGATTTAGAGGAGAAAAGTCAACAGGTGTAAACATTGCGTTGATAATTTGAGCAGGCATCGTGGTTTGTATTCAATCCAACAAATTTATTACTTCTAATACTTCTTGCACATTTTGTATTACAATAAAAAAGCTTATGCACAATGTATTTAAGGTACTTAATCGGATAAGGATTAATGCTGTATTTCTTAAAATAGTTTCGTATAGTCTGACAATAAAGAGTAGAAATTAAATAAAATGGAACTAATATAGAACGTTACATGGCAGCACCAGGTGTCATGTGAAAGATTTCAAATATTGGTCTGTAAATAAACATTGAATTACTGCTGGTAAGTATTACCTTGTTCTTCTTCTTTGAAACGCAGATACGCCGTTTGTGACGCCGAAACGAATTCTAGTGAATTGGTAAAGATTTCCTGTAGCTTCGAACGCAGTGTAGATTTTCTCCTCAGTAAGTATCGGCACTTGGTGACAAGCACTTTGAAGATCGATAGCACTGAATATATTGTAATTAGAGATCTTAGTAACAGTTTCTTCTATATTTGGCAGAGGGTAAGCGTCTAAGTGTGTGTATCGATTAATAGTTTGCGAGTAGTTCACCACCATCCTTTTTTTATGATTGGCATTCTTAGTAATCAAGACCTGCGCTCTCCACGGCGATTGGCTTTCTTCGATTATACCGTCTCGTAACAATTTTTCGACTTCGGATGTGATAAACTGCTGATCTTCAAATGAGTACTTGCGAGATCTTATAGCGATCGGCTTGCAGTCTAGAGTAAGGTTCGGAAACAATGGCACCGCAGGTACGGTTGCTTCAGCTACAGAGCAAACTTTGAGCGCTTGCTTCGATCCACCAAATTCGAACTCCAGGGTCGAGTGCAGTTTTAATATGTCGTGACCTATAATCATGTCAGCGCACAAATCCTTTACGATTAGGAGTTCAATATTTTCGTAAGAGTACTTCCCTATGCGAATAGTTTGGCGAGTGAGGCCATTTACTTGCGATTTCAGAGACAGTGAAGCCATCGTCACTGTTTGTTGACAGTTAAGCTTTCTTAGCTTTAGCATATTTGCGAATTCTTCGTTTATGAAACTTATGCTGCTTCCCGTGTCAATTAAAGCGTCAGCACGAACACCTTTGATATAAGTTTCAGCCATAGCTTTTTGAAGTGAAGAAGGTGAAGCAGCTGTTATGCAAGCAGTGCAGTGCTTACAGCCATCATCAGTACTTGAGGTGGCGGCGCTGTTTTGACCTTTGCTACGACAAACAGTTGAAAAATGACCCTTCTTGCCACAAGCATGGCATTCAACATCAACTGCCGGGCAGATTTTGCGAGCATGAAGAGGGCCGCCACAGAAAAAGCACTTGCGTCGATAAGTTTTTGTTTCCGTGGATCTAGGTGCAGCAGCTACTGTTTCAAGAGATCTGGAAGTAGACGGAGTGGTAGTTTCATTGTTTTTCGAAGAGTGAGACATAGAGTTGGCAATTGGAGTTTGGCTATTAAATAGCACCGAGTTGGCTTCAGCCGTTTCCATAGATAGCGCTAGATTGTAGGCTTGCTCCAGGGTCAGCGTCAAATTTTCTAACAGTCTCTGACGGATATTAGATGAATTTATCCCGGCTATAAAAGCTCCACGTATGCTATCACTCCTATTCGTTTCAGCGTCCACGGCATTGAATTGGCATTCTTTAGATAGTTGTCTGAGTGCCTGAAGATATGTGTCGATAGATTCTCCTGACTGCTGGCGCCTCGTCGCGAGTACATGTCTAGCGTATATTATATTCTTAGGTTTTACATACAAGGCATCCAGGATGGCGATGGCATCAGCATACGTTGTGCAATCACTGATGTATGCAAACACTCGCGGCGAAACATAGTTCACTAGCAGCTGTAGCTTGACGGCGTCAAGAAGACGAGCAGGAGCAGCAGGTACGCCAGCATCCGTTGCAGCGGGGGCGGACGCGGCTTCACGAGCGGTCAAGAAGTTTCCGAATGTCCGCTTCCAGTGATCCCACTCAGGCGCGGTGGTATTTAATGATGGGTCACCGTCAAAACGTTCGGGTCGTAAAAATCTATCCATTACTAATTGAATAAATTGTAATAGTACGAGAAATAAACCTTTTACATAAAGTTAGGCTTTATTCAATTAGAAAATATACATGACACAACTTGACAGTTTGACACAATACGTAGAAGTAATATAAAGTACATAGAGTTCAGCAATGGGCATTAAGACTCTTTGAATCAGCAAAGGGCTGATATCATATCAAAAGGGAACTCGCGAGCAAATCCTGAACGTCCGACTTCTCATTGAGAAATGTCGCGAGTTTAACAAACCACTGGTGTTGTGCTTCATTGATTACGCTAAGGCGTTTGACTGCGTGCAGTGGAGGACGATGTTTGATGTGCTGGTTGAGATGGGCGTACCTGAACACCTTACTTTCCTGGTGCAAAATTTATATCTTGATGGCTCGAGCTTCGTGAAACTGGAAAACGAAAAATCAAATACCTTCCACACAGAACGAGGCGTTCGTCAGTGTTGCATTTTGTCACCAAAACTATTTAACTTGTACGGTGAACATATTATGAGGAAGGCACTAGATGGCTGGAATGGAGGTGTCGTGGTAGGTGGACGCAGAATAAGCAATTTGAGATACGCAGACGATACGACGGTAGTTGCATCGAACGAGGAGGAGATGGCAACTCTTCTGAAGAAAATTGAGGTTGAGAGTGCTAAGCTTGGTCTTAAGATCAACCATTCTAAAACCAAAGTAATGGTGGTAGACAGAGCCAATACACTCCCCATCACCGGTGCACTTAGAAAGTATGAAAAAGTCAGCGAATTTGTGTATCTTGGATCGCTAATAACCTGTGACGGTAGCTGCGCCGGCGAAATACGCCGTAGATCTGGCATGGCAAAAAGCGCTGTGGCTAACCTCGATAAGATTTGGAGGAATAGAAGTATTCGTCGTACAACAAAGGTACGCTTGACTCGATCCCTGGTCTTTTCGATTTTTGTGTACGGTGCCGAAACTTGGAGCCTGAAGAGTCGCGATTGGGCAAAGATCGATGCCTTCGAGATGTAGTGTTTGCGAAGACTTCTGCGCATACCCTGGACGGCTAAGAGAACTAATCAGTCCATCCTACAGCAACTGAAAATTACCACACGCCTCTCCACGATATGCCGGGAGCGCACGCTCAGCTTTTTTGGACATATCATGCGGTCTAAAAAGCATGACCTAGAGAAGTTGATGATCCTAGGTCAAATGGACACCAAGCGTGCTCAAGGTAGAGCACCCACGAGATGGTCTGATGCTGTGAAGAAGGTGGTTGGCGGCAGTATGCAGAGTGCGACCCACATGGCTTATGACCGCACTGTATGGAGAGAGAGCATACGTGGTCGCGATCCTCAGTAATGACGGACCGAGGAAGAAGAGATGAATTTTATAATGTCACCTAGAGGTTGGTTCAATTATCATCAGCAGGTTTTCAGAGGCTCTGAGCTCCCGAAGATGGCAGTGTCACAGTGTGCAAGCGACTCAACGACCAACGTCCGAGCCAACGGCCGGGCGGCGGGCGACTAACGCCTTACGGATTGATAAAAAATGTATTAAGCTTTGTTTGATATTTGAAAAGCTCTTTATACATATTAGTAATGGTT